>OZ010790.1:556905408-558105408 GCA_963932465.1 Maratus speciosus | reverse complement strand
ACATCGGAATCGGTTTATACATACGAGTGCTGTCGCTGGCAAAAAATCAGATTTTTCAAAATGTCACCCACGTTAGAAATTGAAACTGCTATATCTGAGCCATTTCTTAAGATAAAGACAAACAAAAAATGCTCCTGAATCCTTATATCAAGGTCAAATACTTAAGAAAGAAACCTTTTTCAATTTCTAATTTTTTTGCACCTCACTTTAAATATATATATTTTTTAATTTAATGGCCGCCATTTTGAAACAAGATGGCTGATGAAGCTGGCCAGCGAACTTGGTCCAGATATTGATATATACTATCCACATGCCTTCTTCCATCGAAATAGGCGAATACGTGTGGTATCGCGAGACAAATACAAGATCGTTTCAAAGTATTAGCCATGATAGAAATTCAAAGTGCTATAATTCAACCACTTTTTAAGATATAAACAAAAGAACAAATTTTCAGAAACAAAAACTGCTCCAGAATCTTTGTATCAAGGCCAAATACATAAAAAAATCTTTTTCATTTTCCAATTTTTTAATACCTCATTTTAAATTTTAAATTACATTTTTTTTAAAAATGGCAACCCTTTTGAAACAAAATGGCGAATGAAGCTGGCCAACAAACTCGGTCGAAACATTGGTATGTACTATGTACAGACCAAGTTACATTCAAATCGGTTCATAAATACGCCTGTTATCGCGTGACAAAAATCAGGGCGTTTCAAAATGTCAGCCACGCTAGAAATTCAAAATTCTATAACTCAGCCATTTTTTAAGATATAGACGAAACAAAAACTGCTCCCGAATCTTTTTATCGAGGCCAAACACATTAGAAAAAAATATTTTTTCAATTTTCAATTTTTTGGTACCACATTTCAAATTTAAATTTTTCTGAAAATTTTAAATGGCCGCAATATTTAAACAAAATGACGGATGAAGCTGGCCAACGAACTCGGTCGAGACATTGGTCTGTACTATGTATAAACGAAGTTACATCCAAATCTGTTCATAAATACGCCTTTTATCGCGTGACAAAATTCAGGACGTTTCAAAATGTCATCTTCACTAGAAATTCAAAATGCTATAACTCAGCCATTTTTTAAGATATAGACGAAACAAAAACTGCTACGGAGTCTTTGTATAAAGGTCAAATACATAAGAAAAAAATATGTTTCCATTTTCAATTTTTTGGTACCACATTTTAAATTTTAATTTTTTTTAAAATTTTTAAATGGCCGCCATTTTGAAACAAAATGGCGGATGAAGCTGGCCAACGAACTCGGTCGAGACATTGGTATGTACTATGTACACACAGAATTACATCCAAATCGGTTCATAAATACGAGAGTTACAGTGTGACATAGGTCAGATATATATATATATATATATATATATCGATTTTGAACGGAGGGTGGTTTCGGGGTCTGGGGGTCATGATCGAGGAAAATATACCAAAATTTTTTGAAATCGCTTTCCTCCGAACGGCTGCAATAGGTAGCTTTTTGTAAAGAATAATGACCTAATAAATAACCTAACCTAATAATAACCTAATAAAATGAGTAAAATAATTTTTTTTTTTAATTATGCTTTTCTGCACATCATAGACGGTCCATTAAACCATCAGTTTGCCGTTTTTTAATGATAATTCGAAAACCACTTGAAAGAAAATTTGAAATTGAGAATTCGCAGAAAGCAAGACATAATAAATGTAAATCTATCCAAAAAATTGTAGGTTGCATTTATATATTTTTTTCGAATATTAATTTCTTAATTCATAATTCATATTATTTATTTTTTAAATTACAAATTCAATGTTTTTATGTTTAGGTTCTTTAGTATTATAACCACACATAAAATAATCATATTAGGATTATAATTTCAAGAGATATTAATAAAATTAAGAAAATGTAATTTAACATTAGAAGCTCTAAATTTTGAATGTTTATAATTCAAAAAAAGTTATCATTCAATTGATTAGGAATTTCGTTTCTAGGCATAATCTGAACCGAAAATTTAAAATGTAGTGTCAAAATTGGGTGTTGCCATTAAAAAATAAAGTTTTGTCTGGTTTTGATTTGTAGATGGTCCCCTAGGCAATTTTTTTAAATATCATTTAAAAATAGCCTTTGTTGCCAATCGATTGGTGTCAGTAACTTTCTTCTACTAATTAGTTGCAGAGTTAGTAGGGGTGTTTACTTTCTTTTCCACGCTTGTATGTCAGAGCAGGGCTAAATACAAAAAATGGAACTAATTTTGCATTGATTCGACTCAATTGATAAACTTGCGAACTATCCGCTTTAAAATATCTCTTTTTTAACAGTTATCAACAGTACTGCTTCTCTACATTAAGATCGACGATAAATATTTACTTAAAATTTACATTTCTATAACCGAAATGCAAAAAACTTTAATTATAATAGCAATATTTTTTTTTCAATTCCAAACTGCTCCAATTTAACTAAATAAAATATTATTAACTATATACAGAAAAAAATAACATTTTCATTTAAAAGACTTTTGATCGCATACCTAATTCCGTGGCTAACGAAAAAGACATGCTACCGCTGTGCATTTCACGTATCTTTTTTTACAGACCGCTAGTTTCATGTGATGCTCTTTTCGCACACCTTCATTGGTGCATTAGACCATCACGTGATACCGGTGGTCTTTAAAAAAAGATGCGTTAGATGCACAGCGGTAGCCTGTCTTTTTCGTTTGCCTCGCCTAATTTTAGCTGACTTAAAGCCCTCAGAAACAGGTGAACTTGGAATTTCGCCAGCTTAACCTTTTTTTAGTTCATGTAGTATTGATTATTACCAAATGTAAATTTTTATTTAATTGCTCTATCTTAACTCTCTGTCATATTATTAACATTTGGATGTGTCACGTATAACCCTTTGCGTTACAATAGTTCAATTCAATATTATAGTACTTGGATAAGTGTTTTGAAACGCAAATGAAAGAAAATTGTGTAAAAATAAAGGTTTAATTTTACTGCTTTGTCTGAATGTGAGTTTTTATTCTTTACCATGCAAGATATAATAATTGCAGTTCTACATTGTTTTTTTTATCAGTAAAATTTAATAGAAGTTTTTATACTATTTATTCGCATATTTCGGCAACTATAAACCTCATTTTACTAGCTTTGACCGACATTTCCTTTTCTTATCTTGTGGGCTTTGATATTTTTTAACTATTCAACTTTTTTATATTAATCTTTTAACTAACCATTACCAATTTATTTATTTATTAATCTTATAAATTGTAACTACACTATTATTTCATTTTAATAACACCCTTTTTATTAAGTGATTATTTAACTTTTATTTTATAAGAAAATTTTATTACGTATTATTAATACTACAGCTAGACTTTTTTCTCCCAATGGTATTTTTATAATAAGTCAATCTTTATAGACTGGGCATAAAATTGAGGACAACTCGGAAGACCCTCAAATTGTTCGCACTGTTAAGCAGGCAAGTAAATAAGGCAAAATTTACTATTAAATTTTAGTGAAATACAAAAAGCGTAAAAGTGGGCAGCTATGAACACATACATCAATTCATAAATTAAATTTAGCTACCGCGCATTGAACTTTACTTTTATACCACAAACACTCATAAATTCAAAATGTGCTTTTACGATTTCAGTGTTACCAATAAAATTATGCAAAATTAAAATTGATCATGTTGTTCCACTTTCTATAGTTAAGAAAGCTGCAACGAAAAATATGTATTGCGGAAAAATTAACGTAAAAACGTAGCGTAAATTTCGAAAAAAATAAAAGTTTTGCGTGCTCTAGTTTGTGAAGGCCTATATTAATACATTCTACACTCATATCTACTTCCGTACCACATACATTTTTTTTATTAATTACTATTATACATTTATAAGCGTATAGCAAAAAATTATCTCCATTTTTTACAATCTTCTGTTTAAGTTTTGGAGTTTAAATTGGAGCAATTTGGAATTTAAAAATTTCATTGCTTTTATAATTACAGTTCTTTGCATTTCGATTACAGAAATATTTTGATTTAAATACAAAATTCTGAAAGCTGATTCTGATTTCGAAAGATTTTGTTTATTTTAGTTGGAAGCTATAACAGTAAGATAAATTAATTTTCTAATAACTGGAAAACAGGAATTCTGCTTTTTGAGAATTTAGTGTTGCCGCCGATGGAAAGAAATATATCTGTATATAAATATAATAAGTACAAAACTTATTTCAATTTTAAGACTTAAAGCACACGCTTTTATTTTATGTAAAAAGACGTCATTCTCATCCGCTTAAGAATTCCACATTTACGGTCCACTCTTAAACATCTACAGTAAAGCATGCATAGGACGTCAGGACTATCGCAAAATAATACACAAATGCAGCAAAAAGATGCCGTCATTAAAGAAACTCGACAAAAAATGGCTATCTAATGATTCGCTGGCCTTCATTTGTTTGTAACATTAATATAAATACTTAAAATTAAATATATTTTATAATAGCTCCATATTTTAACAGAAGTCATTCGTTTATATTTTTTGAAAACAGCACGTATTTTAATTGCATTTTCTTTCGGTTGTTATGAGAAAATGGCAACAAAAATATATAATTACCGTTTTAGAATTATTTTCCTTTACTTTCTACAGAAATGGACTACTCCCGTTGCCTATATTAAGCAAATGGCTCTAAAAACTACAAAAACATTAATATTTCAAAAATAAATGGAGATACAGTTTTCAAACAAATTTAATTTAAATGTACTTCTTTTTCCCTTTACGACGGGATAAAAATTGAAAATGTGCGATGCTTAGAAGTTTAAAAAATTGCTATAGATTATTTAATCGTTCAATAATACATCTGCTTTGTTTTACAGCTCGCTTATACAACATAACGTTATTTTTTGGAGACGACACAAAATAAGCTGAGAGAAAGAAATAGCATACCGGGGGCTAATAATAATAACTTTTGTAGATTTTGCGAAAATACGCTTGGGGGTTTTGTTGTGGAAATTTTTGAGCAATAAGTTATGTCGTTAATTTTTTTATGCATCGTAAAAGAGAAAGCAGAAGGACTGCAAACTCTACGACAGATGTTACGTGTTTAAAAAATTGTTAAATATATGCGATTTATTTTTCCTCCACCCAAAGACGCGTAATTATGGCTGATTCCAAGAAAGTTAAGAATTTTCGTAAAATGCAACTATGATATCGAACTATAAAATATTTTATTTATCACATCAAAATTAATGTTTATAATGTTTTGTTAAAAAATAATGGACTCCTATTAAGATGAGATGTATGAAGTTGAAACACAATGCCGTTTAAAATATTCAAACTGACAACTCTATATTAAAAAGCAAGACATGTCATATGACATCAAATTGACTGTGGCAACGATCTTATCAGTCTGTATTCCTTCTATTCGCGAATTTAATTACTTCTATCTGAAGTATATTTTAAATTTTTACGCCGTCGAATAGGAAAAAATATGCTCTGAGATGCAATGTATTTAAAAACTGCATATTAAAGCGATTACCCATTTTTTCTCGTTTTTAAGGTAATTTTAAATTATGAATTTAAAAGAAATCTGTGTATATCCACCGTAGCTCGAGTATGGAATAGTAATCCGTTTGCATTTAAAACTAAATGTAAATGGATCAGTTTTAATTTCCGACTAACATTTACTAACGAAATCAACATCTCATCGATAAATAAATAAAATTATAAAACTAGAAAACAGGAATTCTGCTTTTTCAGAATTTAGTGTCGCCCCCGATGAAAAAAAAAATATATGCATACATATAAATAGTACAAAACATATTTCAATTTTAAGACTTACAGCACACGGTTTTATTTTATGTAAAATGATGCCATTCGCATCCGCTTAAGTATTCCACATTTACGATCCACTCTTATACATCTAAGTAAAGGTATAGGACGTCACTATTACGAAATAATACGGAAATGTAGCAAAAAAATGCCGTCATTAAAGAAACTCGACCAAAACGAAAATGGTTGTCTAATGATTCAAAGGCCTTCATTTGTTTGTAACATTAATATAGATACTTATAATTAAATATGGTTTATAATAGCTCCATGTTTTAACAGAAATCATTCGTTTATATTTTTTAAAATAGCACGTATTTTAAACACATTTTCTTTCGGTTGTTATCAAATAATGGCAACAAAAATATATAATTAATATTTTACAACTATTAGGTAGCATTCTTTACAAAAAAGCTACCTATTGCAGCCGTTCGGAGGAAAGCGATTTCAAAAAATTTTGGTATATTTTCATCGATCATGACCCCCAGACCCCGAAACCACCCTCCGTTCAAAATTGATATATATATATATATATATATATATCTGACCTATGTCACACTGTAACTCCCGTAATTATGAACCGATTTCGATGTAATTCGGTGTGTGCATAGTACATACCAATGTCTCGACCGAGTTCGTTGGCCAGCTTCATCCGCCATTTTGTTTCAAAATGGCGGCCATTTAAAATGTTTAAAAAAGTTTAAAACTTGAAATGTGGTACCAAAAAATTAAAAATGGAAAAATATTTTTTTCTTATGTATTTGACCTTTATACAAAGATTCCGGAGCAGTTTTTGTTTCGTCTATATCTTAAAAAATGGCTGAGTTATAGCATTTTGAATTTCTAGCGTGGCTGACATTTTGAAACGTCCTGAATTTTGTCACGCGATAAAAGGCATATTTATGAACCGATTTGGATGTAATTCGGTATGTACATAGTACATACCAATCTCTTGACCGAGTTCGGTGGCCAGCTTCATCCGCCATTTTGTTTCAAAATGGCGGCCATTTAAATTTTTTTTAAAAATTTAAAATTTGAAATGTGGTACCAAAAAATTGAAAATGGAAAAATATTTTTTTCTTATGTATTTGACCTTTATACAAAGATTTCGGAGCAGTTTTTGTGCCGTCTATATCTTAAAAAATGGCCGAGTTATAGCATTTTGAATTTCAAGCGTGGCTGACATTTTGAAACGTCCTGAATTTTGTCACGCGATAAAAGGCGTATTTATGAACCGATTTGGATGTAACTTCGTTTATACATAGTACATACCAATGTCTCGACCGGGTTCTTTGGCCAGCTTCACCCGCCATCTTGTTTAAAAATGGCGGCCATTTAAATTTTTAAGAAAAATTTAAATTTGAAATGTGATACCAAAAATTGAAAATTGAAAAAATATTTTCTTCTTATGTGTTTGACCTTGATAAAAAGATTCGGGATCAGTTTTTGTTTCGTCTATATCTTAAGAAATGGCTGAGTTATAGCATTTTGAATTTCAAGCGTGGCTGACATTTTGAAACGTCCTGATTTTTCTCACGTAATAACAGACGTATTTATGAACCGACTTGGATGTACCTTGGTGTGTACATAGTACATACAAATATCTCGACCGAGTTCGTTGGCCAGCTTCATCCGCCATCTTGTTTCAAAATGGCGGCCATTTAAAAAAATTAAAAAATAAAAAAAATTAAATGAGATACCAAAAAATTGAAAAATGAAAAAGATTTTTTTGTATGTGTTTGACCTTAATACAAAGATTCCGGAACAGTTCTTCTTTCGTCTATATCTAAAAAAAAATGGCTGAGTAATAGCATTTTGAATTTCTCTTGTGGCTGACATTTTAAAACGACCTGATTTTTGTCACGCGATAACAGGCGTATTTATGAACCTATTTGGATGTAACTTGGTCTGTACATAGTACATACCAATGTCTTGACCGAGTTCGTTGGCCAGCTTCATTCGCCATCTTGTTTCAAAAGGGTTGCCATTTAAAAAAATTAAATTTAAAATTCAAAATGAGGTATTAAAAATTGGAAAATGAAAAAGATTTTTTTATGTGTTTGGCCTTGATACAAACATTCCGGAGCAGTTTTTGTTTCTGAAAATTTGTTCTTTTGTTGATATCGTAAAAAATGGTTGATTTATAGCACTTTGAATTTCTAGCATGGCTAACATTTTGGAACGATCTTGTATTTGTCACGCGATAACACACGTATTCGCCTATTTCGATGTAAGAAGGCATGTGGATAGTATACATCAAGTTCGCTGGCCAGATTCATCAGTCATCTTGTTTCAAAATGGCGGCCATTAAATTAAAAAATATATATATATTTAAAGTGAGGTGCAAAAAAATTAGAAATTGAAAAAGGTTTCTTTCTTAAGTATTTGATCTTGATATAAGGATTCAGGAGGATTTTTTGTTTGTCTTTACCTTAAAAAATGGCTCAGATATAGTAGTTTCAATTTCTATTGTGGGTGTCATTTTGAAAAATCTGATTTTTTGCATGCGACAGCACTCCTATATATTAACCGATTCCGATGTGAGTGAGCATGTGCACAGCAATTACTAAGGTCTCGACCAAGTTCACTGCTTAGCCTCATCCACCATGTTGTCTTAAAATGACAGGCACTTTAAGAAATTGCCGAATTTGGCAGCCAAATATAAGTTACTTTAAAGAAAAGCAGCTTGGATAAAGATGACTAATTTCGGGAAATTCTCATTCATTATATTGATAATAATTAGTATTGAATCTCCTATATTCGGTTTCCACTAAATTGAGCTTCGTGTGTTTGCATGATATAAGTTGGCTTTTTTTAAATAAGGATTATGAAAGCTACCTCTTCCTCCCGGCACTGGCCGGAAGGACTTTTTTTCCTTTACGTTCTACAGAAATGGAGTACTTCCGTTGCCAATATTAAGCAAATGGCTCCAAAACTACAAAAACATTAATTCAAAAATAAATGGGGATGCATTTTTCAAACAAATTGAATTTAAAAGTACTTCTTTTTCCCATTACGATGGGATACAAATTGAAAATGTGCGATGCTTAGAAGTTTAAAAAATTGCTATAGAGTATTTAATCGTAAAATAATAAAATCGCTATGTTTTATGTCTCTCTTATACAATGTAACTTTATTTTTTGAAGACGACAGAAAATAAGCTGGGAGAAAGAAATACCTATCGTACCGGGAGCGAATAATAAGAAAAATTTAATAGATATGCAATTAATCTACGTATTTTAACATTGAAATAATGCGAATCAAAAAGGTTGATCAATATAGCAAAATCTTTGGCGGATATTTCGGCAAATAAGCCTTTGGCATGCAGATAATATGAAAGTATCGTTTTCAACAAATTTCAAGATTTTATTTAAATATCTGGAAGCCAGGAATGGTTCCTGTGGTTTTCATAAAACTTGCTTACGCTCCATTGAAGAAATCCGAATTAAAAAGGCTGATCTATATAGAAAAATCTTAACTGCCAGTTAAGCTCAATTGGCTTGGTCGAACGATCAAATAATATTGACTGTTAATCTTATTAGTCATCGCCTGCACTCAGGTACAATCAGGTTAATGGTAAATAGCATTTGAGCGGGTGATAAGCTATTGTGCGCTACCGGGAGTTGCGGTAGACGATGAATACTAGCGTTAGAAAAATTAATTTTTTAAGGAATAGAGAACGTTTAATTTTTTTTTTCTATTCTGTGCCAAATATGTATATTGTTGGAGATTTTTGCTAAGCATGATTTATAATATATAAGTATTATATTCTATAACCCGCATTCTATATATTAATAAAAAATATATGAAGGAAAGAGCATTCACCATCACTAATATTCTTATAAATCAAACCATGCAGACATAAATGCAATTAAGGTAATGATAAAAAGAAAGTAATTGTATGATTATAGAGCTACAGAAAAGGATCAATATAACACGGAGGAAAAAATTATTCCTCAAAGAAAATTAAAACAATCAAATGTTATATCTAAAAAATTTTTCTTCATTAATTTAATCAAATAATGTTCGACACACATAAAAATAGCATTTGTTTCTGCACTTTCTTTTTAATAGAAGAGGTAACAAAATTAGCCATGAAGAAAAAATTAAAACTATAAAGACAAAAATAAATACACTTAAGGTTTGTTGTAGATTATTTATAGGAAGAATATTTTTGATGGACGTTATTTGTTATATTCTTGCTTACGTTAAGGCACGACCGATTATAAATATAATTTTCAGTATTAGACCCTTAATGGTGTTCGGGACACAAAAATCTTCAAATTTTGTAAAAACATTTTAAGGTTTGTTGGGGTAACTGGAACCACGGGGTAACTCGGCCATAGGCTATTTTATAAAAAAAACTGTTGGTGTTTTTTAAGTTTTAGCTTTTGTGAGCAATGCCCCTTTATCTCTACTTCCTAAAACAACGTGTATCAACTCAATCATAACTCTCATTTTGCTGTGATAGGTTGTCAAAAATTTACGTTTCTTTTTTTAAAAACAACGTCAATATGGTTGAACTTCCTCGGATTTTTATTAAAATACTGTAAGTACTTTTATTAAACAATATATATTTTTTTAAAGATTAGACATATAACTACATTAATATTATTAGGTATCTATACATATTTACTTCATGTTTTAAATGTAAGCCCGGTGTCCCAGTTACCCCATAAATGTTTCAAGAATGGGGTAACTGGGACATGTATCCGGAGTAACAGGGCCATGCTGGATCCAGTTACCCCAATAGTTATAAATAATTTTTTTGTGTTTCTCTTACTACGGGAAGAAAATTTCTCCATTGGTTTTTGCTCACAATAAAGAAAATGATACAATACCTTATAAAAATAACGTAATGGAAATTTTAAAAAAGCATATTGAGTGGTATTAACCAAATTTCTTGACCCCTTGAGAGGCGGTAATGCCGTTATGGCATCACTTAAGTTTAATTCCTAATTGCCACATTGGCACCTGAATTTTATAATTAAAATTTAACTTTTATTAAGTACGCGAAAATATACTTTTATATATTTTCAGAAAGATTCTCTTGTAAATTTTGGTGTCATTAAATTATTTCAACATTTTATGAATGCAAGTACCTTGCCCCTGAAAGCCAGATAGCCAGACCTTGAAATTGTACTATACACAGGAGTCCCATTCTATAGGCATAGCAGCCAATGTTTACGCTTTCTTGCTACCACTAAAATTTAATAGAGATTTTCGTTTTGTTTAATCATAAGATTTGGACGATTAAATAAGACAACATTTACTATAATATTTTAGTGGTAAGAGGAAAGCGTAAAAGTTGGCAGCTATGCTATAGGGAATCTATTATCGTCCCTACCACTATTTTGAAAATAATATCTTCATCGCACCTTTCTTTAAGGAACAATAAAATTTTCCCTATATAATGCGACCCCTGGATAAAGGTAAAGTACTTAAGTACTTACGTAGCCTTTTGTTCAGAGATTTACCTTGCTATTTTTTCCTTAAAATACCCATGTGACTTTTATACTTATTGTCTATACTAAAGTACATAAGTACTTAGTTAAGTTTTATATTTTTGGTATAAATAAATCTAATATTTTCACTTTTAGTGCTTTTTTTAGGCACACTGACAGCAAAGGTTTCCCTTACAACGCTGTTTATTGACATATTATTTACATGATCTGCCTGGTTTAAATTTTTTAAAGTTGTTTACACATTTTCAAACAGGACCTGATATCCGATATGAAAAAATATAAACCCGCGTGGAACATAGACCCCCCTGGTCCAGTTACCCCATTTTTGGGAGCAACTGGACCCATGAGGAAAGAAAGATGAAATATGCATATTTTTATACTTTTAAATATTAAAATGTAATTTTGAGCATTTCTGTCTGATAGAGGGAACCTGACTGAACACAATTACAGAAGTTCAGACTTTAATTGAAACGAACATTAGCTTTTTGAATCTGAATTGTCAGAAGCTCCGGAGTCACATTGTAAAATCATGTCCCAGTGCCCCAACTAACCTTATTTCATTAAAAATTTCACTGTTTTTCCTGCTAAAAATGATTTTAAAATCATGTTTCTCTCTTAATTAGAACAAGAAATATTAATTTCTTTTCGTTTTGGTTCGTTTTAAAAATCTAGCTTTCTAGCAATGGTTGTCATGGAAAGTACTTCTTGTAAAAATGCGTTTTTCTTCATGATGGGTTTTTTCAACATTTCACGTATTTAAATTCTTATAAGTCATGATTCAGACATGAAACATGTCCTTTTCAATTGTTTTACTTTAATTTTGATTCAACATGTTTGAAAAAAATATTTACTTTTCAAAATATGATTTTTTTTTTTTTAAGTTGCACCATTTTTTTTAATTATGTTAAATATTTTAATTTTTTAAATTAATATTTCTTTAAATGCTTAATCCAAATTAAAACTTATATATTTCTGTTTATTTAAGTGGAAAAAAAATGAATTTCTATTAATAATATTTCGAGTTATAACGATTTTATATTACCCCACTTTTTTAATAAATTTTAAATTTTAAATTAAAAAAAAATACGAGAAGTTTTATCATGTATTTTCTTTACAAATGATATGATTAACCATCACAAAAATATTCAGAATTTTAACTCAATAAATAAAAATTATTTTAAAATGTGTATCGGAAAACCTTCAAGGAAATTATGTCGTATTTCAATAAAGGGACATTTACCGATTATATTTATTAACAACCATCATATATTCTCCTTGATTTCAGATTGAATACCACAATATTGTGAATTTAATATCCGTGTTATAAAATACTAGAAAACAATGCTTTCAATAAGCTGGGGCGAATAAGTTCAGCGTGGTACAACTGCCACATTTAACACGTTGAGTGTCATGTCAGTCACCAATGACTGACACTGAACTTTCCTGTTAAGTCGCGTCAGTCATCGATGACTGACGTGTATAGATTGTGTAACGGGAGTCTTATTTCGTGGCCTGAGCGGAAAGACAGACAACATCGACTTGGCATGCGATGTGTTAACCTAAATTTTGACCTTTTTTATTACAGCTCATCATTTATTTTATAGTGCTAGGATGAGTAGGTGTAAATGTTACTGCAAATGTTGGTAGGCTTGAATGCAGCATGGAATAGTATCTTTGGTGTGTCAGGTGTCCCTATAATAAACTATAATCAGCAATTGAGGTAAGAAATTACATTCAAAATTACTTAACTCGTAAGCGCACCCGAAGGGATAAATCTCACCCCAATCACACTTTTTCTTCGAAAAAAGGATAAAGTTTTTGAGGAAGCTTTTGATCTACCTTTTGCCTTTCACGCGAAGGGGGAAAGGGAAATCCGAACCGTAGCTCCAAGCTTCAAGCCTGATAAAATGTTTTCGTACGGACGGCCGAAACCCATTTGTTAGTCGATCTTTTTGACAGAAGTACAAAAAAAGTGTTCAATGTTTATATTTATTCTTTAGTAATTAAAAAAAAAATTAAGATTCTCAGTATGCCTGTTTCAAACATCACAAATTACATAATAAGTACAAAATATTAGTAACAAAACACTACTTGTAATAACTATAATACCAATAATAAAATTAATAATAATAATATTTAATGAATAGGGGAGACCGGGGCTAGTTGGCTGCAGGGGTAAGTAGGTGCAGTCCTCATAAATCGCCTGATTGTGGATAGATTGCGCAACCAGTCACAGAGTACCTTTCTTCTTGCTTTCTACAATCCTCATTGTAGTTTTGCAGCGTTACCTACATGCAGTGGACATTTATTACGATTTTTCTGTTTTTTGTACTCATAAGTAATTTTTTGTTGCTTCATTCTTTTTCTAATTTCTAATACTTATCTTAATAATTTCGATTTAACTTGTGCAGTTTTTCTTAGTGTATCATTAACTGTACCTACTCCATATGTGATTTACTTGGATTATTTATGCTTAGATGATTACGTGTCCCTTTTGTGAAGAAATTTATTATGGGGCTAGTAGATGCATTGAACACTGGGCAAGTTGGCTCGGTGTTTGGTGTGTGCTGGTAGCTTGAAAAACAGCAAACAACGAGAAAAGTGTTTGTAATGAAAGATTTTGGACACTCGAGGCTTGCCGAAGCGAAGACACTTGATTTTTTATTTGTGACAACCGTAACTCTGATGATTATATAGAGTAGGATAGAAGTTACTCAATGTTAAGGTTTTATTCATTATTTATATGTCTGCATAATTTAGAATTTACATTGTATGGCTATAACGCCTTTGTTTAAACTTACTGGTAATAATGAAATTTATTTCGCTTAACTGCGTGTCTTATTTGAATTTTTATAAAGCGTGTGCCAACTTACCCCATAGGTATAGGCAACTTGCCCCGTGCCGGGGTAGGTTGGCGCACAGTTTTTCTTTTACTTTAGGAATCCGCTATAGGTTTTATTCATTATTTTTATGTCTGCATAATTTAGAATTTACATTGTACGGCTATAACGCCTTTCTTTAAACTTACTGGTAATAATGAAATTGATTTCGCTTAACTGCGTGTCTTATTTGAATTTTTATAAAGCGTGTGCCAACTTACCCCATAGAAATAGGCAACTTGCCCCGTGACGGGGTAGGTTGGCGCACAGCTTTTCTTTTATTTAGGAATCCGCTAAACATAAACTGCAAAATCTACAAACTCAAAACTCCGGTTATTTATAGCCCAATGCATGTTCTTTAAAAGTACAGTTAAAATTTCATAAAAAACTTAAACAAAAATTTAATAAAAATCAATAACTGAAAACTGCGCCTACTAATCCCGGTCTCCCCTATATATGAAAACTATTTACAATGGAAAGAAAGAAGATAACAAAAAATAGATCATAAATCATCGTCTGAAGAAGTATCCGAGAAGTGTGGATAATTATTTCTAAAAATCACTTCATTTTTCTCTATAAATCTCGTTAGTGCTGATATTCTTTTTATGAGAACAGAACTTTCATTAATATAATTAATCCAATCCGGAATCGCCATAGCTCTCTGTTTTTTAACGTGGTAATATGTTGTTAGTGGACAATCCAGTACGTAGTGAAGTGAGGTGGAGGGGAGACCACATACACAAAGAGGGGTTTCACGCTTATATATGTCGTAAAGATATTTATGGAAAGGGCAGATATTTGTGAAGAAAAGAAAAAGGTAACTATTATTTACGGTAAATTGAATGGGAGCATTTGCTAAGAAGTTATGTGTGTAGCGGCCTGTGTCTTCACTGTCCCATCTTTGCTGCCATTCATTTTTATTTTGTGTTTTAATTTATATTTTAAATGAGAAGCAGGATGTGGAAGGAAGTACGATGTGACATTAGGGTCCTCTACTGCTTGTTTTGCCATAGTATCAGCTAATTCATTCCCTATTATTCCTGGGTGCCCTTTAACCCATTTAAAATGGAAAGTATTGCTGGGTTTGAAAATACTCAATATTTCACCCGGACGTGATTTTAACACGCAAGGTCGAGAAGGGGTGGTTGAAACAGCGTCTTTAATTTGCTCGTTAGGAAGATAGAAATATATTGCTTGGGATTAAGTACTCCCGCGCAATTACAAACGTTTAATTTCGATACGTTCAATTCTTACGGTATAAAACACACTAAAATAATTTTAATAAAAGTCATAAAAACTACATGTATATATTGATGAAAGGTATTTAATGTAATTAATATTAATTTTGTGAAGTACGTCACCTTTTAACTTGTAAAAGAAATCATTTGAATATTTTCTAAAAAAGCATTAGTTTTCCAGAAACTGCTACAAAATCAGAAAATAAATATAAAGAGCATGATGTTTTCCATAAAACAAGTAGTACGCATGCATTTTACAGTATACACTTGTAGATTTGTTTTTAAAACGCATTTAGCCAAAAATATAATGGAAAACAAAACAGAGTGAGATTTACCCCACGCGCGTAGTAGCATAATGGAAAGGAACGAGTGTGATGATGGGATAGCATAATCATAAAAAAATCGAAAATTAGAGCTAATGTTTTCAAACAAAAGTTATTTGAAAATCATTTTTACTATATTTGATGGCGAAGACTGAAGATATGAGTTTCCTTGAAGGTATGAGCAATTAAAACGGAAGAAATACATCTACGTACGAATATGCATGATACATGAATACACATACTATATGAACATATACGAGGGATGCGCATACGGGGCCTGCACAAAATTGAGATGAGTGTTAGGATGTGAAAACATTCATCTGATTTCGTCAAGGTGAAATTTTTAATTTCAAATTAACATTAATATTTTCAGAGTTTATAGCGAGAGAGGTGACTCCACAAATCACCTCTTAGAGATGACGGCTAAAATTCCAGTATTAGTTAAAACTTGATTCGCATATTAAAATGCCACTCGTCTGCAAAGTCATATATTGGTAGAAAAGAACTGCAAACCCTATTTTAGTGGTTGATTAGCAGGTTTAAGATTCTTTTTTCCTGTTGTTTGTCCTCCATGTTTTCATACCATTGGGTGGAGGAAAACACAAAGATAAACCTATAGATCAACCACTAAAATCGTGTCTGTAGGTGGTTTCCACCAAGATATGACTTGGCAGACCAGTTGCAATTTTATATGATAATCGAGACATGTCTAATCAAGAATTCCAACCTCCAACTGAATGAGGTGATGGTGATTGCAGGCGCCTCCTGATCAGCTAGGTACACAAATGTGAAGACCTATTATTTTTCTAGTAAAAACGAAACTGTTTTATTTTATTATAGGGGAGACAAGGGAGGGTTGACCCTCTTTTTACAAAATGATTTTTTATTTTTTAAATATTGAACGTAGAATAAAGTTTTATATATCATTTTATTCGTTATACAATCAGTTATCAAAATAAAATTGCTACATAAGTGTAATATATAAGAAATTTGAAAAATGAATGATTTTATTCATGACAAAATAATGGGTCAAGGCTCCCCACATACGGGAGGATTGACCCACTATATGGGAGGATTGACCCACTTTGTATTATATTGAAATATTTGAGAAAAGAATAAAATCAGTTAAAAAAAAAAAAAAAAAAACAGAATAACTTTATGCTATATGCTTTAATTATTAAAAAAATATTTTTGAAAACATGACGCTTAAAAAAACCTGTTTTGACGCAATCGTAAGTCATAGGAGAAAACATTTGTTTTAAACATGATTTTGTCTGAGCATATATAATTGTACAGCAGGGAAAATGAAATTTTAACATTTAAGACAATATTCCGGTAGAGACAGGTTCCGTTTTCATAGTGTTTCATGTATGAATATGTCTGGATTTAGGAAACACCGTCCCGCCTTTTTTTTTGCTTTGAATAACTTCTTACATGATGTTGAAGTAGCTGGTAATTAGTTCTACAATTCCTATTCTTAATTACTGATAACTTTGATTTATATTTTCAATACATTTTCAGTTAAGACAATTACTTTTATTTCCAGAAATTTGATTTCATTATATATCATTGCTGTTATTTTGTTTCATTAATCGCAAACTTTGATTTTGATAAAATTAGTTATATTCCATAGCTATTAAAACAACCCGATATTGTAATGTCCAATTTAGAGGACTGGGGGTCCAACTTAGACGACCAATTGCTGAATTTGGACGACTTTTGACAAATTTTTCAACTTAAAATAAAGCTTAAGATTTTCAAAAAGAAATTGATCTAAAGATTTATTTAGTTAGTAGATGAATAGATTTCCGTGCAGTGACGGTTTGAAGATACTCCAAAAATTAAGTGAGTTACACATGAAAATATGTGAAGTGGTCCAAATGCGGCTACTCTCCTCTAATGTAGATATTTTCCCTAGCTATCTTATGATTCCCATTCTTTACATAGGGTACCTCTGCGCAGAGATAATTATAAATATCCATCAGATTATACAACACAGCAATTTTCATTACAGCTGTGGAATGTTTGTCCCGTATCTTAAATTTTAGAAAAAATAAATTTTGGGATTTGCTACAATTATAGAAATTTTTTTTATCACTTTAGCTTTCAAATCGTTTTGAAAGTATCAATAAAATTATCAAGAAGAGCATAAAATCATGCGGCAATCGGATTATGAAACATTTTTCAACGCATTCTGACTGTTATAATAAAACTTCATAGTTTAATAACATGAAAAACGATGTCTAAGTAATAATTTGTAAAAAGTTTAACACGTTTCAAAACGCAATTTCAACCGAAGTTGAAAAAATAATTGAAAAATTTCTACATAGTTTTATATGAACTATAGATTTATCATAAAATTCACAATATGCTAAAATTTAGAACAGTTGGGGAAAGCATAGCACAGTTGAAAATTCCCAATCAAGTATTTCCGTCAATAAAAGGAAATGTACTTCAGATGTTTTGTGCAGCCCTGGATATGATTTATAGGATTAACGCACATTAAATAGTATGCAATTTAATAAAATATATATTTTAAATATATTTTAAAAAATATATAATCAATATTTAAAAAAAAGTTTTCCACAGCTGAGAACGTACTTCTATCAAATATTGTCCATAGAGAAATAGAGAAATAAAAATGATTTATTTTGTATGCTCCTGTATATGAAAGGTGAATAAGGTGCACATCATATTCAATCGTAAGCGTCTTATAGCGCACCTCGGAGATATATATCAATTTAAATACTTTTGAAATAGTGTAACATGAACAAAATTCACCACAAACAATTGTTCTGCATTGACCGTAATGTAATATAATTCTTTTTAGTGTCCCTGTAAATGATCTATAAAGGCTATCCATACCATATTCTATAGCAATCCACTTCTAGTGCGCGCCAGAGATTTGTATATAAATTTCAAAGTGTTTGAAATTATGAAACATCAGTAAACACCACCGCAAAGGATTAGGCCGTAATGTAATGAAATTCTTTTGAATGTCCCTGCAACGAAATGAAGACTGCTACACGCTACAATTCGCAATACCTAACATTCAATATTGAATATCAATAACATTTTTAAATTTCATGGCGATGTGACCATATTGGCATCAAATATAGCACATCATATGCTGCGATGAAATGGCAAATGATATGCTCATATCATCATATGTTGCACATCATATTCAATAGTAAGCGTCTTATAGTGCACCTCGGATATATATATCAACTTAAATACTTTTGAAATAGTGTAACGTGAACATAATTCACCACAAACAATTGTTCTGCATAGATCGTAATGTAATATAATTGTTTTTGTGCGCCTGTAAATGATCGATAAATGCTATCCATACCATATTCTATAGCAATCCTCTTGTAGTGCACTACATAGATATGCATATAAATTTCAAAGTGTTTAAAATTATGAAACATCATTAAAAACCACCGCAAAGGATTTTTTCAAAATAGGCCATAATGGTATGAAATTTTTTGAATGTCCCTGCAACAAAATGCTGACTGCTACACGCTACATTTTGCAATAGCTAACATTCAATATTGAATATCAAGAACATTTTTCAATTTTAGGGCGATGCAACTATATTGACATCAAAAATAATTTTGGCCAGCTAGAATCGATAAATCACCTACCGTGCATTGGATCTGCAACTCGTGTTTTGTTAGTGTTGAGTGAAATTAAATGTTTTTCTTAAGCGTTTGGGTGCGGAACAAATCTTATGTATATGTATACCAAAAATACGAAAGTGTTTGGGTATATACATAAAAAAAATTACGGCATAAAAGTTATATACGCAACACGTTGGTGCGATATTTTCTGACGCCAATGTCATATACACGGCGAGGTACTTAACTGGCAGCAAATTGTCATTATTTTGCTTGCATAGTAACCCGAATGTTGTTGTTTATTTTTTAACAAATTGCTTACTTACTTTTCTTTTTTTTATTATATAAATTGTTTTGTTTATAGTTATTAATTAAACATTTTTTTTTATTTATTGTTATTGTCTTTTAAAAAATATATATGTAACTGGTATTTAAACGAAGTTTTCGCAAAAATGGGCGTTGAAAAAGATTGCGCCAACGTGGTGCGTATATGATACCTGGACCAAAATTACTAGTAAGCAGACGATATACACAGAAACACGCCTCGCTAGTGCAACCAGCTTAAATGCACACCAAACTGAGACAACTAATAGGAGCGCTATCATTCTGTCCGCAATTTTAGAGTAAAACAAAAGGAGCGCTATCGTGTTTTTTGCAATTTTGGGACATAACTATAAAAGCGCTATAGCGCTTCACGCAATTTTAGCACATAACAACGGTTATCAGCCGTTCTCAAACAGTTAAAAGCCTATTTTTGCTGTGCTGTGACATGTGTATTTTTTTTTTTTTTGTGAACCTACTGGAGATTAAGAGTGAATTTTAAATTAAGTTAATAACCATAACAGCATATTTCATAATTGCCAATTTAAATCTGATGTCCTTTGTTCGACCTCTGTAGTTCACACGTTTTCGCTAAGTCTGCAAAAAATATCATTACCAAACAGTATGATGTTGTTAAACTGACAAAGTGTTTCAACAATGCGTTTACTAATGTGTTGTGTTAATTTAAACAATGAATGTTGAACAACAATGAACCTATAACGAAATTTTCAACAATGAACCAATTTGAATATTTGAATTTAAAATCCAAATCTTTATTAATACTGACTCTGATATCCTTCAAGTACAAAGAATTTTTATTCCTATTTAAAAAAAAAAAAAACGCGTTTTATCTTTGACAATTAAACTGAGTAGCTATTTTAGGATTTAAAAGCAATAATGAGTGTTTTATGACGATAATAAAAATATAAAACAATAATCGTCCATTGTTGCGTTTTATTTTGCAACAATGAATGAAAATGTGAAGTATGAGATTTATTTCTCAAACACATCACTTATGTTTTTGATTTCTCGGCTAATTGTGAATTTTCACTGTGAGTTATCAAAGGCGATTGAAAAACTTTTTTGTTATATTTATTTAATTTCATAACTGTTTATTTATAATCAGTCTACTTTTTAGCTCAATTCGTTTTAAAAATCGAAAAATAATATAAAAATATTTGCACCTCACAATTCGAAAACTGTAAGAAAAACAAATCCCTTTAGATCCCCTTTTCCCTATACACTTAAATACATAGAAATATTATAACATAAATCCAGTTAACATTATTTTGTTTTTAAAATGGGAAATCTCTGTTCCTGTTGTAAAGAAGATAATGAAAATTTTAAAATTGCTGTTAAAATCTTGAAACGAGAAAAATATAAATATAAAAGGAGACTCGGAAGCGGCAGTTTTGGAGATGTCATAGAAGTCCGTACTATGGATAAGAAGAGATTGAAATTGGCTGCGAAAATTATCTCGTCTGAACACTGTTCACAGGTAGAATTGGAGTTGTGGAGTTCGTTTCAACATGATAACATTCTTCCTCTGTTGAAAATTATTCATGAGTCCGATATTGATATCTTCTTAATGCCACTTCACAAATTGACGATGATGGAAGCAGTGGAAGAGGACAGCTTCTTTAAATCTGTTGAATCATTTAATGTGACAAAAAACTGGTTAAGTGATGTTCTGAGTGGACTCATTTATTTGCACTCTAGAAATATATGTCATGCTGATCTAAAGATTGATAACATACTTATTACGGACAAACGAACTGCAGTGATTTGTGATTTCTCATTTTCGTGTCTAATGACTGGAAATATTACGCAGTAAGTAAGATTTTTATATTACAAAGTTAATATTATTAGTAAAACATTGTTCATAGATTTGCTTCGTGATATAATACACACAATGTTGGGAAGACATAAGCGCTACTTGCCTAATCCATTAGTAAGCTCAACTATTGTTGTTACATCGAGAGAATTTTTTTAAACAGTATATTTTAATAAATGTTCTTTATATTATTTTATTGGAAATCCATTTTGAGTTCCTCACGTATTAATATAGAGGAATATAAAATTTAATATTGAATTATTATCATTTTAAAGATTTTCCCATTTTTGTTGGTAAATACTGAGCCTTATTATTACTAAGACTATAATTTGTACCAGTGGTTGCATACTTCTGTACAAGCGTTTGAACTAATATTTTGGATATTTTAGCTATAATGACAATTACAGATGATTTTGAAATTCTTCCCGTGATGAATGCTGTAATAAATCATTTGATAATTGAAGAGCTTAGTTGAAGAAGATGTTATGATACATTTTCTCAAAAATTGCTTTTTTGTGTATGAAAGCGTTATAAGGCACTATTCCCTATGAAAAACTAAAATAATAAAATTCTTCATAGTATTAGAGATAAGAGACGATATCTTTCAATATTTAAGGAATTAAATGCTGAAAATAATTTCTAATCTTTAATAGTTAGTATCACCTATTAACCATCAAACGTTTTCTACTAAAAATAATTTAAATATATTAACAAATATCTTTCACTTAAATTTTCTCGAATTCTAATTTTGGTTGCATAACATCTTCTCCCACTCAGGCTTTTAATAAACCTACCAATTGTACACTAAAACTCGAAAAACAATTAAAACAAACATTTCTTTGGAATTTTACATAAAGATGATTTGTTATCAGATTATTCGGATTTCTTTTTATGGTCAGTTGTTAGAAGAGTAAGTCACATATTTATTATTATATAGTCAAACAAATATAAAATGTTTCGTATAATTTTCAAAGTTTATTGTTTATTTACCTTATAGTAAAACTGAACTTACAAGGAAGGTCTCCTTAAAGCGCATATTAAAAATATTGTGACAAAATTTCATGAAAGTACTCGAGAATCTGCCTTATAAATCAGTAAAATTTTAGCTGTGGAATTCCGGTAGAAAATATGTAAAAACGACGAACCTTAAAGTGAGTGCAATTATTTTATGCAAACAAGGGTTAGTCATACCGTGCTTTAAAAAAAGATAAGGTGACACAACATGGCTATCTAAGCCTTCACTGGATGCGGAACCTGACATCTCTTGACTAGTACGATAGCGATGACAACATTAAGTTATTATCACACTATTCGAAATATATGGTGTTGCCTTTCATTTAATTCCAACTGTCATTTCAGACTGCATGTAAGATTACTATCAAGATGGAACGAAATCCGTAAATGTAGCTACAAGCGGAACATTTTCGAGTTATCGCTGATGTGTTTTAATATTTGTAGTATGAATCATATAGTAGTATGAAATTGGAAAACTAGAACGACAATTTTTAGGGCTCTCTGATTGGTAGAGTCTTTCATGATATGTATCACACGAGATAAAAAGCAACCAACAGCAGACAAGGCCAATTTATGACTTTTAAAACTTCACACGCTGTGGATCCACGACGAACAAAACGATGGGCGCACCGCTTTGTACCAATCACCGTGTTAAGCTGATCCACTCCGTGTGACATAAACGTCATGATCTGGCTTTGTATGCCGTTGATCGCGGATAAAGGAGCGATAGCTTCGTCACTAATGGTGTTACTAGTGGTACACTCTGACAGGCTGTGCTATCGACAGATTGCCTCTTAAGAAAGTGGTTTATGAGAAAATATTTGGTATTGCCTATGTTATGATACCACACGTGATTTCATCTTTAGACAAGAAAGTGAATATTATTTTTAAAAAAGAAGCATATGAAAGTGCACAGAATTCTTTGCTGTGAATATACTGCTATATAATATTCTCCGATGTTTAAAATTGAATCATTGTTAAAGTTTCACAATAATCAAGTAGTAAATCAAGTAAAATGAAGTGAACTATGTCCTTCTTTTGGCATTCTTTTGCGTTTTTGCACTATCAAATGATTTCACATTGAACGAAAACCTTTTAAAAGACATTTACATTTTATAAACACATTACAAGTCGGAAATTGCACGTCAAACGTGGCAAATGAGATGCGTTCGTACTATAACTACTTTTATAAAAATTCAGATCTAGGTGCAATATCTGTTACACTCTTATGCAGAAATACAAAATTTATTACGATTATATATGTTAAATTCAGTAATACGGAAATAAAATGACTCCATCTAAATAGGACGTAATAAACATGGTAACGTAAAATCATTACTTATCATAGGATATCATTGCATTAATTACGTATGATAGGATTTAATCGAATGAAAAAAAAATATTTGACACATTTTCAAATTTTGATTCGATTTTCATAAATTTTGAAATGCCTCATCAAAATTTTGCATTGATTGTATAACATATAAAATTTCAAACCATTTAGTTGGGTGCCCCACCAGTGGCCGAGAGGTTCTGCTGTCGAAGCTGGTAGGCGGGAGGTGCTGGGTTCGATCCCAATCGCGCCCGTGGGCCTAATCGTTCGGAGTTTTCGTGGTTTTCTTCGAGTCTTGGTTCTCCAAGCGTTAATACGGGTTAGGTTCCCTTAGAAAGACCTCCACGGAAGGCACTCCCCCCCCCCCCCTTAGGGCTCATATCCCACGTGCTGATAATTGGCCGACATAAATACAACCAACCAACAACCAACCATTTAGTTGGGTAGTTTTTGCGCTGTTATATGCGGACACAAATGGACCATACGACGACTACAAATTCTGCGTATTTACATATAAATACGGAAGCATCTAATAAAAAAGATCCATAATTCTTGAAACTTACGATGTTTACATATTAGTTTTCGTACAGTATAAAATTAAATACAAGGTACATCCCCAATATCTTCTGGACCACTTCTTATATGAGGAAATATCGCCAAAGAATAGGATTTAATGCCAAAAAGAATGATATGTTGCGTTACATTTACTTGGCGTCAGATATGTTACACGTGTTTGCTAAGTCATCAAGTGATTTTTATTTCGACGTTTATCTATCTTTTCAATAATGTGTACTGGTGTTTTAGATATTGTGTCAATTAAAATAATAATTACTCCTTAAACGATAACGCCATGCTATTAAAGGAGAAAAAACATTGAAAGGTGTTGTGATGCATAGTTATGTACAATATTTCACTTTTAATTGGCATGTATCGGCTACAGCCAAGAGAGATAATTAAGAGAAATAATGTAAATGAATAAATATCCAAAATTTTCTTTTCTGTTTGCATTATTGTATTGTAAATGATATTGTTTAAAGATTAGAAGTTTAGTGAGGAAGGTTTTTTTTTAATTTCTTGTTTATTTTTATTTGTTTTCTGAGATTGAAAGAAAACAATATTCCATTTCTATATTTGAAGTTACGGTGTGGCTAATAGTTTGGCGATAGTTGTTTTTTTTTTATGGAATGTGGTCGACGGATTAATGGAGAATTACCAAATGCAATTATTATAATGTATACAATATACAGTGTATTCACGCATAACTTGACCGACCTTTATTTTCGAAACCGTTGGCCCTGGATGCATACGTCTTATTACAGAAATGGTTTAAATAAGGTAAAGAATTATTTTTAAAGCGATTTGTTTCAAGAAAAACATTTCTTAAAAAAATTCGAAATTTAAATTTTTTTACGGTCTTCCGGTGCTAAAAGTTATATTTAGTAAAATTTTCCTATTACACTGACACGTAAGACAAAAAATGTTCCGTTATATAACATTAAAATTGATCGTGTTGTGAAACTTTAAAATTCATGACTTATACCACTTCCCCACACCTGAACACAAATCAGCCAAGGCATGGTTTGACGGGTCATATGGCAAGTGTTTAAAGTATTCTAAGAACTTGTATTCACATGTATCTGCGCTTTGAAAAAAAATCGTACAAGCATTACGATTGAGTTAACTTTTATTAAGTTTCAGATTGACTAAAATAATTGCAATTTAACATATGTTTTGTTTTGTAAGGATAGGAGACTGTTTCTTTTCATGATTTCTTTTAACCAAAATTTTATTGTTATGAGTTTTTATTTAACTCCAACGATCGTATGTATCTTTTCCCAGTTCAAAATTTGTACTCGAAATTTAACTCACTTTTAAATATCCGATCGAGATTATATTTTGCATACTGACATAAATCTGATGACAATCTAATATTATGATTTTCGGTGGTTACCATTTATACTTATTTTACAGGATAACACAAAAACTTTGGATAGATTACCGCCAAAAAGTTTAAGAGCTTTTTTTTAGATTAGGTAACACAAGACTGCGGTGGTTGAGTTTTTTTTTTACTTTTATGTATTTTTTAGTACTGAATCCAAACATTTTCTTAATTTTTTACCATCATGTCAGAATTTTTTGAAAATCATAAATTGTCAACAAAATCGCATACTATAAAATAGAGGAGAACTGTATTTTTTATATTTAATAAGTGATTTTGTATGCACTTTTTAGCACTAAATCTGATAATCACCTTTATTTTTAACCATCACGTTAGAAATATTTTGAAAATCGTAAATATAAAGTTAAAATACAGCGAAAATCTGATACTATAAAACAGATATATATATTTTTTTAATTTAATTTTATCTTATTTAATGCAATAATTTATTCATTTTTTATCTGGGATTCTTACAGCTACACAGCTGAAGGGTCCAATGAGGTGGGGGTGGAGGTTCACTTTTAACTTTGAATTTTTTAACTTTGAAATTTACAATTTGGGAAAAATCCTGACGTGAAGGTTAAAAATAGCGGTCATTTACGGATTCAACGGTAAAAAAAGCATAAAAATAAATTATCAAAAGTTAAAAACACAACAATGACATCTATTTTATAGAATAAAATTTTTGTTATTTATTTTTAACTTTAAAATTTACGATTTGCAAAAAGTCTTTAACGTGATGATAAAAAATGAAAGTAAATTTTGAATTAAGCGGTAGAGAATACACAAGAATAAATTATTAATATCTAAAACTCTTAATTTTCATCATTTTATTTAACAAATATTCTGTTTTTTTCCCCCTTCTTATATGATTATTACAAATTGTATATTTTGCATTAATATGTCAAACTGATTAAAGATTTCAAATTTATATTGCAATGTTAATCTTACTCTTAACCATTCTTTTAATATATCTGACGAAATTGCATTTCTACTAAATTTGTGAATAACACCTAATTTGCAACAAAAACTATGCTCCAACTATAAACAGTTATTACTCGGGCAATTTTAATCGTAGAATAGCGGCACTTTTTCTGTTTTACCTCACAGTGTAACATGAAAATTTTATTAAATATAAGTTATAGGACCGGGGAACCGTATAAAAATTGAAATTACGTAACTTTTTAATAAATGTTTTTCTTGACGCAATTCGCTTTAAAATTAACTAGATAATGCCTGTCAAGATATGACGGTAAATAACTTAAATGTTTCATTAGAAAAATTCTTGAATTTTTAATTTAGTTGCGTTTAAATTAATAACTATGTTGCATAAGTGATTCCTATTTCTTTAAGGCGATAGAGGGTCCGTCAGTCTAATATATTTTATTACGGTATTTTTTTTTTTTTAATAGCGATATGTATTTTTATTTATTTATTTTAATCTGCACAATCATTAAAAGCTGCCATAAATTTTATTTTTATTTATTTATTTATTATAATCTGCACAATCATTAAAAGCTGCCATAAATTTTATTTTTATTAGTCTCATTCCTCTAAAACTTAAATTTTAAACTTTATGCAGCTAACAATTTATATTATAATTTTTTTTTTTTACTCGAATTTTATTTTACATTTTTATTTATTTTATCACTGATATCAATGTAATTTCTTTTATAATTCTTATATGAATATTTTTTTCTTTCTTTCCGTTTTCTTTTTTACGGAAAAGAAGGGCAAAAATTTCTTTCTGCCACACACATATATATATTCTTGATAATGGTCAGAAAATATAACAAAAAATGTAGATCAGTTCAATTTATTTAACTGATAATTACATGCAAAATATTTTAAATAAAAAATTATAATTTTTAAAAATATTGTTGCGTATTAAATTTTATTTAATTACAGAGCATTCAAATGATAATAATATTTAATTATAAAGCATTCAAATAATAATAATAATAACAAAATAAATATCATACAACTTCTCCTGCTAATAAAACATGTCATATTTGCAGAGAATCGTCGCCGAAAATATTGCAGAAATCATTTTGTCAGGCATTGGGCTTTTACCCACGACCTCTACAAAAATTCAGAATTTTAAACAGCTACCTTTTACCACTGCACTACCAGGAACTCGCTTATTATTCCTCAAAGTTAAAGAGCTTCGAAAAAAAGTTGACGCATGCACAAATGTGTCAATATTGGTCTTACTGATCGTGGTCTAAAGAATCAGGTTTTCGCTTTAATATATTAGATTCTTTACCTTATTTAAACGATTTTTGTAATTGGAAGAATGCATCTAGAACCATCGGTTACAAAAATAAAGGTCAGTCCGGTTATACGTGGACACACTGTATATGAGAATTACTTTAATTTATATAAAATTGCATAATTTTTATTAATTTGTTTTAATTTTTTAAACTAAACTTAGGTATGGCCTTACATGGTTCTTCCGCCCACCTGAGGCTTTTCCCCGAGATGGTTTATTAGATCCTGTAAATGGTGAAACGTTTGATCTTTGGTCATTCGGTGTGCTGGCACTTTACACCTGGACTCGCATTTATTCTGCCGAAAAGATTTCAAGTAGAGAACATTGGCTAAAGCTGACCTATCCAATTCTATTTGACTGTTTGCAAGTAAGTAGAATCATTCCCTTTACTGAGGTACTCAGAAGTAGTTAAATAATTTAAAGTTTGCAGAAAAACGTTTTTAAACTTTGCATCAGTATGATGTTTAATAACTGCATAAATAAATTAATACTTAATTCCCTCAAATTTAAATAGCATACATTTATTAAATTTACGAATACAATCTTAGAGATACATTTTTTCAAAGAGTGAACGAAGTCAGAATGATCATTGTGACTTTGAATTATTTATTTCTTAAAGACTGATTCGACTATCAAAATCTTTAACTATATAGACATTTGTGGATGCCTGAAGATGTGTAGATAATTTAAAACTTATTTCAAGTTATCAATCACTTCTCTGTTTATAACAATTCTTATTTTTTTCTTATTTAGACCTTTTGTTTATCTGTTGGTCGTGGAAAGTATTTTAAGTATACATTTAAATATGTTTATTTATTTATTTATTTGTTTATTTTGCTTTTGTATCCTTTGAAAAAAAATAGTTTAAATTAAATTTTGGATACATTTTTTTTTTCCAAAACTAAAATATATACATAACGAAATGGTAAATATTCTTGCTAAGCTCTAAATGTTTTTAAATTGTTGAAATCTGTTAATATGAAGGGAACTCGCAAAACATATTTCCTATGTTACTATGGACAGATTTTTATTCAAAACAAACAAATAGCTTCCACCTCGGAAAAACCTACTTTTACATAATCACCCGCAACATTGTTTAATTTTTTACAACTCTTAACAAAGTAAAAAAAAATCTGTTAAAATATAGGCTTATCCTGAATTTGCCCGTTTTGGACTGTTTCGCGGTTGTCTTTACTTCTTTATTGATGCCAAAGTGCCTTCCTGTTAGATCCTGATTAAACGCCGGAAACAGATGGAATTAGCTTGGCACGTGGTGGGCGCTGTAGGAAGATGATTTTGGTAATAACAGCTGAACCATACGACTCGTCCAGAATTTTATGAAGATTAGTTCTATTTGTATTAGATTGATTTTAAACACAAATATTCAATTGGTAAATAAATCATATGAGATGTAGATTTTCAAGTGAGTGAAAAATGTCCGTGGCAGGATTCGAACCAGCGATCTCTTCGCAATCCTCTACCAACTGGGCCGTCGTGAACTGTTCTGGAAGACTTAATTCACCCAGCTAAACTTAACGATAACAGAATCTGGCCTAAGATATAAAAACGGTCATCAGAATACAACGCAGGTTGTGGAATTTCTGTAAACGTTGGATGAGTTATTATATTAGATTAATTTTAATCTCAGTTATTGAATAGATAAATTAATAATATGAGTTGTAAATTTCCAAGTTTGTGAAAATTGTCTGAATCAGGATTCAAACCATGGATCTCATGGCTGAAGTTGGCAATACTTTACCAACGGAATCATTCCCGAAGAATCTGGACATCCTACTTTTAGGTAGATTTCGTATGAAATACTACCCATTACATTCCCCCCTATGTTGGAATTTCTAAAGCATTTTCGCAGATCTACACCGATCATGACACCTAGAACCCAAAACCAACCTCAGTAAAATTTTTATATATATAGTAGAACCACTTTCATCCTCCACTTTCACTCTCGGTTAACCGAAATCTATTTTGAAAGAATTTTTTCTTTTTTTTTTACAATCACATTCCTTGTGTGCAAAATCCATTTTGAGAGCTTTTTTTTACTATCATATTCCTTGCGTGCAAGCTGTCCTTTTCGAACTACAAGTACATATAAATATTTTCGATCCCCTTTCTTAGAGTTCCTTTGATTTCCTAACTTGAGCTGCCGTAAGCTGCGGAGTGGAACGAAGAAAAGGAAGAACGTAGCAATTCTGAAGCTTTTGAATGTTTTGCAAAAGGTTTGGCATGACTGTAGCAGCAGAAAGACTGTGATACTGGTGAACTAATAATATTTAAAAACTCTGTGATGATAGAAATTCAAAGCAAAGTCAATCGAAACTGCGAGAAACAAATCATTTTTTCGAACCCTTGTGATATATGTAAAAGGTACTTAATTTCGAAATTAAAATTCCGGTAATTTATTCTTGTTTCTATTTTGCTATTGCCTTATTTTTATTAAGAACTTGTTACCGTAATAAGAAATATTGCATATATTTGTCCATCATATTAAAATTGTAGCATTCTCGATTATCCGAAAATTTCGATTTTCCGAAAGAGGGTCGGTACCAATTTCTTCGGATAATCGAGGTTCTACTACATATATATATATATATATATATATAAGATACCAATATTAAGGACAAAATATTTCAAAATGAATTTTCATTTAAAATGAAAAGTTATCATAATAAAAAACATCATAAAAAGCTTACATTCAGTTTCTATTGCTATAAATTAGATATTTAAGGGGTTGTAGTTTTTTTTTCCCATTTCATGCCATTTGATAATGTTCTGTATTCATCTTGAAACTATTATTTTGATTATATTGGTTGTTTGAGTACAAGGGAAAAAAAAATTTCAGCTTATAGCTTTTTTCCCACAGAAAACGACTGATTTGCTTATATCATTGAATTCTGTACTCTTGAAAACGTAATTCAATATATAAGTTTTTCAATTTTTTCTTAATCCATATTCTTCTTTTTTTCTTAAAGGTTAATTCTTGTAATTAACAAAATTCGGTACTTTATTTTACACATGCAGTTCTATATTGTTGGTTTATGGCGTGTGTTCAAACATTCACAATGTTGCAGTTTTTGATGATGGTCAGTGATGTGTAATTAATGATTATATATATATATCACTTTCTTCTGGACACGATAAATTGCACAATTCTTCAGAAATCTCTTCCAAACTGATACATAAAATCAAGGGGCAAAAAATCTTGGTCATGTTCGTTAATGGGCAAAATCGGACCAAGGGGATTGAAATAGGGAGGGGTTTTGTGAAACACCAAGAAAATCCCATAACTTCTTAATTTTTGTACATATCAAATGAGTTTAAAGTTTTTATTACTACTTCTAAAAATAGGACCAAAAATTTAAGTATCACAGATTTTTATAAAATTAAAAATGAGCTCAAGGGGGGCAAAAAATAGGGTTTTGGTGAGAAAAAAAAATCATAACTACGTCAATTCTCCAGATATCAAATCCAATTAATTTTATTACGAATCTGCTTAATATTATCTACAACTTATACATTCACAAGTTTTTCATAGGACCAATTTGTACTGCAAAAAAAATTAAAAACGAAAACAAAAAGGGGGGTTGAAGAAGAAAAAAAATCATAACTCCGTCAATTCACAAGATATAAAATCTCCATGAATTTATCATATATCTTTCTAATATTGTCTACAACATTTATATAGACAAGTTTTTGATAGGACCAATTCTTATAGCTAAAACAAATTAAAACTACATGATGTCAAAGTGGGCATTTTGAATAAAATTTCCCGAAGCGATTGTGTTAGAAACAAAAAATATTGTCCTACTGAGAAAATAATTGTTTATAAATCAAGTTTTAATTAATTGAACGAAAAATAAAAAGACAGGTCGCTTTTAAATCTCTTCAAAAATCACGAAAGAAAGTTTCGTACTTTTTGTATTGAAAAGGAATTTGAAAATGTGCCAGAAAATAACAAGTTGTTGAGCATGGAAAAGTATTTTTTTGAATACCGTCCATGATTCTGATAAAACCATCTATTATATAAAAATGAAATAAAAACTCGTCAAAAGCGACCATATAAAATTGTTAAAGTATCTCTAATTATTATTTAGTTTTTGTTGGTGAAAGTAGTATACTTAGCTTCGAAATCTTCCTCCGCCTGTAGACCGGGCCGGCAGGGATTTTTTTTTTTCATAACATGTTTTCCCGCCATAAATACAAGGCCCGGACTGGGTCACTCATCCGTGATTCATCTAGGTCATCATCCAAAGATGTAGTTGCGTCACCTGCAGGATCTTTGTCGTACTCCTCCGAATTACGTAACATTGAGTGTCATATTATATCAAGGTTTCGTTTGTCCCATTGCATTTTCGAGGGAATAAAAATAACGATTTCACCTCGTTTTTGTAACAAAAACAGTACAACAGTGCAATTTTAATAATAGATTTTTATTCTATTGCACCTTAGGGATGTACAACAGTTTCAATAAGTGTGAAATAGTGTAACATTCAAGGATATCAAACAAGGCTTACCGGGACATAGAATATTAGTGAAAGCAATCATTGATATTACGTATTTCAACAAAAGTGATATTATGTCAACATCGTTTTTACTCTGCACATATCAAAAGCGCTGCGAAGAAACGTTCTGCAAGCGGCTTTTAACACAATATACTTACATATCGGTAAAACACAATGTTTGGTTTTTCAAAAAAGTGCATGTGATAAAAAATTAATGGGAAAACATATTACTAAATAATCTCAAAAATTGCAATGAGAAAGCCTCTCACGAATCTGCTGGTTGTTTTTATTACTTTTATTGATAACATTTATAGGTTTTGTACACGTGTTTGTATTCTTTAGAGCCCCCCAAAATACAAAAAATCATATTTATGTAAAAAAAATAGTAATAATGCATTCAAACAAAGTTTTGAAATATTTTAAAACCGATACTTTCGTAGTGGTCTCGCGCCGAGAGTTAACAGTCGAAGAATTCGCCAAAGATCACTATTTGCAATCAATCTTTTTGTTTTTTTGTCTAATACCTATAAAAATATATTATTTAAAAATATTTGTGTAAAAAAGTTTGAGTTCAGAGAGCTCGGGCGATATTACCCGAGCCTGGCAGATATGGAGTAAATGTACAATCGTAAAGCAAGTTGGAAGGGAAAAAATTTAGTTGGATGACATGAATGGCTTGGTATCAAACAGAACTAAATTCTATTAAAGTGCAGCTTTTCTTATTAATTACAGATTTGTTTCTATTAAGTGATTTCAAAGTATTCAATATATACATTGTAACTTAGATTCTCGAACATCTCAGATATAGATCAATTGGGTCCTCAAATCAAAAATTAGAGCGAGATACGATTCTGCGCTGTGACATATATTTGATTCTTGAACAATGAGAGTTCCTAAGGAAAATCGCCTGGATGAAATATAGTTAGGAAGAAGAATGTTGCTGCAAATCGCACAATTATTAGATAAATTTGTCCGAGCCCTGTAGCAATTCATGCATACCATACTCTGTAAAAACATACTGCCAGTTTTCCGGTAGGAATCGGAAAAATAGTTGCCCTTATCGTACCGGAATAATTTCCGATCCAGCTCGGAATAAAATCCGTAAAAATAAGGAAATAGTCAGTAAAACGGAATTTTACGGATTTTATTCCGAGCTGGGTTGGAAATTATTCCGGTACGATAAGGGCAACTATTTTTCCGATTCCTACCGGAAAACTGGCATTTTTTTACAGTGTAGTACGCTGAATCTAGTGATTTATGTTTTTTTTTTTGTTGTTTTTTTTTTTTTTCCTTGCGCGTAACGGAGGTATCCGTGCTATATAGTGATCCCGGTGCTAACGAATTTCTTTTATTTTGAGATTCAAAAATAGCGAAATACCTTACTGCTTCTATATTATCTAAAAAAATAAGAATGGAAACTCCCTCCTACTTCTCAATCTCAAGTCATGTAATGTTTCTCCAATAAATGTACAGCTACGGTTTTTGCTAATCTTTTTTTTAAATATTATAAAATTCCTATTATTTTGTGTCATGTAAAGTTTTCTAAAGCATTTATATATTGGCCTGTATTGTACTTTACAGTGTATTGTATGAATAATCAGGATAGTAATCAGGAGTAATTTAGAAGGTAGGGACAGAATAATAGTATTTTTATTATTTCGTATTGTAATATTTGATTATAAAACGGTACTTTGAAAAAATGTGTTCGACCAAGTTGCCACTCTACTATGAAATGTACTATGTTTTGCCGTATTCAACCGACAAAGTCTGAGGTGTAATAGTTGGCATCAATAGAATGAAACAATACCACAGAAAATGGAGTCGCAATCCGTCTGTTTAATCAGAAATGCAGTATGCTCTATTCTAACTCAACTTGTGTTAATGGTATATACTTTCAGAAAACTTAAGTATGTTATAATGAAACTTTAAATTGAAATGCTCACCTATGTTGTAAATTGGATAACACAAAAAAAGTGACAGAAGTTTCCATTATACTCGCCAGCAGTATGCATTCAACTCTCCACATTTTGGATTGCGATTAAACGTTCATAAAGTATCGCCAATTACGTGAGTACCAGTTTTTCCTGAACTTTACGTGTTGTTATCACATTCCATACAACGCAAGGCAAATATAGCTGTATTTTAAAAGCAATATTTTTATTTATCTCAAAATTATTAACATCAGTCAAAGTTCGGTTATGATGGATCACCCTATTTTTGTGACTAAATAAGTGGTTTGCGACCATAGGCTCTATGGCCTTTTTTGCTTACCCTTGATGCCTAGTATTAATCCTCTAAATTTGACGGTCGAATACCGCAACATCATATATATCTCCAGATGTAACCGTATCTTTCGAAGTAAGTACCCATGGTAATGATTCTGTGTTGCCATGGTGATGACGTTTTATAATCGTTATAAAATTTGTATTAATGCATTATTGCGTAAGAGTGCAACAGCGGTTGCACCAAGATCGGAATATTTATAGAACTAGTCATAGTACGAACACACCTCATTTGCTACGTTTCGCGTACAATTTCTGACTTGTTTTAACATTTTTTTAACCATTCTGTAAAGAAATTTGTTAAAAAAACTTCTGTTATATTTGAATGAAATTCCCTTTTTCTAACCCTACGTCTATCTAACATCTATACAATAACATCGTTCACCAAAACGTGCCTTAATTTAGAAGTACAATAACATTGTTCACCTAAACGTTCCTTAAATTAGAAAAATCTTTTTTTTTCTCTTTGAAGTCATAATTTCAAATCTTACTGAATAAAAATTTATCTGAAATTTCGTAGTTAAAAAAATATTTATATATTATGGATGTAAAACCACGCTTTTTTAAACACATTAGATCAATTTTACCAGTAAAAATATTTCACCTTAAAAAATATTCATCTAAGTTTATTTTTATTGTTATATCTCTAATTATATGAATGTAAAGTGTTATAAAATGTTTTTGTAAAAATCAGTAGAATTATTTCCGATTTATTTTTATTTTGAAATATTCTTTCATATACAATCAAACAATGGTGATGATTTTTCCGTTTTTTCGAGACCAGGAAAAATAGAGTGATTTCTAATAAAATTTATGAAACAAGTTTAAAAAAAAACGAAGTAATCAGATATGTAGAATAGCACTATTAACTTATTAAATTTTATTTTTCTACAATTCCAAATACTAAAATTGGAAAACGATATTTATGAGTGTATATAATGAGGTTTATCTCAAAGAGATCGCAGAGAATATATAGTGTATAATTTTATTTGTATTTAGTCTTAAAAAAGATTAGAAATCATATTTTTCATTGTTATTCTTATTTTTATTAACATAAGGTAGCATCCGTGAAAGATTATCCGAACAAAATAGTTATTATCGTCATAAAACTATCATTTATTGTTTTTTTTAATTTTAATTCATTAGATTACTACTAAAGTATTTTCCTTTTCACATTTCTTTTTATTTAGCTACCTGTGTTTAACATACTCGTGAAAGGATTTTTTCCAAAAGCAGTTATAACCACTGAGGAAATAATTCAAGCATTAAATCTTCTTCAAGGTGTTTTACACTATGAAGCTGAAAAGAGGCCTCCAGCTAGCGTAATTTTGCAGCACCCGCTTCTAAATAAGGAAGCAAGTCTAGACAATCTGTTTGAAGTTTGCTCGATATGGACATATCGACATTCACAATTACCAAGTAAGAATTCATTTCTAATTGTTTGTGTGAAAAATTAATGTCTTAACTATTACTTGTTACGACATGTTCTACCATTCATAAGAGGATTATGGGAATACATGCGATGAGAATATTGTTTGTGTATAATAAGTACGTAAATGCTGTCTTTTTTTTTTAATTGAAAAAAAAAATCTTTAATGTCGGCAGTTGTTTCGTTTCATTGTATTCGTTCTCTTCGATTAAATTTCATGATTCGATTCCTTAATCGTTCTACAAGCATTACTATCTTACCTTATGTACACATTGTAACAAGTGTTTTATGAGGTGCGAAATGTTCTATTTTTTTCAAAGAGAAATTTTCATCTTATATCATGTGACGTAACTACTGTTTTATTATATTTGCCACACTGCAAATAGTGGTGTCTTAAATTTAGAGACATGTATGGCTGAAAAAGAATTTTAGACGCTTAAGTGTCTTAATCTGAAAATTAAGACATTATAGACGTCTTAATTTAAGACACATAAGTGTCTTACTATGATTATGGTGTAAACGGACTCAGAATAGAGTCTAAAATATCCACAAACGTCTTATTTTAAGACACTTCTTTGCTTCAAACGTGTCTTATTTTAAGACACATTTTGGCTTCAAACGTGTCTTAATTTAAGACGTTTCGTTTCTTCCGTTCTTCCTATATATATTTAAAGTGTTTTAAAAATGGCAGCATTATGTGACATTTGAAGTGTTTTAAAAATAGCGGCATTTAAAGATGTTTCTAATGTCTTAACTTCAGATGCAATAAGGCGTCTTACAAAGTAAGGCACCTTTTCCTCAGTTAAAAAGTGGCCACCCATTTAAGACACTTTCTTAACTGAATTTCAGAGATTTGTATTTAAAGTGCATTTAAAAACCGCTGCATGAAATTAATCTTTCCCTCATGTCTCTTTTTTTGCACAAACTGATACTGAGGGATTTGTGTTCTGCGCATTCCCTGTCACATGTTCCATAAGGAAAACTTATTTCCTTTATTTCCTTAATAGTTTTCTCATCAAGAAATTTGAATGATATGATGAATTTTAGTAAATCATTTTACAATATGTGTAATTGTTTACATACTTTTGGAGGGATTTTTTAATTAAAAACGTAATCGTTCTATATATAAATATATTTTTTGTTATAATTTGTCGATAATCTTTATGGTAGACCAATAATACATTGAATGCGGTGGGATTGTTATAGCAAAATCTAAAATCTTGAAAAATTTACTATAAGGTGAATAAGAAGTTAAGAATTAAAGAGTATTGCATACTGTTTTAAAACGAATAAGTTTACAAAATCACATATGAAAAAAAAAAAAAAACAGTCATTAAATTGTTCATTGAAGATTGTTAAATCCATATATTTTTTTCAGATAAGTTTTTGAGCAACAGAATTTAAGCAGTCAAAAATTTAATATTCTTGTCATTGAAAAAATATGTTATTACCGATATTGAAGTGAAAAATTAAAAACTAGACAACAGGAATTCTGCTTTTGCAGAATTTATAGTCGACCAAGTACAAAGATATATCTATAATTATAGATAGTATAAAAGATATTTCAGTTTTAAGATTTAAAACACACGCTTATATTTTTTGTAAAATGACGTCATTTACATCCGCTGAAGAATTCCAAATTTACGATACAGTCTTAAACAACATCTATAGAAAAGTATGCATATGTCGTCACTATCGCAGAATAATACACAAAACCAGCAAAAAAGCGATGTCGTCCTTCAAGAAACCTAAAAAATAAATCGGGTATTTAATGATTCATATGCCTTCATTTGTTTGTAACATTAATATGAATACTGAAAATTAAATATAATTTATAATAGATCCACGTTTTATCAGAAATCATTCACTTAATTTTTTTCAAAATTCGGAAAGTGTTATTACACATTGATTAATAAAATTGCACTCTTTCAGCTTTTTGATAGTAATTAAGTTAATGCAGAAAAAATAAGTCACACAAATATTCTTTAAAATATATTTTTATAACAGACGATATTCGTCAATAGCACGTATTTGAATTACAATTTTTTTTAGTTGTTTTGAGAAAATTCCAACAAATGATATGGTAATCTACTATTTTCCCTTCACTTTCTACGGAAATCGAGAACTTCAGTTGCCACCGTTAGTGAAATGCAATTAAAAACTACAAAAAATTAATAATTAAAAAATAAATTGAAGTGCTGTTTTCAAACAAATTGCATTTTAAAGTACTTTTTTCCCCTGTACAACGGTGTAAAATTTAAGAATGTGCGACATTTAGATGTTTAAACAATTGTAGTAGATTACCAGTATTTAACAGTACAAAGATACACCTGCTTAGTTTTACGGGTGGCTTATGGATATGTGTAACGTTATTTTTAGTGGCAACACATTAATTGTTGTCTAAAAAAAATAGCATATCTGGTACAAAAAAAAAAAAAAAAAAAAAATGTTTATTTTTTCATACCTTTTTGTATTAATTTTCAGTTTTTGACATACGTAATTTTCATTTGTTAAGAGTTAATATTTATCAAATAGGGAAAAGTATAAGAAAGATGCAGTGCTTAAGTTATAAGTACTTTCTTCCCGTATATATTCGAAATATCACGTATTTCTGTTAACGTACAAAACTATCCCCAACCGTACAAACCTGTCACCAAATATAAAAATGAATGCGCTATTTGTATCAAATTCTGTATATTGTGTTAGAACTTGTAATAATGAATTTGTAATATTTTCATTTCAGATGATTTAGAAAAAAACAGCAGTAACTTTGATACTCTTACAAGTGGCTCTCCTGAAAACAGAATTAATGAGCTTGAGGAAAACTCTTTTAGTTTATCTTCCAAAATTTCACCCAGAAAAATGGTATCAGTAGGTACTGAAAGACGTTTTGATAAATCTTTAAACGTGGGCATTATGGAAAGTAAGACGAGTTGCCGAGAAAATACGGATATAAAAATTCCTGCTAAAATGGAACATGTTGAAGACCATTTTAAAGAAAGTCTTTATTCAAAAGATGTGCAAGATTATGTAGTAAGCAATGCTGATGTTTCAAATAAGAATTTGTCATCCAAAAAAAATGTAACATACAATTCTGATTTTTGCCATTCACAAATACAGTACTTAGGGTACTCACTGCTTCATGAATTATTTATGACGTTATGGATTTAAGAGATATCAAGGATGTTGTGAATCTGAAGAAAATGCGAATCTATTATAAGACGTATTCGTGTTCCAAAGAAACTGGAAATACTTCTGATGAAGTTCCAATAGAATTCTGTTGATTACTATAAAGTGTCATATAGAATATACAACGTTATTATCTATACGAACTATGCCTTCGGAAAAAAAATCTGTTAAGTGCTATGGAAAAATATGTTAATGGTATATACTGTATATTGAGTGACTTTTTCGTTCAATTCTTTTAGTTTTACTGTTTCATGTAATGACAACCCTTTTGCTTTGTTAGAATATAAAATAAAAAGAAATTTGGATTTTCAACATAGTTCTCTTATTTCTTTATTTTGTTACTCATGATTCTTTTTCTTCATTTAACCGCATAAAAGCATCTGAAATGTATGACAATAAATGCAATTACACAGGCTAACAGGGCCAACTATGTGGACCGCAGTACCGGTTCACATATGCACCCTTTTAAGTATATTATATATAATGTATAATTAATACGACATTTAATAAAAATAACATAATATAAAGCATAATAAAAGCTCAAAATAAAATCGTAAATCAAGCGTTTTGAGCTTTAAACAATCCACTAAAAAGTACAACGACCCACAGAAACCAAAAAGTTCTTTTAAACTTTCAGGAATGTACAGTGGTGGGAAGAAAAAGTAAACATTCTGCTAACTCTGCAACAAATTATTGTAAAAGACAGTTATTGGTACCAATTATTGGACAGTTATTGGAAATAGAATCTACTTTTAAAGGATATATATATACATAATTTGCTTACAGGGCCATCTACATATCAAAACGTACCCAACATTGTTTTTTTCAATAGCAATACGTTTGACACCATAAATAAGTTCTACCCCCTTCAATTAGCCTAAATCCAAATATGTATGAAATTCTCAGAATCAGTTTCCGAGACATTAATTATTTTAAAATGAGCCTATTTTAAGGGTTGTATCCAAATTGAAGTTCGGTCTCGATTGTTGAAATGCTACAGAATGACTCTATCACTTCTATTTATGTATTATGTCTTTCCAATAGGACCATTTCACTCATTTAACCGATTTATGCCTAGCGTCCCATTTTTGGGACGTTTCGAATTTTAATTAATTTTTATAATTTTATAATTCTTTACAGCATGAAAATTCTATGAAACGATTGTCTATAAATGCCTTTATCTATTATCGAGAGATGACAGCCTAGGATTGATATTTATTTGCTTAAATGGAGGCCTTTTTTCGGTGTTTATAGATTTTTCAAGATAACGAAATGTGAAAAGTAAGTTTATTTGTATTACTTGTATAAAGGATCCATAAGTCATAATCTTATAGAGCAAGAGCCCGTGAATGACAGACGTTCCTTATTTTATAAAAGCTGAATGTTTCTCAGCGCAAGCTTCCAACACAGGTAGGAACGATGGGCTAGTATGAAATTTGGGTCATCGTCGTTTTGGCAGGTAACAGTTAGCAAAGGTATATAAAATACCAACTTAATTTCGTCAATTAATAAAGCTTTTTTTTTTATATTTTCTTCGAAATAATATTAGAAATCACGTCCTCCATTGCCAGACACTTAATATCGTGGGAACTCATTGCCAGACACCCTTAAACTTTAATAAATTGTAACTGTACTTACGTAATAGTATAAAAGCTGAATTTCATACATGTTACTTGGTTAAATATTACAAGATGTTTCCTCAGTAGCCAGACAGTTTCGATAGTTCTAACCCCTGGCCAGACAAACATACAAGGTGGGTGTAAGTACGAGCGCGAGGCTATATGCGTCCGTGTAGGTGCCAGTGAGATTGTCAATGGATCGATCGAATAATTTTATTATATACTTATTTATGACTTGGAAATCTATGTTTATAATGTTATTGATTATAATTTTCATTTTGATAAAAGTTAAAGAAAATAAACCAAATAAATTAGTAAATGTTTTGGAATTTTATGAACTTTATGTTTAATATTCAGTTTCATACAAAATTCGATATTTCATTAAAATTTGACGGTTTATCCATATATAGTGTTAAAAAATCTCAATGAAAAAAATAGATAAATTGTATTCATAGCCATTATATAAAAATAAAAGGAAAAATGGAATTATAAATTTAGTCTGTCTTTCATATTCTGGACATGATAATTCTTCCACAACTTTTGATACCATGTTGTTGAAGTTATTAACTACGAAAGAATGACACTGTTTAAAATTTATGTGAGCGGTTTTGTTACCAATAAACGGCACCATTTCATCAGTGGCCCAATGCAAGATGAAGAAATCAACAAGAGCTTGTTTAAAATTGGAATTTTTTAATTCTTTCACAAAATCACTCGACCGAATTTGATCAGGCCCAGTTACGGTGTACTCCAATCGTGCAGATTCTAATCGCTGGGAATATTCGCAGGGGTGGATCCAGAGAATCGTTTTGGTGGGGGCGATATCGAGTGACATATAATCAACGTAGTCATAATTTCTGTAGCTCAAATCCTTCCTTGCAGTTAATTATTAAATAAATATGAAATTAATGCGATTAAAATATATAACAGACTTTCGATTATCCGACATCCGATTAACCGAAACACTCGGTTATCCATCACTCTTATTTTATAATCTCGACCTCTCCTCAAAATATCGTTTATTGCTACTTATTAGGTCGTAAAATTGAAAACGTTATAACAGAATTTATTTATTAAATGCCTTTTTTATCTTTTTCTGTTTACTCTTATACTATGGTAATTATTTATCTTATTTTTTGTTCTTGTAGTTATATTGAAGAATGTTAGTAACACAAGCCTGCGATGATTGTCTTTTTAACTTTTGATAATTGATTTTGATGTAAGACTTTTTAAAAATTTGCGATTTATGTGAAATCCTGACGTGATGGCATGGTACAAAATGAAGGTCATTTTTGGATTCAGCGCTAAAAAATACACAAGAACCAATTACCGAAACCTGAAAAACATAATCATCACATCCATTTTTTAATATCAGGTTTCTGAAAGAGGATAATCTCTGAAAAAAGATCCCCTTCAGAAATCTGACGGGCCTTTAACATCCTAGAAAGTCAAAATGTGTATCTACGTGGTGTGTTAGAGGTCTGCACGGTCCGGGGCCCGGGCCGGCCCGTTTGTAATTTTTACAGTTCTCGTCCCTGCCTGGCCCGTACAAAAATCAGTGAAACAGGCTCGGCCCGACTCAATTTCTACAAAAAGAAATGGGTTTTTTCTCGACATACAGTGATGGAACAGTGTAGCACTAGAGAATAAGTTGACACCGCTAAAATTTATTAGTATTCTTCGTCTTATTTAAGGATAGAATTCTGAGATTTTTCAATGTAAAGATTACTGAAAAAAGTTAGTGGTAACAATCGCCTAACTGCTGCGCCACTGTTCCATCACTGGACATACAATTAAGATTCTTTTAATGAATACTACATACATATTTATGGGAACATTTTACAGTATATTTTAGATTACTATGTGTTCGCAAAACAGAAAACACACAATAGTGAACATTAACGATTACTTACAGTGTTTTAGTCATCGTCTCTAAAGACATTTCAAAATTCCAATAAGAATTCATTAAAAGGTTAATGTAATTCAGAATAAAGGATTAAAAACATAACTTTTGCAGCTGTATAATTAAAAGTAGATTTGTGAAAATATTTCTCTCATTTTTAAGGCTTTTCCCAAATCGAAAGGAGCTACATATCGACACATTTATGAATTCATTTCTTTTTGGAAACGCGTAAGATTGGCACGTATTCTTATTCAGAAACTATGTAAATACCGCCTTTCTCATAGATAAAAGCAATATATCTTTCTCTGAAAATACTGCCAAAGTTAGCGTTTTGAATCGAATTTCCGGAAGCGATAGCACAGGAAAGGAGAAAAAGTACAGTCAGGTGACAAGAATCTCTGTTTTCTCTGTAACTAATTTATCAAATATGGAGAAAGCTATTCGTTTCCAAATGCTTTCAATAGTCATGCCTGTCAATTTTATGCCTCTATAAGTAAAAATGAGCCAGAGCATGTGTCTGAAAGTTTCGCATTTTTCAGCAGTGAATATGAGAACCCCTTAAGGTATATTTCCAAAGATACTGTTAACAGAAATTCATTATCACTATTAATACATTTACAAAACACAATGCCTGTCCTACACATCCTGAGATCGATTAAGACCATTTCCATCCCGGCACGAGTCTGCTGAAAAAAAATTAAACCCGGAATCACATGTCTTGTAACTGTACGATGCCGATATCTACGATGGACATGCTATGTATCTGTATTGATGCTGTTAAAATCGCATTGGCTCGTGACGCACATTTATACTTCTCGAGAAAATCGTAGTCATTGAAAATGGCTCGTATATCGGTCCGATTACTTTTTTATGGGCCTGGCCCGGCCCTGCAGGCCCGTTCAATTTTGTCTGTCGGCCTGGCCCTGCAGGCCTGTTCAATTTTGTCTGTCGGCCCGGCCCGTTTTAAAAAAATTGTCCTAATTCTGCCGGCCCGTTGGAAAATTCGTCTTCATTCCGCCGGCGCGGCCCCGCCGGGTACGGGCCTCGGGCCAAGCCCGGACCCGTGCAGACCTCTATGGTGTGTATACCTCTTCACTGGCACGGATCCAAGGAAGGGGGGGGGGGTGATCGCCCCGATCGCCACTCCCCTTTGGATCAAAAAATATAAATCCCCCGCGAATTTCGACAAATTGTAGCCGAAACAAATCTATTTCGTCAATCGTTCGCACGTCAAAATATCGCGCAAAAATGCGAATTTCGTCAAAGGATCACGCAAAAAAACATGGATTTCGTCAAAGGATCAAGCAAAACGTGAATTTCATCAAAAAAGCGCGGAAAAAACGTGAATTTCGTTAAAAAATTGGGCATTTCATCAAAGGACCACCAAAAAAAACGCGAATTTTGTAAAGGACCACGAACAAAAAACGCGAATTACGTCAAAGGATCGTAGAAAAAACACGAATTTCGTCAAAGGAACGCAGAAAAAAGCTAATTTTGCCAAGCAATTGCAGAAAAAATGCTAATTTCGGGAAAGAATTGCGCAAAAAACGCTAATTTCGCGAAAGAATCGCACAAAAAACGCTAATTTCGTCAACAGATCTCGGAAAAAACGCAAATTTTGTCAAAGAATCGCGAAAAAAATACGCGAATTTCGTCATAGAGCCGCGGAAAAAACGCACTATTAGCACCAGGTTGTATTTATGTCGGCCAATTATCTGCACGTGGGATATAGGCCCCAAGGGGGGAGAGTACTTCCGTGGAGGTCTTTCTAAGGGAACCTAACCCGTATTAACGCTTGGAGAACCAAGGTTCGAAGAAAACCACGAAAACTCCGAACGATTAGGCCGACGGGCGCGATTGGGATCGAACCCAGCACCTCCCGTCTACCAGCTTCGAAAGCAGAACCTCTCGGCCACTGGTGGGGCCAATTAGCACCAGGTTTAGATTTTCCTAGGTGCGCATCCACGGGGGTAGGGGATCGATCGGGGGCGGTCGCCGACCCCCAACATATAAATCCAATGCTTTTAACGGCAGTTTTCGCGGAACAGACTGACAAGTAAACGAAAACACTTTTCGGGTGTCATTGGTAAACCTCACTGACGTTTCGGCAGTTAGTGAACAAAATAGGATTATGTCCTGTCAAAAGGCATATGGCGCCATAATTTTTTACACTTCGTGTACCTTTTGTTGAATCTCTACAACAGAAATTGGCAACGTTATTCGGATCCCTTTGAAGTGTTGAAAGTTTTTCGTTCTTTCAAAGAAGCTGCAATTCTAATTTCTGTATAATGATATTTTTGAGGAGTGCTTTATTGTTTGAGAAAAGAATGGGATTCATAGCAATTTCCAAAGAAAGAAAGAAACAAGAAAAAGAAGGGTCCTTTGAAAAATTCAAGCATCTTAATGTTTTCTGAAGAAAATCAATAATTTGTAAAAAATATACTGTTATTGCCACCCACATTGGTAAATTTCAAGGGTATTTCATGAATAAAAAAAATGGATTATGTCCTAATCCTAATCAGTTAAAAGCTAAAATGAGTATGGTGTGTTGATTTCTTAAAAACCAACTTGGTAATTTGTTCTTCCCTTCTTTGCCCCGATCTAATTCCCCCCCCCCGGTGGATGCGCAGCTAGGGGAATCTCCTCCCGGTGCTAATTATGCGTTAATTTTGGCAACCCTTTGACGAAATTCGCGTTTTTTCAGCGATTCTTTGGCGAAAATCGCGCATTTTTTTTCGGGATTCTTTGAAGAAATTCGCATTTTTCAGAGATCTGTTGACGAAATTAGCGTTTTTTGCGCGATTCCATCGCGAAATTAGCGCTTTTTACGCAATTCTGTGACGAAATTCGCGTTTTTTGCGATCCTTTGACGAAATTGGCGTTTTTTGCGCGATCCTTTGACGAAATTTGCGTTCCTTTTGCGATCCTTTTACCTGCAAACTCTTGATGAAATTGATTTTTTTCGGTGACCATTTGTCGAAATTCGCGACAATCGGCGGATTTTGATTAAAATTGCATTTTAAGCAATTAATTTGAAATTTGATTTTCATTTGAAATATTGTATGCAAGGCGAATGGTTCTCTATGGAAAAATTTCCAAGGCGAATGGTTCTCTATGGAAAAATTTCCAAGTATTTATATAGTTTGAATCAATGCTGGATTTAATTAAGTTTCGTGTTTACCCGATGTTGGCGGCTCACGATAAATATTCCATCTTGTGCTGGAATATTTAGTACAGCCTTGCAAACATGTACTAGTAAGAAATTTTCCAGGCTGGGTCTCGTTCCATGTGGTTTAGTCGGTAGAATGTCAGTGCGCTACACTGATGGACCGGATTCGAGTCCCGGCTTGGAATCTTTTTCTCTATGTTGGCCTTTGCCCTTTTAAGCAATTAATTTGAAATTTGATTTTCATTTGAAATCATGACATTGTTTATGACAAGTTCGTCACAAATGACACATATTTCACAAATTAGTCACAGTGTGACGTCAAAGCATTGTCGCTATCGTCACAGGTTCGTCACAAAGTTAATGCCAAAATAGTCACAAATGACACACTTTTCACAAATTTGTCACACCGTGACTTCACAGAGTGGTCACAATGTGACGTCACAAACGACCTCTAAAACGGCCATAACGACCTCACATTCTAGTCACTATGACGTCACATCGACGGTCACAAAATCACAGTGTGACTTCACAACGACGTCGCCGTGACGTCACCATGCCTTACGGGAATTTCATAAAAAACTTAAACAAAAAATTAATAAAAATCAATAAGTGAAAACTGCGCCTACTAACCCCGGTCTACCCTATATATGAAAACTATTTACAATGGAAAGAAAGAAGATAACAAAAAATAGATCATAAATCATCGTCTGAAGAAGTGTCCGAGAAGTGTGAATAATTATTTCTAAAAATGACTTCATTTTTCTCTATAAATCTCGTTAGTGCTGATATTCTTTTTATGAGAACAGAACTTTCATTAATATAATTAATCCAATCCGGAATCGCCATAGCTCTCTGTTTTTTAACGTGGTAATATGTTGTTAGAGGACAATCCAGTACGTAGTGAAGTGAGGTGGAGGGGAGACCAGATACACAAAGAGGGGTTTCACGCTTACATATGTCGTAAACATATTTATAGAAAGGGCCAATATTTGTGAAGAAAAGAAAAAGGTAACTATTACTTACGGTAAATTGAATGGGAGCATTTGCTAAGAAGTTATGTGTGTAGCGGCCTGTGTCTTCACTGTCCCATCTTTGCTGCCATTCATTTTTTATTTTGTGCTTTAATTTATATTTTAAATGAGAAGCCGCACGTGGAAGGAAGTACGATGTGACATTAGTGTCCTCTATACTGCTTGTTTTGCCATAGTATCAGCTAATTCATTCCCTATTATTCCTGGATGCCCTTTAACCCATTTAAAATGGAAAGTTTTGCTGGATTTGAAAATATCCAATCTTTCACCCGGACGTGATTTGAACACGCAAGGTCGAGAAGGGGTGGTTGAAACAACGTATTTTCTTTGTTCGCTAGGAAGATAGAAATATATCGCTTGGGATTAAGGAATCCCGCGCCTCTACAAACGTTTCATTTCGATACGTTCAATTCTTACGGTATAACACACACTAAAATAATTTTAATGAAAGTCATAAAAACTACATGTATATGTTGATGAAAGGTATTTAATGTAATTAATATTAATTTTGTGAAGTACGTCACCTTTTAACATGTAAAAGAAATCATTTGAATATTTTCTAAAAAAGCATTAGTTTTCCAGAAACTGCTACAAAATCAGAAAATAAATATAAAGAGCATGATGTTTTCCATAAAAGAAGTAGTACGCATGCATTTTACAGTATACACTTGTAGATTTGTTTTTAAAACGCATTTAGCCAAAAATATAATGGGAAACAAAACAGAGTGAGATTTACCCCACGCGTGTATTAGCATAATGGAAAGGAACGAGTGTGATGATGGGATAGCATAATCATAAAAAAATCGAAAAATAGAGCTAATGTTTTCAAACAAACGTTATTTGAAAATCATTTTTACGATATTTGATGGCGAAGACTGAAGATATGAGTTCCCTTGAAGGTATGAGCAATTAAAACGGAAGAAATACATCTACGTACGAATATACATGATACATGAATACACATAATATATGAACATATACGAGGGATGCGCATGCGGGGCCTGCACAAAATTGAGATGAGTGGGAGGATGTGAAAACATTCATCTGGTTTCGTCAAGGTGACATTTTTAATTTCAAATTAACATTAATATTTTCAAAGTTTATAGAGAGAGAGGTGACTCCACAAATCATCACCTCTTAGAGATGACGGCTAAAATTCCAGTATTAGTTAAAACTTGATTCGCATATTAAAATGCAACTCGTCTGCAAAGTCATATGTTGGTAGAAAAGAACTGCAAATCCTATTTTAGTGGTTGATTAGCAGGTTTAAGAGTCTTTTTTCCTGTTGTTTGTCCTCCATGTTTTCATACCGTTGGGTGGGGGAAACACAAGGATAAACCTAAAGATCAACCACTAAAATCGTGTCTGCAGGTAGTTTCCACCAAGATATGACTTGACAGACCAGTTGCATTTTAATATGCTAATCGAGTCATGTCTAATCCTTGAATTCCAACCGCCAACTGAATGAGGTGATGGTGAGTGCAGGCGCCTCCTGATCAGCTAGGTACACAAATGTGAAGACCTATTATTTTTCTAGTAAAAACTAAACTGTTTTATTTTTTTATATATATTTACTTTACTTCTATGTAGCTTAATGTTTTTTTATTGAACAGAGCCAGTAAATGAAGATCTCGAACGATAAAGGCGGTAAATGACAGAATCATCATTTTATGAAAATAAAGCTGTAAAAGTTTTAAATATATATTTCGTTTAGTGTCAAAAACCTCCTTTATCAATTAACATTTCTGGCAGTATTGTGATTTTTCAAATACGAATTTAACAGATGGTAGAGACTGATTATCATCAGTCATATGAATACCTAACTCTTTTTATTATTGTGTCACCTACCATGGTACACAAACTGTGTACTGCATTACACAAAATGTGAACTTCACTGTTTTTTCTCATAAAAAACTAGAATCTTTGATTTTTTTTCTTACATTTTTACTTTCTCTCTATATCCCTGAATGTTTATTTTGTCTTGAAACAAACCCAATAAATGACAACACTGATGCTTATTTCCCCATAAAATCAATGTTATTTTCATCTGTGGTGGAGAATGCCTTCAAGATAGTACGGCCAAGAATTTAAGAAATTTTCATTATTATTTAATTTAAACCTTTACAATAAAAATTAATGAGCATTTGTAGATCACTCACTTATTTAAAGCCCTTTAATTTGTTATAGCGTGAATATAAGTTATTGTTAATTAAATTGATATTTTAGTCTAGTCATTTTAGATCTGTATTTGTGAACTTAAATTATCAGTCGCCCAAAGTATCAATTTCAGAAAAAAGGGACTCTTTCTGTTGTCTATGGTGTCATTTTGTTTGTACAAAAGTAATGAATTATAACAATGATTAATTAAAGCAATGTTAATTAATGAATTCAAGATAGAAAGGCCTAGAATTTCAGAAAATTTCATAATTATTTAATTTAAACCTTTTACAATAAAAATGAATGAGGATTTGTAGATCACTCAAATTTAAAGCCATTTAACTTTTTTTAGCGTGAATATAACTTATTGCTGAGTAAATTGATAACTTAAATTATCAGTCGCCGAAGTATCAATTTCACAAAAAGGGACTCTTTGACTATTTCTGCCGTCTATGGTGTCATTTTATTTGTACAAAAGCAATGATTTTTAACAATGATTAATTAAAACAATATTAATTAATATCTTCAATTAATGCCTTCAGGATAGTAAGGCCTAGAAGTTAAGAAAATTTCATAATTATTTAATTTATACCTTTTACAATAAAAATTATTGAGGATTTGTAGATCACTCACTTATTTAAAGCCCTTTAACTTTTTTATAGCGTGAATATAAGTTATAGCTAACTAAATTGATAACTTAAATTATCAGTCGCCCAAAGTATCAATTTCTGAAAAGGAACTCCTTCTGTCGTCGATGGTGTCATTTTGTTTGTACAAAAGCAATGAATATGTAATTGTATTGTTATTTTAACTTCAGGTAACAAGAGTCTAAGATGTCGAAAGAAAATTTGCCCCTGAGCATTTTAAAGTTTTCTACTTTTCATACTTGTACTAAGCACTAAGAGTTTGGCGCGATTAAAAATCAACGTTTAAGACTAGGTCCTAATTCTTTAGTCTAAAATTCAGATTATTTTTACCATTTTGTTTTGGTTAAAAGAAAATATAACTATTTATTTATCACTTATATATTTTATTTTTGTGTGTAGCAAAAAATAAATAGTACGCCTTGTACGATGGGAAGTAGCTGCAGGTGCGCTTCCAATCGGGCGACGACTTTTAACCGGTCACAGTTATCTGACACAAATTTGGTTGCCAATTTAAGAAGGCGCATAAAATTCTCTAGAGTGTATAGCAACATTTAGTTTAAAATTTTCATTTTTGACAAAATGACTGTCCATTGGTACTAAAAAGGTCATTTTTTCGTCGTTTATTATCTTTCGCGAACTTGAAGAGACGATTAATCAATGAGAATTAAACGTTTACGTCGCATAAGCTCTAACAAATATCTTTAAGAAAAAACAATCAAAGAAATCGGTCGAATAGAACCCGATAAAAGTAGCTGAACAATTGTAAAACAGGTTTTCGAGAAGAATGAATTTAAGTTTTTATAACAGCTTTACTTTCAACGACAAAAATTATTGCAAGGAATTGTAAAATCACGAAACCGGTTTAGGGCACCAATTTACACATTTTTAAGGATGCAAAAAAGCCACAAACTAGAAAATCAAAATTTTTCATGCACGGAAGTAAAACCTCCTCCTAAAATGGCTTTGGAATTTTTTCCTGCGCATACTTGAAAATTCAAATTTTATGCAATAAACATTCTGGCTTTGGCTCAATCAAATTTTGATTTCAATCCATTGACAAAAAAACAATGTTTCCGGAATAATCATAAGAAGTGCGTGGTCGACTGAGTCCGTCTCAAAAGTTCAACCCTAAGAAATGTTTTCAATGTAGTGGAATTTTTTGCTGAAAATATTTACAAGAATTTTAGAATATTAATTTCTACTTTATTTAACCACCGAATATCTTGCATTAAATAAAGCAAAAACTACTTTTAAGTAATTGTGGTAGTAGGGAAAGCGGAATCTTTGATTTCCAATGCATTTTGCACCTTTTCTCAGTGTTACCATAATCTAACATATTATAACACAATGAATTTATTTTACAAGAGCATACATCATCACGGCTCCATTCATCCCTTTGTATAAAAATTCTCTTTTCAACATCTACGACAACTAATTATCTCTGAGTAACAAAGCAACAGTAATTTTTGGATAATTAAAAGATTAGTAGTTTCTTTAGTGAAAACTCCAAATAAATGTCATTCTAATTACACGTCAATTAAGCCCAAGTAGAAAGTCATCTAAATTCCCAAAGAAAAAAAGTCACACTTAAAGCACACTAATAAGGATTAACAGTTCGACATTAACTTGCATCTTATAGGCAATTAATTGCATGTATAAAAACAATTATTTCTTATTTATTACGAAATACGCATACAATTTTTTCTAATGTTTTAAATTGTAGCAAATGCTTTCAGGAATGTGTGAGACAGTAATTAGCATGACATTTGCAAAAATGTTATAATTATTCATGTTATTTATTAAAAATTTTACACTTTTTTAGGCTCAATTAAATATATTTCCCCACCTGATTTAGTAAAATATTTTAATTCCAACCATTTCAAAAATATAGTTTGTATATGTTTTACATTTTGGGCGATATGCCCATATTGGCATTTATGTAGCTTATGTATTTTGAAGTTATTTTGATTATTTTCTGCTTTAATTGTTTTCTATTTTTAAATATTCTTAAATATCTACACATTTGAAGTGGCTGAAACTTTTTAGCTCACAGGCTATCAAAGCCTGAGAGCTAATGTGCCTGCCTGTTTGTATGTATGTCCGTATGTATGTACGAAACTCTTAATAGAAACCTCCGATTTGCTTCGAAGTTTTTTTCTAGGTTCATTCTGATAAGGCGCTTTCCTGATTAGTTTTGGGTTTCATTGGTTAAGTATAAAAAGGAGAAAGTGGGTCTAGTCCTCCCTCCTTAATTTAGATAAAGGTGTTTTTCATGCAGAATTATTCGATTGTCACCAAATTTGGTATACCGGTTTATTATGTTAAAGAGCTTCCCTGATTAGATTTGGGGGTTCATTGGTTAAGCATAAAAAGGAGAAAGGGGTCTATTCCCCCCCCCCCTTAATACAGATAAATGTGTTTTGCGTGCAAAATTATTCAATTTGCTCCAAATTTGCCATACCGATTTATCATGTTAAAAAGCTGCCTTAATTAGATTTGGAGGTTCATTAGTTAAGTATAAAGGGGAGAAAGGGGGCTAGCTCCCCTTAAATTAGATAAATGGGTTTTCATGCAAAAATATTCGATTTGCTCCAAAATTTTGTATGTCAGTTTATTATGTTAAAAAGCTGCCTTGATTAGATTTTTAGGTTCATTAATTACGTATAAAGGGGGGGGAAGGGGAAATAGACCGCCCCCTTAATTTAGATAAATGGGTTTTTCATGCAGAGTTATTCGATTTGCTGCAAATTTGGTATACCATTTTATTATGTTAAGGAGCTGTCTTGATTAAATATGGAGGTTTAGTGGTTAAGTATAAAAGGGGGGGGGTCTCCTACCCTTAATTTAGATAAATGAATTGTCATGCAGAAATATACAGTTTACTTTAATTTTTTTTCTATATTATTTCTGATAAGGAGCTTTCTTGATTAGATTCGGAGGTTCATTAGTTAAGTATGAAGGGAGGGAAAGGGGGTCAGAAGCCCCTCTTAATTTAGCGGAACTGTTTTTCATGTAGAATTATCTGATTTGCTTCAAATTTGGTATACCGATTTATTATGTTAAGGAGCTTCCCTGATTTGATTTGGAAATATTTTAAAATATCTTTCTGATTTTAATAAAATCTGATTTTTATTTTTTCGAACATTTCTGAAAAACCTAATTAAATCTCAATATTGTTTCACTATTGATTCATTACAAGATAATTTCAATTACCAATTTGATTTTGAGGGAAAATAAGAAATCTAATAATCCCTATAGCTTTTGCCTGCTGTCCTCTTTTTTTTTAAGGAGTAATTTTGTGGCTATTGCAAATTGTCACTACAGAAATGTAATTAAAATTTTTAAAAAATAATATTTCGAAAACTAATTTAAGTTTTAAAATTCTAGCAACAGTTTTGACTTCTGTGGATCAATACGAAAAATTGGTGTTAATGTCCTCACCAAAAGGTCCATATTTTAGGAGTAATAGCCGTGAAACTTAATCAGTCGTTTCATAAATTCGTTTTATTAGGAGTTTATATATATATGGTAGATATATTTTAAATGATCTAGAAGAGTTATTTTCTAAATTTTCAATAAAGTTTTCGCAAATTAGTGTAAGTAAATTGTGTAGAGAGTTAGAAATATAACATTTTTAAATATTCGAATAAATTCAATGATATTATTATTTTCTTTCTCTTCCAACTAAGTACAAAGTTTATATTTATCTAGACGTTATTAATCCTTTAATTTGAATAATAATATTTTGAAACAATGTATAGTATACACACACTTCATATTATAATTTTAGTACGAATTAATATTAGCAAACTAATTTCAAGTCCTTGGAAATTAATCTTAATATTTGGAAGTTTTACAAACATTTCGATTCTCGCTTTGTCTTAAGCGTATTGTAAAGAGATATTTTAAAGTGTTAATCCTCTACAAAACAATGAGACTATTGTGAAACTTGTGCAATGAATTATTACTTCAATCCTCTATAGCATTAAATGATACATTCTGTCAATAGTGCTTAACTTAATGCGAATTCGCCAGAATAAAGTTTTAATCTACTTACTTTTAAAATTATATTAGATCATAAAAATTTTTATAATACAGAATAAACACAGAAAATATTTTAACAAGTTTTTAAAGAACTTTAAATTATTCTGTTACACAATTTCACAATTGATAATTTGAAGTAGTTAGTTACTTAAAAAGCTTCATGCTCTTTTTTTAGTAAATGTTCTTAACACTCCGACTTGCAACCGCATTTTTCGGTTTTCACACATAAATAGCATATGATATGCTAAATCTTATCACAGCGTCATGGTTTTGAATGGCTATTAAATAATATTAAAAAAATATAATAATTATGGAAACACTGTTAAACATCTCAACTTCACTAAGGTTTGGCAAACTAAAAACGTTTCTATTTAAGAAGATGAATTATTGACTATCAAATTTACAAAATTATGTGAATTTGCATGCTGTAATTAGTAACTTTTTATCTTTACATCTTTCATTAGTAGTTTGCAAAATTAAATTAATGTTTCATATTCAAAATTTTACAAATGAAAAAAAAGATGTTAATAACCACAGAAGTGAAAGTTAATTTTCATACATGCGGCTACTCTTTCTGCATAACTGCTAGTGAGTAAATGCGTTAGCTTAAGGTCGCTTAAGGTCGTCTTAACATAGCACCTTCTGTTTTTTGAAAAATAAAACAGACTTGATCTTAACCATGATCTTAGTCAAATCTTGTTCTTAACCATGTCGACTGAATAATTTATCCAGAATTATAAAACATTTTACTAATCGGATGGCACCAGTCACAACGCTATATGATCATATGCTGTACAGTTACTAGAGACCGATGGTATGTTTTCACATTTTCATGCCTATACGTTTTGTACTTTATGGTTTTTTATAAAGTCATAATCGTCTCACAACTTTTCAATCATGATTTTGGAATGAAATATTATGAAAATCGAAAGGTATAACATTTTCCATCTAGATTTTAAACACCAAGGGGAAAATATAATGTGAAATTACTTTAAAGTGAGATTACTGTGATTGTAAGGAGAAGAACTGCATCAACATGCTGTCACTAAATTTTGTTATAATATACAATTTTTATTTTATAATATTAGATATTAATCAAATTAGCTTGGTGTCATTTGAATCTGATTACATAAAATTTTCCGGATTATCTAAGAATAATACCTTAAAATAATTTAAATTAATATTTGATATATTAAGCTATCTATATTATAAGGACCACACCTGTCTGTGCGTAACTCTGACGTCATTTTCATGGTGGCAACTCCAGATGATTAAATTTATCTTTTACTGCAGAATTTTAAACTTCTAAACATCGCACATTTTCAATTTTTACACCGTCGAATCGGGAAAAAATGTACTTATAAATACAATTAGTTTCGAAACTGTACATTAATTTACTCATTTTTTATGGTTTTAAAACAAGTTTCAAGCGTCATTTTTTTTTTAATTTATCTCTATCACGTGCATACTATTACAAAAAAAATCCATTTGCTTTTAAATTAATATTAATAGCTCAGCATTTTTTTCCAACGTATATTCCATAATGAAAACACAACTTCACCAATAAGTAAATATAATAATAAAATATAACGAAAACACGAAGTTATTACATGAAATCGAACTACGCGCTTAAAACTCTGAAAGGACTAGAATAAAAGACACTTATGTAAAGGTTGCTGTGTTAGTTGGAAATGTTTTCATTAATTTGTCAAACTCGTTCTTTATTATCTTCAAGAGTCCTATAAGAAAGTAACGCTTTTAATAAATTTCCATGAAATATTTGAATGCATAATTGCTATTTTTTATGCATAATTGATTTTTGCTATTTTTAGTGGGCATTCTAAAAAAAGTATTAGTGTAAAAAAAAAAAAAAAAATCTATTTGAATGTTCGAGAAAAAAAATAAAATCCCTGCCGGCCCTGCCTACAGGCAGAGGTAGATTTCGAAGTCAAATATACTAATTTCACAAACAAAAACTAAATCATGATTAGAGATAAATCCATTTTAACAATTTTATCTGGCAGCTTCTGACGAGTTTTTGCTTCATTTTTATATAATAGCTGGTTTTGTCAAAATCATGTTAGGGCGGTATTCAAAAAAATACTTTTCCATGATCAACAACTTGAAATTTTCTGGCATAATTCCAGATTCATTTTTAATTAAAAAAAAATATGAAACTTGCTGACGTGATTTTTGAAGAGATTTATAAGCGACCTGTGTTTTTATTTTTTGTTCCATTAAATAAAAATTGATATGTAAACAATTATTTTCTCAGAAGGACAATATTTTTCGTTTCTAACACAATCGCTTCGGGAAATTCCGTTCAAAATGCCCACTTTGACATCATTTTTTGAAATATATTCTGCCTCTATCAAAAAATAGATCATTACGGTACATTATATAGTTTCTGAATAAGCAAATCTACCAATTAAATGCGTTTGAGAGCAAAAATGAATTTAAAAATGAGTCAGAAAATAAGAAGTTTTGATTAGAGTGCATCCGTATTTTTCCAACACAATCCGCTTCGGTAAATTCGGTTCAAAATGCCCTTTTTAACAGCATTTTTAAAAATATATTCTGCCTCTATCAAAACATCGACCATTACGATACATTATATAGTTTCTGAGTAAGAAAACGTACCAATTAGAAGCCTTTGAGAGCAAAAATGAATTGCAAAATGAACCAGAAAATAAGCATTTTGGATTTGAATACACCCTTACTAAGATGATTTTATTCTTCAACCGCTATGTATTTTTATTTTGTTTTTGCTGTAAGAATTGGTCCTATCCAAAACCTGGCTATACAGATGTTGTAGACAATATTAAGAATATATATGATAAATTCATGGGGATTTTATATCTTTTGAATTGACGGAGTTATGGATTTTTTCCCCTCAACCCCCCCTCTCTTTTTGTTTTCGTTTTTATTTTTTTTATTTTTTTGCGGTACGAATTGGTCCTATCAAAAACTTGTGAATGTAAAAGTTGTAGATAATGTTAAGAAAATTTATAGTAAAATTAATTGGATTTGATATCTTGAGAATTGATGATGTTATGAATTTTTTTCTACCAAAACCCCTATTTTTTGCGCCCCTTGAGCTCATTTTTAACTTTATAAAAAATCTGTGATACATACATTTTTGGACTTATTTTTAGAACTAATAAAAACTTTAAACTGATTTGATATGACAAAAATTAAGAAGTTATGGAACGTTTTCGGTTTTCACAAACCCCTCCCTATTTCCATCCCCTTGGTCCGATTTTGCCCATTAACGAACTTGACCGAGATTTTATGCCCATTGATTTTATGTATCAGTTTGGAAGAGATTGGTGCATAATTACTAAAGTTATCGTGTCCAGAAAAAAGTGATATAGATAGATAGATAGATAGATAGATAGGTAAAGTTTTTTACTGATGGTGGTTTTGGGTTCTAGGGGTCATGATCGGTGTAGATCTGCAAAATATTTTCAGAAATTCCAACATAGGAACGATCCCAATAGGTAGTATTTCATACGAAATCTACCTAATAGTATTTCACACGAAATCTACCTAAAATCAACTATAGTCTGTAACCGGGAATCCCGGGTTTATACCCTTGTATAAACAATATCTAAATTCAGTTCAAAAACTTTTTTTTTAAATTAAAATAAAAACACTCTAATTCTGTTGTTTAAAACTTGTTGTCTGTTCTTTCAACTACGAAAATTCTTTTTCGTTGAGAATAACTTACATTTAATTTTTATTGTTCTATTCTAAAATCTCATAACGTATAAATCAAATAAACAATCAACATTTTAAGTAAACAAATGTAAAATAAAATACAAATTAAAGTAAAACATCTTGAAAAGGCTATTTTTTATTCCTTTCTAGCGTTATTATAGATATTTTGTGAAGTGCCTATTTCAGCAAAAATCACTGCAAAATATTAGAACTATTTTGAAACGGGCTCAGTGTCTAATCCCTTACACAGAAATGTAAACGTGTTTTTCAATTTATGTTAACATATGGGATTCTAAATTGTGTTGCATAAGTATCAGATTGATTACCTGTTAAAAATATATGCTTAAAGTTAATTTAAATCCGTATTAAAAAATAAATCAAAAATAGACACGAAGGCTTTTACGTTTCATTTAACTTAAACTATTAACCCTTAATTGTTTTGGAGTATTTCAAGTTTTCTTTTCGCTAGTTTGAACTTAGATGTCATACAAAAAGTATTAACACATTAAAGATTTTTATAACAAATATAAAAGAAAAAAATACATATGTTTTTGGTGAACTCGGTAATAAAATAAAGCCAAATAATATCTGCACAGAAAAGGGTCCGTTCTTCTCGGAAAATGTAAAATGTGAAAAAATAACTTTAACCGTAAAAACGCGTTCTAAAGGAATTAAAGTGCAACAAAAGTCAATCACAACCGTTCCAAATTCATTCCAGTTCTTACTACATTCAGCTAGTTGCTTTTATTATCCTGAAAGCTTTTTTAAATTTACTATTGAAAACCAACAATGCATCGTAATTCTATTAGCGGTTAACTAAACACTTCGTTACTTTCCTACAATACTCTCTACTATAACGTCGGTACTTGTCAAACTATCCAATGTGAAAACAGTGGACTACTTTTTTGAAATTCAGATTTCTTGATTGGCACCACTTTTCTGAAATCGTAAAATTCCCCTTCCTTTCGCCTTAATTAATATGTCATTGAATAAGTTTAAATAAGCCAAATTTTACTATTTCAAAAAAGTGGTACGAATCAAGAAATCTGCATTTAAAAAAAAGTAGCCTACTCTTTTCACATTGGATATTTTGACATGGTACCGACGATATCTGGAATTTTACAGCACATGGCATTAAGAGTGATGATTATATCTAAAGGAAATAAAGCGCAATAACACTCAACCACAACCATTCCAAATTCCAGTTTTTATTGCATTTACTGCTACTATCATTATCATGAAAACGTTTTACAGTTACAATCCTATCGAAAACCAAGAATGTTTCATAATTATATCAGTGATTAATTAAAAATTTTGTAACATCTCAACTCCGTGCCATGTCTGGATTTTGGAATTTAGCAGCGCTCGACCATTTGACGATTCTCTCATGTAATGTCTAAAACCGGTTGTAAAAAAAAAAAAAAAAAACTTTTTAATTATTTTTTTATTTTCTCATCACGATGTGTGGTAAGGAAAAAAGGATTAAATTGGAATTCATTTACATATTATTTCGATAACCCATGTCATTTTATGGCTTAGATTATGAATTAGTGATACATTTAAAAATCGCTCTTAAACGGTTGTTGGGGGAATGCCCATTAATTTAGTATCATTTTTACAAGTTTATGGAAACAAAATTTACAATTTATTTTTAAATAGGACCCATCATTGGATTCGACAAAATTTAAACAACAAATTCCATATAAATAAAGTTAATATGATCATCACGATGCTTAAAACAAAAAAATGATTTGTGGACTCCCTTTTGAGTGTTGGTCATTGCTTCTTAGCAACGCTAAACAAGAAAAAACATCATCAATTTAAAAAAAAAACAATTGTTTAAAATTTTTTAATTGGATTTAGAAATCTGACAGAATACTGATATAAAAACACTGCTTCAAAAATTAGTATATGATTGATTTTTTTATAATTGAAATTTTGAAAAAAAAAAATGTTAGAAGACAAGTATCTTAAAGAAATAAAAACGAAATTATAAAACCGAATTAAATGGTTTTCTAGAGAAGTATATGTCTCATGTAGTTTCACTTCAGATTTGAGCTCTTTAGTTTAATTATGAACTTTCACACAACGTCCACAAGCTCGAAAAGCACTATTTTGAAGGCGAGCATTTAAAAATGTGTTGATGCTTTCGCATATGACAAAAACAAAAACTGTAGAAGCGCATACGTTCGTAACGGATGGAAACAGAATTTATTATTACAAAATCTGATTTTTTTCCACACAGGCATTAAAGAGGCATACCCCCATATTTGAAACGCAAATTGAACTTGACTATAAGCAAACTTACGATTTCTAAGCATCCTCTCAGATTCGAAACTACATATAAAATGTTTTCTTTCAATAAAAATTCATTGAATTTCATCAAAATATTGTTTTATAATTTATGATAATTATAAAAAAAGACTTTTTTCTGCTAATGTTCTAAAACAGATCTGATTTATTAAAATTTCCCTAAAACTTGCATGTTTTAGAAACAACCTTCTGTATAAATAAAGTAAATATAATGGTGTGTAGAACGATTTAATTTTTAAAGTTAAATGTTATTATTAAACTTTAAAACGGAAAATCAAATTTTTAGCATGAAAACTATTCTCAATAAACGTTTTTAACTCAGGAACCTGAAGTTATATTTGTAAGAGAAACAAATAATATTGATTTTGATGATAATATTAATGCTGTTTGTTTATCATGTTTATCTGTAAAACATGTCAGTTGAACATTAAAATCTTTAATAAAGAATGGACAGCATCCTAAAAATGGATACAGACAGTACCAGACATATGGCCACCCGCTTATAAGGTCACTCTTCATAAGCCCAGTCTGACTGAATAGGTATTATGTTTTAAAATATACCGCCTATGTGGTCAGACTCTAATGTCTACTATCGGATATGGTCACCTTTCATTTCCCTTTTTATTGCGAAATATTCACAGTTTTGGCAACTGGGTCATTCCACGTAAAATGAGCAAAAATTAAAAAAAAGTCGTGGCCACATACTAACCAATTTTAATAAAATTCGATGCACAGGTTCAGTTCATATTCAAGTAAGGCTCTGCAAAATATCTTGACAAAAAATAATTTTTTTTAGCAGTTTTGGACATTTAAAAAACTTGTGATTTAGAATGGCATGTGCGCAATCGTCCAAAGTTGCAAGTTTGAAGTTCTGTATCTTGAAAACTGTTTAACAGAAAGGAATTTTTTTATAATTTTTTAAACTCTGAAAAATTATCTTCTTATTTACTGAGTAATAATAATCTAGTAACACCATGATTATTTATAAATTGGTTGCAAAAATTGAAAATATGTAAATTTTGAGAAAATTAGAAACGTTATAAAAATCAAAGGAATTAAAAAACCTCTGTGAAATTAATGCCTGATGTAGTATGTCATATGTAGATCGAATTCCCCAAGTTTTAAAGTGGCCATTTATTTCCTTCATCTTCAAAAAAACTTAGAAACTTTAAAAAAAATTAGAAAATCATGATTTTTCCTCTTCTGTATAAGCAACAAATAAATGAAGGACAGGCCCGACATTAACAATATTGCACAGACATAAAGATTAATAAGTCCATGATGCGTTAAAAAAAATTCAAGATTGCCTTTTGATTCCTAATATAAGAAAAATGGGTTCAAAATAGTAATGTTTTCTACATTCCATTCGCTATACCTCTTTGAATTCGCCCGCGTATCTGAAAATATTGCACGATTTCATGGGAAAACAAATTTAGTGCTGCCATCTAGTTTTTTTTTTATTTGAATTTAGAAATCATATTTAGTTTTTCGTTTAGCTCAGTCAGTTCTTTCTACTCTATTTTAAAATTCTCTTGAGGCAAAAATTAACTGAAAGCAAGAATAAAAGTTTCTGTATTTAAAGTATACACATTTATCTGTAATATCAAATAATTTAAAAGTTTAATAAAGCTTTCCTTGAATTAAAAAAATTATAGAAATATTGCATTTTACCCTCAACATTTTTTATTTATTTATTTTTCTTATTAAAGAATAAAAAAGGCAAGAATGAAACTTTCGATATTTCAAATATATACTTTTAGTTGTAAGGTGTAGCAATTTGCAGCTTGTCAAGGCTGTCCTTCGTGTGTAAAGGATTAATAGAAATATTGCTTTTTTCCCTCAAAAATTTTCAAAAATAATTTTTTTCTCGATACGAAATAAAAATACAATAACTAATTTACGCCAGTCTGTTAATTATCATTCATTCCTAATTATAAATAATTTTTAATATATTCTTTCCATTCCTAAGGCTAATAATCGAAATTGAAATTTTAAGCACATAGACAATACCTCGATTTTACATTCACTCTTAATGTAAATTTTAATACTTAAATTAACAATCCAGAAATCTATTATTTTGCATTTACTCATAAATAGATATGATCTACTTATAGACTGATTTTGATTAAAATCTGTGACATGTGTGCCACAGCTGATTTGCTCATTTTGCATGGAATGACCCAACTACGATAAAAAACAGTCAAATCTGCATAAAAAATTATTTTAAATAAAGAAAAATGCTTTACAATTTTATTATAATACTCATCAATTCAATAATTGGAGTATAAAGAAATCATTGTTTATACCATATCTTTTATAAATTGTATTTTCATAGCTTGTTTGTACGTTATTTTATGAATATAACTAGCATATTTTGAGTTTTTTTGTCTAAAATAGAATTCCTGCTTACACCGCAATATAAGGTCACTCCGCTTATAAAGTCATAACTTCGACGAACGTCATGGGTAACCATATAACCAATGCACACTATATTTCGGTTTAAAAAAACTGATTAATACAGTATAAAATGTAATCGGAAACTCCGAAAATCAGTGGCAGGAAATGGCCTTTTGTTTTTTTAAATGTTTCGATAAATCCCTAAAATATATTAGTTTTCGGAGTTTCTAAAGACAAAGAACTGTTTTCAAAATTATGGGTAACTCGGAAGGGGTTATTGTACAATTTCGTTTGTGATTAATTATATTTTTGTAGATTAAGAAACATTTTCTGTACACATCCTTTTTACAGTGTAACGGATGATTTGATTTCAGAAACTTTCATGAAGTATTTTGGGAAATGGAACATAAACATCGAAAAATATTTAAAATCGTACACTTTGTAAATTCTCGATAGCTATGGAGCACACACCAACTGTTCAGAAAACTATAAAATATACAACTAGTTTATGTATACATATAGCTATCTTTTTTGAAATCACTATTTTTTAGCTTTTACACATTTAAAAAATAGTGTATATAAAAGAAATGTTAAATAATTAAAATAAACATAGAGTTTGTCAATTATAATTCTTCTTGAAACAGATTAAAAGTTTAGATTTAATTAGGCAGTACATCTTTTTAAATGAAAATCCGTTACAAGTAAGATCAAATCAATGGCAGCTCCGAGATAAATCGGGTAACAGTAATGTTTCCCTATACCTGCTGCCTATGAAGTGTTTAAAAATGATTTACAATCATTTTTCGTATGTTGTTTACTGGGTGCTAATAAGAATTATATACGATTATTAGTAGGCATCGGGTAAGAGATGGGAAACAGAGTTACCTTTGGCTATCAGGTTGCATCGTTCCAAACTTACGCAATCTCAAATTGTACTGTTTATTTATTTTCTTCAATCTAAATGTTTCTGAAAAATTCTCGGTATCGTTTATATTTTTTACAAGTAAAATTATATGTATACAGTTGCGCTCAAAAGTATTTTGACAAAGATAATAATTTACTTAAATGAAAAGAATTATAAAATACAAAATCAATCCTTTATTCTATTTAACCATATTCAATGTTTTAATTTTAATAAATTAACAATAAATATTAATAATATTAATAAAATTATATATATACTATATATATATATATATATCTGAATTTTGTCATGCTGTAACCCTCCAATTTTTTAACAGATTTGGATGAAATTTTTCATATGCATAGTACATACTTATGTCTCGACCAAGTTCGTTGGCTAGCTTCATCCGCCATCTTGTTTCAAAATGGCGGCCATTGGAATTTTTGAATTTTTTTTATGTTTTCTAACATTGTATACTTATAGAAAATGTTACGTTTCACAATATGCAAACTCTTATGTATCATTTTAAACAGAATGTTAGAAACATTAAAATATATTTTAAAGAATCACGCAGGGTAAGTTAACAACATAGGTCATTTTAAAGAGAAAGTTAGGAAACCTAAAAATTTCCAAACGTGTTCACAAAATTCAAATGGCCACCATTTTGAAACAACATGGCGGATGAAGCTGGCCAGCGAACTCGGTCGAGGCATTAGTGTGTACTATGATATGAAAAATTTCATCGATTAAAAAATTAGAAATTTACAGCATGGCAAAATTTAGATAAATACAGTAAACTCTCGACTATCCGGCCCTCCGTACTATCCGGTCTATTAAGAAAATGAGGAATGTTGCAAGCGGCCAAGACAGGCAAGTTCCCGTTCAGATGAGTGCCAAGTGCATGGGAAATAATTCAAAACATAAGTAATTGCAATTTCTTGGACCATTCTTTTGGACCAAAAAAAGTAGACATAAACCCGTGTGAGAAACTGCAATGGAAGGGGAGAACGATAAGCTTCTTCCGTTGCCGAAAAATATACCGGGCTCTGACGATGTAAATGCAGAAGAAATTAATGAACGACGAAGTTAATGAATTAATTGAAAACGATATTGTAAAAGTGCTGACAGAGGGAGAAATATCAGAAGAAAAAGATTAAAAGGATTGCAAGAAAAATTTCATCCCACATTCTCAAGGGTTTAAGACGAATGAGGCAAAATTGCAGTGCATTAGTCTGCAGGAATCGACGACACCTGGACCTGAGATCATTTATTTGCCTAAATTGACAGACATTGTGTCGCGGATGAGGGCTAACATGGAGAAATAGCCCTCTCTTACGGACTTTTCCAAAAACTAAAAACTGTAAGTTTTGACTCTTATATTATGCATAACTCTTCATATTTGTGCAATCATTTATTAATAAACAGTAAAATAATATTTACTCATTTTTTTATGAATTAGGATTACATTTTATGTTAATGTTTTGCTTATTTGAAACTGTATGTACTGTATATATAAAAATTATCTTAGTATGTATAACATGTGATTTTAATATCATGGCGGAGGGAAGGCACGAAGTTAATAATATTTGTAGAACTCTGGCCTATCCGGCTTTTTTATTATCCGGCCTACCCTTCCACCACATTAGGCCGGATAGTCGAGAGTTTACTGTATATATATATATATATATATTGTTAATTTATTAAAATTAGAACTTTGAATATGGTTAAATAAAATAAATGATTGATTTTTGCATTTTGCATTTTATTATTCTTTTCAATTAAATAAATTATTATATTTGACAAAATAGTTTTGGAGCTCTACTGTAAAATTATATATGTAAATGTAATTCATATTGTGTATGTAAATTTCCAGAACTAAAATAATTGTGTTTGTGGGAAAAGGTTACATGCTTTATAATCTCGCATTTAATTATAAAATCTTAAAATATTTTTGTATTTCTCTCGTAATTAAACTCTATTCAGAGAATTGAAAGCTTAATCTTTAGTGTATGCAACGAAGCCATATAAACATGCTTAGTAAAAAATTTTAAAGAATATCTGCTTTAGAGAAAATTTTAACTGATAGTTTATAATGTTGCAAAAAACATTGTATTTATTTGCGATATGAAATTTTAATTTATTTTTTAAAACGATAAATAATGTAATCAAGAAAGCATTTCTACACATAGTAATTAAAAATTTTAAAATTCGTTTGCAATCTAGACTTTTATATGCATTGCCCACCCCCCACCCCCCAAATAGGGAACCTCTGAATTGTAAATTTTTCTTGTTATCGGCCGCGGATACTCGATTAAAAATTATTTCATGCCAATGCTAATATTTATTATATTCATATCGTAATTGTAGTACATTGTTTCAACTGTACCTTGTCAATTTTTCTGAAAGTGGTGTTAAGATCGGTTGGAAGCTTTGCATTATGTTCCTATAAATAATCAACATAAGGAAATTTCTTAATTTTTTTAAGGGATCTCAGGACTCTTAAAGCTTCAAAAGTTTCGAAAATTTAATTTTTTTAAATTTTAAACTTCTATTTTTTCTCAACCCTTTTCGTATGATTGTTTCCTTGAAATTCCCATCTGAACAGAAGTTATGGCTATTAAAATTATTCCCGTTATATAGCTAAAGCGGCGTTTCCAAAACTTTGAACTCATTTTTCTCAAACTGACATTTTTTGGTGTAACTGAGCGCAGAATATCTCAAAAACTTCTGAATACTTTGTCATGAAATACTTAGAACGTATGTTTCATGTTAGTCTGTATAACCTGAACCTAAAATTTCATTTTTATTGCTGAAAAAAAAACCACATTTTGTAGGTGATTATACTGGTGTAATTTTCAAAATTTTGTATTAGCTGAATACAACTTTGCATTAAAAATATAAAAATTCTTTAAATACAAATAAATTTAGGTTCAGGGTAATTATTACAATCTGAAGTATAGTTAGGGACAAAAAATTTCCTTCTAGTTTCAAAATTTATTTCGTAATCCTGCGCGTAGCTGTTATACCGATTTTCTGTTCGAAAAATGTCTGACAGTTTGGAGCACCCTATAAATACTAATTCTATATATTGCGATTTTTTTTAAAACATGAAATGAAAGAACATACGTATATATTTTAATATCAATAAAAATTGTGTTTTAAATGATATACATTTTAAGATAGTAAAAATTGAAAATTGTCTCTTGTTTTATATTTTTTCCAATTTTAAGAATCTTGACACAACCTTAATGAAACCTTTGTATTTCTTAAGTATACGAGCTATTCTTACACAAAGGAATCCAAACGCTATACAGAATCCACATAGGCATGTGCTACATCTGTAGATCATTTCGAACATTTTGTTTTACAGGGCAATAGCGAATCTCTTTGTTATTAAACTTGTTGTTGGTCCCAAAATTTTAGCTCATAGTTTATTGTGTCATAACTAACTGTACACTAACATGTTTTACGGTACAACATGTACTAATATGTTTTACAGGGCAATAGCGAATCTCTTTGTTATTGAACTTGTTGTTGGTTCCCTAATTTTAACTCATAGTTTACAGCCTTTGTGTAAAATATGAGATTAAACATAGTCTTTACATTCCCGAAGTTCGCGAAGAATATTTTAATTATTTTTCTATATTTTCAACAAAACGTCTAAACGTCTAAAATGTGTCAGTTGACTTTTGATTTTATTTGCAGTGATAATTCCCTACAGTTCTTTTAATCGAATAAGAAAAAAAGAACACACACCTCATCATTAAAAATAAAATCTTTTATTTTAAACTAAATGCGGCGTTTTGTATTATATATTAATGAATGTATAAACTATTCGCAGCTTTTCTACATCATTATAGCACATTTTAAATATTTTAAATGTCAACAAAGTCTTTTATTAAGAGGACTAAATGCCTTCATTAAAAATTTTCAATAGATAATCACGTTTGAGTGTCGATGAAAGTTATGAAATTTTAGATTATGAATAATGTTATGTGTAAATCTGGCAATGTATGCATTAAAAACGTCTTTGTATTTTCGAGAGTTGGTGCTACATTCTTTTAATGTAAACCTGTATTCTGAAAATATAAAACTCTCTTAAGACATTGTAATGCTTTTATTTATAAAATAAACAGTTTTAATAGTAATGTCATTGGCGAAAATTAAGAGATGACAGTTGTATATTTTGTAAAATTTATAAAATACAGAAGTTTAACAAGCTTGTTTTACAAAAGAAATATGTTAATACAATTTTATATTAAAACATTTTAAAATGTATGAAAGAATAATGGAAATGAAATAAAAAAATAATTATCGAATTGATTTAACATATTTTCAAATTTTGATATCAAGGAGGTAGTAAGGTGATAAAGTATTTTCAGTGTTTTATGTTAAAGAAAACAAAATCCACATAATACATACAATATAAAAAACGTAATCTAGTAAATTTAATATTGCAGTTATTTTATGCAGTTACTCTGAAGGTTTTTTTTTTTTTTTTTTTTTTTTTTTTTTTTTTACATGGTGAATTTTTTAGGATTCATTTTTTTAACATCGAAAGATCCTAAAAAATATTATGTTTATTAATCAAAATTGTATGCTGAAAATGTTCGTCGAAAACCATGCTAAGACATGTCATATTCTTAAAACACAAATTATTATTTTTATTTTCTGCCAGGATTGGAAATCTAATAATAATTATTCTAATACTACAGTGGCATCGGGACAAGTCCGACAAATAAATAAATAAAAAAAAAAAAAAGAAAAGAAAAGAAAAGAAAAGAAAAGTGCGTGATAAAAAAATAAGTGAAGAAAACTACGGCGAATAAAATACAATAGTAATATTACTAATAATGATATAGTTAGGGGAAGATTGTAAGAACATTGGAGAATAACAAATATGAAAAAATCTACATGTGAACAGCACAATGGTGCAATTTTGAACAAACTTCAGTTTTCATCAGACAAAAAGCGACAACTCAGAATTATTTGTTGGATTCGCTCGTTATGGTAATTTTATATCCGTATCTACGCGTACGCGAATGTCACTGGGGATGGATCCATAAGATGTTCATCATATTCCCTGATAGCAAAGTTTTCTTTAGTTATTGTTTTTTTCAAATAATGGAAAAAATCGATCTTAGCTGGATTTTAGCACAGGTGCTAGTTCGGGTATGTAGTTTAACATACTAAAAGCCCCCGTCGATCCGATATGTCCTTTCGCCAACAGGGGGGGGGGGGTGCAAATGTCCCTGAAAGTTTTTTTTTAATATCTCATGAACAATAGCATCTACAAAAAAGTTCAATGACAAAGATATAGGTATTTTATTTATCTACAGAAATTGTCATTACTATTTACTGAACCAACAGCCTATGACATACTAATTGCTGAATATCCTATCACCCCTTGCTATGGTGAAATATAAAACGCGCTATCTTTCTTGTGTTTAAGAGCATTTCTCTGGTATTAAATCACCCTAACTTGCTGAACGAAGCAGTATTCTTTGTGAGTTTTTTGAAAGCAATACGCTACATTAGTTTCTTTCTGAAAAATTAAAATGTGAAGTGGAAGCATTAAAAAACAATGAGTCAACAGCAAAACTTTGGTGTCAATATTTTCGAATGGTTACATTTATTCAAAAATTTATCAAAATAAGACACATCTCATATCTATTCTCATGTAGAAAAATATGGAGAATGCTTCAAAGCAAAACGGCAGAGTGTGATGTTGACAGACTTATTGTTAACACAGCTATTAAAGTAGTAAAATCTGGTGAACTTGCCGCTGTTGATGGCAACGATATTGACTTGCTCGTATTGTTGGATGTATTAGCACCTCCAGAGACAGAGATTTTTTTTTTATCAAGAGTGGAAGAGGAAGAATTTCCACCACCTTTTATTCGTTGCACACTCTCGATAATGATGCAGTTATGAAAGATCCTATATTGTTCCTTCACGCTTTTTCAATTTGTGACTCTGCATAAGAATTGTTTGGGAAAGGAAAAATGTCGTTTTGAAAAATGTTGAAAAAAGAAGGAGAGCATAACATAAAAGCTACTAGAACTTTTAAAATCGACCAAGTATCCCAATTTGAAATATCCGAGACAGGAATAACTATCTTTCATGCTTTATGCGGTGGTAAACCAGGAACTTCTTTGAGCAAGCACTGTTATATATGTTTCAAGAAAGGAGTTGGTGTTTAAAAAAAAGGCATTTAATTGTGCCAACTACCAAGGACGTAGCTAGATTTCACAGTTTTCGTATTTATTATGAAATGCAATACTGCTTGAGCAATAAACTTCTTCCTGAGAACTGGGGCTTGAAAAATGCATTTGATTTGTCCCCAATTACAGCTACATTGCCAAAAAATATTATTGAATCTATTTTTTGTACTTGTTCCAAAGGATGTGAAAAAGCGTGTAGATGCCAAAAAATTGGATTAAAATGTTCTTATATTTGCATACATTGTGGTGGAGTTTCGTGTCACAATGCAAGTAAAATTGTTCTTGAAGACGAGATGTTATTGACAGTATTCCACCCAGTAAAAGGGATGAGGAAATTTCTACACCTCTGAATTTGGTGATGATATCGAAGGACAACAAGAAAATACTGAAGTTAATATAGCACACGAAAAAATAAATACAGATAATGACGAACTGAATCAAGTGAAGAATTTGAAGATGTGAAAATGACTACGCAAGCAGTCAAATGATTGATATCGTGCCAACTAGCAAGGATGTAGCTAGATTTCACAGTTTTCGTATTTATCATGAAATGCAATACTGCTTGAGCAAAAAACTTCTTCTTGAGAACTGGGGCTTGCAAAATGCATCTGATTTGTCCCCAATTACAGCTACATTGCCAAAAAATATTATTGAATCTATTTTTTGTACTTGTTCCAAAGGATGTGGAAAAGCGCGTGGATGCTAAAAAATCGGATTAAAAGGTTCTGATATTTGCATAAATTGTGGTGGAGTTTCGTGTCACAATGCAAGTAAAATTGTTCTTGAAGACGAGACGTTATTGACAGTATCCCACCCAGTAAAAGCGATGAGGAAATTGCTACACCTCTGCATTTAGTGATGATATCGAAGGACAACAAGAATGTACTGAAGGTAATACAGCACCGGAAAAAATAAATACAGATAATGACGAAACTGAATCGAGTGAAGAATTTGAAGATGTGAAAATGACTACGCAAGCAATCAAAAAATTGATATTTGATTAAGCCAGTCATTATAAGAGGATTATGCCTACCAGGGATACCACAATAAAAAAAGCGATAATTACTTTAGCTCAAGAGTGGTTTGTAAATAACCATATTATGCATATTATACATTTACCTTCTTCCTTTAAAACAAATATTTTTAGAACTCATAATGTAAGTTCTTTGAAAATAGCAACAGATTTTTCGTATTTTTATTCTTTTTCTTCCAAGTATGTTCACTGTTTTTGATTTTTGACTGGAAAGGTTGGTGTGACAAAAAATGTTAATGCCACTTTTTGTAGAAAATTAAATTATCTACACCTTTCTAATTGAGCTTCTTATTCCAAATGCCATCGTCCATGAGATATTCAGAAAAAAACTGATTCTTAAGGTCATTCGCACCCCTTGGCGGCGAAAGCTCACATCGGATCGAATGCGACTTTTAGTAAGTTAAACTACATACCCAAACTAACACCTATGCTAAAATCATGCATTGTTCTAATTTTTCGCTATATTTAAAAAATGACGGGACTATGACGAGATTTTCTTTAATTAATTTTACAGACTTTGCTATGAAAACATAAGAGAATAATGAAAAGCTAATGTGGAATATTTTATAATTCTCATCCCTTTTGAGAGCAGGCGTTTTTTTACACGTAAAAACAAATTAGCACTTTTTTTAACACCACTATTTTAAAATGGCTATATTTCCCCCTTATAAAACCCATAATTTCAGTCATTAAGTAAGATACATATTATTTCTGGATATTAGTAGTACGGATGCGGTGGATATATATATATATATATATATATATATATATATTTATGTTTTCAGGAAATCCTGCCAAGCACAATACATGAGTTAAGGATAAAAATTATTATAAGCATGTAAGAAATATTCACGCTGTTCATCGTGGTTAGGATAAATTTGAGACCACCCGCAAATGAACAAAATTTAATACAATAGTGAAATATAATGAGATAATTTAATCTTATAAATACGCTTCTATTATTTTATCCCCATCATGAGTGCGACATAATTTTATCGTGGATACTTACCTGACCTGTCGTAGTGCTATTAGCCAATTATTATTCCTAATTATTATTCCTCTTGTGTTTTGGTTGATGGTTGGTTTCTTCGCAGTAGTAGTTTTTTTTTTCACACGAGGATAAACAGACCTAGATATCCATTTAAATAGAAATCCGGTACGCAACAAATACCAGTACCTGAGTCTGATTAGAGTTCAGTACCTGTTGTCTAGTAGGCAGCGCCCTGACCGCTAGACAAGCTGACTTTACATTGTGGAAAATAGCACCCATCTCTACTGTAGTATACAGTAATGGTTTAAATATTTGTAAATGATATTGAAGCCTTACATATTTTATAGATATGTATTTTTATTTATATACATACATCAGTCTGGGGAGGAGGTGAATCAGTACGCATATGCAAATCTATTTTTTGTTTATAATATTCATTACTTGCACTTTTTATAATTCCCAATTTTTTAAATTAACTTGTATATTATATCTGATTTCATCAATTTTTTTTAATGCACATGCGAAAAACTGAACGGTGACTGACTTATTACATGAAAGGTTTTGGAGCAAGATTTCCAAATACGATTCTCGTATTTCGTTAAAGAGACACTTTCTTTAAAACACGCTATTAAAATTTTGCATAATTTCAGAGATGATTTATGACTTTCTAGACTAATATAAAAATGTAACATTTGTTTGTGTGTTTCGGCATTTGTTTGTAGAGTGTAATCTATGGAACCGCCTAACCGATTTCAAAAATAATGGGAGCAAATTGATGATGTCAATCTCTTCTCTAACATATGCTATATTTTATATCAGTACCACTAACCCCAAAGAGGTGCAAGAACGAAATAATTATAAATTTCAACATTTCGTAATTCTAAAAGGTCTAGAAACTTGAAATTTCGAATGGTAGTTACTTGCTGTATGCTGTAAATGCTCCCTAAGAACAGTTTCTAAAACATTCTAGAAATTTATCAGGATGAAATGCGTAAAAGTTTCTATAAATGTTCTTAATTATGATTTCTATAGAATATTTAAAGACAGAAACTTAAAATTTGACATAGCTGCTAATTTTAAGAGGTAAATGTCGCACAAAACAGTTTTTTAAAATAAATCGATATACGAGGTTAGACTGAAAAGAAATGCACACTTGCTTGTAGAACACAAATAAAAAAATAACGAGATTGGGCAAAAAAAGCTTTAAAATACAATTAGCTTCAAAATCATACATTTATTTTTTAACATAGTCACCGTTATGACTAACAAATTTCTCCTAACTTGGAACAGGTTTTTTTATTCCGTCACTGGAGAATTATTCCGATGTTTCTCCAATCCAATACTTGACAGCCACCGTCACTTCATCGTCCGAAGTGTAATGATTACCCATGAAGACTCTCTTGATTAGAGGAAGAAAATAAAAAATCCCAAGGTGCAAGATCGGTGAGTAAGAAGATTGTGGAATCAGTTCAAACTTCAGGTTTCGCAGAGCCTCTCAAGTGCGGCCATCGTGCACAGATTTTACTTTATCCCAATTGCTAAATAATGAAACCGACACGTTCCTCGAATATTCCAATATGGTTTCCGATATGCTTTTGAGTGATTCGCCGGTCATTTTGAATCAAATCGTCGACGAGTTAGTGATGTTTACCGTCTGTGACAGTGATTGGACGTGCGCTGCGTTTTTCATCAAAAATTATGGTTTTTTTCCCGACTCACAACCACAAAATTTTATTGCCCATCGATTTAGAGTAGACCTATCACAGCATCGTAACAATAAACAGCCTTTAAATGACTATGAATTCCAGTACGAGTCACTTTTGAGCAGTAAAAAATTCGATAACAGCACGCTGTTTAACTCGCGTTGACGTAGCACTAGAGCATGTGTCCATACTTCCGCTTCTCAAAATACACTGGATGAATTCAACGATCTAAAATCTGCGCATGCGTATAGGGTAGTTATGTTACTTCAACATACCACCCGACGCGCTTCACGTCATGTAGTTCAGGCTCTAAAAGCATATGTGCATTTCTTATCAGCGTACCCACGTATAAAAGGTTGAAGGAGATGAAAACGTTCTAAATTATTATTTTTGTGATATTGAAGGCACTGGAAACTTGAAAATTCGCCAAGTAGGTTATTACCTGTCTAAAAACGATTTCTAGAAAATTCAAAATTTAAAAAGGTTAAATGCGTTCTAAAAACTTTCTAAATTACGATTTCTATGGAATTGTTATAGTTAGGAACTTGAAACTTGACGCGGGTGCTATTTTTAAAACGCAAATAGAGTCGTACAACAGTTTTTAAAAAAATTCCCAATTTGAAAGGACGCAGGAAAAAGGAAAGTTCTAAACTATCGTTATTTGTGTCACTGGGACTAAAAGTTTTTTAATTTGGCGTGATGGTTACTTTTAAGACTTAAATGAATACTAAAAAAATTTCTAAATACATTCGGAAAAATTATAAAAGAAGGAAATGAGCGGAAAACATTCTAAATTACGATTTCTATGGAATTTTACATAATATTTGTTAATTAGTTTATGTCACACCCAATTGAAATGCAGACAAATACCTCCAATAATATTTAACCACAACGCATGAAATCCGCGTGCATTTGCTAGTATATTATATTTTATATACCTTAATTTTATAATTCTTTTTATTCGAAAAATAATCAGGGCTACTTTCAAGCTGTATCAATTTAGACTTACTTCTTTTGTGTATTGAAATACAGACACGTACATGAAGTTTATACGCAATTTCATGTGTATATATTAATGCGTGTGGAATAAAACATAAATAAATCAATTAGTATAAATGCCTTTCTTATATTAACAACATAAATCTATGGTAAGACCCAACTTAAATTTCTATTTGATTTAGATGAAAGTATTTTTCCCAAAAATCGTCATGTTTAATTTGGCAGCTTTTCCATAACATCTCGGAAAAAATGTTAGTTTATCTAACACAAATATTAAATGTGGTGAAACTTTCTGTGGGAAGACTTTATTTTCGACCGTTCTGGAATTTAATTAAAGTTACAGTAATGGGTGTTTGAAGAGGTGATGAATTAGGCGAAATGAGTTTCTCGTGTATCTTTCCGAAAGTTTGCTATTTAGTGTTGATCTAAATTGACATTCTAATTAGATTATAACTTTTACGCTTTTCTTTGTAGAGTTAGATCTTTAAGAAAATTGTAGAATATTTACTGTTAAGTATATTTTAAAAGTTTGAAAATTAGAAATCATATAAAATGTTGAATCTTTTAACCATTGTACACTTTTATATATCAAAATTCTATTTAAAAAATATAAATTTTTCTACATTTTGATAATCCTACACTGTTAAAAATTTTGCAGCATTCTGGCAGGTCATTCGACCGTTTTTTGAAAAAACGGTTTCATAACCATAATTTAACTCCATTCTGACCATAAAATGGCCAATAATAGGGTCAGAATAGTGTTAAATTACGGTTGTGTAACCGTTTTCGGAAAAAAACGGTCAAATGACCTGCCAGAATGCTGCAAATTTTTAACAGTGTAGGAAAAAGTACAAAAATCCATTTTTATGTAAATATATCATTTCAGTAATCCTTATTTTGCATATTTTGCATATTCTTTTAACAATTTATTTGCTGTATATTCGATACTATGAAAAATATCTTTAGAACACCCTTTTTTCGTGTTTAAGATTTAGTACAATCAAATTTAATATATTTTAAATATAAGTGTGATAGAAAGAACAGACATTGATGGAAATGTAACAAGATTGTTAAAAATTTACTCATATATATATTGTATTCAATTCGATACTCATACTGTTAAAATTATGGTTAGCAGTAAAATTGTTCACTAAAGTAGGTTATAAGCTGCAGTTTGATCTCATTTCTTCGCTTAAAATGTTTAGGAAATAGAAAAATCAAAGATATCGTTTTCATATCGCTTATTGTTCTTCATAGTTCTGAAAAAAAAACATTCAATATGGATTCCATGTGAAATTTATCAAAACACTATTCTGTTCAAAGATTATTTTACAACAAAGAGCACAATTTTTTTTAATTCACTCTTTTATGAAATTTTTCTTCTCAAAATTTCTCTTCACTTTTCAATGTTTACAAATTCTTTAATTAATTAATTTCTTCGAATACACCAAAAGTTACACATTATTTTGTAATGAAATTTGAAAAATTAAAATTAGATTCTTCGAATACAAGATCATAATAGACTATTTCCATGAGTACTTGTAGTGTAAGTCACATGCTATGGTTTTTGGCTACCAGTATTTTACGACGAAAAAAATTTGACTTATTTTATGGGAGACATTTCATTAATTGAATAAGGCAAAGCAAACTTTTAGAAAATAACGGTGGCCATCAAGTATAGCAGTTATCAGAAATGTGACTTACACTGTAAAAACCCATGGAACTAACCAGTTTTTGATAGTATACGATCAGTTAATAAGAATAGCAACACAAGATCAGTTTTCTGTAATATGCAGTGGAAACATTTGCTTCACATTCAACGTCTGTAATGTAATTACCTAAATCCATTTCACGCTCAGGATATACATATGCAGTATGCGCACTAAAGTCCCTTTCCACCCTCTTAACTTCGGAACGGCTGCCGCTATATACATAAAAGTGGTGCCTAGGTATAATAAAGTAGCCATGTGCTACTGAATGAAACCGATTACGTTGCCATCTGGCTGAAAACTGTGGAGTTAGCCTTCCTATCTCGAAAACGGAAAGATATAGGGAAAAAAAGTGTTTTACAAAGTTGTACAACATTATCGATTTTGTACGGAAAGGAACAGTGTTAAACATCTGTACCATCTGTAAATCTGCACCGTCACTCCTTCGCTTTTATAGAATATCTCTATTTTGACCAACGGGAATGTTCCATGATACAGTGAAGTAACCGTTTTCTATAAAACCGGTGGAGTGACGATGCAGCATATGGTACAGATTTTTAACAGTGCACCTTGAGGACATCAATGCGAAGAATAGAATGGTTAAAACGCGAATTTGTTTTTTAGTGGTTTCCTGCACTGACTACCTACATTAAAATGACCCTTTGGTTAAAATTTAGAAATTTTTTTATGAAAAAAGCGGAATTATGACCAATTTAATAAACAGAAAGTAAAAAGTCAAACACCGTATTTGGGCGTACGAAGCCCTGGAGAAATGTAAACAATGTTTCTGTGCGTTATTTTTGGACTTTGTTTTTTATAGAAATACTCAACATCTTAATTGAAACTTCTAAATTAATTTTACAGATAAGAAATCTTTAAATACGATTTCTGGAAAATCAATTTTCCCGTTATTTCCATGTATGGATAAACTTCATTACATAAAATGCTGGAAACATATATCAGGGAAATTTTTTCAGAATACTTTCAATCTTACTCACTAAGTACCGAACAACAATCTAATCTTTGTGTGATAATATAATTATTTTATAGGTACTCAAATATAAGAAAATGGTAATTTTCAATTAAAAGATATTTTTTTTCGACATATTTTTAAATATTTCGGTTAATTTTGAAAGTATTGGTTCCGTAAACAGGTAAGTGTAATAAGTATGTAGCATATAGATAATTGAAATATAAGAAGGAAAGTCAGTAAGTAGGTCACGAACCGATATGAGGGGTCGGAAATTAGTACTAATTTTTTTTTCAAATATGCCAATAAGTGGCAGCACTGTACAGCTGTAATATGTTATTTTCGAATTTATGAGACAACAGTTGTACAAGATGATCAGAGGCATTCAAAAGTTATTGACGAAGGAAGAAGTGGTCGTCGTGTTGAGATTGCGACAGAAGAAACACAGCGGAAGGTTGAGGAAATGGTTAGAGCTGACAGGCGAACAACAATAGCCAGCATTAGGAACTGCAACAGGGTGTTCACATGGTTTAGTCTACAGCCGACTGATGCAGACGTCGAATGCGAGGTACACAGATACCTTTGAGTGCAGTCCAAAGACTTTTATGCAGCCGGTATTAGACAACTCATAAAGAGATAGAAAAAATGTATCAATGTAAAAAACGATTATACAGAGATATAAACATGTCTTTTAAGTATATATCTTGATTTCCCTTTTTTATTGGCTTTTTTGACCTACTTTCTGACTTGCTCTTGTATTTGGTTGAAATGAGTGTACGATATCATGGGTAAGCATGCACATTTGCTAAACATATGTAAAAAAAAATCCACTTTATAAAAATGTTATGAAGACATTGTTAGGATTTTATGTTTTTTTCATCATTCTGTATTACAATTGAACGAAAATGTGTGTATTTATTTAATATTCTACAGTTAAAAAATAAGCCCTCCAAACGTAGCCAGATACCTTAAAGAGTTGTGACATTGTTATTACGCCACTGTTTAAGACACTAGCAAATTTCAAATTACATATTTGTGAACAGAGAACAAAAACAATCAAAACAATTATAAAATAATCTTCACGTCTGAAAACAAAGTAAATAATTATATCGAATATAAAATACTATGGCCACAAATGAAAAACAAATAGCAATTTTTGTGTTAATTGATAATTAGCTCTAATAGAGCATAATTAGAACATTCATAATGATGATAGAAAATAATTAAAAGAAACTTAGAAAATGGGTGCTTATATTAAGATGCAATTAAAGTTATCAGTTCTGATAATAAGTATAAATAACGTCCTCCATATAATTTTCTCATAAATTTAATTAATTATTTTAATACACGAAATAATTTAGAAAATGACTGGAATTAGTTGCATATATCGCAAAGATAATTTAAAAAATTTTAAATTAGCCACTTCATTGAAATAAATCAAATAAGCAAATGTAATTTAGTAAATATCTCATATTATATTTTATTGTCTAGTTAAAGAATCGGATACACTTCTCTATACTGTAATTTCTAAAAAAAAAAATGATTAAACATATACAAAAAGTATTTAAAACAATGTTACACAAAACATTCATATTAAAAAACTTGTAAATTTAAAACTTTAAATAAAAAAAAGTACATTTATCTAATTACTACAATGACAAACAGTTATGTACAAAAATAAAAGTAAAATGGAGGATAAAAAGAGCATGGATATTCTAATTGAATATCTTTTATGAAATATTTTCTTTTTTGAATCGCTTTTACAGAAAAGAATTAAATTTAATTTAGAAGAAAATAATTGTTGTCTTGATTAGAACAATAAAATAATTAACATAAATTAAATTTAAAAAATCAAAAATCCCGACTGCGTAAAAAACGAACTAATTGATTATTTTTCATCAATGTGAAACTATTTTTTATATTACTTACCTATTTTTTTATTTACTTGTATTGAGGATTTTTAAGTTGTGTTTAATTGTTAGTTCCTGTCTATAAACACTGTTTTGATGAGGACTATAGATGACTATGATGGTTTGAGTTGCATTAACTAGAGATCCTACCTACACAACTTCCAGGTTGTGTAATATTTAAACGGAGCTTCTGACTGTAAAATAGTCAATGAAATAGCGTCTTCTTTTTGAAAGACCTATCCAATGATATGCCGCTCAATATGGTGTGTAACTTTTTTTTTCGTCTCCACTGCCATTTTTTAGTTTACAGCCGTCATTTTGAATTTATAAAAATAAAACCTAGCCTATAACCATGGGACGATTAAGACAAATCGATAGAGACCTCATTCATTAAAATCTATCCTGATGTTGGGATGTTTCGAGGGTATAAAGAAATCCACATACCCAGATAGGAGTGAAACACATAACCGTTCTTGACAGTCGGGTAAAAGTGCTGGTTTAAAGTTTTACTATGATAACTTTGCTTTTGTAATATATTTTGTTGTTTCGACAGAGAATTTCTAAATTTTTTTAATTTGGCGAATAGCTCTGCAATTAACCAATTTCACTTAAACCTTGCCCAAAACTTTTCTGATTGTCTGAATCTTTATTTCGAAAAATAGGTAATTGTCTGGATGGAAGCATTCATTACTGAATATACACAGACGGTAGAACGACCATTATGGATCATTTTGACCTCTACCAAATGAATATATTCCGGCCTGAGCTAGATATTTCTTTATAAATAAATTTTATAAGACACACACACACACACACACAAAAAACCAGTTTACATAAATAAATTTATTTATTTATTTATTTTTTAATCTGGTGTAAAATATTTTTATAAAACTTGAGTATATTTTCCAGCCTTTCTAGTGTTAAAAGTAGGATTCGTGGGATACATATTTATAAAATTTTATGAATCCTTTAAATTCAGTCGACATTGTAAATTTAATAAGTAAAACTACTAATAAAACAACATTTAAAAATCATTTGCAGGCAAAATCAATTAAATTTACTTGTGTTCTAAAATTAAACTTTAAAATTAATTGGCCCATTTTCATTAATTCTAAACGGAATGATAGAATTTAAACTTTTTTCAGAGAGATAAGTATGGAAATATCAAATATTGTTTTATCTTGTGAAATTCTTATGTATTTGCTATTTTTTATCAGGCTCAAGCAAAGTGATCTTGAGCCTGAGCAAAAGTATGTTTCATTCACAAACAAATTGCAAAAACCTGATGTTTCCACAGCACCGAAAGGAAAACAAAAATTCTATGGATGAAAAAAAGAGTCAAGACAAACCTCAAGCCTCTTCACAGTGAATAAATTGTGAAAAAAAAGAAGAAGAAATCATGTCTTAGCCCACCATTTGTTAATATGAATAACTGCTTCTCTATGTAAGCTCTATCCTCTCTAGAGGCTATAGAATCGGACTCTTACAGTTATTTTTCTGATGCCGATGAAGAAAATACTGTATATCTGAGCCTAAGTGATTTTACGTTTTTTTTTTTTTTAAATGATCTGTGATTTAAATAAACCTGGTTTTATGTTGCATTTGAACGTTTTATACTTTGTTTTATTGAGCAATCGTTACAGTATAGATTGTATGGATTTGAACCGTAAATATTTTTTCTTTGTTTTGATTTTTAGTATGGAGTTGTGATCTTGTGGAATAATTTTAATTATATATTTTATCGCACTGCTTTCTTTATTGAACTATTTCGTTTTCATTCATTATGTTTTGATGACAATCTCTTCATATAATCTTCTAAGACATAACTCTGTCTTAATTGTAACTTTTTCTTTGCGCAAAATGAACCCAAAGGGACTTAGTCCCATAAAATCCCAATAAATCAACCAACCTTATGTATTTACAGTCAAAACGATTTATGTAGACGGTTTGAAACACAATTCATCACAAAACTCCGGAAATGATATCTAAAAATAATATTTTTAACGTAACGGTTTAACCCTTTGTCTACTGACGGTACTTATAAGTACTATTAGAATATCTTGTTATAAAATTCACTTAATGCATCGATTAGTAGTAACACAGTTTAGAATGAGTTATAGACGCATTACTTATCCTGTTTCAAAATCATTATGTACAAAACAAAAATATTTTTAAAAGGGTGATTTCTTTTGCTTTTGCATCTTTTCAGCTTTCTTGGCGTTGGCGAGGGCAGGGTTTTTCAAGTCGGAAATATTTCTATATTTCTATTGTAAGAACATTATATTTGTACATTTTCTAATTCTACAAAATATTTAAAATAAAAGATTTGAGTGGTGTTATAAAAATTGAACAAAATCCCTATAAATTCAAATTTAATTAATCCTTCTAAATCCTCCAATTCTTCTGAAATCCTTCTAAAATTTATTAAATGATTATGAAAATCTTCAAAGGTAGTTTTAAAAATTCACGAAAAATGCTTTAAAAGATAAAATTTTCATGAATTTATAATTCAGTACATAAATGACAGCGTTAAAACAGCGATCATTACTAACTAACGTTTAAACTTCACATATTTACGATCTAGATACAATCTATGTATTTTCCAAAGCATTTAAAATCAACTAAACATATTATAAGACGGTTAATCTACAACTGTATAATATTGTTACTTTTAATTTCGAGTTTTGGCGAGTAATCCCGAATTATTGCCAGTGTTAACTGGCCAGAATTGGGAAAATTTGTAATCGGATTATTCTGTACTCTAAAATTTAATGGCATGTGATTGATTACAATTCCCATTACGTAGCATGGTAATTTTTAATTCCCAAATGCATTAACATTACATTCGTAACCAGAAGCTTAGTAGTTAATATTACCTTGTTCCTCTATGAATCAAGGAGTTATGTTACGATTATGTGTAATGGTAACAGTAAATGTTTAATTTAGATACTATTTCAAATGTATTTGAGAAAGTTATGAATAATATTAAATTATTGTAATGATAAGAAAGAATCTTTCTTAATAAAATATTTAAAAACAGAAATGGATTATTTATTTATTTAACTGAATATCAAACATACGACTTGTGTGCTTGACATAAAGCCCGCTTATAAGTCGGAGACAAGATAGCACAAGGAAATATTACAACACAAGAGAAATACACTCTGGGAGTTCCACACAAAGTGTGCGTGCAATGGAACCAGAGGGAATCGAGCCCAGAAACTTTTAAGCACAAGCTATTAGCTGACTGGTGCTTTGACCACTCAGCCGCAGAGCCCCCAGAAATGGATTTCTAGAAACTTTAAATATGTGAATTCAATACTACAGCTCGTTCATCTAGTTGATTTTAGATTGTGTTTAAAAAGCTACCCCCATCTGCATTTTAAGGTAAAATTTACAAAAGAAACTAAGTATGATGTCAAAATTAGATGTTCGAAAATTTAAGAGTTTGGTACAATTTCAGTATGAAAACGACGCGAAGATTGTTTTTATAACATAAACTGAAATAAAGCATTATTTGCTTCTCAAATACTTATTTTTGACTTTTTTCCGGAAACAGTTTGAAAATTAAAAGGTATTTGGTGTTCTCTTTTTTACTTTCTTCTGTCTATAATAGAAGAAAGTATTCCATTCGAATTTTTTCGACTTCCGGTTTTCGACGATATTACACATTTTAAAGGTAAGAGATCTCAAAAAACATTTCTAAACAAAATGCCTTCCCGCGAGTGTGTCCGTGTGCCCGTGCTTCGCCATTGTACAGTCGTGGAAAAAAAAAAAGTAAACACCCCCTACTAACTCCTCAACAAATTATTGCAGAAGAAAGTTATTGATACCGAACGATTGGAAATAAAGTCTACTTTTAAATGATGTATATAAAATTTTCTTAGGGGGCCATCTACATATTAAAACGAACCATAACTTTGTTTTTTTTTCAATAGCATAGATGCAAACAGCATGTTAAACAGCATAAATGAACTCTACACCCTTCAATTAGTCTAAAAACAAATTTTTATGCAATTCGTACAATTTTTTCTGAGAAATTAATTATTTTAAAACGAGCGTATTTTAAGGGCTATATCCAAATTGAAGTTCGGTACTTGATTGTTAACCGAGAGAGATACCTTCTTGATCAAGGCACCTTAAGCAGTCAATTAAGCCTGTTAGATTACAGGATAGCATAAGAAATTTTAAAATATTTAGTCACTTCTATCATAGACGGCCCCTTAAACCATCATTTTGCCGTTTTTTAAGCATAATTTGAAAACTACTTGGAAAAAAAACTGTGAAATTTTAGATTTCCACAAAGCAGGACTTAATAAATCTGAATCCATCAAAAAATTGTAGGTTGCAATTCATAATTTTTTTTTAAATATTAATTTCATAATTCATAATTCATATCAGAAAATTATAAAAATTGCAAATTCAATGTATTTATGTTTGGGTATATTAGTATTATTGCTACACAAAAATTAAAACTTTAGGATCATAATTTCAGAAGTTATAAATAAAAATATGAAAATGTGATTAACATTAGAAGCACTTAATTTTGAATGTTTATAATTCAAAAACTTATCATTCAAATGAGTTGAAATTTGGTATCTAGGCATAGTTTCAACCAAAGATTTCAAATATCTCGTTAAAATTGGGTATCGCCATTGAAAAAAATGAAGTTTGGATTCGTTTTAATATGTAGATGGCCCCCTAAACAAATTTTATATACATCATTTAAAAGTAGGCTTTATTTCCAATCGTTCAGTACCAGTAACTTTCGTCTACGATAATTTGTTGAGGAGTTAGTATGGGGTGTTTACTTTTTTTTTCCACGACTGTACCATCGAAATGTATATGAAATTACGCATAGAATTTCCTTGTTGAAGTCGAAGCAAGTCCTCGTCGAATTTGAAAATATTCAGCCGGAAAGAGGCGCTGTAATTACGATTTTCTTTGTAATTTTTCTCGATTTTTCCTAGTTATCTTGTACATCGGCCACTCGTGCAGCGACAAGAACTTCGATTCCTGATAAGCTGGCTATTCGTAAACAGCTGACGTACAACAGAGTATTGAAAAATATTGATTTTATCAAATATCATGATCGAGATTAACTCGTTTTTACTCCGATTAACTGACTGAAGCAGGAATTTAGAATGAAAATCAAAGTTGGTATAGTATTGAACTAACAATATTGAACTATTTTCATTTGTAACTATTTTTTGAAATATTAAGATGTATGAGATAGAAGAAAGTTTTCGGATTGGCTCATCCAACTAATTTTCTTTTCTTTCTTTCTTTTTCTTTATCGAATGCATATGACAGTTCCAAGTCGTTTATTTTTACCCCCATTAATATATTTTTTTAAAACCAATAATATAATTTCTTTTTTACCAATATTGTAAAATCATCTTTTTAAATTTTAAAACAAACTCTTTATATTGTGCTGTAACATTTTATACGAAAGGCATTTCTATGAATTTTCTACATAATGATCCTTTTACTTTCAATACATTCATTCAATAAATACCCTCTTGTTTCCTTATTATAATTTTTTTTACGCATTCTTAAAGGTTTTGTTATAATAAAAGGACTGCAAAAAGGTTTTCCACGTTATAATATTACTTGCTTATATATCTCCTAAACATAAAAATGATATATTTATTTTATGACAAAGAAGTATTCACATAATAATAAAATACGTGACTTTTTACATTTATCCTTCTTAAAATATGAGCATCGTTTTGAAATGAACACTCTTCTTTTTTGATTTATTTCTTTTTCATAAGTGCTCTGGAAAGAGTTATAGCTACGAAACATGAACGATTTCTTTGCAGTTTTCCTTTTTATAGCATATCTATAACAATAAAATATGAAATATTGTGGTATAACGTTAGAAATACATCTATGTGTTCTCAAAAAAGAAACGCGTATTATAATAATTGTTTTATTGTACACATATTTTAGTCTGTCCGAAACTCAAACTTTCGTCTTTACTAGGAAAGATTTTGCACTTTTTTTTTTTTAAATTAAAATCTATATTATTATACATATAATTATATATACATTAATATACATATAATTTACATATGATATACATATAAATTATACATATAATTATACACATGCAACTACATAATTCAAATGTAAATTCGTTAAACCGTAAATTTTACTTTTAACAAATTAAAAATTATCAATTTTAGCCATATATAAAAATTAACGTATCTTCTGAAAGAAAAATCCATTTAAGATTTTTTTTTTTAATTTTGAGTACAATGAAGGATAAAGATTATTTTTTTCTCTCTCTATTCTAAAAAAAAGTAACTACCGCTGTCACCGCCGCCGCCGCCGCCGGTTTTGAATTTTTTGTGACCGGAGGTCTTCGTTAATATTAAGCAAAATAATGCATACAAAAATGTGAAAATCGGTGGAATTATAGAGAAATGTTTGATAAACACGCTGATGAAGACAGTTTTCAAATCGAAGAAATATTTAAAGAGATATTTAATGCTAAAGTTAGACAAAATCTTTCCATTAAAAAAGTTTTATAGGAGCAAAAACTGTACATCGGAATTTAATTCTTTTTAGATCATTTTGTGCGTCAGAATTTCCCGGTGTGCAGACTGCACTCAGTTTATTAATTTGACTAATTTTTCGAGGTTTTATTTCTATTTTAAATTCAAATTTTCAGCATTTCGAGAGATATTGTTTTACACATTTTAGAAAATGGTATTAATTTAAACTGTTGCAAACTGTATAAACAGCGCAAATAATAATATTTGCTTCAAATTAAAAATTTATTTTACACGTGACTATTACAGACCTGCCAACTGCTACGAAAAAATCGTAGTTGCTACGATTTGGACCTATAGCCTACGATGCTACGAAAATCGGTCTTAAACTACGATTTTTTGCAAAAAACAAAAAAAAACGCATTTTTTGTTTCTAATTGCGATTTTTATCCCGCGCAGGATATTTTTCAGAAATGATTCTATTCTAAAATTTCAAAGTATTCATTTCCGAAAGTTTAAAAAAATTTGTCATTATTCCGAAAATTCGGACATTAAAGAATGCTCATTGGAAAAAAAAAATCTGGGCTGCAAAACAAACTTCTTAACATAAAACCCCCTTTATGTATATCAACCACAAGTGAATCGTGTTTCTGTAAATATTTATACAGGAATTCCCTTCCTTAGAAACAGGGATGCCATTTTAAGAATTTCTGGAGGGGGGGGGGGATCTTTGAGGGGCAAGATTTGAAATAGTGTGCAAAATCGCACGATTTGTACTATTTATTATTAAAAATTTCAATTTACGAATTATTATTAAACATTTCAATTTTGTGTGGTAAAAAACACACAACAAAGAATCGTGATAGAAAAATGTGAATTACGATTGTGGAGAAAAAATTGTGAATATCCTGAAATGGTCGCGGGAAAAAAAATCGAGAATTTCGTCAAAATTTACTGCACTGGGCTAAAAAATTGGAACCAGGCTTCTTTTACAAATGTAAAAAAATGCTGCAAAACGAGAAGAAACTTTAAATATCGTATAAAAATTTTCAGAGGAAAAAATTACTATATTGAGTTGAAAGACTGAAACCGTATTCCTTTTACGAATGTCAAAAGATGGCTCCGAAACAAGAAAAACCAACCAACCAACCTCCAGATCAATTTCAATATTCTGTGCTACGATTTCTCAGTTTCAAAAGTTGGCAGGTCTGCTATTATAAACAAGAAAATATAAAAAGCAGGAACTCATTGAGAATTATCATAAAAACCATATTACACGTGAATTTTAAAAGTGAAAGAATGTTGTAAAATAATAAATTCATTAACATGCGTTAGAAGTCTTGAATAGTAGAAATTATGTCACATTTACGTCACATTACGTAAAATGAACAAAAAATAATATTGCAAAACAGATTAAATTTAAAAATTGCGCAAGACATTTATGTAATATTTTAAGATTATATTTTCAACTATTTTTATTAGGATAGCGCAAATAATATTTCATTTCTAACACAATTATTTTCACGTGAATAGTAAAAGGAGAAAGAAAATTTTAGTGAAAATTACGTCAGATTAAAAACGATACATTTAAAGTGTCATTTCCTTTTCGCTTTGCTAAAAAATACCGGGAGGCAAAGACTCTGTTTATTTAATTCATTTTATATTAGATTATTTTGAAATGTCAACTGATTTTATTTAATCAAAGACGAAAACAGCCATTGTATCATTTAACAGCCGCTGATTTGGCTTTAAAATTCCCCAATCAAAGAGAAATGAATAGAAACCCGTTTATAGGGTGATCACCACTGTTTTTAAACTTATAATTTAATCATCCGAAATATTTTTTAAGCCGATCAAATTAGCGTGCTTTTAGAGTCTGCGGTGTCTGAACGGGAGTTGGCGAGCGTAGCTCGTAGGGGGCCGAGCCCCCTAGTTATTGTGAAAGAAAATATTTATTTAAAAGTATCTGATAGTTGTGTACATTTTTTCTATGAGTACATTTTACAGGAAAATTCGTTTTTTTTTTTTTGTTTTGGTTTTTTCTCCCCACAGATTTTTTTTTTTTTTATACCGCTTAATGCATCTCATTGATAACAATTGCATGAAGCCACATAACTTAACTTTTACAAAAATTTAGATATAATTATTTAAATATGACGAATCTTGAAAATATACATTCTGGGAGATACAAATGCAAAGTCCTTACACAACTACAGAAACACAACTCAACAAATTCCTGAGACAAATATAGGTAACATATCTTAAAACATATCCGTACGTCTCAGTCGGAAACGTAGGATTATTTCTTGATTTCTTATTTTATATATATATCAGGTTTTATACGAATACAACTTGTTGATCTGGCTCCTTACAAGCTAACTTTGTTGGCGAGGAAGGTATTTTGTAATAAAATTTCAATTAGGCTTGCAAATTATATTAAAAAAGATTTTATGCAATTATATGAAAATGTTAAGAAAATATTGTTGGAACCCTTCTTTAACAATCGCCCGTAGACTGTAATATATCCAAAACCCTTCAATAAATACCTTGGAAAATTTGGTGTGTCCCTGTAAATGAACTAAAACATATAGATTGTTGATAACCTAACTCATTACCGATACTTTCAAAATCAATATATTCGCCAGTTACCTTCGAATTAGCTCAATAGTTTGGGTGTCATAGAGATGAAACATTTTTCGTGTACAGGCATCACCCGAGTTACGACGTAAATTCGCAGTTACGTAATAAATCTCGAAAATTGCATTTGTGTACATACTAGTGCATTTGATACGCAATTGCACACTTTTGATGTATATTTTATAACCGTAATATAATTTATACATTAGATAGATTAATATTTTTATTGGTATATTCAATCAAATCTATTACAAATCAACTTATTCTTTATTATTGCTTATTCATAATAAACAGTTTGTGCTTACCGAGGACCATTTTGTTTTGTGAGTACTATTCATTTGGCTTGCCATCAGAAAATTATGGAGAGTATTATAGTCCTCTTAAGTCCCTCTAAGTCCCTCTTAAGTCCCTCTAAGTTATATTAGTCCTCTTTAATAAATTCTTATTTTTATAGTCGCTTGATGTCTATTAAAAATTGTTATAAATCAATTCATCAATGTTAGATTTATAAATCCCACATTCCCCAATATATTTTTTATTGTAAAACTGTTCTTTCAGTTTGTTTTTATATTTTTTCATACTTTTACAGTTTATATAAGAGTAAATACTATCGCATGATGCTTTATTTATTAAATAATACGGTATAAATAATATATATATATATATATGTATTTATATATACGCAGACACACACACACACATATATATATAATATATATAATAAATATTGCAGTTTCTTACAAAATCTTACCTAATCAACTTACAAATTTGAGTTACGTAAAACTTTACGGGACATTACTTACGTAAGTCGGGGGATGTCTATATTTTAAGGTGGTAGGATACCTTTGAACGCGTCGAAAAATGAAAAAAATACCACTATGTTCCAAGCTTCAAAACTTGTGTAATAAGTTAAAAATAAAAATCAAACTTAATTTAAATATAAAGCTCATATTTATATTTATATTTAAACAATATATATATACTTGTAAATTCCTAAATAAATATTGAAATGATAAGTTTAAAAATATATGATAATGAGAGAAAAAAATCTGGCGCGCATGATAAAATCTGAAAATATGCATATAAATAGAAAATTTTGGGGGAAATAAATACATAATACTGTTACCTTTATACTAAAACCAGAATATTTGTAAAAAATATTGACTAAATTAAAAAATTAACAAAAAATAAAAAATAAAAATCACCTTTTTAAGATATTTTCAAAGTAAAAAACAAAAATAAAATAAAATCTTATCTCTTTCTGGTTTTAAATTGTAGATAATACAGTAATGAATAGGTGGTGAAAAGTTTTTTTGATTGCTATGCATAGTTTTTTAGTAACACTGCGCGCAGTATCAAAATTCATCGTTTTGAATAAACGCAATGCAAAGTTTAATTATCCTATGTAGTCTTAATATTTAGTCTTAAGAAAAGTGGCATAATTAGTAAACTAATGGGAATTTTTTAATGCGTTTTTTTTTTCATATTGTTCAGAAAAGATTACGGAATCAAAGTATGTATTAAAAAAAAAATTCGAAAATTTTGCAGGTTTAAAGGTATCTTACCCCCTTAATTGTTCAGGTATTTTAACTTTCTGTGTTGCTGTAAAGTAGGGATGCACAACCTGTGCCCCGCGATGGAGTAACGTGTGGCCCGCGAACTTCGTCAATTTGTAACTGGAAAAAATTGCAATTTTTGTCCAAAAGTCGCAGGAAAAATTCGTGAATTTTGTCAATTTCCGCGGGAAAAATTTAAAATTTTGTTGGTCAAATAAGAATCGCGAATTTCATTGATCGGGTACGAAAAAATAGCGAATTTTGTGGATGAAGCGCGGAAAAGACCACAAATTTCGCTGATCGGGACGGAAAAATCGCCAGTTTTGTCGTTCGGGCAGGGAAAAATCCCGAATTTCATTTGTCGGGCACGGAAAAATTACGAATTTTGTCGATCAGGAGCAGAAAAATCGAAAATTTCGGTGATCGGGCACGAAAAAATCATAAATTTTGTTGATGATGCGAGGAAAAATTGCAAATTTTCTTGATCGACTGCGGAAAAATCGTGAGTTTTGTCAGTCGTAAGAAAATATCGGGAATTTCGTCAATTTGCTGCGGGAAAATATTGCCGATTTCGTCAGTGAGTTAAGATTTGGCAATTTCGTAGATCGGGCGCGGAAAAATCGCGAATTTTTCGGTCAGGCGCAGAAAAATTGTAAATTTCTTCATCGGTCACCGAAGAATTGCGAATTTTATAGTTGCTGCGTGGAAAAAAATCGCAAATTGCGCCGATCGGGCACGGAAAAGTCGGGCTAGGAAAACTCGCGAATTTCATTGGTCGGGCACAGAAAAATCGCAAATTTTGTCGATCAAGCGCGGGAAAATCGCAAATTCCGTTGATCGGGCACGAAAAAATCGTCAATTTTGTTGATGATGCGCGAAAAAAGTGTGAATTTTCTTGATCGACTGCGGAAAAATCGTGAGTTTCGTAAATATCGCGAATTTCGTCTATCGGGTGTGAAAAATCGCGAATTTTGTCAATTAGGTGCGAAAAAATCGTATGTTTCGCTTTTTTATCGGGAATTTCGTAAATTTGCCGCGGGAAAAATTGCAAATTTCGTCAGTCAGTGAAGAATCGCGAATTTCGTTGACCGGGCTCGGAAAAATCGCAAGCTTCGTCGAACGGACACTGAAAAATCGTGAGTTTTGTCAATCGGGCTCAGAAAAATCACAAATTTCGCTGTCAGGCACAGAAAAATAGCGACTTTTCTCTGAAATTTTCGCTGATTGGCTGCGGGAAAATCGCGAGTTTCGCCAGATTATCCCGAGAATAAATCGCAAATTACGTCAATTTACCGTTTGGAAAAAATCGTAAATTTCGTCAGAGTCAGTTAAGAATCCCGAATTTCGTTGATCGTTCGTGGAAAAATCGCGAATTTCGTCAGCCAGGGGTGGAAAATCGGAAATTTCGTCGTTCTCCCAAGAAAAAATCGCGAGTTTTTGTCGATCGGGATCCGAAAAATCGCGAATTTCGTTGGTCGGGCACGAAAAAAATCGCGCATTTTGTCGATCAAGTGCGGAAAAATCGCAAATATCGTGGATCGGGTGCAGAATAATAGGAATTTCGTCGACCAGGTGCGGTAAGATAGCGAATTTTGTCGATCCGGTGCGAAATAATCGCTAATTTTGTCGATCAGGCGCGGAAAATTTCAAATTTTGTTGATCGGGAACAGAAAAAATCACAAATTTCGTTGATCAGGCGTGCAAAAATCTCAAATTCTATTGAATGGCTCTTCCTGCCTCCTTCGTTCATAAAGTTCGCATTCTTTTCGGCATCAGCCATTTTCATGGCTATGTTTGTTTTTTAGCACTTTTTAAAACAAAATTTACTCCCCCGAATAAAGTCCAGGAATATTATCACTCTTTCAAATTAATCCTTGTTATATATACAAACGTAAACTGTTGATATTTCCTTGATAACTGAATTGGATATGTTGTCTGGGTAGTAGAACCTGGAGGGGTAACCCCCCCACCGACCCTTCCCGAAATAGAATTCTCTTTGTGTGACTGATGTGGCCCTCGACAACCCAGAAAATTTTGAAAGTGGCCCTTCTCTTAAAAAGGTTGTGCACCCCTACTTTAAAGGAACTATAAATGTTACAAAGTTAATTTACAAACTGATTTAAAATACTGGGTAGGTCAAGACATTGTTTTATTAACCCTTTGCACTCGAGGGTTCCGGAGCGGAGCCATTTAAAATTTGTCTTCAAACTCGAGGGCTCCGCTACAGAGACAGTGCAAATAATTTTGTGATACCTGTCTAGAAAAACCAAGATTACATATTGGCAATTGCTTCGAGAGGTATCACACTTTGGACTATTACAAAATGTAATAATTTTATAATTTTTTTTATATATATCATAACATTTGTATTCATAAAAATTAAAAATAAACTTTTTTACAAAAAATAAAACCGACTTCAAAACTACTACAAAGTAAAAAATAATTTTTTTACATAATAGTTAATAAGAAATTAAATTAAGAGCATTGTATTTATCATGCGTATTAATATATTTATGTACATTAATTTGATTTTTTAGAGTCGGTGCCAGCCAAACGAAGTTAAGTATAATTATCCAACATACACACATCCAAATATCTACGAGATTTTTTACGATTTGTTATTTAGTTAAATTTTAATTTTACCATTTTTGAAACATTTCATCTGATTTTATAAACGTGTATTTTCAAGTGAGATTAGCTGTAATTATGTGTGCTAAATTTAGGGTTATTATAAAATTAGTGCGTTTATACAGGGTATTATGTAAAAAAAATCATAGCCAAAGACAGATTTTCAAATGCAGGATGATGTCAAAGTTGATTGACAATGGAATGCGTTTTTCCTAAACGGCTTTGCCGAATCTTGTTACGATGTATATTGGATGAACAATGGAGGATGTATATTGGATGAACAATGGAGGATGTATACTGGATGAACAATGGAGTCGGTTGGCACCGACTCCAAAAAATCAAATTAATGTACATAAATATAATAATACGCATGATAAATACAATGCTCTTAATTTAATTTCTTATTAACTACTATGTAAAAAAATTATTTTTTACTTTGTAGTAGTTTTGAAGTCGGTTTTATTTTTGGTAAAAAAGTTTATTTTTCACTTTTTAGTTTTTTCGCATTACAATTTCTGCATGATTCTTTTGGAGGAAATTACAGACGTTTAAAGATGTTGTTTTGATAAGTAAATACTTTTGTCCAGATTTGTGTGTACATTAATAACACAGGTTTTCTGTGAAAATTCTTTATATATATATGTTACATTTATTCTTCTTCAGATTTAATAACTTTATTTTTAAATTGAATATTTTTGTTTCTCTATTTGGATATGGGTAGAACGACAAGAGATGCTGCTCGCATGAAAAAATATCGAACTTTGGAAACTCACAATAAAAAGCTCTTCGGCTTACTAAAAGTGCTCTATGAAATAGAGAACAGAGACCCAATGACTCATTTTTCATACTTTCTAACCAATGACCAGGCCCTTATCTTCCGGGTTGCCCTAGATGAACGGGTTTTTGATACCTGTCATCGGTGTAGGAGACCACCTAATCGCCACGTAGCGGCAATAAACCTGATGAGCGTCTAATTCGTTTTTCTATCGGCAGTGCCTATTTCTTAATTATGAACTTTTTTATGCCAGTTACTTAACATTTATATCTTGTTGTTTAGCACCTGTGCATTGCTACTCATGTTAATCTTGTAATTTAGAAGCTTAATCAGATCACGAGACCTTTACCTGGCAAGGCACCTTAGAGGTATAATTCATAGGTAACTTTGATGTCTTCGCACCCGCGACGGAGTTTACATGCACCATGAGCCATTAGGGTACATGAAAACCGAATAACTTATCAAAAAATGATCGTGAAAAGACTACAGCGAAAAAGTCTTAAATTGTATTCCCTCAAATGGCTGTTCATTGATGAAATTTTTATAGTATCAAAAGAGAATTTATGTATAATTCATTTGTGGCTTCAAGAATTTAGAAACAAATTATTTTTTGGTGGCATTAATGTTTTCTTATATGGAGATATTATGCAAATGCCACTATGTAATGTATAATGTATACGCAATGCCAATGTGCTTAAATGAACGTATGCTACACATTTCAGTATGGTACTTTTATTCATAATTTAAATTATTTGCTTAATCTTTCGTCAAATCTAAAGATTCTGATAGAGAAATTGAGAACTCATTGCATCATGACGGCATTTTGTTTATTTTTGGTTATGTATTTAATCTTTCTTGACAAAATCAGCTTAATTCACTTAGGCATTTATGCTTCTTATTGCATCATCATTTGCAATGCGTTGGGCAGTGGAGATTTTAAAAGTATTAAGTAATCTACCGTTATTGAGTCCACTGCCAATTGTTGTTTCTGAGCTAATATGATTTGGTGCATTGAAGCGCTTTGCGAATTAAATATTTTATGATACCCACATTTACATTAAACCACATTGCTGCTGATATTTTCTTTTGTTTCACGCTAGCCTTAACTGTGGGCTCGATTACGGAAGATTAGAAATTCACCGTCATGCTCATTTAATAGTCTTGGTTAAAGTGTCATCGGTCTGCATAGTAACTGACGTATTTTAGTGAATATAGAACTGCAAAATATATAGAGCTTTCGGAAGCAACTTATGATATTCGCATTTCCTTTACACCATGTTTGCTGTTGGTATCGCGCACCTTTTGCTTTTATCGGGCAATCTGATTCAAATTTACTTGCTCTCATTTCTTGATACAATTCAAATGTTTTCATGACTGCGCAACTCACTGACTTGCTTTCGCAATTATGCTTATGCCTACTGATGTTTAAGTTCTGTGCCATGTAAATACACCGCACCATAACAATGCCACCTATAATACTAATTAGAGTAACTCCTTTTTTTTCTTTGTTTGTTGTTAATCCTGTACTTTAACAGCATAGGGGATCTTGGCTCAACTTGTGTTTGCATATAAAAGTAGACAAATGGTTGTTTAGAATAAATAAATTTATAGATATTGAAAAACTTCCTTGTGTATATGAGACAGTGGTACTACTTAGTTATCGCGTCGACCAAAAATCTATCGCCAAACTATAAGATTAAATGCCAATAATGGTTGATCGTAAATGTCACATTCACTTGGCTTTAAGCAAGTTACACGTGTTTACGTCATCAAGTGATTTTTATTTCGACGTTTTATTTTTATTTTTATTAATGTTGTACTAATTTATTTGTTCTTTCGTTATTTAACATAAAAATTATGTTAATTTGTATAATTTGGCGAGTGGTTTGGCGATTTATATAATTTGGCGAACGGTAATTGGTCGACGGGATAACTAAGTAGTACCGAGACAGTTAATAGGTTTTTAGAAAATATGCGTGAAATTTTCATTTTCTCTCCAAAACTCCTATACAGGAAAGTTATCATTAATGTTATCTAGTGGAAGTTGCCAATTGAGAATTTTAAATAGGACTGCGATTAGAAAATGCGAAGAAACAGATTGGGGAAGATCCATTACTGAATTTGAATGGGAATATTGCCAAATTAGTCAGTTACAGCCAAGTTGGCTTCATTTATGGCGACTTATTTTGGCCGCCAAATTTGGCGATAATTCACCTAACTGCGCCATGTTTGGCGACAACTTGGCGCTAACGTATATGAATACATAGTTTTATGCTTGTGATTGAGAAACTGGTTGCAACATAATTAGATAATCTGGGTGAAATCCTTCATTTTATTGGTTTTTGTTGAATTATTAAAAAACTACTGAACCAATTTCGATGAAACGGAAGTGGTACCAATTCGAGAGTATCCTCTTTCAATTAAAATAAAAATCACATAAATCGGACAAAAAGTTCCGGAGCAATCGGTGAACATACATAAAAAAAAAAAAAACATACATACGCGTCGAATTGATAACCTCCTCCTTTTTTTGAAGTCGGTAAAAATAATAAGATATAACTAAAATCGCTTCGAGTTGCAGGTAATACGAATGAAAACAAACTTCGAGTGCAAAGGGTTAAAGTTCGAATCGGGATGGAAATTTAGACGTTATCGTAATGACAAGAAATGAGTTATATACAGTATACTGACAGAAGTCAGATGAAACTTTCTATTAAGGAATGTTAATAAAGGAATCATTAAAGTTCGAATCGGGATAGAATTTTAGACGCTATCGTAATGATAAGAAATGAGTTATATACAGTATACTGACAGAAGTTATAGGAAACTTTCTATAAAGGAATGTTAATAAAGGAATTATTAAAGTTCGAATCGGGATAGAATTTTAGACGCTATCGTAATGATAAGAAATGAGTTATATACAGTATACTGACAGAAGTCAGAGGAAACATTCTATAAAGGAATGTTAATAAAGAAATTATTAAAGTTCGAATTGGGATACAATTTTAGACGCTATCGTAATGATAAGAAATGAGTTATATACAGTATACTGACAGAAGTCAGAGGAAACTTTCTATAAAGGAATGTTAATAAAGAAATTATTAAAGTTCGAATCGAGATAGAATTTTAGACGCTATCGTAATGATAAAAAATGAGCTATATACAGTATACTGACAGAAGTCAGAGGAAACTTCCTATAAAGGAATGTTAAAATTATAGTGCTAAATTCACCTTGAGTAAATAATTAAAATTCGAATAAAGCAGAAAAATAACGTACTAAAATTGCTTTTAGCAGCATATATATAACATAAAATTGCACAAGATACAATAAAATACTTTAAACACACATCCCAAAATGCGTTCGGCCAACATAGTACTAGATGAAAGCTTGTTTTGTTAAATATTTTAATACCTTTTACTCTCTAATTATCTTCCATACCACACTTAAATAACAATGATATCTCCATGGCGAATTAGCGCAAAGAGAAATAATAACATTTAAATAATCATTAACGATGACCGTATGAATTTCGTCGAAAATGTTTTGGGATTTTAATTTGATTTTAATGACTTCGGACAACAGCAGCAAATCTTTCTGTTTACTAGATATTTATTCTTACACCCTATTCTTACTAAATGCTGTACAAAGTTCTTTTACTTTTCAACACCACAGATTACAAATGTGCATCTGATTTTTCAGTTGTGTGTAAATAGATTTCTAATGTCCACGAATGTATGGGAATGTATATGTGTATATTCTTTATTTTTAATCTTGAAGTAAAAAATATCCAAGAAATATTTATGAAATCCTTATACTTTGAAATCATGATACTTTATAAATTGTCTCATATACTGCAAAAAAATAAATAAATAAATCGAGAAAAATATCTCATTAAATCGAACTTCTTAGGACCGAGAAAAAATATTATCCGATTTTAAAGACGATAAGTGCAAACACTGAAAAAAATAAATCTCATGCAACATTAAAAAAGCTTACTTTTTTAGAAAGATTTCATAAGAAGTACTACCTATTACATTCTCCCCTAATTTCGAATTTCCGAAAATCTTTTGCAGATCTAAGCCGATCATGACTTCTAGAAGTTAATAATACCCCCAGTTCAAAACTATATACATCTATCTGCCTATGTATATCTATATATATCTGTCTATATATATATATATAGGGTAAAGTGCCATACTTCGTCCCCTTTCCTAATTTCGTCCCTCTTAACTCCTCCGCTTCTGAGCAAGTGGCGCCACTCATGACGCAAGCCACAGGGAACGGAAGGTAAAATGGTCAGTATGGAAGGTTTCGTTCGCCAAGACGCATACATAGTTAAAGACGCCGAATTTCCTATTTTTAGAAGACCTGAGTTCTTATTACGTCGTTTGTAGAAAGTTATGTACTGTACTGTAAGTATTTATTTCTTATTCATTGCATGCATTTTACGTAGGTAAGATGCTGACAGTAGCATACAGTGAGTTTTAGGCCGCTCAGTTCATCTTACGGGAACTGAAGCTCCGCCATATTGGGAAGTAGCATGGTTCCCTGGGGACGAAATTAGGAATGCTGGGAACGTTTACGGTAGAAAAAAATTGCTGACATTTTTTTAATGGAAATATAAGTGTGATGCATCAATTTAAAGCTAAAGAGTTGAAGTATATGAATTTGTATGTTTTAATTTCATAAGAGTAAGTGTTTGCTGAAAATGAGCTGGATACTAAAAGTATAAAACTTAAAATACAGATACTTAAAATACAAATTAGAGCTTAAAATACAACTTATTGAAATGTATTTTTTTTTTTTTTTTTTTTTTTTTTTTTTTTTTACTTTTTAGAATTCAATAAAATTACTATGCGTTCAAACCAACAAACTATTATCATATCTTTAAGATCTACATAGATAAAATATTTATAAAATGTCTTTAATATATTTTTGGCTATATTTAAACGTTAATACTTAAATGTCACAAGAGTAACGGAAAACATACAAAAGTTTTAATTAAAAAATACTACTTAAAATTTTTATCCAAACTTCTAATTCTCTGATTTCGAGATATAAGACATATTTTACATTAAATATTTTGTTTATGCTATGCATGGAATAGGCTCTGGGGAGTTGTCACAAGAGTAACAAACGTCTGTGTCACAAGAGTAACACATAATACTTTAGTCGATAGTTTGATATAAAACTGCGTTACAACAACACAAAAAAAAAACCAGAATGCTTACAAGGAAGGTCTCAATACTGGCATACTCAGAAAATTCTGAAAAATTATAGAATGCTCTTCTCATATGGATATATATGTTTATAAAAATTTTTTTGGCGGAACCGCGATTCAGCGTCCGTAAAAAAATAACGAAATTTTCGTTTATTTGGCGATTTATCACCGGTTGGCGATAAAAAAAATACGTTTTTATGTAGGAAAAAACTTTTTATGTTGAATTTGTTCATATAAGTTTAATTTAAATAACTTTAGATTTGACATTTTTAGTTTATTTTAACTATAGTTTGTCATATATATTTATATGTATTTATGATAAATTTTAAATATCATATTTTATGATTTAAAACAAAATTTAAATTGATTTAAATTATTTCAAGCTCAAAAATAAGACAGATAGAACACTGTCGATTTGATTTTGTTGCTATGGAAACGACTTCGTCTTCAATGGCAATCAAATGTCAGCAGACTATAACTTAAAATAGATATTTGTAACTTGCAAAGCATAGAAAATATTTTTACAGTGATAAAATTAATTAACTACAGCAACAAGCAACATATATATGTAATATAAAAAAAAATATAATAACTTCTTTCATTGATTAAGTTTAAATTAATTAGAAACCGCGCATTCTAAAAAACTATTAATAAACAATTTTCAGATGCATTAAAATCGTTTGCTTTTGGCGAAGAAAAATCCTGCTCGCCAAATCGCGTGTTACTTTCGTATTTTCGCGTCAAATATTCGAAAGTATTTCATTTTTTCACAGACTTTCTACTGAAATTCCGCCGTTAAATTTGACTGATCCCTTGTTACATACATGAGTAGTTTCACTAGCATTTTTTTCAACATATTCTGAGTATGCCCTGTAAGGCGACATTCCTTGTTAGTTTTGTTGTTTTTTCTCTATTATTAAATCAGTTCTTGAAATAGTTTTACCTATAACTAAGGTTATTTTGTGCATTTTAAGGAAGATAAATTATATTTATTAGTGTTTTTTTAATGGGTGAATTTCTTTTTATTCGTTTTTTGGTATTACTTATGATTATAAAATAATCATGACAAGTAATTAAAGATATAATAAAACAACTTAACTCGTGTAATTTTTGTGTGCTTCCTTTTGGTTTGAATCACATGGTCTTTGATTAGATATTTTATAGGCTTTGTAAAGCTTCGTTTACTAAATTCTGCTGTATAACCTACAGAGGTTCTTATAGTAACTCTTATGGAAAGGATTCTGATAGTATATTTTAAAGGAAAGATTTTAATATTGCTTCTTATTCACGACATTATTTTAAAGAGCATGAAAAATTCTGCTAAGCGCCAAAAGTTGTAGAGAAAAAATAAGACTGAAATTGAATATGTTGTTGTAAGAAAGAAACAAAACAATATATATTACGATAAGGTGAAGAAAAGTCTTAGAACCAGCAGAAGCTTCAGCAAGAAAATGGAAATATGAAGAAAAGGAAAAAGTAGAGAACTAGCTAACATCAGATACTGTAACGGAAAAATATCTAACTCCTCAGCTTCGGAGAATTTTATGTCGATGATGATTTAAGAAGAGGTCATTCTTCAGCTAAATCTACATTAGTTAAGCGTGAAAAAGGTCACATAATTTCATCAATTCTAGGGGACAGTTAATAAGATAATACGTTTTTTGTTTAAAGAAGCTTTCCTAAATGGAAAAATTGGAGATTCATTTGCAGTTTTAAAGACTAGTTTCATAAAACAATAGAAAATGACTCATCAGAATATCTCCATTTGTTGCTGTCACAAAAATATTCAAGCAATTTATAATGTAGTAACTGGTGTATTTCCAGAATTAAACATTCCTGTGATGGATTTAATGACTTTGTCTGCCGAGATACATAATAATTAGAATTTAGGAATTCAGAATGTCTAATTTGCGGAGATAACATCGAAGAATTATTCGAAACGGAAGTTCATAATACAGAACTTCTTATAAGTTATTGTAAATAGGAACAAGTTGATAGACGTTTTGCTACTGACAAAACGTTTATCAACATCTTCTCAATATAGTTACTTTTTCAAAACGTTGAAAAACGTTTTGAAAAAGTAACAGTTAAAGAAACCATTTTTGATTGTTTAAAAATTTTCGAAAGCAACTAAATCTATTTCTGTGGCACACATTCATTGAAACTTGTACAAGGGATTATTTTCGTAATGCCAAAAAATAATCATTTCTCAAAGAATAGTTATGCCAGTGGATTTTCTGGAAACTGTTTTATTTTCATGCCACGGCTAAATTTTGGTATGAAATACTACATTACTGGTCAAATCCACAAGCGACTGTATTTTCAGCTTTTAATTTAGCATGATCCTGATAAAGTAAAATCTTATGCTATTATTTTAGAAAATGCAACTCATAATCATTTTTTTGTAAATGCTTTCGTATGTTAAATTTCAACATTGCATCTTTAAGGGAATTTGTATTTTCCTAAAATGTACCTGTTTTACTATTTTATATGATGGTTGTTCTTTCCAATTTAAACAAAAATATACTATGCAAATATGCCTGCAATGAATCAGACTCATTTCTCAATTAACGTAATTGGGCGTATCTTTTTTTAAATACTCCTGGTATAGATACTGTAGATTTATTTTGTGTTGTTGCATAATGATATATATGGAATGAAATGCGTTAAAAAACAATTCTGAGATATACTGCTTATTCTGTTGAAAGAAATGAAACAATAAAGTTTCATTACTTTGCGAGAAAATACCAACAGCGAAGATCATTCAACAAATACAATTCGTTAAAATCATGAAAAATGACACTATCTACTACAAACCTTACAGTAACGTGATTCGTACAAAAAAATTGTGTTTCATTAAGTAAATAATGATACAGGAGAAGTTGCAAGTGATATTATTGATAATGAAGACAGTGACTTATTCTGTTAAGTAGCAGAAACTGAGAGGTTGCAATGTGGATATAGTGTTAGTTAATTTTAGAATTTTTTACATTATTCTATGTTATTTTTAAATGAAACCATAATTAAAAGTTGTTCTTTATGGAAAATAATATTTTAAAACTTATTTTAATTATTTCGTTTAGTATTTAAACTGATTTTTTGCTAAAATTACATTATGGATAAAATGTCACAAGAGTAACACTTAGCATTTTGCAAAATCAAATATAACTAATTCAATGATTAATGCTTTTTAAAAAGATATAATTACTACGCTATATTCTGTAAATTTTATTTCTATAGTCTCATATAATTCACAGAATTTCTGCGTCAAACACAATTTTTCAAAATTGCATTTCTTTTTTTTTTTTTTTTTTTTTTTTTTTTTTTGTTTTTGTTTTTGTTTTTGTTTTTGTGATCACAAGAGTAACAAAATTTTCATTTATTATCTAGCCAAGTAAAATGCTTTTTGTTACAAATTGTATATGGTTTATGAAAGTAGAGTACATGTATTTTTGACAAGTTGCATCAAATTTATCTTAAATATATTTTGTAATAAAAGAATTGGAAATATATATGGAAATTTGCTCCGGTGGTCACAAGAGTAACAGTGGACGTTCCCTGCTTTTTCATGACATTTTTTTCAATTTTTTCCTCATGTTTGGATGGCTAATGTTTCATTATGTTATTCTTCCACTGATAATTAGTATATTTCTTTGTGCCTTACTTTAATGAAAATGAAAGTGCTTACTCGTTTAGGAATAAATTTTGGTTTACTTATAAGCTAAGTAATAAAATAAGTTCCATTTTTTTTTTCTTTTGCGTATTTGAGATACTTTTGAAAAAACAATTTTTCGTATTGTTAAAAAAGTTTTTACGACATTTGCCCATGTTTCTATGTGCGTGGGTTTTTAGTCTATGTAAAATCCAAATTTGGTAGGTTTTCACTGAAAATTACAACACTTAGGGCCTAAAAGTGACTGTGGGGAGGAAGTATGGGCACTTTACCCTATATATATACATATTACTTTTATTTGGGACACGATAATTTCCATAATTCTGCACAAATTTCTTCCAAACTGATACAGTGCGTCACGGACCAAGGCGTCGCGGCGTTGCAAATTTTCGACCTCCTATCGAAGCGTGTTTCTCACAATGCCAAATTTAAATATTGTACAATATCATAATTTTAGGAAAGGCAATGTACGAAACTTTTTGTGCTCTAGTAAAACTCGCACTTGATGAACTATTTGCCTACTGTATGCACCGCCTGAATACAATTTTCAAATTATTAATTGCATCTACTACTAAATTTTAATTAACACGTTTGAAGATATTAAGTGTCTCATTACCTGATTCAAAGAATACCTGAAAAAAATTAAATTTTCTGGCTCTTTCCTCGTAGTAAATTTCTAAAAATGTTCTCGATGACTTAATTATCAACAAATTTTGAAATCATTTCATCGTGCTTCATATTCAGAATATATTATAATTTTGAGGAAATTTGACATCATATTATTCTCGCAGTCTTTTTCATGAAACTATTAATCGCATATCTGTAAATCCGACACAGTAAAAGCAATTTAGTATTTTTTACCCGACTGCCATGAAGGGTTATGTGTTTCACGTGTATCTGAGTATGTAGATTCCTTTATACCCTCGAAACATCCCAACGGCTGGATGGATTGTAATGAATGAGGTCTCTATCGCTTCGTCTTAACCGTCCGTTGGTTATAGGATAGGTATTGTTTTAATAAATTCAAAATGGCGTCCGTAAACTACAAAATGGCGGTGGAGATGAGAAAAATTTTTTTACACACCCTATTGAGTGGCATATCATTGGATAGGTCTTTCATAACGATGACGATGTTTCATTTTACAGTCAAAAGCTTAGTTTAAATATTACACTTCCAGGAAGTTGTGTAGGTAGCTTTACCTCAACTCTAACTATCATAGACATCTATACGCTTCATCAAATCAATGTTTATAAATAGGAACTAACAATTAAACACAACTTAAAAGTCATCAATCAATACAAGTAAATAAAAAAATAGGTAAGTAATATAAAAAATAGTTTCACATTGATGAGAAATAATTAATTAGTTCGCTTTTTACGCAGTCGAGTTTTTTGATTTTTTAATTTTAATTCTTTTATTTTTCTAAATTCACAACATTCCTTATGGCTTACACCTCATGAAAACACACCATAAAAAAGTAATAATATAATTTTCACCTCAATCTGTAAAAGAACTTTTTAAGATTTTCAAGCAATATTGAGCATTTTTTGGAAAAATATTGAATATATTTTTTGTTGTTGTTGTTGTTCAAATTAGCCGATTGAATAAAAATACTTCCGGATTAAGGAAATATTTTTTTCATCTGTTCTAACATAGATATGGAGACCTTTATGATTAGCTCCAGTTAAAAGAAAGTAGAAATTAATCAGGTAATAACGTTGAATCCACGGTAGTCTAATAAAATAAGAATATTTTATGTTGGGATTTAAAATTTCAAATAGAAATTCCCTTTTCAAAAAGAGGTTAATAAGAAATGCAAAAAAATGGTTTTGTCTAAGCTCTTTTAAAACCCATTATGTTTTTATTTTAACTAGGGATTTGTTAACATTTAAAAGAAAAATAATGCAACCTTAAAATATTTTTTTTGTTCCAATCTGCATTTATTTGGTTATACAAAATGTAACAGAAGAAAGCAATAACAACTCTAAAACATCTTACTGTTTTAAAAGACTTACTGACTTGTTTTACTGTATAAAAGAAATATCTGTTTAATCCGTTGGGAGAAGCCGGTTGGTTTTGAATTATGATAAATGAGAATTCTTTCATCTATTTAAAATGTTTTAGATTAGATTTATTGCATCGGCAGGACACACACTGTTTTGTTTTTGAAATACCAGTAACTCGTAGGAATAATTTTCTAGGTAGTTTTCTAGAACGTAGAAATAAACTTCGGGTTTCGACCAAGTTTGTAGGAGAAAAGTAAAAAGAAGGATTTGGTATTAAAAAGTGGTTTAAAAAAACAGAGCAAATTTCAGCACCGCATAGAAAACAGTGAGAAAATTTAGATAGGATTTTTTAATAGAATTCCAGCTAAGTTACAAAGATCTATAGATGGGATTGTAAATTTGAGGAGAGCAAAAATATTACATTTACGGTTAAATTTATTAATTATCATAGAATTAATTATACAAATGCAATAACGGATAGACTTGATTGAAAAATAAAACAATTCAGTAAAATTATATTTCAAATCAAATATTGTATAGTATTCAAAGGCTTATTTAACCCTCCGACTGTCTTGGAAAAGGGCAAAATTGTAATGTTTTAGGTAGCTTTCTTTACAAAAAAGCTACCTATTGCAGCCATTCGGAGGAAAGCGATTTCAAAAAATTTTGGTATATTTTCATCGATCATGACCCCCAGATGCCGAAACCACCCTCCGCTCAAAATTGATATATATATATATATATATATATATATATATATCTGACCTATGTCACACTGTAACTCCCGTAATTATGAACCGATTTCGATGTAATTCGGTGTGTAGATAGTACATACCAATGTCTCGACCGAGTTCGTTGACCAGCTTCATCCGCCGTTTTGTTTCAAAATGGCGGCCATTTAAATTTTTTAAAAAATTTTAAAACTTGAAATGTGGTACCAAAAAATTAAAATTGGAAAAATATTTTTTTCTTATGTATTTGACCTTTATACAAAGATTCCGGAGCAGTTTTTGTTTCGTCTATATCTTAAAAAATGGCTGAGTTATAGCATTTTGAATTTCTAGCGTGGCTGACATTTTGAAACGTCCAGAATTTTGTCACGCGATAAAAGGCGTATTTATGAACCGATTTGGATGTAATTCAGTGTGTACATAGTACATACCAATCTCTCGACCGAGTTCGTTGGCCAGCTTCATTCGCCGTTTTGTTTCAAAATGGCGGCCATTTAAAATTAAAAAAAAAAATTAAACTTGAAATGTGGTACCAAAAAATTAAAAATGGAAAAATATTTTTTTCTTATGTATTTGATCTTTATACAAAGATTCCGGATCAGTTTTTGTTTCGTCTATATCTTAAAAAATGGCTGAGTTATAGCGTTTTGAATTTCTAGCGTGGCTGACATTTTGAAACGTCCTGAATTTTGTCACGCGATAAAAGTCGTATTTATGAACCGATTTGGATGTAATTCAGTGTGTACATAGTACATACCAATCTCTCGACCGAGTTCGTTGGCCAGCTTCATCCGCCATTTTGTTTCAAAATGGCGGCCATTTAAATTTTTTTTAAAAATTTAAAATTTGAAATGTGGTACCAAAAAATTGAAAATGGAAAAATATTTTTTCTTATGTATTTGACCTTTATACAAAGATTTCGGAGCAGTTTTTGTTTCGTCTATATCTTAAAAAATGGCTGAGTTATAGCATTTTGAATTTCTAGCGTGGCTGACATTTTGAAACGTCTTGAATTTTGTCACGCGATAAAAGGCGTATTTATGAACCGATTTGGATGTAACTTCGTTTATACATAGTACATACCAATGCCTCGACCGGGTTTGTTGGTCAGCTTCATCCGCCATCTTGTTTAAAAATGGTGGCCATTTAAATTTTTAAGAAAAATTTAAATTTGAAATGTGGTACCAAAAAATTAAAAATTGAAAAAATATTTTCTTCTTATGTGTTTGACCTTGATAAAAAGATTCGGGAGCAGTTTTTGTTTCGTCTATATCTTAAGAAATGGCTGAGTTATAGCATTTTGAATTTCTAGCGTGGCTGACATTTTGAAACGTCCTGATTTTTCTCACGTAATAACAGGCGTATTTATGAACCGACTTGGATGTACCTTGGTGTGTACATAGTACATACAAATATCTCGACCGAGTTCGTTGGCCGGCTTCATCCGCCATCTTGTTTCAAAATGGTGGCCATTTAAAAAAATAAAAAAATAAAAAAATTTAAATGAGATACCAAAAAATTGGAAAGTGAAAAAGATTTTTTTTTGTATGTGTTTGACCTTAATACAAAGATTCCGGAACAGTTTTTCTTTCGTCTATATCTAAAAAAATGGCTGAGTAATAGCATTTTGAATTTCTCTTGTGGCTGACATTTTAAAACGACCTGATTTTTGTCACGCGATAACAGGCGTATTTATGAACCGATTTGGATCTAACTTGGTCTGTACATAGTACATACCAATGTCTCGACCGAGTTCGTTGGCCAGCTTCATTCGCCATCCTGTTTCAAAATGGTTGCCATTAAAGAAATTAAATTTAAAATTCAAAATGAGGTATTAAACAATTGGAAAATGAAAAAGATTTTTTTATGTGTTTGGCCTTGATACAAAGATTCCGGAGCAGTTTTTGTTTCTGAAAATTTGTTCTTTTGTTTATATCTTAAAAAATGGTTGATTTATAGCACTTTGAATTTCTAGCATAGCTAACATTTTGAAACGATCTTGTATTTGTCACGCGATAATACACGTATTCGCCTATTTCGATGTAAGAAGGCATGTGGATAGTATACATCAACACTTTGACCAAGTTCGCTGGCCAGATTCATCAGCCATCTTGTTTCAAAATGGCGACCATTAAATTAAAATATATATATATATTTAAAGTGAGGTGCAAAAAAATTAGAAATTGAAAAAGGTTTCTTTCTTAAGCATTTGACCTTGATATAAGGATTCAGGAGCATTTTTTGTTTGTTACCTTAAAAAATGGCTCAGATATAGCAGTTTCAATTTCTATTGTGGGTGACATTTTGAAAAATCTGATTTTTTGCATGCGACAGCATTCCTATATATTAACCGATTCCGATGTGAGTGAGCATGTGCACAGCAATTACTAAGGTCTCCACCAAGTTCACTGCTTAGCCTCATCTACCATGTTGTCTTAAAATGACAGGCACTTTAAGAAATTGCCGAATTTGGCAGCCAAATATATGTTACTTTAAAGAAAAGCAGCTTGGATAAAGCTGACTAATTTCGCGAAATTCTCATTCATTATATTGATAAAAATTAGTATTGAATCTCCTATATTCGGTTTCCACTAAATTGAGCTTCGTGTGTTTCAATGATATAATTTGGCTTTTTTAAAATAAGGATTGTGAAAGCTACCTCTTCCTCCCGGCACTGGCCGGAAGGACTTTTTTTCTCTTCATTTTGTTTTAAATGTTAAAAAAAAGGTTCTTTGAACATTTTATAAAAAAAAAAAAATTAATAACGAATATGAATGCAATCTATGGAAGTATTAATCGTTGTTCAATGTATTAAAAATACATTAAATCAATAGAATTATATTACTTTAAATATTGCTTGTATTGCAGTGAAACCTGGAGCTTTGTGAACGTATTAACACGGGCTTGTCAGTGAGGGGGTTAAGGGTTTACAGTTTTAAAAAATTACATAGCAGAAGAATAGTGCCTACAACTAACTTTTTCATGTGAATAGATATCTAATGCACAGGGTTTTATAAGTTGCACTTTCAAAAGGCTGTAAAGAAAGGAACAACTGGTCTGAATGACTTTATATTTCATCTGAGTATACGCGAAGCAATGAGAATTTGTTTTTCGAAAGAAAATCGTGACATGTGCACCACGCATTAAAGTTTGGATAAAAATGGCTATCATTGAAGGATCGGACTCTGTTTGTGAAGCTTTTTTACAAGAACAGAGAATGTGCGGCAATTGCATTGAAGAAATTCCGGACATTAAAGGTTTTAACCCCTTAATTCTCGCTCCCGTGATATTCACGGACTGTGTCTTTTATTCAGATTGTTTGATTCCCACCAGTTTTATAAAATAGAGTAATTGCCTTTATTATGGTGTAATTTTACCTGTCATTAAATAAGGTGAATATTACTTATTCAAAAAAGTGGTGCCAATAAGCAATTTGAATTTTTCAGCTGTAATTTAATGCAACCGTTAAGGGGTTAAGAAACGGCTCTGGTCCAATAATGACTGTATTCGGTCTGAAGAAGATGATTAAAAAATTCGAAGATAGGGGTTCATTTGACGTGAAATATAATAGACGAAGCCATCTACAAGGTTCTATCAACCTACTCAAAATTGCAGAATATGGGCAAGTGAGAATCCGTTCTAAATGCAACCGTTTCGTCTTCATCCTGCGACGGTTACAGTGTGGTGCGAGTTTAAAACAGCATTTACCATTCGAACTTCCTTTTTCGAGGAAATTGGTCCATCAGGTTCTGCCACCTGTGCAGCCAATGGAGCACGTTTTAAATTTTTTTGCGCAACCAGCTCATTCCAGCCCTGCAACAGCGTGGATGTGTGGATAGCACAATTTGTTTGCATGGTGGCAGATTGCAACACCAGGGAAGCATCTATTGCATACGCATTTTGGAAATGACAGAATTATTAGCTGCCATTTCCCAACAGCCTGGTTGACACAATCACATGATCTGAACCTTTGTGACTTCTGGCTGTGGAGTTACCTAAAACATGTTGTGTACATGCGTCCAATTCTGAACTTAGGTTAATTGTAAACACGCATTACGCAAAACATTTACAATATCACCCCTGAAACACTCCGATCTGTTGTGGAAAATGCCGTTTTTCGCTTTCAGCTAATAGGAAAAAACGATGGGCAGCATATTGAACATTTCATAAGAAAGTCGTGGCGGACTTCCTTTTCTTAAATGTTTCATCCTTTTTTGCTTTTTTCTAAGGTTTGTAGTCTGAGAACACTTAAAAACCCATTTCGTTTTTGCTTTTTCTATGGTTTTTTGTCTAGGGACAACTAAAAACCGATTTCGTCTTTGATTTTTATGTACCTTTTGGTCAAGGGACAACTAAAAACCGATTCGTCTTTGCTTTTCTACGATTTTTGGCATAGGGGTTAATTAAAAAACGATTTTGCCTTATCCGCTGTGGCACCACCTTATCCTGATCGATAGGCTTTGAACAAAAAGTACCACAACAGCATATCATGTCTTTTAATTAGCATCTTGTAAGGAGTACAGCCCCATCTATCAGTCAACTTTTGTTTGCTTTTTCTTTCGCAGAGCAAATTTCCATTGCTTCACATATACTCAGATGAAATATCAGGTCATTTTTTTCACTAGTATGTTTTTCATAGCCTTTTGAAAGTGTAACTTTAATTATAATCATCCTGTATACATGTATGTATATGTCTTCCTCTCATGTTTTCATTTAATGTCCTTGAAAAACATTGATGAAAACGTTATGAAATCAGCTGGTAATTTCAGAATTTCTTCAAGTGCTGTATTATGCAAAAGAGAAAAAAAAATCGAGGAAAGAGGCTCATATTGTTAATTAAAATATATTTTTACTTTTATTTAATTTTATCATTGCAGTATAAAAACGGTCTACCCATAAAAAATTTAATAATTTCCTTTTAATCTCATTCACATTTTTTATCATAAACAGTGATGAAGAATGAAAGCATTTTATGTTGGGATTTAATCTGTTAAATAAAAATCCATCTCTAAATAATAGAGATGGGAAAAACAATAAAAAAGAGCATTTCCAAACTTTTCTACAACTCCTTGTGTTTTTATTCTAACGATGTATTTGTTAGCATTTAAAAGAGAAAGAATATTAGCATCAAAACCGTTTTATTTTATATTCCAGTCACGAATTATTTGATTTAGCAAAAGAAAGTAAAGAAATGAAAAGAAAAATCTTAAACATCTTACTATGTTGTACCACTAAATAAATAAATAAAGAAATATATATATATATATGTATATACATCTGTTTAATCCGTTGGGAGAAACCAGGTGTTTCCTAGAACAAAAAAATCATATAAATACAGGGATATTTTACACTGTAAAAGAAATTCAGTTAAAACAAAAAGCCTTTCATGTATTTTAAAACTTGTATGTTAGAGCTATTGCATTAGGATAATAAGATGTAGAGACGATATTAGAGTACAGTTCTAGATTACACACAGCATTAAATGCGTGTGATTAAAGTTCATAAGGCCCTGGAGAAAGTTTAATCTTGTGGGGAAAAATTATTTTACAAATTCGTAGAAAATTTAAAGACAAGTAGTAAGGAACTCAGTTTATTAAAGTCAAAATTAATAGAAATACACAGATTTCAAAGCTATACAAATTACAATTAGTGAAATTATAACATATTTAAATATTTTATACACTTTATCATGGCGATAAATATAAGGTCGACAATTTTTTTAGGAATTTTTTAACTCAGTATCCTATAAATGCACCTTTTTTTTTCTAATTACATTTATCAGTTAATCTGTCATTGTTGCAGTAAGTTTAGATACAGTTTTGTTTTTTATATTATACTACTCCACGAAAACTTGATTCAATTGATGATTTCACGTTTGGTTCAATATTGTCGAAAATATTTATAAACAGACTGCACTAAAATACCCCAAAGATTTGGATTCAGGTCAGTACTCTTGAAAGGCTACTCAAGAACTTGCACGAATTTAACTTCAATCCACGCTTTTGTTAAACAATAAAACTGGATACTGGCGTTGTCTTGTTGAAATATCAACTCTCCAGAAGTAACAAGTGGTGCATTGAGTAGCAAATGTTCGTTTCCCCAATATGTCTTGGTACATTTCTCCGTTCATTTTATAATAAATTACGAAAATGTGTAGGATTCCAACTGCTGAAAATGCTTCCCATAACATAACAGACCCACCTCCTAACTGTCGTTAGATGTAAGGATTTACTTTTCGAATATAATGTTAGCTTTTCTTAAAACCACCCGATCAAACCAAATTTAAGAAAATTGCTTCAGAAAAGACGTCTTCTTTCCATTTATTTCCAAATGAAACATATTTTATGGCAACTGCGTGAAAGTAAGTTTATACTGCTTTGTTATAGTCGGGCAAGAGCTCAGTTTTACATATTTGGCTCTTCCATCTGAACTTAATAGATCGTGGGTAGTTTGACAGTTACATAGAAAAATTTGATTATTAACCAATTAACCGTCAAAACTATAAGGCTGAGTTTTTAAACTTTTTAGCTGAACGTCGTTTGCTACCACAAATTCAGAAAGATTATTTTTCCTTTATTTGATCTTAAAATTTTGTGTCTTTAAGGAACGCTAATTTTTTATTTGAAAAATAGTGGTGCGTAGGTAAATCATTTAAACATGCACCTTTATTCTGACCGTTTCGTCAACGCAACACCAGTGGTAAATGGGTTAACAATTTGACACGAAAACATTTTTTTTATCACATACCAATTAAAATACAGTGCGTTTTTTGGTTTCTAAAGCAAGCAAGATATACCTGTGCGCTTGGCTCTTCTGTAATTTGAAGGATGTTTAAAAAAAAAAAGATTGACAACAGTTTTTGCCCGACCTATAGATCTTGCAATAGATGCCCCACTCATTCCGTATGGTTTAATGCCAAGAATTTTGACACATTCTACGTCATACAAATGCTTGTGTTTAGGCATTCTTATCAAAAGCAACAATCACAGAAATCTTACAAACCGTTCATTGCTTGCGAAACACTTAGTAAAACGAACTTTAAATTTGAAACGGGGAGAATAATACAGTGTCGTCGAAAAATAATGTCTTGATTTTAAATAACTGTTACAAAAAAACTATGAAAAGTAATTTATTGGTTTTAGTCTTATAATGTACGGCAAAAAATATTTTTTTTCATACCTTAGTATGTTTCAATGTGAGCACCGTATGGTGTGCACCAGGAGCAGATGTGTGCAATGTGAGCACCAGGAGCAGTTTGACCTGGATAAGTTCTCAGAAAAAGCCTCTGTACACTGACTATTGACTTTGACTCCACATACCAAATCACGCACTGTGCTTTTTGTTACACTGTCAACATCATACTGAGCCGCGTTGGCTGACCTTGACAACTGTGCAACTAATCCGTGCATAAAACAGACACGCAAACGAATTCTGGTGAACTAAAACCAAACTTGCATTCACCAGTTATCATGTAGTGAAAAAATTACACATTTAACGTAAAAGGTTTCGCTGTTATGATTTTTTTTAAATCTAGGCTTTATTTTTTGATGACCCTGTATAGTTTGCATATGTGTCAAAAACCAGTAGCGAGATTATAGTTGTTGCAACATAAAATATTGCAACATTTAAACACGATAATTTTTGGCACTTTTTTTGCCATGATTTTTTTAATTCAATCTCTTATCACTTCACAATTGAGAGGCACTTTTGATACATTGTTTTACATTGCACAATTTTCATAACCCAAACATGAACTTTTTCACTCTACCGTAAACTTTTTTACATGGCCTTATGCACAGTAAAAAAATGACAAATGTTTCTTTTTCTGCGATAATATAATATAACCCCGAACGAAATTATGCAATAATATTTTCCAATTTAAAGTAAGCATACATATTACTTCTGAATCAAACTTTAAAAATAAAAACAATATTAGGCAATTAATAAAACTAGGAACAATACATTGATAACACATTATAAAAATAATTAAAGCAGACGTTTAAAGCTTATTGCAAGTTCGTCATCAGTACAAGTATCAATCAAAAACCTAAGCGGCTGCATCATGCAAAAGAGAAAACATAATTCGAAAAAGTGGCTTATATTGTTAAATTAAATAGTATGCTTATAAATATTTATCTGTGCAATATAAAAACTATCTTTCCATAAAATATTTAGTAAATATTTCTTTCTTTGTTTTTGGTCTTATTCCCATTTTTTATCATAAACTCTGTTGGAGAGTAAAAGTATTTTATTTTGGGATGTAATCTGTTAACTAAAAACTAAAAAAAAGTGCTTTGTCCAAAATTTTCTACAAGTCTTGTGTTTTTATTCTAACGATGCATTTGTTAAAGTTAAAAAAAAAAAAAAAATATGTCCTTCAAAACGATTTTTTTTGACGTTCCAGTCACGAATTATTTGATTTAACAAAAGAAGGGACAGAAATGGGGAAAAAATTCAAAAACCTCTTACTACGCTATACGAGCGAGTATTTAAAAGAAAAACTGTTTAATACGTTGGGAGAAACCAGGTGTTTTCTGCAAAAAATAATAAATAAATAAATAAATAAATAAATAAATCATATATCTAATGAGGATATTTTACATTGCATAAGAATGTGAGCTAAGAAGTAAAGCTTTTCATCTATTTTAGTTACAAAATTAAAAACCACATATTAATAAATAAATAAATAAATAAATCACATATTTAATGTAGATATTTTACGTTGTATAAGAATATGAGCTAAAACATAAAGCTTTTCGTGTATTTTAGTTATAAAATTAAAAACAACATTGTTCAGTGCTAAACTGATTAGAAATCAAATTTAAGGTTTAGTTATTCTGTTTGTTGACAGATGGCAGCACTATGCATTCTGTGCTGTTGTGAAATCTTAATTATGACATCATCAGTGATTTGATGTTTGGTTTCCTGAGAGTGTGGCATGGAGAATGTAGCTCCTGCTGCATTATTGTCTTTCTTTATTCTATTTAATTATCTGCACCCAGTTAGGCAGGGGATATATTTTTATAATGTAATTTAAGGCTTTCATGTGATGAAAGCATACTAATTAGAGTGTTAATTTTAACTAGAGAAAATTGATTCTGAAACCAGAACTGTATGTTTCATTGTGTGTTAAGTTTTCGTGAATGTCAAGATTTGTTTTTGTGTTGTGAAATAAAATTAAGAAAATTTCAAGGATTTATTTCTTCAAATTCTCTACATAAAGAAAATTGGAGGCACTTAGGCGAGATATGTGAGTACTTGCTTTGTTTTGAAATTGTTCTTTGATGCTAAAGCTTAATTTTTCTACTGAAGTTGCATTTAGCAAGATATTATTTTAGAATATGAGAACAATTTAGTATCTTCTTTATTGAATTGATAAAATAAGAAAAATAGTATTCTACAATATTATGTTTTGATAGTTCTTGAAAAAGAAAATTGTTCTCAAGATTATTATGATTTATTTACTTGTTGTTCTCAAGAACATTATGATTTATTTGCTTGAAATATTTGAATATTTAATTATTATGGTGAATTATTATTTTACATTGAAGAATTTTGAAGATTTTTAATTTTATGCACATTTGAGAACAGAAAATTCTATTGTTTGTATGAAAGAATAATTATGAACATTTTATAGTAGTTCTGTTTTTGAATCTGATTTGTTCTGTTTTTGAATTTAATTCATTTACTTCTGTTTTTTTAACTTAATTTGATTAGTTTTGTTTTGAAGCAATTCTGATTACTTTTGATTTTGATTAGTTTTGTTTTCAAGTTATCTGATTAATTTTATTTTGGAAATTATTCTGCTTATAAATTATTGTGTAAAATGGAGGATTATGAAAATAAATCTGCTCAAATTAAAACTGAGAGAGGTAGGGTGAAAGGCTCTGTAACTAGATTAGAGAATAGTTTTGACAATGTGAATACTAAGAATGAAATTTTGATTAGATTACAAAGATTAGATGATTTACTTAAAGAGTTCTTAAGATTAGATTCTTGTTTAAATGATGATGATTCTGAATTAGCAGAATTTGAAGACAGGTATTTTCAGTTAAAAACTAAATACCAAAACAAACTAGATTCTTTGAATCCTTCAGAAGTTGTTAATGTTGCAACACACAATTCTGTGCAAGGTTCTTCTGTTACTATTCCTAATCAATGTAATATTAGACTACCAAAATTGAATATTCCAGTATTTTCTGGAAAGTTTTCAGAATGGACAAATTTTAAGGATATGTTTGTTTCCACTGTCCATTCACAAGTAGGTTTAAGTAACATTCAGAAATTCCAGTATCTTAAAGGGCTACTTTCTGAAGAACCAGCTACATTAATTAAGCATATTCCCCTTTCTAATCAATCTTATCAAGAAGCTTGGGAAAAGTTGTTAAATCGATATGATAAAAAGAAACAAATTGTTAATTCTTTGATTAAATTATTTTTAGAACAAAAATCAGTTCTGCATCCTAATAGCATAAATATAAGAAATTTGCTGAATACTAGTGATGAAGTTATTAGGGGTTTGAGAGCTGTTGGTGATGAAGCTACAAATAGAGACCCATGGTTAATATATTTGTTATTTCAAAAACTTGATCCGGAAAGCCGAAGACTTTGGTCCATTGAAAGTACAGAAAATGAATTTCCTACTTTGAAAGAATTTTTTGATTTCTTAAGTGTAAGATGTTCTTCTTTAGAGCTCATCTCTAACAATGAAAGTGATGTGAAACAGTCCAAAAGTTCAAATTTTGTTGGTTCCAAGTACAGTTCTAATGATAAGCAATCAAAGGTGTGCTTAAAGTGTCAAGGAATACATCCGCTCTATAAATGTGTTAAATTTAAATCCATGGATGTTGTTGCTCGAAAGAACTTTATTAAGCGTAATAACTGTTGTTTTTTATGTTTAAACTCTCATAAAGTTAAGGAATGTCCAAATTCTCATTTGAAATGCTTTAAATGTGAAAGTAAACATAATACACTCTTACATGAAGAGAATAAAAGTAATAATGCTTGCACTGCTAAGTTTGAAAATAAAGTTTTTCCAAATTCATCTGAGAATAAAAACCACCAGTCAAATAAAGAATTTGTACAGGAGTCAACATCTCACGAATTACAAATTAATTCTAGTGCTTCTTTCAATAATTCAAAATGTGTTTCTTTCCTACCTACTGCTAAAGTTCTCTTATATAATAATGAAAATAAACCTTACTCTTTTAGAGCTCTACTCGATTCTGGTTCGGAATGTTCTTTTGTTAGTGAAAATGTCGTAAGAACTTTAGGGTTAAAAAGAAAGAATGACAGAATTCGATTAAATGGAATTGCTGGAGTATTGGCTGGACAAACTCGTGGTTCAGTAACTCTTACAGTAGGTTCAAAGCTTTCTACTGAGTCCTTAAAGGTTCAGGCATACATCCTGCATAAAGTGACATCTCAATTACCTGCAGAATTACTTGATACGAAAAATATAGAGTATCTTAAAAATATTACGTTAGCAGATGAAGATTTCATGAAACCACAGGAATGTGATATTATTTTGGGATCTGACTGTTTCTTTACTATTTTTAGATATGGTAGAATTGTTAGTACCGAGAATGAGCCAATTGCCCAAAACACTATGTTTGGTTGGGTGGTAGCCGGAAAATTGGAACCTAAATGTAAATATTCTTCTAGTATTCAATCTCATTTTCTTAGTGTTGAAAACGAATCCAATGTTGATCTATTATTACAAAAATTTTGGCAAGCAGAAGAAATAGATGTTAATAAACCCCATTTGTCTGAGGAAGAAGAATTTTGTGAACAACATTTTTGTTCAACTTACAAGGTAACACCAGAAGGTAGATTTGAAGTTAAATTGCCAGTTTATAAAGATGTGATGTCATTAGGCGATTCTAAATCCATGGCAGTGTCACGTTTGTTTGCTATGGAGAGAAAATTTCAATTTGATAAAAATTTTGAAAATGAGTATAGAAATTTTATGAAGCAATATGAAGACATTGGTCATATGACACTTATCGACAAAAACTCAAATCCTGCAAGCAACAAAGTATATTATCTTCCGCATCATTCTGTTATAAAAAGCGACTCTATTTCAACAAAGTTATGTGTGGTGTTTGATGGTTCATGCAAACCTCCTAATGCTAATTCGTTAAATTCTGTTTTAGCTGTTGGACAAATTCCACAACCAAATCTTTTTACCATTTTGATAGACTGGGATACTGCTCTTCCTGAAAATTTCCAAGCAAATTGGAAGAAATTCCAAGAGGAATTTGAACAAGTTTGCTCTATTAGAATTCCCCGATGGATCCAAGTTTCCAGTAAAGAGCTCATTTTACATGGATTTAGCGATGCATCAGAATCAGCATATGCCGCTATCATATATGTGGTTCAACCTGGTGAAGTGAAGTCAAAGGTGACCATTTTAGTTGCTAAAAGCAAAGTAGCACCCCTTAAATCAATTTCCATTCCAAGGCTTGAGCTCAATGGTGCTTTACTACTTTCCAGACTATATTCTGCATTAGTGACTATTTTGAATACCTTCATTATTAAGTTTTATGCTTGGACTGACTCGCAAGTAGTTCTATCATGGCTGTCATCTCATCCTAGGTGTTGGAAACCTTATGTGGCCAATAGAACCTCAGAAATTCTAGACTCTGTTCCATCTGACTGTTGGAGGTATGTTCCAGGCAAGGAAAATCCAGCTGACATTGCTTCTAGAGGTTTATCTCGAGATTGTTCCCTTTGGTGGGAGGGCCCAAAGTGGCTTTCTTTAAGTCAAGAACATTGGCCTGAACAACCTCAAATAAAAACTAATTTAGACACTGTAAATAAAGAGAAAAAGAACTCTAAATTTTGTTTTCCAGTAACTGTGAATAATTCTTTGATTGATTTACTTTTTGAAAAATATTCTTCTTTTACTAAAATTGTTGTTGTTTTAGCTTTTTGTATTAGGTTTGTGAGAAATTGCAAACAGAAAGTTGGCAAAATGAACACCAGTCCTTTGAGTAAAGGTAAATTTCTTCCTTTATCGACAAATGAAAGAAGACATTCAGGTAATTTGATTATTTCTTATATTCAGCAGCTATATTTCGCAGATGAAATTAGTTGTATTAGATCAAACAGACCAGTTTCTAAAAAAAGTTCTCTTTTTTCACTTTGTCCTTTTATTGATAGTGATGGTTTACTTAGGGTGGGAGGTAGGCTGAGAAATTCACCCCTCCAGTGCAATGCAAAACATCCTGTCATTTTGCCAACTCAACATAAATTAAGTGTGTTAATTGTTAAATATTTTCATGTTATGCATTTTCATGCTGGGTTAAATTTGTTAATGGGTATCATTAGACAGAGTTATTGGATTGTACGTGCCAAGAAGATAATTAAAAATTGTATTCATAAATGTGTTACCTGCTCTAGATATAGAGCAGCTTCTTCGAAACAGTTAATGGGAGATCTTCCTCTTAACAGAGTCACTCCTAACAGGCCATTTTCTGCATGTGGAATCGATTATGCAGGGCCTATTAATATTTTGAAATATCGAGGTAGAGGAGCGAAAACTACTAAATGCTATATTGTTCTATTTGTTTGTTTTGCAACTAAAGCTCTACATTTAGAGTTGGTGAGTGATTTAACCTCTGAGGCATTTATTGCTTCATTAAACAGATTTTGCTCTCAAAGAGGAGCTCCTCAACATGTGTATAGTGATAATGCCACAACATTTGTAGGTGCTAAAAGGCAACTCTCAGATTTATATAAATTTATTTGTTCAATTGGAAGAAATGAAAAAATTTGTTATTTTTTGTCTCAAAGAAACATTGAGTGGCATATGATTCCTCCAGTGAGTCCGCATTTTGGTGGACTGTGGGAAGCCGCTGTTCGTTCTGTAAAATTTCATATCAAACGTGTAATTGGAAATACTAATTTAACTTTTGAAGAACTTTATACATTTTTAACTCAAATTGAAGCCATCTTGAATTCTAGACCATTAGTGGCAATTGATAGTGATAACAATTCAGAAGGTATAAATATATTGACTCCATCTCATTTTTTAACTGGTGATGTCATAACTTCCCCAGCTGAACCTTTAAATGAGGAAAATTTGTCTTTACGATCTCGTTGGGATATTGTACAAAAATTGAAATTATGTTTTTGGAAAAGGTGGAGTATTGATTATTTGAGTACTCTGCAAAATAGAAAAAAATGGAGAGTAAATACTGAAAATTTTAAAGTAAATGATGTAGTAATTTTGAAAGAGGATAATGTTCCTCCTTCTGTTTGGCCATTAGGCAAAATTATTGAAATTCATCCAGGTAAGGATGGTATAGTCCGTGTAGTAACTGTTAAAACCGCTAGGGGTATTTTTAAAAGACCTATTGTAAAACTTTGTTTACTTCATTTGCATCAAGAATAGCTTCTTGATGGGTGGGAGTATGTTCAGTGCTAAACTGATTAGAAATCAAATTTAAGGTTTAGTTATTCTGTTTGTTGACAGATGGCAGCACTATGCATTCTGTGCTGTTGTGAAATCTTAATTATGACATCATCAGTGATTTGATGTTTGGTTTCCTGAGAGTGTGGCATGGAGAATGTAGCTCCTGCTGCATTATTGTCTTTCTTTATTCTATTTAATTATCTGCACCCAGTTAGGCAGGGGATATATTTTTATAATGTAATTTAAGGCTTTCATGTGATGAAAGCATACTAATTAGAGTGTTAATTTTAACTAGAGAAAATTGATTCTGAAACCAGAACTGTATGTTTCATTGTGTGTTAAGTTTTCGTGAATGTCAAGATTTGTTTTTGTGTTGTGAAATAAAATTAAGAAAATTTCAAGGATTTCTTTCTTCAAATTCTCTACAAACATATTAATAAATAAATAAATAAATCGCATATTTAATGGGATATTTTACACTGTATAAGAATGTGAGCTAAAACGTAAAGCTTTTCGTGTATTTTTGTTATAAAATTAGAAACAACATATTAATAAATAAATAAATAAATCATACATTTAATGGGGATATTTTACATTCTATAAGAATATGAGTTAAAACGTAAAGCTTTTCATGTATTACATGTATAAAATTAAAAACAACACATTAATAATACATTATAAAATAAATAACAGTAGACTTTTCAATCGTAATATAAGCTCATTCTCAGTGCAAATATTAATCGAAAACCAATGCCGCTCTTATCACATGCTCTCATTATAAATTTTGCATTTAAAATATTAAATCGGCAGGGATTATATATCACACTAGGGCCACATATTATGGTGGAATCGTATCTGCTTCATTTAGGAGAGATTTTTGAAATCTTGTAAACATACCTTCTACAAAAATATTACTTTTAAAATTGTTGTAGTTAGATTTAAATATTTTACTATTTTCTAAATCTTGGATGTGGTTGGATCTTAGTTTACACTTCACAGATGGACGACAGTAACGTAATACTATAATTTTAACCCCAGTCCTTTTCAAAAATGATCTTTTCTAAGTGTCTATATCAATATTGCAACATTTTTCTGAAAATTGTTGAAAATAATATTCTTAAAATATATAATATGTACTTTAAAAACTTCACTGTTTTACTTAAAAGACGATTGAAATAATGAAAGAGATGTTACAAATTAAAAATATACATTTTATTTAAAACCTCTTAGTACTTTCAAGCTTTTCCAAGCTCTTCGTCCGAGAACTAGAATTTTAATAACTAATTATTGTTTATTTACACAAATACGTCACTTCGTTTTGAAAATGAGAGAGCCAATAATTATTAGAGTTGAAAGTAGAAGTATTAGTTTCTTGAGTTAAACTTAATTAGAGAAATATATATATTATTATTAACTGCAATTCTATTTTTTTATTACATCACTTTGTTCTCATATTTCACTTTTTATTTTAAATGAGTTTAAAACTTCTTAGTACTTTCAAGTTTATACAAGCTCTTTATCTTTAAAACTTTTTAGTACTTTCAAGCTATTCCAAGCTTTGCATCCTTAAAACTTCTTAGTACTTTCAAGCTTTTCCTAGCTCTTCATAAAAACTTCTTAGAATTTCATCGGAAATTCAGCTTGATGAAGAGCTTAGAAAAGCTTGAAAGTACTAAGAAATTTTAAAAACAACAAAAAGTTATGAAAATATTCTTTGATGAAGAGCTTGGAAAAGCTTGAAATTACTAAGAAGTTGAAAATAAAATGTATATTTTAAACTTGTAACATCTCTTCTATTATTTCAGTCGCCTTTTAAAAAAAAAAAAGAGTGAACTTTTTAAAGTTCATATTATATATTCTAAGTTTGAATCAAGGTTAAATATTGCGTTTTCTGGTGATTTTTTAATATTCTTATTTTTGTTGTTCTTCTTATTCGAATTAACTGATGCGTTAAAACAGCTTCGGTTTAACGAAATAAGTTTCCCATTAGTTCCAACGTAATGTTTTCAGGACTTTATGGATGGTTCGAATAATCCGAAACTTGAAATTAACCAAGTTCTATATATCGTGAATCCACGGTATTTGCATAAAATAAGAATATTTTACGTTCGAATTTACATTTTGTAATATAAATTCCCTTTAAAAAATAATGCTGAGAAAAACTAAAACAAATGGCTTTGTCTAAGCTTTTCTATAACCTGTTATGTTTTATTTTATAGGTGGATTGGTTAACATTTAAAAGAAAAAAGAATATTATCCGAATATATATATATATATGTTTCAGTCGGTATTTATTTTTATATTGATAGAGACATTCTGTTAGTTTTACTCATGCAAATAAAAAAAAAGAGTCTCTGGTTAATCCATTAGGGAAAACCAAGTGGTTTGGGGGAAAATATCACATAACCTTTCAGCGGCAAAGTAATTCTGTTGCTAAAATATTGAAATAACTGAATGTCAACTGAATTTATGGACAAATTTATTTGAAAATAAGTCCATTTTTTTCTTCGTTTCTTCCTCCTTCAAAAATTTAATAAAAAATTCTGGTTGCCATCTGGCAGTTTCTAATTAAAATTTAATGTTACACATAATGTTCCGCCGCCTGTCAAGGGGTTGACGAACAAGATATATTGCAATGTATGCAAATGCTTTTCATGTATTTAAATGGTTTTACACTTTATTTATTGCATAGGCAGGATAACATTTGGTTCATTTTATGATTACCAGTAATTCTCAAGAATAATTATGGTGGTACGTGTTTGAAATATTTGAAATATGAATAAAATAAAAGGTGTGTTTCTACCAAATTTTCACGCGAAATCTAAAAAGGATGTTTTGCATAAAAAATGTAACTTTCAAATAAAAAGCACCCAGTGGTAACACCAAGCAAATAGACATAATATATATGATTTTCTACTACTATATCAACAATGTTCAATAATGAGTGAATGTTTTTTTTTTTCAAATTTGAGAAGATAACCATTTTATTTACGTATAATTTTTTTAATTATCATGGAATTAATATTACTCATGCAATAATAGATAGACGTGATTAAAAAATGAAATAGATCAATAATATTAGGGTAACTGTAGGATAGATGGCCATAGAGGAGAGATGGCGAGTCTAAATATTTCCAAAACTTGATCATGGATCGCAACATAAACTTTGTTCGTATGAAATAGTTCAACGAGTTTATTTATTGCGACGTGCAGTTGCGTTTTTCGATCATAAAAATTAAGTGTAATTGTAATATTTATTTAACTTAGAGGTTGAATATTTTTTGACTTAGGTATCTGAATGTTTTGCAGTAGGTGCATTATATATATTTTTACTATGTGGGCTTTTAAGGCACGTATATAATCTAATCTTTACTTCTAAGCCTAAATCAAAGGCGTACAATGGCTATTGATGCTTTAAATTTGTCTATCATCAGTTATTCAATTTCAGGAAAGATGGCCACATGAAATCTAGGAGAGATGGCCACCTTTAATCAATATTTCAAAATTATACGGAGTGATAATTTTAACTAAATTTAATTAAATTTAAAATAAATAAGTAAAGTTTATGTTTATAAATATATTAATTGATATAATTATTTAAATTTTAACTAATATAAATATTTTAATAATGATAATAATAAAATAAGACCTAACGATTTATTTGTTTCAGAAAATATTGAAAACCATCGGAAACATTCATAACAGAAACTGATAAAGTTGATAAATAAGCTAAATTAACATAATAAACCTAAAATTAACGCGAGAAAAAAACACGGCACTTCCAGTAGCGAAGAAAACGAAATACACACATTTAAAATTATCAGTTTCTACAGATTCCGAGTAAATAAAATTAGATTAGGATCACTTTGTTGATTGTGCAAAACAATATAATATCAGATCCAAAAAGGATGCCTCTATAGGCATAAAGTACCTGAAGTGGTTCCATGAAACGTGTACAAGTTTTCAAGACCTTTGCCAAACATGTGGTAAGATTTTAAGAAAAGTGAAGTGTTGAAATTATACTTCACATTTTGTTTATTCGAGTTTTATTCACACATTTCCCATCATATAACTGCATCTTTACAAATTGCTATATGTTTTTCAGGATTAACTACATGAAATTTGTTATTTTTTTGCTATTGAACTGCACTTTTTCTTTCTTGTATTAGATGGCCATCTCTCCTCGGCTTTAAGGAGAGATGGCCATTTTAATTTCAATTTCATTTAACACTTTTTGTTTTCAATATTTAATTATTTTTTGCATAAAATATTATGAATATGTGTATAAGAATTTTAAATATGCATAAATATTTCTTGTATTTGTATTCTAAGAATTTTTATTTAAATCTTTAAAAACTATGGCCATCTATCTTAGAGTTACCCTATATTTTAAACTAATCATGTTTCTTATTGTATAAAATAAAGTACTCAAAGGATTGTTCAGCAGCGTAAAGATTTCAAAAGTTTCCATTGCAGACGTATAGTGCATCCACTTTTCTTTTTCATGTTAATAGATTCTCATGTATATAATATATATAATAAAAGTCCTACTCTACCTTTTTTTTTCATTTAATGTCCAAGAAAAATTTAAAAAAAAAAACTATATATTATGATATCAGATGATACCTTTAAAAATTTGTTATATGCTGTATCGTATAAGAATTAGCAGAAAAATAAAGAAAAAATGCTGATATTGTTAAATTACATACGATGTTTATATTTTTTTATTAGTGCAATATAAAACTGTCGTCCCATGAAAATTTAGTAATTCTTTCTTTCTTTTTTTTATTTTTTAGTCTCATTCTCATTTTTTATCATAAAATATCTTAAAAAATAAAAGTATTTTATGTTGAAATTTAATCTATTAAATAAAAATCTCTCTAAAAAATAGAGCTGAGAAAAACTATAAAAAAAGAGTTTTGTCTAAACTTTTCTACAACTCTTTGTGTTTTTATTCTAACGATGCATTTGTTAACATTTAAAAGAAAAGAATATTACCTTTTTTATTTTATGTTCCAGTCACGAAATATTTGAATTAACAAAAGAAAGGAAAGAAAAAAATGTAAGACATCTTCCTATATTACACCAGCGTGTATTTAAAAAAAAAATCCGTTTAATCCGTTGGGAGCAACCAGGTGTTTTCTGGAAAAAAAAATCACCTAAGTTATGGGGATATTTTACATTGAATAAGAATGTTAATTAACCCTTCACTGCACGTTTTATTTTTATTTTTATTATTTTTTTCTTTTTGAAATCTATATATCGGCATAATAAAGGAAAAAATAGTAAAAAAAATTAAATTTCAAATTTTCAGCTAAAATTTCATATTTTATGTCGTGTACCCTATGTACACAATTAGGGTTCTAAAATATTGTATTGCTATATTTTACAACTAAATGAGCTTAAATTAATTAATTTTATCTGCTTAATACTCTGCAACGTTTTTATATTAATATTTTCAAGTATTCAGTAAAAATAATGAAAGTAAATTTTACCTTAATAGCTTGTTCGAAAACTTTTTGCTGACAAAGAACAAATTCTAATTTTTTATCAAATGCAGCCATCTGACATGGACAAAATAAGTGTCATTCCAATCTTTAGACTGTTCTTGATCAGGAATAGAGATCATATTGGCCAAATTCATGGCACATAATAAGAATTACAGTGTTTTTAGGTATGTGCCATTTGCGGCACGTGGTGCAGTGAAGGGGTTAAAACTTAAAGCTTTTCTCGTATTTTAAAAGTTTTATGGGAGAATTATTGCATAGGAATTATGAGACGCACACAGTAAAAACTACGAATGCTCCTCATTTTAGGAAAATATAATATACCGACAAAGGAAAATTTACAATAATCTCTACCGAGTAATTACCAATTCCGAAAAGCATTTTTTATCATAATAATTGCCAGAAACTAATATATTTTTCAGATTTAAAGCTTCATTTAAAAAAAATGTTCCCTTTTTTAACTGCCACTTACTATTGGAAACGGTTTCTGAGTAGTTTTTACAGTGTAATAATCAGTTTCATTGCATACACACGCCATAAATTAAATGTATTAACATTAACATTAAAATAATACATATATTTTTTACTATTGTATGAATAGAAGAATAGAAAATTTTTACTTATAAAATTATTGCACTTAATTTTAATATTTACTTTATTATTTACTACAATATACTTTATTATATTCTAAATCTTTTACGTGGTCGGATCTTGGTTTACACGTCACGAATGGACGATTGTAACGTAACACTAAAACTTTCACCACAGTCCGTATAGTTTTTTTTCTAAATATCTTTATCAATATTATAATATTTTTTGAAAATTATTGAATATATTATATTTTTGTTGTTGTTGATGTTCGAATTAACCGATGCGATAAAAATAGCTTCGGATTAACAAAATAATTTTCTCATTAGTTCTAGCGTAAGCTATTTGAGACTTTATAAATGCTTCGAATTAACTTAAAGTTGAAATTTACCAAGTTCTAATTATCGTGAACCGACGGTATTCTCATAAACTAATAATATTTTATGTTTAAATTTGTATTTTTAGATAGAAATTCTCTTCTAAAAATAACGCTGAAAAAAACTACAGAGAACGGTTTTGTCTAAATTTTTCTAGCACCTGTCATGTTTTTATTTTAACGACGGTTTTGTTAAGATTTAAGAGAAAAAAGAATATTTCCTTCACATATTTTTTTGTTCAGGTCAGTATTTATTTTGTTTTACAAAATGTAAGGAAAAAAGGGATAAAAACTGTAAAACATCACACGATTTTATACCTGCGAGCACATAGAACATGTATTAAAAAAATCTCTTTGTAATCTGATTCGATAATTTACGTTCTTTTGGAAAATAAAAGAGAGATTCTATTGCTAAATGTTCAAATGATTGAATGTCATCAGAATTTATAATCAAATTTATTTGAAAATACGGTAAAAATCCTCTAATCCGACACGTTCGGGACTTGAAGCATGCCGAATTACGAAATTTTCCGGATTATATGATGAATGTCGGAGAAAATGTGTAGAAGTTAGAATTAAACAAAAAATGACAATGAAGCATGTTTTTTATTCATTAAACCCCTTGAATAGAATAAAAATAATACTCAATAATGTAAAGTACAACATATGTACATGACTATAAACTGAAAACGTGCACTGTAGGCCTACACAGAAGGCCTACTCGAAGAAGCCCTCTTAAACAAATCTCGAATATCTGTTTGCTTTGCAGTAGTCTTCTCTCTTCTTTTTTACTTCCTTCTATCTTCAATAGAAGAAAGTATTGTAATCGAAATTTTTTTCGACTTCCGGTTTTCGACGGATTTGCATGTTTTAGGGGTCAGAGATTCCAAAAAACATGTTTATAGAAAATGTCTGTCTGTCTGTGTGTCCGTCTGTCCGTTTGTCTGTCGCCATTGTACCATCAAAAAGTGTATGAAGTTATGTATAGAATTAAACCAAAATTTTATTATAAGTTTTTGGCTATGGCAAGCAGGTCCTCCCGGAATTTGGAAAAAATTCGCCGGTAGGGGGCGCTGATATAACAATTTTGTGCGATTTTGAATATTGTACCATCCAAAAGTGTATGGAGTTATGCATAGAATTGAACCAAATTTTTACTTTCTTCTATCTTCAATAGAAGAAAGTACTGTAATCGAAATTTTTTTCGACTTCCGGTATTCGACGGATTTGCATGTTTTAGGGGTCAGAGATTCCAAAAAACATGTTTATAGAAAATGTCTGTCTGTCTGTGTGTCCGTCTGTCCGTCCGTCCGTCTGTCCGTCTGTCCGTCGCCATTGTACCATCAAAAAGTGTATGAAGTTATGTATAGAATTAAACCAAAATTTTATTATAAGTTTTTGGCTATGGCAAGCAGGTCCTCCCGGAATTTGGAAAAAATTCGCCGGTAGGGGGCGCTGACATAACAATTTTTGTGCGATTTTGAATATTGTACCATCCAAAAGTATATGTAGTTATGCATAGAAATGAACCAAATTTTTAGTTTAAGTTTTTGGATATGACAAGCAGCTCCTCCCTGAATTTGGAAAAAATTCGCTGATAGGGGGCGCTGTAAATGCGTTTTTTGTGCGATTTTGAATATTGTACCACCGCAAAGTGTATGAAGTTATGCATAGAATTGAACCAAATTTTTATTTTAAGTTTTTGGCTATGGCAAGCAAGTCCTCCCTGAATTTGGAAAAAATTCGCCGGTAAGGGGCGCTGTAATAGAGATTTTTGTGCGATTTTGAATATTGTACCGTCCAAAAGTGTATGAAGTTATGCATAGAATTAAACCAAATTTTTATTTTAAGTTTTTGGCTACGGCAAGCAGGTCCTCCCTGAATTTGGAAAAAATTCGCCGGTAGGGGGCGCTGTAATAGCGATTTTTGTGCGATTTTGAATATTGTACCGTCCAAAAGTGTATGAAGTTATGCATAGAATTAAACCAAATTTTTATTTTAAGTTTTTGGATATGGCAAGCAGGTCCTCCATGAATTTGCAAAAAATTCGCCGTTAGGGGGCGCTGTAATAGCTATTTTTGTGCGATTTTGAATATTGCACCATCGAAAAGTGTATGAAGTTATGCATAGAATTGAACCAAAAAAAATTTTAAGTTCTTGGCTATGGCAAGGAGGTCCTCCCTTAATTTGTAAAAAAATAGCTCGAAGAGGGCGCTGTAATAGCGATTTTTGTACAATTTTTGTGCCATTTTGAATATTGTACCGCCGAAAAGTGTATGAAGTTATGCATAGAATTGAACCAAATTTTATGTGTTTATTTTTGGTCATGTCACGAAGGTCCTCCCTGAATTTGGAAAAATTCTGCCGGAAGGGGGCACTATAATTGCGATGTCTGTACCATTTTCATTATTGTACCATCGAAAAGTGTATGAAGTTATCCATATAATTGAACCAAATTTTTTGTGCATGTTTCTGGCTATGGCAAACAAGTCCTCCCTGAACTTGAAAAAATGCCGAAAGAAGGGGGCGCTATAATTCCGATCTCTGTGCCATTTTCATTATTGTACCATCGAACAGCGTATAAAATTATGCATACAATTGAACCAAAATGTTTGTGCTTGTTTTTGGCTTTGGCCAACAGGTTCTCCTTGAATTTGGAAATATTGCGTGGTAAAGGGGCTCCGTGCTAGCGATTTTTGTATACTTTTCTTGATTTTTTGTAGTTCTGTTGTGCATCGGCGGCTCATGCAGCGGCCGGAACTCGCTTCCTGCTATGCCAGCTATTCGCAAACAGCTGATAACGACAGAATAAGGAAAAATTAATAATTTTAACAAATATCATGATATAGATTAACTCGTTTTTAGTCCGGTTAATTGACTTGAGCAGAAATTTAAGATTAAAATCAAAGTTGGTATAGTATTGAACTAATAATATTGAAGTATTAACATGTGTAACTAGGTTTTGAAATATTAAGATGTATAAGATAGAAGAAAGTTTTGGGATTGGCACATCCAACTAGTTAGTTTAAGTTTTTGGATATGACAAGCAGGTCCTCCCTGAATTTGGAAAAAATTCGCCGGTAGCGGCGCTGTAAATGCGTTTTTTCTGCGATTTTGAATATTGTACCATCGAAAAGTGTATGAAGTTATGCATAGAATTGAACAAAATTTTTATTTTAAGTTTTTGGCTATGGCAAGCAGGTCCTCCCTGAATTGGGAAAAAATTCGCCGGTAGGGCGCGCTGTAATAGCGATTTTTGTGCGATTTTGAATATTTTACCGAACAAAAGTGTATGAAGTTATGCATAGATATAAACCAAATTTTTATTTTAAGTTTTTGGCTATGGCAAGCAGGTCCTCCCTGAATTTGGAAAAAATTCGCCGGTAGGGGGCGCTGTAATAGCGATTTTTGTGCGATTTGGAATATTGTACCGTCCAAAAGTGTATGAAGTTATGCATAGAATTAAACCAAATTTTTATTTTAAGCTTTTGGATATGGCAAGCAGGTCTTCCATGAATTTGCAAAAAATTTGCCGTTAGGGGGCGCTGTAATAGCGATTTTTGTGCGATTTCGAATATTGCACCAACGAAAAGTGTATGAAGTTATGCATAGAATTGAACCAAAAAAGAATTTTAAGTTCTTGGCTATGGCAAGGAGGTCCTCCCTTAATTTGTAAAAAAATCGCTCGTAGAGGGTCGCTGTAATAGCGATTTTTGTACAATTTTTGTGCCATTTTGAATATTGTACCGCCGAAAAGTGTATGAAGTTATGCATAGAATTGAACCAAATTTTATGTGTCTTTTTTTGGTCATGTCACGAAGGTCCTCCCTGAATTTGGAAAAATTCTGCCGGTAGGGGGCACTATAATTGCGATGTCAGTACCATTTTCATTATTGTACCATCGAAAAGTGTATGAAGTTATCCATATAATTGAACTAAATTTTTTGTGCATGTTTCTGGCTATGGCAAACAAGTCCTCCCTGAACTTGAAAAAATTCCGAAAGAAGGGGGCGCTATAATTCCGATCTCTGTGCCATTTTCATTATTGTACCATCGAACAGCGTATAAAATTATGCATACAATTGAACCAAAATGTTTGTGCTTGTTTTTGGCTTTGGCCAACAGGTTCGCCTTGAATTTGGAAATATTGCGCGGTAAAAGGGCTCCGTGCTAGCGATTTTTCTATACTTTTCTTGATTTTTCGTAGTTCTATTGTGCATCGGCGGCTCATGCAACGGCGGGAACTCGCTTTCTGCTGAGGCGGCTATTCTCAAACAGCTGATAACGACAGAATAAGGAAAAATTAATAATTTTAACAAATATCATGATATCTCGTTTTTAGTCCGTTTAATTGACTTGAGCAGAAATTTAAGATGAAAATCAAAGTTGGTATAGTATTGAACTAATAATATTGAAGTATTAACATGTGTAACTAGGTTTTGAAATATTAAGATGTATAAGATAGAAGAAAGTTTTGGGATTGGCACATCCAACTAGTTTAGGAAGTGATTTCTTATGAAGTGAAGTTTCATAATTTCCGAACGGTTGAACGAACTGCTGCGCTCAGAAAACTTAATAAGTGTATTCAAGGCATCAGCTGCTTGATACCAACTGATGTTGTTTGACTCGTCCATATCATCATCATCAGAGCCAATCTCTTTGGAAACTGTTGGGTTTATACCACACTGAATGATGGCCTCATCAGTCAAAATTTCATTCTTCTGTGGGCTCATGAAAATCTGCTTCAAATCACTGTTTTATTTCTTCTCGATTCAGTTGTGTTTCCGAGAATCGTGCCGGATTCGAACCTTAAGAGGCCGGATTAGAGGATGTTTACTCTAAGCAAATTCGTTTCTTCGTTTCTTTCTTCTTCAAATTTTTATTAAAAAAATTCTGGGCGCGGGTTTTCAGCTTACAAAATTAAAATTTAATAGTGCATATAATGTACCGCGCTCTTGAAGGGGTTAACGAAAGGAGATCCTTTACAATATATAAGAATTCTTTACATGTATTTAAATAACTTTACACTATATTTATTGAATTTGCAGGACACTCTAGGGCAGTGACAACCTATGGCACGTGTGCCAAAAGTTGCACGCGTTAGAAAATTTTTGGCACGGTGTTGTTGGTGGCTCTAAATCAATATGCATTGATATTGCACAAAATACACAAACTTAGATGATCAGATCTTGTTTAAATGGTATTGTTTGGAAATTGAAACATTTTAATTGCGACTTTTTTAAAATATCGTAAATTACCGCTTTAGTAAAAGTACCAATGGTAAAATTATGCCAACTTGGAAATGAATTTCAGAACTGTTTAGAGAAACTGGCGTTTCTGTGTGCGCAAAGGTTTTGGCAAATGAATAATACAATATATCAAATGAAAAGCAGCTGTCAGATAAATTCCGTTCAATTTGCATTATTTTGAAATTAACTGAGTATGAACCTGATATTAATTATTTTTCTTCCAAGATGCAACAACACAATCACATAATTTTTTAAAGTAATTTCTGAAATATAATTGTTTTTATTATTATTATAGTGTAATACCTTGCATGTACGTTACCCATTTTTAAAAAAAATCTAAATAAGTGATTTTTATTCATGATTTTTCAATCCTCTAAATTTGTTTATTAGTTGTCACGTCAAACCCATGTAAAATGTTTTCGGAAAAACTTGCCACGCAGCTATAAAAAGGTTCGCCAACCCTGACCTAGGGTTAGGTACACCCATTATCAGGATTCCTTAAGAATAACTTTCGTGGTACGTGTTTAGAACATTTATAAGAGAAATAAACTAAAAGGTAGTTTCTTACCAAAATTGCGCGCGAAATCTAAAAAGAAGTTTTTTGTATGAAAAAGATAGTTTCTAAATGAAACGCACCGAGTGGCAATACCGCATAATGAGAAATAATATATCTGATTTCATAATACTATTCCAAATGACGTTCAATAATGGGCAGATGGGATTTAAAATTTGAGGCGATAAACAATATTATACGATTGCAGTTCAACAATTATTGTCCCGAGTGTGTATAAAATATTTGTACTGCGATGATTGTTTGGAATATTAAAGCCTAATGTCTTAGATGCCTATATGCTCAATTTTAGAACTGTAGCTGCTATATTGAAATATTTGTTTCGTTTTTGGTGTGAGAGATCGCACCTAGATTGAAATGATGGGTGACAGATGATGAGACGTGGCTACTATCGTTTGGACTCGGGATCATGGTGATGTAGCCACGTCTCATCCACTGTCACAAATCTATCACAGAACTGTTTCAGGTCTGGTCCCATAAACTCGAAACCAACGTTTCCACCCTTTCAAGCTAGGTGCCACGTCTCACACTTAAAACGAAAAAAAGTATGTTAATACAGCAACTACGGTTCTGAAATCGAGCATATAGGCATCTAAGATATTAGGCTTCAATATCCCATATCAGCCATCGCAGTACACATACTTTATACACACTCCGGACAATAATTATTGAACAACCCTCATATTTACGGAAATATATGTTAATTGTCATGGATTTAATTTTAGTCATGTAAGAATGGATAGATGTGAATGAAAAATAAAACATACCATCAATATTATATTTCAAACTAAACATATTTTTTATTGTATAAATTATGGTACCCAAAAGATTGTTAAGAGCTTAAAAGTTTCAAAAGATTGCACGTGAAAAGGATAGAACCTACAACTAGATCTTCCATGTAAATAGATTCCTAATGTACCGGGTGACTGGAATTAAAGCACACTTACCTCTTTGTACATCGAACAATTCAGTGTAAAGGCTTCAAATTTTGTGAAGCTTTTACTATTCAAGATATGGGAAAGCACATTACCCGAAAAAAAAAAATACTTCCAGAAACACCAATATAAGATGTTTTGCAACAGAAAATATGAAAAGAAGACACAAATAATTTTAAAAAAATCGCACACATGCGAAATGAATTTTTTTCGTTTTAATTTCTGTCATCCTTATGAAGAAAGTAAAGAAGATTAAAATCCGATTATAACTTCCATTCAACCATGTAAGCACAAAACTTTGCATTAACATATAGTTTGCAGCCATGTTCTGACTATAAAGGAGGATAAAAACTAGGGAGTATCATTTCTTCGGCAACGTTTCTTTAATGACAATCAATCTTCTGTTTTCGATAACCTGGCCATATCTCTCTAAGAGTCTTAATCAGTATTATTATGGTCACCCCGTATACATGTTTATATTATAAGTCTTCCTCTACTTTGTTTTTTCATTTAATAGCGAAGAAGATTTTTGAAGAAAAAAAAACTATATTATTATATCAGATGATACTTTCGAAGTTTTTCGTATGCTGCATCATGCAAAACAGAAAAAAAGAAGAGTCTCATATTGTTAAAATTAAATATTATATTTATATTTTTTTACCTGTGCAATATAAAAACTACCTTTCCATAAAATATTAGTATATATTTCTTTCTTTTTATAGCCTTATTTCGATTTTTTTAAACATAAACTATGATGGAAAATAAAAGTATTTTATTTTGAGATTTAATACCTGTTAACTAAACACTACAAAAAAAAGCTTTGTCCAAACTTTTCTACAACTCCTAGGGTTTTTATTCTAACTATGCATTTGTTAACATTTAAAAGAAAAGATTTTACCTCAAAAACAGTTTTATTTTATGTTCCAGTCACGAATTAATTGATTTAACAAAAGAAAGGAAAGAAATGGGGGAAAAATTCTAAAACATCTTACTATATTATACAAGCGGGTATTTAAAAAGAAAAAAATCTGTTTAATCTGTTGGGAGAAACCAGGTGTTTTCTGGAAAAAAAATCACAGCCGTTTGAGGTTATTTTACATTGTGCAAGAATCTGAGTTAAAACGTAAAGCTTTTCTTGTACTTCAAACGTTTTATGCTAGAATTACTGCATTGGAATAATGAGATGTGCACGGTAAAAACGACTAATATTTCATGATTTGGGTAAATATAATATAACGACAATAGAAAATATACAATAACGTCTACCGAGTTATCCACGATTACAAAAAGCTTTTTTTTATCATAAGAAACCTTAGAAACTAATGTGTTTTCGAGATTTATAGAAGTATTTTTAAAAACACTTAACTTTTGCTGCCAATTATTTTCGAAAGCGTTTCTGAGTACTTTTTATTGTCTAAAAACCAGTTTTATCTACCTGAAATATACGTTTTTTGAATGCTTTTAATTGAATATATAATACGCGATTTATCACATTGCTAACGAAGCGTAGAACCAACAATGTCAAAAATGTCCAAGCCGGGAATCGATCTCGGAACTCTTCGAATAGCACTCTAGGTGTTCTACCATTAAAGGTACGAGGACGATGCCCAGCTTAGTATTTCCCACATGTGTTGGTAAAGCTGCAACAGCAGCACAAGATGGAATAGTCTTCATGAGCCCACAATCCTGTGGCGAAACATAAAGCACAAACAAACCCAGCATCGGTGAATATATATATATATATATAAGTTTAATAAATTTTTCAATTAATTTTCAGCAGTGAAATTACGCTCGAAATTATTGAATTCATAATACGTGATTTATCACATTACTAATGCAGTGTAGAGCAAACAATGTGAAACATGTCCAACCCGGGAATCGACCCGGAACCATTGGAATAGCGCTAAAAGTGCTCTACCATTTAAGCTACTAGGATTCCCAGCTTAGCATTTGTGACAGATTTCTGTCGCATATTTCTCATTTTATTCAAAATTAATTTAAAACATAACTTTATTACTTTTATAACATGTTATCCTCCCCCCCCACCTTTTTTTTTATACTGAAATACGTAATTAAATTCATGTCTCAAAAGCATACAGATTAAAGTGTTTTTCTAAAACATCTTTAACTCAGTTCGCTTAAATATTCAATTATTTTTTTCTCTTTCTCATTTAATCCTTTATCTATCCGTTATTGCTTCCAGTGCAAAAAATAAAAAATAAAATAAAATAAAAACTAGAAAGGCAGCTGCTTGTAAAATATGTCTTCATTTAATTCCATCGGATTTTTGACCGCCGCATTGATAAGCAATTCTTTAGTTCTGCTAATATTTCACTGTTGAGAATGTATTAACATCAAAAGTTATGGGAATCATCTACGTTACGGTGAATAATGGTCGAGTTATAAACCAGATGCCTTTGATTCTCTGCCATTTTTCTCATGCAGCAGTCTGCATTCTGCTATTTTAAGTAACAGTTAGTTAGGCGAATGCCTGTCTGTAATATATACAATTTCAGATTTTCTGTTGTCTCTCTCATCGTAATTAGAAACGGTTATTTTTTGCAACCTAGGCGTCACCCATCTGGTAGGGTCACCAGTTTATTTTCTGTAAAGTTTTGCCCCCAAAACTTTGTTCACTTTCGTGCAGTCACCAAAAGTTTGTAAATTCGGCGATACTGTGCATTGCCAAGATTTCTAGACTTCTAGCGAAAACGCTCTCTTCTCTTCTCTGACCTTCGAGATGTGAAGGTTCTAAAAGTAAAGGAACTTTGGCGCCCCATTTTTAACTGGACTCTCTCTCTCTCCCATTTTTTTCTAACTGAACCATCTCTAATTTTCCTTTAAATAAATCATTGCTCCAGTAAATTAATAGTTGGAGGTTTTTTTTATTATTATTCCCAATTGCATTCCAAGAAACCATCCCTTTAATAATCTCTATTATAGCATTTCCCACATTTGTTGGTAAGGCTGCATGTGCAGCACAAGATGGGATAGTCTTCATGAGCACACATTCCCGTGGCGAAACATGAGACACATTTTAATTGTTAGAAAAAAGATTATGTCCAAGAAATATATCTTGATGGCACACACGATAAGTTAACAGTATCAACATTAACATTAAAATTGATACTATTTTGTTAATCTTACATGAATAAATTCAACTACACAACTAGAAATTATTAATTGACAATGAATAACATCCTAAAAACCGATATTGTGGTTTCAGAAAACTGATTAAAGCACTATAAAAACTACTCGGAAAAATTTCCAAAAAAAAAAAGGTGGCATCAAAAAATACTTTGTTTTTAACAATATTTCTTGAAATCTCGAAAATATATTCGTTTCTTAAGTTTTTAATGATAAAAAACGCTTTTTGAAACGGTTCAGTCAAAATTATTTGTTCGAATAAATCTAACATAAAAGTTGCCATGATCGCAAAGAAGTATTGGTATTTTTATGTTATCCTGGTAAGAAAGCTCGCCAAAAGCATTTTTTAACTTGCTAGTTAACATTTTTTATTTCTCGCATCGTAAATTAAAACAATGCTTTGATGTTTAAATTAAATGTAATGCCTAGTTTATGGCATCATTTATTATTTTTATTTTTATTTTCTTTCTTTTTTTTTTTTTTTTTTTAAGAAATAAGTAAAGGACATGAATTTTTAATGTTTCAGTTTTAAATTAATGCTTTTAAGTATTTAAATTAAAATGGGTGAAAGGATTATATTTTGAATGAAATTCATTAAATATGAAAACATGCGACAGAAACAATGTTTGCCGATTTATCCCTTGCGTCCGGCTAACATAAATATACCTAGTTCTTGGTTTCTCTATCAGAATCTTCCGATGTGGCAAGGGATTGAACAAGTAAATTAAATTATGAATAAAAGTAACTTGATACAATGTCATTACATTTAAGGGATACCAAACTGGTCGCCAAAGGCGGCTAGTTGTAATTATAATCGAAAACTCGATACTTTTATCGAATGTCTCGACATTACAAACACAATATAAAATCAATTACAGTGTACTTTTAAAGTTTTATACACGTTCCTCATAAGTACATATGTCAATCGAAAACCGAAGTTGTTCTTTACACATGTTCACGTTAAAAAAATTGTATTTAAAATGTTAAATCGCAGGACCATATATTCTGGTGGAATCGTATCTGCTTCATTTAGGAGAGATTTTTTGTAATCTTATAATCCTTCTTCCTACAAATGTTTACTTTTAAAATTATTGCAGTTAGATTTAATTATTTTAATATTTTCCAAACACTGGATGTGGTAAGATCTTGTTTTACACGTCATGAATGGACGACAGTAGCGTAATACTCAAAGTTTAACGACAGTCCGTAGAAAAAATTATCTTTTCTAAGTGTCTCCAGCAGTATTGCAAAAGTTTTCTGAAAATTACTACAGGTATTACTATTTTTTTTATGTTGCTGTTCGAATTACCGATGTGGTAAAAATAGCTTCTGATTAGCGAAATAATTTTCTTATTAGTTCGAACATAAGGTTTTCGAGAGTTTATGAACGGTTCCTATTGAACAAATTTGAAATTAACCAAGTTTTAATTATCGTTAATCCATGGTATTCTCATAAACTAAGAATAGTTTATGTTGGGATTTATACTTTTAATAGCGATTTCCGTCTAAAAAAATAATGCTTAGAAAAACTACAAAAAGTGGCTTTGTCTAAGCTTTTCAAAAACCTGTTAGATGGATTTGTTAAAATTTAAAAGAAAAAATTATATTACCTCATAATATTTTTTGTTACAGTCGGTATTTATTTGGTTTCACAAAATGTAACAAAAGAAAGGGATAAAATTTCTAAAACATTCTATAGTTTTATGCATGCAAATATAAAAAAGAACTCTGCTTAATCCACTGGGACAAGCCCGACTGTTTTGGATAATAAAAAAATGTGTTATTGAAAGAGATATGTTTTAATGTAGGAGGAAGCTTTTCAGGTATTTAAATGGTTTTACACTATATTTATTGCAGGTCATCCATTTATTCAATTTGTGATTACCAGGAATTCGTAGGAATAATTTTCGTGGTATTTGTTTCGGATATTTGTAGTAGGAATAAACTAAAAAAAAGTTTTCTACTAATTTTGCATGCGAAATTGAAAAATAAGTCATTTGTATGAAAAATAAAGTTCTCAAATAAAACGCGCCGAGTGGCAGGCCCTAATAATGAGACGTAATATATATAATTTTATATAACAATAGAAAATAACGTATAATAATGGATGGATGGGATTTCAAATTTATGTAGGAAGCATTATTATGTTTATGAATAAATTTGTTAATTTATGGCCGTATCAGACGACACTCTCTTTCGCAGAACATTTTCCGCAACAACATTTCAGTCAGCAAAAGTTGCTTGACCTTGATGAAGGAGAGAATTTTTCTGGCTAAACTTGCTCATCGAGCGTTTCCCGCATCGCTCGGAAAATGTTTGACTTTTATTCAGCACTGATGAACTAAACCAATAGGAGTGGAGCTAGGGGGAAGATAGGTAAAGATTTGTTTTCGTAATGAAAATATCACCGCCAAGTCGCCAATGTTTGTAAACAAATGCATATGAATTTTTGCTGGTGCTTGAAATCAGTATTATTTAAATGCTTAATAAATATTATCAAAACACTATTTTTTATGCATTTGTTAATACCTTTTTTACTATATTCGTGGTATAATTAAATATATTAAAACTCGATTTTCTTTTTTACTGTATGTAATTGAAACGATTACATTACTTAAATTGCATTATGTTCTCATATGCAAATTCGCTAGCGTTTTATGTAAAAATGAGATCCTTTTTATCCGTACTTCGAATAAAAATTTCAGATTATTCAAATTCAAGTGCCAGAAGATTTTTCTTCTTGGCAAAAGAAAATAATAATAATAATAATAATGGCACACTTATTACTTTAAAAGAGTCCAGGCTTTTCTCAGAGGGTCCTGAAATTGTAAAATTGTAAAGAATGTTTTATATTTGTGCGAAATTTAGCCTAAATTTTATGAATTTGAAATATTCGTTATTTATAACGTTATGTATAAACAAGAGCCTGAAGGCTCTTGTTTATACATTTTTAAGAAGATATATGCATGTAAAACACATATATTTCTTTCACATATGTAAGAGTGACAGGTTATATTTATCTTTCAAATGATTAAATTTATAAAAGTTTCAGTTTTAAGATGGAAAAGTTTTAGACAAAGAATTTTGTGAAGGGTTCTGTTTGAATTGAAAAGTTTTGTCATGGGTCCTGTTTTGAAACGGAAATTTTTGAGAAGGGTATAAAAATTACTAAAAAACCATCCGTAGAGCATCTTAGCATTCTATGTGTATTGGTAATGTCAAAACAAGAGTCACTGCACAATTAGAGTGGGGTTCTTCATTAAACAATGTATGCATCGAATTTAAAATGCATAAAACATTTTCAATTTCTTTTTTTTTTCATTTTTAGTATTTGGCTATTTTTCAATAATCTTAATACATCAAGTTTTAATAATATTTCTGATTTCCATTACTCAATCAATAAAATTATTTTAAACAATTTTTCTCACACTATTACAAAGTATTTTCATACTTAAATGCATGAAACTTTCATACATTGTCATCCATGGGCAAGTGATTCGAACACCTCTTTCCCCAATAAATAAATAAATATAATAACATGGATATTAAAACAATTAAGCGTAAATAAATACAAGTAATAACAACAAATAAAAAAATAAATAGTGGTTTTCTAATTGGTTATAAACTCTTTCGGTGATTTTTATATCTGGAAAATTGTGTTTCAAGTAGTAATCATGAGAGTGTGTTTTTAAAAGTATACCCCTTTTTTTGGAGGGGGGGGGGAGAAGACAAAAAAAATCTATTTATTTAAACCTATTGCCTGACTTAAATAAGAGGGTATAGCTATAACAATATACTTTTCCAGTGTATAAATTTATTCAAATACTCCAATGTATAAATATTTACTCAAATCCAAACTGCTTATTTTCAGGCTCATTTTTAATCGCTCAAATGATGCCGTAGAATTTGACATTTTAAGCCGGTAGCTCATGAAAAGACGTGAAGCAGCAGTTGATTTTAACCTTTAACTGATGTGACTAAAATTTGTCACACAGCTGATGTGATCCGGTCTCTCAGACCCCTCGAATAAAATGAATAATAAAAAAAAAAAACTCAAATGGCTAAATTTACTTAAATTTTGTCCTAACAATATCGTTGTACTTCTCTTAGGAGCATGTGAATTAAATTGCCTGAAAAAAGTATTTTATTCATATTATTTAACTTCAGTACAGAAAAGTAAAAAGCCAAGTGTTTACAGCTGGGAGTCGCGGGGTCTGGGAGACCGCGTGACATCAGTTAAAGGTTAACTTAAGATATGTTACACTTTTCGAAAAATGAAAGACGCTATTCGATTTCAATTCACCTCGAAAGGGTTTTATATGTATATAAAATAATAATAATAATAATAATAATATATAATTATCTAATATAAGTTTCTCTTTCTTAACTTTAATGTTAACTGTAAATAATTTTTTGTTGTTTGTTTCTTATATTCCATTATTCTTTAATTAATATCCTATAAATTAATCTTAAAAAAAAATGGTGGTATTAAATATAACTTTTATTTTTCAAACCTGAACTTTATACTAACTAACGTTCCCTGGATTGCGGTGCCGCAAAGGTGGTAGGACCATCCCGCCCTGTGCTAGGGGCTTGACCCAACCATCAGCCACAAGCAAGTTCCCAGGGTGGGCGATTAGATTAGATTAGATTAGATTAGATTAGTCATCTAATATGTACAAAAATAACTATGAATGGGCCAGAAAGTTTCACACTATAAAGTTCTTTTCCTTCCTTTTTTTTTTAAAAAAGCCTTAAATTTAACGGGGACTTTTTCATGGGCGCTGGCTAGAGGTAAAACCCTCAACCAAGGATTATAAAATTTATTCTAGTACTGTTTCTTTCTTTCTCCCTCCCCCCCTCCCCCATCATTACAAGCTTTTTTTCAGGTAAACAAATAAAATTTACGAGAAATAAATAATTTTGAGTTGGGGTAGGAATATTTTAATTTATATATCAAGTTAGATTTATAATGAGGCATATGCTTATCACAAAACTATCTCCAAAAACATTTTGCCCCTTCTAACAAATTTCACTTTGCCGGTGCCATTGGATTAATTTTATAAGAATAATGCACAAAAAATAAAGGAAAAGAAAAAGCCCTACTTCTAATGCTAACTCTCTCATCAGGTTTCCATAACATCCCAGTTTTTTTCTTTTTAAAAATCACAATTTCTTGTTTTTTACTTCTTTTTTCTTTGCAGATGCTGACAATAAAATAAGTAATGCGCAAAGCTTTTTTTTCTTTTTTTTTTTTTTTTTTTTTTTTTTTTTTTGTTATTGTTTGAAGCTAGTACGCCCTTAACCATTTATATTTAATCTCATAAACTAAAAACTAATGAACTGAAATATAAACAATTGTGTAATTGCAAACTCGTGGTTTTTGCTATCATGCCAAATGTTATAAATACAGTAAAACCTCCCTAAAGCGACCACATTTCGTTCCAATAAAAATTGGTCGCTCCGAGAGGCGGTCTCTTAATGGAGGTCATGTTTAAATCTGGATTTTAACTGTTGAAAAAAGGTAACAATTAATGTAACTAAAATTTATTTTTTACATTAGGAAGAAATATAAAATTTAAGTATCAAAACAAAAGTTAATTACATAAGTTAATTACTGCAGAGTTTAAAAACTGAATGCATTGACGTTTGCTTTGATTTTACGGTTTGATCTTTTATAACTTTTATTTTTATGCCCATTCAAAGTTCAGTTAATAAATGCATTTTTTGGGTGGAGAAAATAATGACAATTTCATTAATTTATCTATTTCTTTGAGAGTTTCCTGACAGAACAGGTCAGGGCAGTTTATTGACCGTCATTCTTAATTTGTCATCAGAGATAATTTCGTTGCCTAAAAAGCCACAAAGGGGTTTAAACACAGAAACGTTACAGGAAAAGAAAAAATTCTAAAATTAGTTCAGAAGTTGGATAAATAATGCGCTCTTCGGAATTATTTTTCTAATATAACCTTCTTCAAGCGATCAGGGAAAAAAAAAACAGAATTGTTTTCTTCAAAAAAATTGATGCTCATGGAGGGAGTTCAACTGGGATGGTCTCTGAATGGAGGTAAAATTAGTATTGAGCCTATGGGAACAAATTTCGTTCCATGAAAAAATGGTTGTTCAGGGGGGTTTCACTGTAGTCGAATAGAGACGAGATGAAAACACGATAAAGATATACAAATGTATCGGGTAATCCTTCCAAACAATGCACAACAGATAACCCTACAAAAAGTTTGAAGAACCTGTTTACCGAACACGGAGCAAGCTGGACCAACATGTTTTGTAAAATGTTTCCTGAAATGTTTGTTGTTTATCGTTCCCCGTATTACAGTATAATTACTTTTACTAATGCAATAATGGATGGACGAGATTGGTAAATAAATCTGATCAACAGTATTATATTTCAAACTAAGTATGTTTTTTTAAAATTGTGCAAATTGTGGTACTCAAAGCATTGTTTAGGAACGTAAAGATATTAAGTGATTGCATAGCGTAAGAATAGCGCCTATAATTATATTTTTGATATAAATAGATTTCTAATATATACATATACATACAATAAGCCTTGCTCTTTATTTTAATTTCAAAGGAAAATGTTGACAAAAAACTATATTATGATATCAGATGATACCTTCAACATTTTTTTTCATATGCTGTACAAAAGAGAAAAAAGTACGAGAAAAGAGGTTCATATAGTTAAATTGCATGTGGTATTTATATTTTTTTAACCGTGCATTATAAAACGATCTTCCCACAAGAAATTTAGTAAATGCATCTTCCTTTTTTTCGTATTTTGCAGTCTCATTCTCCCCCACCCCCTTTTTTTTATCATAAACTATGTTGAAGAATAAAAGTATTTTATGCTGGAATTTAATTTGTTAAATAAAAATCTCTCTCTAAAAAATAGAGCTGAGAAAAATGATAAAAAAGAGCTTTGTCCAAACTTTTCTACAGCTCCTTGTCTTTTTATTCGAACGATGCATTGTTTAACATTAAAAAAATAATACTACCTTCAAAACCGTTTTATTTTATGATTCTGTCCCGAATTATATGATTTAACTAAAGAAAGGAAAGAAAGGAAAAAAAAATTATAAAACATCTTGATATGGCATACCAGTGGGTATTTAAAAAGGAAAAAAATCTGTTTAATTCGTTGGGAAAAACCAGGTGTTTTCTGAAAAAAAAATATTCACATAGGTAATGGGGCTTTTTACATAGTTTGAGAATCTGAGTTACAGCGTAAAGTTTTTCATATATTCTAAAAGTTTTATGCTAGAATTACTGCACAGGAATAATGAGAGTTGCACAGTAAAACGAGTAACGTTTCATAATTTAAATATAATGTAGTGACAAAAAAAAATATATATACAATATGCTCTACCAAGTTATCCACGATTACGAAAACTTTTTATTTATCATAAGAAACCCTAGAAACTAAATCAGAAAAACCTCCCTAAAGCGACTACGTTCCGTTCCAATAAAAATTGGTCGCTCTGGAAGCTGGTCTCTTAATGAAGGTCATGTTTAAATCTAGATTTTAATTGCTCAAAACAGGTATCTATTAATGTTACTAAAATTTATTTTTCACATAATGAAAAAATATGAAAATTTAAACATCAAAACAAAAGTTAGTTACATAAGTTAATGACCGCAAAGTTTGAAAAATGAATAGATTGACGTTTGCTTTGATTTTACGTTTTTATCTTTTATAACTTTTATTCCCAAGTCCTTTCGAAGTTCAATAAATAAATGCAATTTGTTTCTGGATGGGAACAAATAATGACGATTTCATTAATTTATCTTTTTTTAAGTGAGTATCCTGACAGAATAGGGCAGGGGAGTTTAATGACCGTCATTCTTAATTTGTCATCAGAGCTAAATTCATTTCCTAAAAAGGCACAAAGGGGTTTAAGCACTTAAAAGTTACCAAAATAAATAAAAATTCTAAGCTTAGTTTAGAAGTTTGATGAATAATACGCTCTCCGCAATTAATTTTCTAATAAAACCTCCTTCAAGCGACCAGGAAAAAACGGAATTTGTTTAATTTTCTTCAAAGAAATGGGTCGCTCATGGAGGGAGTTCAACTGCGATGGTCTCTGAATGGAGGTAAAATTAGTATTGAGCCTGTGGGAATAAATTTAGTTCCATGTAAAAATGGTCGCACAGGGAGGTTTCACGGTATGTTTTTGAGATTTATTAAAATATTAAAAAATATATATCCTTTGCTACCATTTATTTTCGAAGACGTTTCTAAGTTTTATAACGTAAAAGCAGTTTTATCTAAATGAAAAATACATTTTTCGAGTGCCTTTAATTCTTAAGTAATAACAATATTAACATTATCATTAAAATTCATAATATTTTGTTACTCTTGCGTATCAAAATTCAGTTACGCAGCTTGAAATGTTTAATTGTGAATGGATAATATCTTAAAAAGTGATGTTCCTGTTTCAAAAAATCGAATAACTCACATAGAAATAATTGAGTAAAATTTATGAAATTGCTACATTGTATAAGTCCTTTTCCTATATAGTTACCGTGCACAGTAACACATTTCTGCAAATGATATATCAAAAAGAGGGGGGAGGTGATGTATTCCAGGAGCCGCGATAGTATATCCAGTGGGGAGTATTTTTCTATCTTTTGCCGACCCCCACATGTGACATATTGTTGGAAAGGCCCGAGACCAGTTACTCATGTTATGCATCCCGCGAGCACCTCCCCCTCAAAAAATTTGCCCCCTGGGGGCATAAATATTGTCTGCAAAATTTATAAAAGTGCCGTCCGGAGCGCAAATTGGAGGGAGGGGCTCAGGATATGCATAACATGAATAAGTGGTCACATGCCTTTCTAACAATATGTCACATGTGGAGGTCGGTAAAAGTTAGAAAAATGCCCCACTTTGGGTCTACTATCGCGCCTCCTGGAATACATCCTCCCCCCTCTTTTTAAAATACCGCTTGCAGAAATGTGTTACTGTACACGGTGACTATATCGAAAAGGACTAATACAATAATAATACCTTAACTTATTGACACCCCCTCGTACACTACAAAAAGTACACGGAGAGCATTGCGAAAAATAGTGGTAGCAAAAAAAGCTTTGTTTTTACAAATGTTTCTTTAAATCTTGAAAATATATTCGTTTCTGAAGTTTTTAATGATAAAGAACGCTTTTTGAAATTGTGTGTATCCCAGAAGATGCTATTGTATACTTCAACGTACGTGGGTAAACAGACGATCATAGAGTGCAGTTCAATATTTCACGCAGTATTAAATGTGTGTGATTGAAATACATGTACACGGTGAAAAATGACAAATGTTTCTTAAGGGTCTCAGGACTCTCAAAATTGGAAAAACGGAAAAAAAAGACCATTTTCAACGTTTAATATCTTAAAATGTGTATAATTTAAAACCACAATTTTTATTGGTATGAAATATCTTTCAGTAAGTATGTTCTTTCATTTCATTTATTTAAAAAAATTGCAAGATTCAGAATTAGTATTCATAGGGCGTTACAAACTGTCAGACCTTTCTCCAGCCGAAAATTGGTATATCAGCTTACGCGCAGGATTACAAAATAAATTTTGCAACTAGAATGAAATTTTTCATGCCTATTTATATTTCCGACAGTAGTAATAACCCTGAACCTAAATAAATTTGTATTTAAAGCATCTTTATAGTTTTAATACAAAGTTGTATTTAGCTAATACAACATTTTGAAATTTTCAACGGTATGATCACCTAAAATAATATTTTTTTGAACAATAAAAATGAAATTTTAGGTTCAGATTATACAGACTAACATGAAATATATGTTTTGAAAAATTCAAGAAAAACTATTCAAAAGTTTTTGAGATATCTTGCGCATTATGCCCAAAAGCATCATTTTGAGAAAAATGACTTGAACGTTTCGTAAACGAGGCTTCAGCTATTGATCGAGTGTAATTCTAAAACCATAACTTCTGTTCTAATGGGAATTTCAAGGAAACAATTAGATTAAAATGTTCAGAAAAGATAGGAATTTAACATCTAAAAAATTTAAAATTTCGAATATTTTTGAGATTTAAGAATCCTAAGACCGCTTAATCTGCGCAAATATAATATAAATAGAACGAATTTATGCAGTATTGAAGTCTACCGTAGTGGAGATTGCTTTGGGGCCTATAGTAACTATGGCTGTTCTTTTCAAATTATCCTTATTATTATACACAAAAAAAACCACAATTTCATTTCCTTTTTCCATTACATACAAGGACGAGATAGTCACAAGGAAATTTACAACGCCAGAGAAATACAACCGGGAGCTCCACAAAGAGTGTGCAACGGAGCGCGATGGAGTCGAACCGCACAGACTTCCTAACAAGGAAGGTCTCCATACTGGGCATACTCAGAATATTTTGAAAAAAATACCAATTAAACTACTTATGTATGTAATAAAGGATCAGTCAAATTTAGCGGCGGAATTACAGTAGAAAGTCTGTAAAAGAATAAAATACTTTCGAGTATTTGGCGCGAAAAGACGAAAGCGTCACGCGATTTGGCAAGCAGTATTTTTAACTCGCCAAAAGCAAACGATTTCAATGCATCTGAAAATTGTTTGTTAATTGATTTTTTGAATGCGTGTAAAAAGTATTTAATGAATTTAAACAAACAATGAGAGAATTTAATAAATACATTTTTTCGTATTACATATTTATGTTGCTTGTTACTTAATTTTATTACTTTAAAAACAATTTCATCTATAAAAAATACTTTCATACATTTAAGCGTATTCCAAAATAAAGGAAAGATTCATTTAGTAGTTATTCATTTCAAACCAAGGAATTCGTCGTTTCCATAGCAACAAAATTGAACTGACAGCGCTCAATTGGACTTAATTTTGAGATATTGAAACAATTTTAATTTTGTTTCAATTCATAAAATGTGATATTTAACTTTCATTATAAATACATATATGACAAAACTGTAGCTAAATCAAACTAAAACTGACAAAACTACAGTTATTTAAGTTAAATTTATCTAAACAAGTTCAATATGAAATATTTTTATCTTAAAGAGTATGACATGAAAAAAGTATTTTTCGAAATTTCATTTCATCGCCAACCAATGATAAATCACCAAATAAACGAAAATTTCATTATTTTTTACGAACGTTTTATCGGGGTTCCGCCAAAAATTTTTTTATAAACATATATATCCACATGAGACGAACACTCTGTAATTTTTTCAGATTTTTCTGAATATGCCCGTATGGAGACCTTCCTTGTAAGCTCTCAAGCGATTAGCGGCGTGGTACCTTAACCACTTAGGAAACGGGGGCCACAATTTATGCAGTAACCTTTTCCAATTTAAAGTAAATAAATATATTACATCTGAATCAATATTTTAAAATAAAAAAAGGAAAATTTATATCAGACTAATAATATATAAAACTGAAAAAAAACCCCACATTAATAACACTATCAGGCCACCAACCCTACCCTCCAACCATTTTTTAACTGAAGTAAAGTGAAATTAGTTTTTTCAAAAGATAGAAAGTGAATTGAAGTGAAGGGATGTGTCAGGGTAATAGCTGCGGCTTGCATGCTCGCAATACCTACTCGGTTCAGATTCGACACTGGTATTTCTCACTATATTTTTCTGGTATAAACTTTTGAATATTTTGAAACACTTAGTTTTGCTATTATCTCTATGTAATAACGATAGTGTCCTAATTCTAATAATATTATAAATGTGAAGTGTGAATATGTTTGGTTGAAATCAGAACCAAAATGGATAACCAATTTTTTTTTTAAATTATTATTCATTATTCATTAGATTAATTTTGTTTCCAATGTTTAAAATGTCCTTTACGTTAATAAAATTTGTTTTGTTTGTAATACATAAAATAAAAGTTATAAAAATAAAGCCTGCCTTCAGTCAGATGCAGCAAGAGAATATTCTCTTGCGTTTTTAATATTGTGGTATTTTAAAGAAAAAAGTAAGAAAATTGATTTGACATTAAAGTAGCATAATACACCAATCTTAACCTTACTAAAAATGCACCTGATGCGAAAATGCACGAGTGATTGCGTTTCTGGATTTTTTACAACCATTCTTTCTTTCTAATGGTATTATTCGACTTATAAATTAGGAGATAAAAAATGCGACAATTGCTATTTGGAAAAGCGATTAAAAATTCCAAAAACGCAATTAGCCTTAAAACCAGTGTTAGTTATGTTGGTTATATTGTGCTAATATTTGCATCCTTCGCTAACAGTGTTGGTAATTTAGTAGAATTCTGAATTTAAAATCCTTACCAGTCTTTATAAACAGTATTTTCACTTTACTTAGTCGACGAGAGTCTGTCATTAAATAAAGCGAAAATTAGTATTAAAAATGCCTGATGTATAATAATTATTATTCATTATTCATTAGATTAATTTTGTTTCCAATGTTTAAAATTTCCGTACTTAAATTAATTTATATTGTATATAATTAATATTTCCGTAATTTAAAATTAACGTATTTTGAAAACAAAAATACGTTTAATTTTAAGCACTGGTTGCTATCACTGATACTTGAACTATGATACCAACGTTCCTAAAATATTGGATTTATATTGGAAATATTTGTAATGAAATGTCAACTCTTTAAATTGTAACTATCTCAAAAAATGTCAATATTGCGAAAATATTTACTTTATGTTGGAAATATTAACTGTGAAATTACAAAATATTTTTTGCCAATTTATATTTTGCACATATTTGCGCAATACTGAAAAGAAAATATTTTGCAATTTCACTATTAATATTTCCATTATAAAGTAAATACTTTTGAAATTTGCTTGTAACTTTTTTTTATGTATTACAAACAAATAAAATTTGAAAATTTTATTAGCTTAAGACACTTAAGTGAAAATTTAAAAAATTGGGGGGAAAAAATCAAAATTATGTATAATAAATTAAAAAAAATTAGTTATCCGTTTTGATTCTGACTTCAACTAAAAATATTTACACTTTCACAATTATAATATTGATTAGAATTAGGACAGTATCATTATTACATTGAGATAATAACAAAACTAAGTGTTTCAAAATATTCAAAATTTCATACCAGAAAAATATACTGAGAAATACCAGTGTCGAATCTGAACCGAGTAGGTATTGTGAATATGCATGCCTGCGGCTTCTCATTGTGGTAGAATGTCTGGAAGACATCTGAGTAAATATTGGTTTTGATTTTGAGAAATCGTATAGCAGTGATTTTATGGGGAGGTATTATGATGATTATGAGAATCACAAAAGACATACTATAGCTTTTGAATATAGTAGTATGTGTTTACACACAACCTTGAGTCAAATTAAAAGCTGGTTCATTTCATCGACAGTGCCGGCATTACAAACGCAATAAACGCATTATGAAATCAGTTACAGTAGTAAACGTTTAAAGCTTTATACAAGTTCGTCATCACTACAAACATAAATCTAAAATCGAAGATGTTACTTACACATATTCACGTTAAAACTTTTAGATTTAAAATGTTAAATCGCAGGGACTGTATGTAGCAGTAGGACCACATATACTGGAGTAATCGTATCTGCTTAATTAGTATAATCTCTCCGCTGTCCTTACAATCAGCGCATTTTGGGTCTCATACATTATCTGAAAAATTTAAAGCTTTTTATTTTTTCGTTAACAATATCCATCTGCATATACTTAGCTATCAACTATTCCACTTTTTAGTTATCATAATTTCCGAATGGAAATCTTTGCTTAATTTTAATGTTAATTAATTTCAAAACTCTTCGATTAAATAAGGTAAGGATTGCAATTCGGAAATAATATTAACACAAAAGAGGAATAGTTCGCAGCTATGGATATCAAATAAATATATACATCATACTCAAAAGGATTCTTATATTTTTTCTCCGTCAACAAGCAAATCTGGTGAACACATTAACAAAGTATATTTTATGAAAAAAAAATGAATGAAATTTACAGAAATTAAGAATTATAAGCTGGAGAATCGAACAACGTTTTCAAATTTCCTATAAAAAGGTGCATATCTTAAACTACAATCGATTCCTTCCGCGGAACAATTTTTCGTTGTGATTCCTTGAAAATCGTATTAAATTAAAAAACAATGACACCGTTATCAAAAAGACACCATACTTTTATAGGAAAAGAGGTAAAACTGCTCGATTGCTTTCAATCATCATAAGAATACATGGCAATGTGCAAATTACTGTACTTACCAAATGTGAAGAGCAGATCTTTAGCATGGGCAGCGTTCATAATGAAAAATAAATAGAAAAATAACCATTGTTATTTTCATACTCGCGCACAATAGAAGACTAAAAACCTCAAACATACAAAACCTCAAGCTCATGCTCGTTCACTAAAATCAGAAGAAGATATTCTTTTGAGATAAGATATCTGAATAAAAAATATCCTACTGTCACAAAAGAAAATCAAACTGAAAGCAAATTCATTGTTCACTCTCTTGAGTGACGCCATATCAACAAGTCGCCGCCATCAATACCAGATTTAAATTTGCAAAAATTGCCAGAATAGAAAACACGATTTCTTTTCTATACATGACTGAATAAAATTTTGGATGTAAGACAGATTGAGCTTGACCCCGACCAAGCCCAAAGACTGATATAAAAATTGAGTCTGTTTCAGCTCCATCCCCTACGTGTGCGAAACATTACGTCACATATAAGTGTTTGGATTGAAAGAATGCAAAAGTTTGGGGATGGTAGAAAAAGCAAAGGATAATTTAGACTTCAATTTATCGGAAGCGCTATAGCACTGTGTTCAGGAGCGCTGTACAGGGTGGTTAAAATTAGGTCTAACGGTACCAAGAGGCCCATAACTTTACCATCGTTTTACTGAACGGATCCGAATGAAAGTTCAGATGTACGTTATGTAGATAATTTTTTGAAAAAAGTTTCAAATTTTGCCACCAGATGGCGTTTTAACAAAAAAATCAAAGAATAAGGGAATATTTTATTTATTTACACACCTGTGTGCTCTATGTGCACACCTTGTCGATCAACAATATACTGAAAGCGTACCACAGCGTTATCAACGGCCGCACGCAACATATCAGTAGGAATGTGGGAGACACGGCGTACAATACTAGCTTTCATGTCCGCTAAATTAATTACACGTTCTTGATAAACATGATCTTTGAGAAAACCCCACAGACAGAAATCACAAGGGTTCAGATCTGGTGACCTTGCTCGCCAGGAAATCGGGAAAGTACGCGAGATGACACTTTCATCAGAGAAGTTGACTTGAATTACAATCTCTACACATCTTGCCGCATGAGCTGTTGCTCCATCTTGCTTGAATATTGTGGCAGTCAAACTGCCTGTTTGTCATATCGCCGCCAGGACAACATGATTTTGCAGGACTCTACTGTATCGGTCACCTGTTACTGTACGCCTAACAAACCCGTTCATTGTAACTTCCTCGAGAAAATGCGGGCGCATAATAAAATAAGCCGCGAACCACACCAAGCCGTGACGTATTGGGAATGTAGCGGCTGTTGTTGCATGGCATGGGGATTGGTGGAACCCCATATGTTGCAGTTCTGTGTGTTCACAGCCCCATCTACGTGACGATGAGCCTCCTCGGTCCATAAGATATGCGATGGCCAGTACTCATCCACTTGCATCCTCGCCAGAAAACGCAACGCAAAATCAAGACGTGCTGAGAGATCTTGTGGTTTCAACTTTTGCGCGATATGCATCTTGTAAGGGTAGATCTTCAGAAATTTGCGTAAAATCCTGCGAACGGTTGCCCAAGGAATGTCCAATGCTCATGCTATTGAGCAGCCACTTACAGTTCTATTTGAAGAATTTGCAGATGCTTCAGCTGTTGTAATTGCAACTTTCTCCACAATTGTCGACTCAGCTGCACGTCGTCCTCTTCCCGGTGCAACATCCAGAGAACCAGTTTTTTCAGATTTACAAATATTGCATTTAACTGCATTTACGGGCATGGGTCCTCTCCTTAAGTTTTTCATCCATCGATAAGCACGGTGGGCTGTCGAAGCACTGCTCTCATTCTGATAAAAAAGTTTTACGATCAAGTCACGTTCCTTCTTGTTCAACGGCATGTTCACTGCCGACGAAGGTTTCTTTGAACCATATGTACCGCTTTTATAGGAAAATTGCACTAACTACTCATTTTCACATTGTTTTAGCAGTAAAGCGCCATCTGATGCTTCAAACTTTTGTTTTACGAAAACATCGGCCGCATGATCTACATAACATATATCTGAAATTTCATTAGGATCCGTTCAGTACAATCGGAGCTATAAGACTCTGAGTACCGTCAGCTTAATTTTAACCATCCTGTATTTATGAGCTCCGGTGAATTTCGACCAATATTTAAATATTTACTAAAAACAGAGAAGTATCAGATCTGACTCCTGTTGGCTCCGGCGCAATTAAGACCTGACAGAAACACATTGCCATAACTTTCACCGCAATCCTTAGAAAAAATTATCTTTTCCAAGTGTCTCCAGAAATATTGCAAGAGTTTTCGGAAAAATAGTAGTAAAGATATTAATATTTGTTGTTGTTGTTGTTGTTCGAATTAACCGATGCGATAAAATAATTTTGATTAAGAAATTATTTCCTCATTAGTTTTAACGTGAGGTTTTCGGGAAATTATTAGTGGTTCGAATTAACTGAAAGTTGCCATTAACGAAATTCTAATTATCATGAATCCGTAGTATTCTTATAAACTAAGAAGATTTTATGTTGGTATATAAACTTTTAATAGAAATTCCTTTCTAGAAAATAATGCTGAGAAAACTACAAAAAATGACTCTGTCTAAGCTTTTCTAAATCCCATTATGTTTTTATTTTAACGATGAATTTGTTAACATTTAAAAGAAAAAAGAATATTATCTCAAAATATTTTTTGTTCCAGTCAGTATTTATTAGGTTTTACAAAATGTAGGGAAATCAAAGGCTGAAAATTCAAAAACATATTACTGTTTTATACCCTGCGAATATAAACAAAGAATCTCTGCTTCATACGTTGAGAGAAACCACGTTGTTTTGAAGAAAAAAAGAAATGTTTAACGTTTCAGGGGCAGAGTAATTCTGTTACTAAAATGTTGATATAATTGAATATCATCAGAATTTACGGACAAATTTATCTGAAATAATTAGGTTCGTTTCTTTGGGTTTTTTCTTCTTCAAATTTAAATAATTCTGGGAGCCGTTAGGCAGTTTCTATTAAAAATTTAATGCTGCGTATAATATTCCGCCGCCATTTAATGGTTAACGAACGAGGATTTTTTACAATGTATGAGAATGCTTTTCATGTATTTAAATGGTTTTAAACTACATTTATTGCATAGGCAGAACATGTGCTTACATTTTGTGAGTACCAGTAACTCCTAAATATATTTTTCGTGGTATGTGTTTAGAACAGTTGTAAAAGAAATAAGGTAAAAAGTAGGTTTCTACCAAATTTGAATGGGAAATCTAAAAAGATTTTTGTATGAAAAATGTAACTTTTAAATAAAACGCACCGAGTGGCAACACCGCATAATTAGACATAATATGTATGATTTTATAATACCATTCCAAACAACGTACAACAATGGATGGATGTGATTTTAAATTTGAGGAGAGGAACACTATTATATTTACTGTTAAAATTCTTAATTATAATAGAATTAATTTTACTCATGCAATATTGGATAGGCGTGATTGAAACATGAAACAGATCAACGATATTACATATCAAACTAAACATGTTTTTTTTTTTTTTTTTTTTTTTTTTTTTTTTGTACAATTTATAGTACTCAAGGGATTATTTAGGATTGTTTTTAGTATTTAAAAGTTTGCATAGTAGAAGAATAGTGCCTATAATTATCTTTTTTATGTAAATAGTTTTCTGGTGTATACATATATATGTTATATTATTAATTCTTCCTTCGCGATATTTCCATTTTACATGCTAAATTTCCGGCATATTCTCTAATTTTTTATCCTTTAATAATATCTATCATTAATCCTATTAAATTCTCCTTAAAATAATTATTATCTTACTCAATTTAGTTAAATATAAACCTTTTAGTTTATCCCTAAATTGTATCAAGATTTCTGACCATTTCTATTATTTAGTGTGGATTCGAATGTTTTTAAAAGAGCTATTTCTTTTTTTTTACTTGTGTTATTCCGAGATTCTATCGCACTCTGAGGTATTTTTAAATGCATCCGCTCCAAATTGTCAGGACTCTTTACGAAATCACTCCCATTGGACGCGACGCACAGTGGGGCAGGGAACCACCAAAGTTGGCAATAAATAAAATTTACTTTGAACAAAAAAAGCACATCATGCATTCTTTTATATATTTTACGTAGTGAAACTTAAAACTTTTACATAAGCTATAGAGTAATTTATTAACCCTTAAATGCGCGATTTTTTATTTTGTTTCGAAAAAATTATATATCTGAAAGGTTTATTACACAGGGAAAATAATGAAAAAATTAGAGATACGTTTTTCATATAATACGTCAATCTTTTCTTCTGTTGCACATCAGCAATATTGCAAATTTGTAAATATTTTATTACGTATGTCTCCAAATACCTTATTTTATATAATTATTTATTTTATAAAACCTAACCTTTAACCCTTTAATTCCCATGATAGAACACGTTCTAGAAATTACGTAGTTCAGAAAATCTGACTTTACACCAGAAAAGTTTCAATGGTTAATTTCCCTTTATTTAAATAGGGAATGTCTGTTATCAATTAAAGCAGATATAGCTATTTTAATTTTCTGGTGTGAATTATGTATATACGAATAAAAATACCTATTAAATACAAAACACTGTTGTTTGCATATATGCAAAGCCACTAAAGGGTTAATTAATTTACAAAGCTTTTTCAAATATTTTCTGTACAAAAATAAGTTAAAAACAAGACATTAAGATAGTTTCTTACAAGTTAAATATTTATAAATCATCCATAATATCGCCTTAAAAATGTAAAAAAACTGGTATAACTCTTTTTTCAGATATCATTCGAAGTGGAACTAGAGACGTAATAAATACGACTGAATCACTGGCTTCCGAGTCACAGAAAGATTGTTTGTATGAGCTATGTCACGAAGACCCGTCAAAACCCCACTTTGATATAAGGCACAACTGCTTTAATTATTAATTTTCAAGCGATAACAGGCTCTGGTATTTGTAACAAGCGCTCTGAAGTATGATCTAGAAGAGCCTGTAATGCAACTGATGCACTAATTTCTGTTACTGCGATGTTTTTAGGATAACATTCTTTTTTTTGCCTCTTGCACAATTTTGTAAGCAGGAAATTTTTTCTGGGGACTTCTAATGACATTAAACTGTTCGCGAGATAATTTCGCGTCTGTTAATACAGTAAGAGCATCTTCTCCTGACAAATGCTGTTGTGATTTTACAGATTTTGTATAAGCATTTTGATATTTGATAGCTCGCTTTGGACTTGCAGTTATATATTTTAAAACGTTTGAGGCCTGAATCTGTCCTTCAGATCTTAAACTCATATATGACGCGTACACTAAAGAAGATGTTGAACTAGAATCGCATAATCATTTTGCTCTTAATCTTTCTGATTGTTCAGAACACATTTCAAACGGAATATGAGGCCGGCCACGTTTGCTTCTCAATGCCGCTTCTGTTTGTTTTTCAAATCGAGGAAATGAAAGCGATTTGTCAAGCCACTCCTTATTAATTCTAAAAATCTTTTCCTTTACCGACTGCATTATCCTTGTCTCGACAGGCTTTTGCCCATTGGAATTTATATTGAAATTTAAAATATTTTAGCTTCTTTTTTAAGTCTATAGAACTACTACGTTCGCAGTTTGTCCTATTCTGGAGGTCTTTTATGGAGGTCATTCGTTTCATAGCATGCAGACTCTTCTGGTAATATATAATGTATTTAAATTCATCTCTAAAAAAAAAAACAATTTGTAATCATGTTTATGTATGTACACTAACTAAAAATTGAGGATGATTAACTATAAAAAGGACCATACAATTAAAAAAGGGGCAAAAGGAGCAAAATTTTCCGACATATTTACGATCCTAAAACTCAAACCTAGTAGAAAAAAATATAGTTGGCACTTAACCCGCTTTAACTCATAACTAAAACCTTCAATGTTTGTAGACACTGTTAATTTTTAAAAAAAATTTGACTACTATATATTCTAAGTGTCACTTTGTCTATAAAAATCATATATAAAAAAAGTAAAAGTTATTGTATTTTTGTTAGATACCTGAAGTTGAAGGTTTCATAGTCAAAAAAATATTATTTTTAAATTATTACAGCGAAATTAAATAACGAATTTGGAACAAAATTATTGATTTTTTTTTTTTTTCATTTATTATCATCGTACGATATGCAGTTTAACTTCTTACTTTAGTGACGACCAAGATAACTTTGCACACTTTTTAATACTAAGCAGATGTTTACTGATATCTGCTCTATTAAATTGACGTATGTCGGAAGTTCAAACTAGAATTTCATTTTTTCGATTTTTTGCCAGATTTGAAGGCTTCTTGCCCCACTGTGCGACGTAGGGTTCACCCTTTATACTCGCATTGGTGCTAGCGCACATGACGCCATAATTTTGTGTTTCTACTGCCAATGACAAAAAGCAGATGCATGGAACTTTCCGTCAAAAATTCTTCAATTCTTCAACTGTAAACAGCTTCCTGACTGGTAGTTTTCTTAGACAATCGTTTTTTTTCTTTAATTTTAATTCACGATCATATGATGAAGTTATTTACCTCTTAAGCCGGAACGTATTATGGAAATGTGGTGAATCATTTTTGATGTTGTTTTGCTAATAAATGCATGAAGGTCTAATATGACTCGTTATTTCATAATTGAGAAACTTCCATCTATTTCATTCCATTGCCTATATCAATTCATTCCATGATTCACACCAATGTCTACAACTCTGCATAAATTATCTCATAATGCAGACTCTTCCATAGTTTTAATTCCACAACTCCCACCAATGTCTACAATTCTACGGAAATTATTTCATAATGGAATTTTTTCCATAATATTCATTCCACGGCTCGCATCAATGGCTACAATGCAACATACATAAAATATAAGCTATCCTCTATTTTTTTTCAATTAATTTCCTATAAAAATGTTGAAAAAACTATATGATATCGGATGATACATTCAAATTTTTTTCATATGATTATATAATGCAAAAGAGGCTCATATTGTTGAACTGCATATGATATTGATATATTTTTTTAATCAATGCAATATAAAACCAACTTCTCATAAAACTAGTTGGATGTGCCAATCCCAAAACTTTCTTCTATCTTATACATCTTAATACTTCAAAAAGTAGTTACACATGTTAATACTTCAATATTATTAGTTCAATACTATACCAACTTTCATTTTCTTCTAAAATTTCTGCTTCAGTCAGTTAAACGGACTAAAAACGATTTAATCTATATCATGACATTTGTTAAAATTTATAGTTTTTCCTTATTCTGTTCTTATCAGCTGTTTGCTAATAGCCGCCTCAGCAGGGAGCGAGTTCCCGCCGATGAACAATACAACTACGAAAAATCAAGAAAAGTACACAAAAATCGCTATCACAGAGCCTCTTTACCGAGCAATATTTCAAATTCAAGGAGCACCAGTTGGCCATATCCAAAATTATGCACAAAAAAAATTTCTCAATTGTATGCATAATTTTATACACTTTTCGATGGTACAATAAAAAAATGGCACAAACATCACTATTACAGCGCCCCCTTCCGGCAGATTTTTTTTCAAATTCAGGGAGGACTTGTTTGCCATAGCCAGAAACATATACGAAAAATTTGGTTCAATTGTATGCATCATTTTATGCCCTTTTCGATGGTACAGTAAAAAAAAAAAAAAAAAAGTCACAAACATCGCTATTACAGCGCCCCTTCCGGCATATTTTTTTCAAATTCAGGGAGGACTTGCTTGCCATAGCCAGAAACGTATACAAAAAATTTGGTTCAATTCTATGCATAACTTCATACACTTATTGATGGTACAATAATGAAAATGGCGCAGACATCGCAATTATAGTACACCCTTCTGGCGGAATTTTTTCAAGTTCAGGGAGAGCCTACCGACCATAGCCTTACACGTACACAAAAAATTTGATTCAATTCTATGCATAATTTTATACACTTTTTGATGGTACAATGGCGACAGACACACGGACACACGGATAGACAGATTTTTTATAAACATGTTTTTTGGGATCTCTGACCCCTAAAACGTGTAAATCCGTCGAAAACCGGAAGTCGAAAAAAATTCGATTACAATACTTTCTTCTATTAAAGATAGAAGAAAGTAAAAATTAGTAGATTTTCTTTTTTTCTTTTCTTACTATTTAGTCTCATTCTCACTTTTTATCATAAACTATGTTGAAGAAAAAAGTATTTTATGTTGGAATTTAACCTTTTATGTACTGAATTATGAATTAATGAAAATTTTATCTTCTAAAGCATTTTTTCGTGAATTTTTGAAACTACATTAGAAGACCTACATAATCATTTAATAAATTTTAGACGGATTTTAGAACGATTGAAGGATTTAGAAGGATTAATTAAATTTGAATTTATAGGGATTTTGTGCAATATTTATAGCCCAACTCAAATAACTTATTTTAAATATTTTTCTTACTATTTTGTAGAATTAGGAAATGTACAAATTTAATGTTCTTAAAATAGAAATATAGTAATATTTCCGAATTGAAAAATCGCCCCCGTCCCGCCCCAACGCCAAGAAAGTTGAAAAGCTGAAAAGGCAAATTATATCATCCCTTTAAAAATATTTTTATTTTGTGTAACCAATAATGCTTTTGGAACAACATAAAGCAATGCATCTAAAACTCATTCTAAACTGTATTACTACTGATCGATGCATTAAATGAATTTTATAACAAGTTAATTTAATGATAGTTATAAGTACCGTCAGTAGATAAAGGGTTAATCTGCTAAATAAAAATCTCCCTCTAAATAAATAGAGCTGAGAAAAACAATAAAAAACAGCTTTGTCTAAACTTTTCTACAACTCCTTGTGTTTTTATTCTACCGATGCATTTGTTAACATTTAAAAGAAAAAGAATATTACCTCCAGAACCGTGTTATTTCATGTTCCAGTAACGAATTATTTGATTTAACAAAAGAAATAAAAAAATTCTAAAACATCTTCCTATGTTATGCCAGTTGGTATTTAAAAAAATCAGTTTAATCCATTGTGAGATACCAGGTGTTTTCTAAAAAAAAATCCTATAAGTAATAGAGATATTTTACATTGTATAAGAATGTGAGTTAAAACGTAAAGCCTTTCATGTATTTTAAAAGTTTTACGGTAGACTTATTTCCTAGGAATAATAAGGCGTGCACATTAAAAACGACTAATGATATTTTTTTAGGAAAATATAATATAGCGACAAAGCGATAAAGGAAAATATACAATAATCTCTACTGAATTATTCACGATTCCGAAATTTTTTTTATCAAAAGAAACCCCAGAAACTAATATATTTTCGAGATTTAAAGAATCATTTAAAAAAAAATTTGTTCTTCTGCTGCCACTTGTTTTCAAAAACGACGTTTCTGTGTATTTTTATCACCGCCCCCTGAATACAAGGTCTGAGCGCTCACAAAAAAAATGACACAAAAATGGCGGCTGCCGAAGGCGGATTTTTTTTAGCGTAGGTACCGTCCCTTAAATGTAGACACCAGTATTTTATAAAAGATTTCTCTACCTTGTTTATTCTCAGAAAAATGAAGCGGAAAAAACTTAAAAAAATTATTGGTAGGAATATTTAAGTGACCGTACACACGCTAAAAAACATCCGCCTTCGCAGCCGTCATTTTTGTGTCAGCGCTCATGCCTAATAATCAGGGGGCGGTGATTTTTATAGTGTATTAATCAGTTTTATTTACCTGCAATATAGGTTTTTTTCAATGCTTTGATTTTTGCGTAAATATTTTCTTGTTCAACAAACACGATAGGTTAACAGTATTAATTTTAACATTAACCCTTTATTTACTGACGGTACTTATAAGTACCATTAAAATAACTTGTAAAAAAATTCATTTAGTACATCGATTACTTGCAATACAGTTTAGAATGAGTTGCAGATTCATCACTTTATCTTGTTCCAAAAGCATTATGGGTTACACAAAACAAAATCATTTTTAAAAGGATGATTTCTTTTGCCTTTGCATGTTTTCAGCGTTCTTAGCGCTGGGGGGGCGGGGGGGATTTTTCAATTCGTAAATATTCCTATATTTCTATTGTAAGAACATTATATTTGTACATTTCCCAATTGTGCAAAATTCTAAGAAAAATATTTAAAATAAAATTTTGAGTGGGGTATTGCACAAAATTGCTATAAAATCAAATTTAATTAATCCTTCGAAATCCTTCATTTCTTCTAAATCCTTCTAAAATTTATTAAATGATCATGTAAATCTTCTAATGTAGTTTAAACAGTTCACGAAAAATGCTAGAAGATAAAATTTTCATGAATTCGTAATTCAGTACATAAAGGGTTAAAATGAATATTAATTTTTACTCTTGCATGTCAAAATTCAGTTACGGAACTGGAAATGTTTAATTGCGAATGGATAGCATCCAACAAACCTATGTTCCGATTTCAGAAAACTGATTAATACACTGTAAAAACCACACGGAAGCTTTTCCTAAAAACAGTGGCAGCGAAAGAAACTTTTTTTTAACAATGTTTTTTTAAATATAGATTTTTTTTTCTTTTCCGAGGTTTCGAAAGAGAAAGAACTCTTTTCGGAGTCTTGGGTATCTCGGACGAGATTATTTAAAATATAGTGTATATTTTCATGTGTGGTTACATTATTCATAGATTAAGGAACATGTGCATTTTTTACAGTTTAGGGATGATTTTAGAGTACAGTTCCAATTAAGACATAGTAATAAATGGGTATGATTGAAATACATAAGACGGGAAAAAGTATTATATTTACAATTAAATTTTTACTTACCAACGAAATAAAGGCATTAGAAGAATAATTTAGGATTGTATATAGTTCTACAAAGTATGAAAAATGGAGTAAGCTTATTTAGAATTCAATAATGAGTAAAGGGTGAAAGCCAAGTAAGGTAGCTGAATGTAAAAAACGGAAGCATAAGGACTTATCTTTCTTCAAATAAATTATGTGTAGTATGAAATCTTGTAAAGGGAGTGTCTGTGGCAAGTCTTTGTATGAAGTATGGAATAGCAAAACAATTTTTCCCAAGCATAAGAAAGAAAGAAGACAACCTCTGAAAATTTGTTATGAAGTTTGATGTGGAAAAAGAAACAAATGTTGTGAAAGAAAAACATTATAATCTACTCTCGGATGATGTGGTTTATAAATAAATTTCTGACCTTTATTCTACTAGATTGGCTATGAGAAAGACTTACGTTTGTGTTGCAGCGGAAAAATGATCGGAACAGTTAGGCATGAGCGAATGTACAGCAAGCTCGATTTAACTGTTTAGGTCGCATTAGGTAGATGTTTTTGCGAAATGAATTTCTATGTAGAGATTTTAAAGAATAAAAACTATGTAGTCTTTGTGAAGACATTGAAGATGGCGTTGTTGATACTTTCACTAATAATTTAGGCAAAAAATCATGCCTGTAAAGAAGATTAACACTGGACAAGTTTCCAAGTTTCTGCACATAAATGCTGACGCAAGTTATAGTCTTAAATCTGTGAGTGTGCGCAAAATCATAAATCGAAGGCCAATAGAAAATATAATGGACAATTTACACACTGAAAACATTCATGATGCATTTGTTTTTACATGAAAGAAATACCGGAAATAAGATCTTCAATATTACTGAAGTTAAAGTGAAAACTCTTACTTCACTTGTCACCGTTCTCGCACATCCAGATGCAGAAAAGTTGGCAAAGCTGAAGATATAAAGATTATGTGTAAGTTTATGCCAAAAAATATAACCTATCAAAGTCAGCCGATGGACCGTGGCGTTATTTACACTGCTAAACATCTAGAAAGGGAAAAAAAATAAACAAAATTCTGAAAGTCGTAGAACCTACTGTAGGAAAAGAAGCACAAAAGAAAGGCAAAAATGTTACAGAATCTGACAACTTGCAATCTAAGGTCTATAATTTTAATTTTTTCAGCTAATGTGAATGGTATAAATGTCTAAGTTTTGGTTACATCGTGAAAACACTCCACTGATAAATGATGAAGTTGAACAAAATACAACTTGGTACGAGATATAAGATTTTCGCGATATGTTGTTTCGATTTGGTGGAAAGCGTGCAATATTAGACGATATTTATGAAATGAATCAGAAATATCAGATTATCAATTTTTGACAAAGAGAAGATTACTAAGATGTGGCGGAATCTGACAGGTTTAACAAAACAAAGACGATTACGATGAAGCAGATGATATTAGTTAATCAAAGCCATCACGTACTGAAATAAAAACACTTGAATTTCGGGATCAAGTATATCGATTACAGCAACAATAAAAGCATATCCGGATATTAAGAAAATTTGTGGCATGTGCGTGGATTAATAAATCAAAAAATGATCTTTAAAGTAAATAGTAGTGTTTAGTAACGTGAATGTAAATGGACCGGATGTTCTTTGTAACAAAACTAAAATACTGTGATGTCAGTTATGCATAGTCCTTTAACCTCCTCACCCTCAGTCCTAATGTCGCCTGTATGAAACACTAAACAACACTCTTTAAATTAATTGAAATGATTCTAGAATTGTTAAAAATACTTCTAGACCTATAAATGCTTGTATAATCATAAGCAATGATTTATAGGCTGATACATCTTTGGAGCTGTTTTACATTGATTTTAAACTGGTTTTGTGGTCTCACTTAAAATTCGTCTCAGGACTGAGGAGGATAAATTTTTATTATTTCAAGTACTTCAATAAGCACGTTTGTAAAGTCGCGGGTTTTACTAGTGCATACATATCTGAATGCATCTCTTAAAATCAGAATCACAGCTTTTAGACACTAACACTTGACACAGTTTTGACTTATGTTTTATTTTTTCATAAAAAAGAGATGTTATTCAAGTAAAGGCTATTTATACAGGGCGATTCTAAATTGATTTTACAAATTAAAAGGGGTGATAGTACCTATCCAGATGACCAATAATTACATAGGAAAATTGGGTCGCATTCGACTCTGAGAGACAGAAAAGAAGATTATTAGAATTCTAACCTCAACATACAACAGTGTTGGGAAAGCGAATGAACGATATCAAAAGTTGTACAATCAGATTTATTGTTCAGTGAAAAACTCACAGAAAGGGCTCAAAATGCGGACCACGCGTCTCGTTGCACAATTGACAGGAAGGAACGACTGGCGCATCCTCTCGAAGATTCCTGGTGTGGTCTGAATTTTGTCCCCGGCAACAACGATTCTCGCCACGAGATCTTCAGATGAAGCCACAGGCGTCTCGTACACTAAGGATTTCATGTGCCTCCAGAAGAAAAAGCCCAGTGGGTTGAGGTCCGGTGAGCGAGGAAGCCAAGCCACAGATCCGCCACGTCCGATCCATCGTGCGGTATATGTGGCATTCATGAAGTTACGGAAACTAACGGAAAATGTGGTGGGGCTCCATCGTGCGTAAAACACATGTCTCTCTGGATGGGGAGTGGAACAGCCTGCAATAAACCGGGAAGCACTTGTTCCAAGAAGATACGGTATGTTGCGCTGGTCAAACGGCCTGGCAAGATGTACGGGGGCCGACCAGGTAATCACCAAGGATACCTGCCCAGACGTTCACGGAAAATTTCTGCTTCTGGTTACGAGGGTTAGTGAAGTGGGGATTGGTGTCAGACCAAACGTGTTGATTGTGCATGTTGAAAATGCCTTCTCTTTTGAATGTTGCCTCATCACTAAATAATACTAATCCAGAAAATCGTGGATCGTTAATCTTCATCCCCAGCATCCAATGCACAAATTCTCCCCGGCAGTGCATCATCTATAATCTGTCTGCAAAGATTGCACTTTTTGCACGTGGTAGGGGTACATACGTTCTTCGTGTGCAATACGCTACACTACTGGCTAAGAAATATTCATGTCGTATGCTACCGCTCGTGTGCTTGTGGAAGGAGCTGCTTCAAATCTAGTCAAAACTCGCTCTTCCATTTCTCACGTTCGTGCATTTCGCGAACGCCCTGTATTCTTGTCTGAGATGACAAACGAACCGGTTTCTTGCAGCCGTCGATCAACACTGGAAAAGGTAGCATGACTTGGAATACGACGAATTGGAAACTGCTGTTCGTACAATCTTCATGCTTCGCATTCATTCTCTTTTGCTTCACCGTATGTGTGCTGCATACTTGCTAATTCCTCATACGTGTACTCTGCCATAGCATTCACGAAAATTTTCGGAAGATATTATCAAGATAATACTTCAAGCGATGGTGTTGTGCCGTTTTTAAAGGACAACGTTCGCTCTGATGACTTTCACCTTTACCAACTAAGAGCCGAATGCTGCTTCTTCTCAGTGGAAATTTGCATACGGTAAATTCTTCTTAGTCTTAGGAGATATGCTACGTAGACAGGTACAAAATGACGTAAAAGGCGGTGACATGTATTGCTTGATCTCGCAAGGTCCGTTTCTACTTTCCCTTTTTCTGCCTCTCAGAATGGAATGCGACCTATGTTCCTATGTAATTATTGGTCGTCTGGATTGGCACTATCACCCCTCTTAATTTGTAAAAACAATTTAGAATCACCCTGTATTGTGCTGAAGAATTCACATTTGGTAAACATTCTTTTTTTCCCTTGCTATAACATACCATGCTAGAACAAACAATAATTTGATGAAAGAAAACACTTCAATAATTTATCTGACGTTGCTTTACCTAAAAACTGAACTATGTGATCTCTAAGGATTAGTAAACCATTTTATTTTTAATACTTTTAACAGCGACTGCCAAAAAAAGTTTGATATTTTTTTTAAATATAGTTGGAATTTTCTAGTTTTTGAATATTTTTTTACTTTCACTTTTTTTACATTATAAAATAAGTACTTTTTTTAACAGTTTAAACAAAAATATGTCAGAGTTAAGTCGCTTTAATTAGATCAAAACTAAATAAAAAATACAACAAACATGAAAAACGCTTTGTTTAAAAAACTCATTAAGAAACTGCGGTGTTTTCTGTTTATTTACTTAAAGAACTATGATGTAAATAGTGTTTAATATCTCTTAATAAAAATAAATACTATATATATACATGTGTGTGTATGTGTGTATTTTTAAAAACTTTTTTTTTTTTGACATCGCATTCAAATGTAAAAACCATGCATTAAAGACTCAATTTTAGAACAAGATTACTAAAATGAAAACTTTTAAATAAATGCCAGGTGGAAGAAAAAAAACATTTTTATAGTCTGTAAATTTTACATTTTATACAGTGGACTCCAGTTAGTGAATACTTATAATGGAGGACATTTTTGCCTGTACTAAGCAATGTAAACATTTGAAAGTAGTATAATAATCCCTTTCGGTAAATAATTAAATATTGGATTTTGACAGAAATTACTCAAAAAGATATCAAACTTAAAGCAAAAGTAAAACAGATTTCTTTTTTTTTTTTTTTTTTTTTGTATTTTTAGTTAAAAATCAAGTTAATGACAATCTGTTAAATAAATTACTGAGGATTTGAGCTGAGCGATATCTGATTATAGACCTTAATATTGTGTGTGATAAATCTTAACAAAATAGATTATTAAAAGAAATTAGATTATTTAAATTGCAATAAAAGTGGGGAATTATTTCAATAAAGTTGATAACATGAAATACATTTAAAACTGTGTTTTTGGCTTAAAAACAATTTATGATTAAAAACAACGTTTTTATTAGATATTATTTACTTACTATTTCATATTTGTTTCAATCACATTTATTTTAAGTGTTATTTTGAGTGATAGAGTTAGTTGCTGTCCTAGTTTACTTTTTAGCAGAACATTGTATTTAATATATATTTTTTAAATTGTGCTATAGCATTCATATTATTTTTTGTAAACTATTCTAATTTTAACATATAGTGGGTGAAATAATTTCCTTTATAAAATTTGACACAGATGAGTCTTAGTACATCGATATGAAGAATACTGGTCTACCCACATACCCGGGAACGGAAGCTCAATGTATTATATAACCTAGAGGCATGAGGTTTTTATTTTACCAGCAATATCTACAAATAATTATCGTCGTCATATTTACCGGTAGTTCCATATTCTGAAAAAGAAAAAAACAAGTTGGAAATTGCACACTAAACGTGGCAAATGCGTTTCGTACTATAACCTGTTTTATAAATAGTTTTTGCACCGCGTGAATGTATACGCACTTCATAAGTGCATATCAATTTCATTCTGTTCGAAAGGCTATAAATCATTAAAATACACTTGAAATATTTTTTCCCATTGGACATAATGTAACGGAAAACTTTTGACTGTCCCTGTAATTAATCTATACATCCGATTTTCATAAAATTCGAAATGACTCGACTAAAGTTTGCAACAATTATATATTACAAATTTTAGGCCATTAGGTTGGGTAGCTTTTGCTCTGTTATATGTGGACGGACGGACGGTCCGAACGACGACTATAGGTGCTACGTACTTATATAACTACGAACGCATTTAAAAAGGCAAAATTATTTTTTTTTAACTACTGCTGATAAATTTAAAAAAAAAAACGTACGCCTGACTTCTTCACTAGTGTTCGCACTTCGCGCTTTAAGGATTCTACGAAATCCTAGCTTTTGGAATGTGTTTTCGATCATCAGTTACTATGGCAATCAGCAGGTTTTCCGAATGAGTAAAAAAGGCATTGAGCTGGATTACTGGGCCAATGTCAACTTTAAATGCCTGAGGCATATCTCAGGAAAAAAAAAACAATTTCCGATACAATTTTTTTTGCACCATCTTTGCAGGATGGCTTACATTTAATTGCAAACGCATACACGTGCGCACACATTGATATCAAACTCCGTCAATATCTTCGGATTTGACGTTGGATCTGGAGTTGCCATATAGAGTCTCAAAATTCTATTGACAGTGGTAATCCAACTGCTGTCTGAAAGTCTACCAGGGAATTTATGAGCAAGGTCTTCCAAGCAACCTCCTTTCTTAATAAAAGGGAAAATTCCCTTCTGGTATTTGTTATCGGTGCTGAGATCGTCAAAAGATTAGTTTCAATTGACGTCACACCCTATCAATGAACTTGACAACCTCGTGAATGTTTTTCGTTTGCTATCCAATTTTCCTTTTTTCTCTACTTTCATTGAATAAGTACTAAAAGATCGGTGTTTTTGATTGGTTTGTGTAAAATTGGTGGGCATCTGGTCACGTGGTTGAAACTGGTCTATAACTGTTTCGAGGTTATAATTAATGTCGATAGTTTGGAAAGAAACGATGGGAAGGGATTCATCCTTGTCCAATATTTTCCCAATTGACCCACTATAACTGTATGGTCCTTCTTGCATCCGTCTAGCTGCTGAAGCAAAAGTCGCAATGACAGCTCATTTGTATGCTACAATCAAGAGCCATTCTGTCATATTTTCAGACTTAAAGTCAGATTTTAATTTTACAAAACTCCAAAAAGATCAACAATAAACACCAAGCGGAAACATTTCGAATATTTAGATTTTTGTTTTGAAGAGCACGAACTGATTTCATTGAACTTTAAATTTTTTTTATCACTTTTAACAGATTTAAATGTTTGTTTTTCATTCTTGAACTTTCATTGTTTGTGTACTCTTCACAAATTAAATGTTTGTATTGCACTCTTGCTTCTTGTTTGATGCATTCTATTATACATATAACAGATAAAAGGGAATTTACGGTAATTATTTCAAAATTTCGAATGACAGGAAGATATTATATGAATTCGAAAAAACTGTGCAGGCATATTACTACGTATCATACGCAACTTTTCCGCGGTATGACATTTTTATTTTCGAACTTTATGTTTACTTCGATAAATAAGTTTTACAAGGCCTGTTTGACGAATTTCGCAAAAATTGGGGTGACCGAGGGCACCCGAAGAAAAAACTTGATTTAGAAAAAAATCTGCAGGTTCATTACTACGTGCCATACACAATTTTTACATGGTATGATTTTTTTTTTCCAACTTTTATGTTTATTTTTATTTATAAGATGTGCAAGGTATTTTCGACGATTTTCGCAAAAATTGGGGTGCCCTGGGCAACCGGAAGATAAAATTTGAAATTGAAAAAACTGTGCAGTTTTATTACTCAGGACCATACACAACTTTTGCGCGGTATTACATTTTAATTTTCCGATTTTCGTTTTTTTCTCTCCACACTACTGTATAACCCATATTAAAAGGCAATTCTATTTTTCTTAAACTACTGCTGATAAATTAAAAAAAAACATACACAAACACATTATTTAAAGTTTCCACGGTTGTCATAAATCAACTGCACTGAAAAATAACAAGAACCTGAAAATTTGACACATCTGAGATGAGACCTGTATAACACATATTAAAAGATAAATTCTATGTTTCTTAACCCTTTGAGCTCCGGGTTATTAAAATTTTAAAAATATGCTAGAAAAACACTTAAAATGGGATTAGGAGACTGTCTGAAATTGAACCATGTGATTAAAATTTTTTTTTTAAATACCCCCTTTAGGCTGGGGGACGTGGGAAGTTTTTCCACCATCAGAGCTCTAGAGCATTCATTTCAACACGCAAATACAAGAAATGACACCTCAAAGTCATTCTAAAATTACTATAATTGCTGAAATTTCAACATAATTTAAGCAGTTACATGGTTTAAACAAATTCTAAGACTGTTAAAATATTTTAAAAATTTATTAAATGAGAAAATTCAAAATTTAAAAATTTTTAAATCATAATATAAAAATACAAACTAATCAAATTTATAGATTAAACAAATTTTAAAAATATTTATTTTTTGTTTAGAAATATTTAAAACATAATAAACTCGTCAATCTGCTGAATTAAACACAAATTCAAATTCCTTGGAATTAAATTATAAGCATCTAAATTTTGGTTCTGAAACACTGTCTGGTATGTAATTTTAGTGCTCCCATCTAGTGACAAAGCACATTTTTGTAGTCCTTAGAGCTCTGCTGGTAGAAAATTCTGCCATTACTTATTTCTATCCCCTGTAATTATTTAAATTTTCAGTTTAGTGATTTGCATGTAATTATTATTAAATGTTTGATGTGTCCAAGAGAAAAAAAATGTTGTCTGTTTCGAAAAATATTTCTTTTTAATGCTTGATAAATACAAAATTTCTAAACCTTCAAAATTGGAGTGTTTTTAAGGTCGCATTAAAAACCTACAAGATATTTGCAGAGAATAGTGCTGCCATCTAGATTTTAACCCCTTCGGGACGGGAGCCTTTTACGAAGTTTTTAATCTTTTGTCACCGTTTTTTAAAAACAGAAATTTGTGTCTTCATGAATCGAGAAAATGCGCTGATTAAATAAGGCAAATTTTACAGTAAAATTTTACTGGTGAGGAAAAAGAAGGATTCTGAGCGCTTCATGCGGCACGTATACGTGTCGCTCGTCCCCAAGGGGTTAAGAAAACAAGTAAAATCTACAAAACGCAGTTTTTGCAATTAAAATGGAGACTTTTTGAAGGAAATTAAAAGATTTTGATTTTATGTGGGTGAAAATTCACCCGGCAGAGCTCAAAGGGTTTAAACTACTGCTAATAAATTAAAAAAAACGTACACACACACATTATTTAAAGTTTCCACGGTTGTCATAAATCAACTGAGCTGAAAAATAACAAGAACCTGCAAATTTAACACATCTGAGATGAAACCTGTATAACGCATGTTATACCGTCTTTGCATCAGTGTAACAGCAAATCTGCCAATACGTTTGTTCTTTGCACACCAGTAACTGTGAAGAAATACAGTGAAACCTCTCTGTGCGACCACCTCCATTAAGCGACCACCTCCTTGAACGGTGAATTTTTTCATGGAACGAAATTTATTCCCATAGTCTCAATACTAATTTTACTCCCATTCAAAGACCATCCCTGTTGAACTCCCTCCATGAGCGACCCATTTCTTTAAAGAAAATGAAACAAATTTTGTTTTCTCCTGGTCGCTTAAAGAAGGTTTTATTAGAAAAGGAATTCCGGTGGGCGCATTATTCATCAAACTTCTAAACTATTTTTTTTTCCTGTGACTTTTAAGTTTTTAAACCCCTTTATACCTTTTTATGCAATCAATTTAAGTCTGAGGACAAATTAAGAATGACGGTCAATAAACTCTCGTGCTCTATTATGTTAGGAAAATCTCAAAGAAATAGGTAATTTAATGAAATCGCCATTATTTCTTCCCGTCCAAAAAAAAATTGCACATATTTACTGAACTTCGAGTGTGAAAAATAAATTTTAGTGACATTAATCGTTACCTCTTTTCAGCAATTACAATCCAGATTTAAACATGACCTCCATTAAGAGACCACCTCTCGAAGCGACCAATTTTTATTGGAACGGAACGTGGTCCCTTTTATGAGGTTTTATTGTATTACCTTTTTTGCGGACGGAAACGCCGCAATAAAATAAGACAAAAGTTTCTATTCTGAAAAAGTGGTGTGAAAGGAAATTATTTCCTTTTAAAGAGAAAAATAATTCGGGCTTTTATAGATTAACATAATTACAATATGTTATAAAAACTGTACACATAAAACAATATAAAAATACAGATATGCTCAAATAGTCTGCGGCGCACTAAATTCCCACCCCCTAATATGAGGGAATTCGGGGATCATTTCCTATATCATCAAAAAACATTTTCAAAAGAACCAGTCACAAACATTAGAAACCTTTTTTTTTAAATTAACCCAAACTTTTCTAGGTAGTGTATTCTGCAAGTAAACTTCCGAAAGGGCGTTTATATTAATCAAATTAGTACCTTTACTTCGGTTAACAAAAGAGTTTATTCTCAAGTTTATTACAAAAAAGATCACTTTATTATTTTCTCTAAAGTTGTTTTCTCCAAAATATATGCCTTAAACAATGTTTACTGTAGCGTTTGAAGCTTCAATCTTTCCTAAACTTAACCTTTCTGGTAAAAAACGGCAGATTTTTATTTTTCTTAACCCCTTCGGGACGAGCGTCTTTTATAGCATTTTTAATCTTTAATCACCGGCTCTTTAAAACAGAAATTTTTGCCTAATTGAATATGGAAAATGCTCGGATTAAATAAGGCAAAATTTACAATAAAAATTTACTGGTGAGAATAATCCCCGATTCTGCGCACTTTACGCGGCACGAATACCGGTCCTCGACCCTAAGGGGTTAAGGGTTGCAAAGGTTGCATCGAATTTTTATAAATAGCGTTTTCAAGTTTACGAAACGTATTTGCAATTTTTTACTGTACAGATTGGGTTTTGTTTTAGTAATTTATCGAAAACCCTGCTATCTAATAATCTGTAAAACGAGAATAATGAAAACAGTCGCTTATAATTATAAAAGTCTCTTAATAAATGTTTTTGAGGTTTCAAAATTAAAAAGTTTTAAAAAACTAAAGTTTCGTCAATGAAAAATAACTTACTATTCAATGATATTCAAATTATTGTTATTAATATAAAACTTAATATAAAGTCTCGAATGACAGTGCGATTTTTTGGTAATCAGCAGAGCCGCAGCAACACTGTATGATGACCGCCGTGACGAGCGGCCCATCTTCGTCCGCAGCCCTTTATTCTTCTACTCTAGTCCGACTCTTTTGCGGAAGCAAGATACGTAGGTTCCCAGCCACTTCCCGAGTGAAAGACTCTCTAGGGAAAGCCAGGTTGAAAAAAAAAATCAAAAATTGAAACCGGACAAATTTAAAAGGGAAATTACACAGATTAAAGACACCGAAAAGAGGGAAGGGTTGGGCTCCGGGCGATGAAGCTACCGAGCGACTCTTAGCTACTTCTAGCCCCCATCTTCGTCCGCAACCCTTTATTATTCTACTCTAGTCCGACTCTTTTGCGGTAGCAAGATACGTAGGTCCCGAATGAAAGACTCTAGCGAAAGTCAGGTTGAAAAAAAAATCAAAAATTGAAACCGGACAAATTTAAAAGGGTAATTACACTAATTAAAGACACCGAAAAGCGGGAGGGGTTGGGCACGGGCGATGAAGCTACCGAACGACTACTAGCTACTTCGAGTTCAACCCTCCCCTCCACACAAAGATAAAATAAAATAAAATAAAACCTAGAAAGTTTACTAAAAATAGTTTTTTTTACAAACTAAAACAATTAGCTACTATCAATTTTTTACCTAAATTAATAATTTTCTATAACAATTTTAATCACAGAAATATAAAGTTGCGTTTTAAGAAAAAATAAAATTGTGGAGTAAAAATGGAAATAGAAAATAATTTCGTTAAAATATAATGCATCATAAATACTTTTATGCTTAATGTGAATAATAATAATAAAATTTTGCATTTTTTTTTTTTTTTTTTTTTTTGGTTTATGAGGACCAATGTAAATTTTACTACTTAAATGCATATTCTAGATTCTAGTGTGAAATGAGAACAGAGAAAACATTGTTGCAAATTTATAAAATACATTTTATTTGCCTCTACAGCTTTAACTAAACACAATCGTTATACGGCCCACACTGTAAAAAAAAAAAAAAAAAAAAAAAAAAAAAAACACTGTATATTTGACAGCACAAACTGCTGCACTGTAAAAAGTATGATGCCAATTTTGCGGTAGGAATCGGAAAAAAAGTTGCCCTTACCGTACCGGAATAATTTGCAACCCAGCTCGGAATAAAATCCGTAAAATCGGAATAAAATCCTTAAAATGTCGTTTTACTGACTAGTTCCTTATATTTACGGATTTTATTCCGAGCTGGGTCGGAAATTATTCCGGTACGATAACGGCAACTATTTTTTCCGATTTCTACCGGAAAACTGGCACTATTTTATTTTTACAGCGTGGCGTCCGAATTGCCAGCACATTGCGCAGTTAATTTTACGCAACTACTGTTATTTTCCATGTTTATATTGTCAAGAAACCAAAGAAAGCTACATCACATTCGACTGTGATTGAGTTTGATCGCGAGATGAACAGTACACTGTAAAAAAAATCCGATCAGTTTTCCGGTAGGAATCGGAAAAATATTTGCCCTTATCGTACCGGAAAATTTTCCGACCCAGCTAGGAATAAAATCCGTAAAAAAAAAAAAAAAAAATAGTCAATAAAACGATATTTTACGAATTTTAATCCAAGCTGGGTCGGAAATTGTTCCGGCACGATAAGGGCAACTATTTTCCCGATTCCTACAGGAAAACTGGTCGTATTTTTTTACAGTGTACTTTGTGCTGTAAAAATGTCGGTTTTTTTATTATTATTTTTTTACAGCGCATAGAACATGAACTACTTTAAAATGAAATCTAAAAAAATATCAAATTAGTATTCGAAAATGGTAGTTTGCACTACCATTACACCTTGCATTGCTTCAATGTTATAGAGTGCCATCATTAAGTTATTTATAATGAATGTATAGAATCAGTTCCGAAAAGATAGTTGCTGAATTATAGAAACGGACCATAACAGACCCGACAGTGGGCGAAGCCCTCTAGTTTCTATCTTAAAAATATCTGTCATTTGAACTTATTGTGATATTTAATCAAAAGTGGTTCCCACCCATCTCCCCATCACCACAAATATAACAAAAGTTCGGAACGGGAATATATATATTTTTTTTAATTACGATTAAAACAAGTTGAAAATTGGACGTCAAACGGGGAAAATGAAGTGCGTTCGTATAACTAGTTTTATAAATATTTTTTGCATCGCATATTGTGCTGAATGTATATTTTTGTGCACTTCATAAGTGCATATCAATTTCATTCTGTTCGAAAGACTAAAATGAATGATTATTATGATTAATATGACTGAAAACACTTGAAATGTTTTTCCCCACCGGTCGTAATCTAACGGAAAATTTTTGACTGTCCCTGGAATTAAACCATACATCCGATTTTCATAAAATTTCAAATGACTCGACAAAATTTTGCAACAATTATATATTTAAAATTTCAGACTATTCGGTTGGGTAGTTTTTATTCTGTTATATGTGGATGGACGGACGGACAGAACGACGACTATAGGTGCTACGTATTTATATAATTACCAACGCACCTAAAAATTGGTGTTATGTACTACTCATAAATTTACTTTAATGTTATAGAGAGTTATTATTAAGATAATTATAATATTTGGAATAACCCAGCAAAGAAAGAAATAGTTGGCCATCAGCTGGAAAAAAGATGTCAGCCAGCACTGCCATCAGCATTTAAGTGCAATGGTGCCATTACATTACTTAAACCAGTACAATAGTGACCGTGCGGAATGCAGCTGGCCCATCAGTGATGGCCAACAGCAGGGCAGCATTGTTATGCCATCACATTACTTCAATCTGGCACTTTTCCTGCAGTGCCAGCACCTATCCTACTGCTATTCCTTCTGGCCCAGCACTTTCCCTTACAAAAATTTCTTATGGAATTCTATAAAAAAACTTATAGAAAAAAATATTATACAATAACGGCCCGTTTTTCTATTAGCTAGATTTACCAACAGCTTATAGAAATGTCTGAACTTGCAGCTGTTTCCATGTGATCAACCTCCCAAGAACTAACCGAGCTCGTTGCTATTTGGTTTTCGTGATCGGACATGAACAAATATTTTCAGCATATTCTACGACAGCCCGTTGTTTTCAAGCTCTCATTTATCTGATGATTTCCAACAGCAAAGTTGACTGAAACTTTCCAGCAGTGGTCATACTGTGGTAACCCATTTGCCAGCACCTATCTTGCTGCTGGACAACAATTTCTTCTTTGCTGGGCAGTTGCGTTTATATCCGAAAGATAGTTGTTGAGTTTTGGAAACGGACGTGACGGTGCCCGATATCGGGCGCAGTCTGCTAGTCTCCATCTTAATAATATCTGTCATGTGGACTAATTGTGATATTTAATTATTTCCCTCCCTCCCCATCCCCGAAAATGCAACAAACTCTAAGATTTAAATAATGTTCTAACAATATGTTTGACGTGGAGAAAGACAATTCTTTTTCTGCGACCAATTTAACGTATTATTAATTAACATATCCTCTTCTAATTATCTGATTTTCATGAATATTACATATTTGGAAAAATAATACACACAGTTAAAAAATACACACAGATGCATACATTTCAAATTTATAAATGCAATATTTGTAAAAAAAATTATAGCCCATGAAATCTGGCTTGTAGGAAAACTATCATTACTTTACTGCAAGAAGTGCGTGATAAAACCCTCGTAAAATTAAAATTTTTAATTAATATCTTTGCCACTTAGGGGAGGAGTTTTAAGAAAATTAGATATTTGGATACAATGTTAAAAGATACGCATATAAGTGTTAATTTGAAATTGATAAATGCAATATTAAAAAAGTAATTCAATTTGTTTTAAAATATTCTAGTTTCTTAGATGATTTTTTTATAAACTGTCCCCTTTTCTCGTGATTGAGAATCTGTTCCTTTCCTTTTGATAAAATTCTACGCAATGTTTTCTTAATGAGTGGGTTTTTAATTAGTAATTTACGTTAATTAAGATTTTAAAAAAAAATTTAGGGCTTTTCCTGTGACAGGGGTACGGTAGAACCTCGTGAATCCGAACCCCACTAATCCGAAACTCTGGTTAATCCGAACCGATTTTATTTTCGAAAATTATTTACGAAAATTTTATTTTCGATTTTATTTTTGAAAATTACTAGATTTGAAGCCTACTGGATTACGCAATTTTCCGGATTACAGGATGAATGTCTGGAAAAACGTGTAGAATTTAGAATTAAGCAAAAAATGGCAGTAAAGCATGTTTTATATTCTTTAAACAGCTTGAACTGAATAAAAAAGTACTCAATAATATAAAAGCACAACGTATTTACGCGAATATAAAATGAAAACGTGCACTGTATGCCTAATCGTAGAAGCTATTCTAAAAAAATAATCTCGACTATCTGTTTGTTTGCCAGTCACTATAAAATTATTTTCTAAAGTGCAAAAAGTATTTCATTCAGATGATACAAATGAATTTTTCCTTTCACCAGTTTGATTTCGCAAATTATCTACAGAAATTTTTTTCTCTCCCCACCCCACCCTAGTCGACGTAGTGACTGAATGAGCTATTTATAGACTCGCGACTTTGAGCCGTTTGTAAAGGATTGTTACGCAATTCTTCATTCTGACATTCGTTTGGATTATTATAAACATCAGGAGTAACTAAACAAGGAATACTATTTTTTTCCGAAAGTAGCGCCGATTTACAGGATGTTTACTGTACTACTCAGCACTTATCACTTACATTTTTTTAATACGTATCGTTTTCTTTTCGATTTTTATCGGAATTTCGGATAATCCGAATAGGCATCGGTCCCAATTAGTTCGGATTAGTGGGGTTCTACTGTATTTAGCTGTAAGTACACAAAATTTCAAGTCTCTAACAACAGTCTAACAAGTTTCACTTTTGCAGTTTCTGAGAACGGATTCTGTGACGGACAGACAGAGGAGAGAAATATGATTTCGTCGGACAAAAGAACAGCCCCCGCCACCTAAAAACTAGGTGGAAGTGAAAATGTTTTTACAAAAAAATGCACTGTGACCAGACTCAAACTTATTCGGTGACTGCACTGGGTGCATTGAACTAGAGTTGCGTGATGTCCCTCTAGCGGAAAGAATGCGTGTTACGCAAGCCCCGCCCACAGCGCTACCATTCCGACTATTTTTAGTTCCGCCTTCGTATTAAAAATATGAAATACATGGTCCCGAATGATCATAAATAAAAGAAATTTTCTATCCTTATAGAAAAAATATCTATTTTAATCTCAGTAAAAATGGAAATGAAGTATTTTATTTAGAATCTTCCTGGGAAAAAAAAGAAAAAACATGAAAGAGATAAATAACGAATTTATTATTAAATGAATATGCACCAATACTTAACTATGTGTGCGGTAATAAAAAAAACTCAAATGTGATTAATAGATAATTATGTTTCACTGCTGAAATAGCCTAGAATCAAACCCGAAACTAACTCAATGAAAAGCTTATCCTACCCACTAAAAAACTTGTTACTCAAAAGAAACCCAGACATAAAACCCCATTAAATAATGACATAATTTAATATCAAATTTGCATGTTAACGGCTGTATAACTAAAAAACTTCATTAACTATAAAAGAAAGAATTATAGGATTGTAATTAACGCTAAAGGCTATCAAGGCAGTTATTACCTCACATTGTGAAAATTTCTATATATCTTGTTTTTTCTTATACATTTAAATTTGCATCATTATTTAGCATGTCTTAATAAAACGTTCGATATAATATACATTTCATTACTTTTCTGATTTATTTATTTTTTTCTTTAGATACAGGGTAATTGTGACTTTATCGTTCAAAATTTAAAGGGTAGTAGAGCTTAAAACACAAAAACTTTTCTTATATAGGAAGCGATTGTGAAAATCCATTAATATAGACCAAAACTTCTTGTTTATAAATTGTAAAATTATAAAAAAGACTAATAAAGGTACGAAGGTTATTTTTTTAAACTTCCGATGGGCCGTAAAATAAGGAAAAGTGTGAATAACAAAATGGTTTTATAACAAGGAGTTTGTTTGTTTGTTTGTTTTATTGGACACATACATCAGACTTGTGTGCTTGACAACAAGGCCCGCTTATAAGTCATCGTCGATATACAGGGACGAGATAGCACAATGAAATTTACAACACAAAGAATTTTTACATCCGGGAGCTCCACAAAGAGTATGCAATGGAGCCAGCGGGAGTCGAACCGGAGAAGCCTCCTACGATCTAAAGCGATTAGCAGCGTGGTGTCTTAACCACTCGGCCACGGAGGCCCCATAACCAGGAGTCAAGTACAATAAAATTTACTTTTCGACTTTGTCATAGTGAAGATTGAGGCATTCGTCATACTAATGCGCGAATTTTCCAATACTCCGTTCATAGACGGTTGTCACCAGCGTGTTTAGATAGGCCACCAAGGCGTCTTGAAGATTTTTGTTGGGATGGAAGCGCTGTCCTCTCAGACCCGTTTCCATTTTTCGAAAAAGGTGTCAGGCACTCGGTGTTAGACTGAACTGATGGCCATCAGCTCCTTTCATAATTTCCATGGGAAGTGCTTAATCACCCGCCGTACAGCCCATATTTGGAACCGATTGGCTTTCATCTTCTTTGAAAACTCAAGACAGATCTGGGAGGACAGCGCTTCCATCCCAACAAAAATCTTCAAAAGGCTTTGGAGGGCAGCGCTTCCATAACAACAAAAACGTTCAAGATACCTATGAGAAGAGCACTTCCATACCAACAAAAATCTTCAAGATACCTTGGAGGACAGCACTTCCAGACCAACAAAAATTTGAAGAGACCTTGGAGGACAGCACTTTCATACCAACAAAAATCTTTAAGAAACCTTGGCGGACAGCTCTTCCATACCAACAAAAATCTTCAAGAAACCTTGGAGGAGAGTGCTTCCATACCAACAAAAATCTTCAAGAGACGTTGGAGGAGGGTACTTCCATACTAACAAAAATCTTCAAGACACTTTGGAGGACAGCGCTTCCATACCAACAAAAATCTTCAAGAAACCTTGGAGGACAGCAATTCCATACCAACATAATCTTCAAGAAACCTTGGAGGACAGCAATTCCATACCAACATAATCTTCAAGACGTATTGGAGACCTATCTCAACAAATTGTTAAATGAACTAAACAGAACTACAGTTTTCTGCTTTAATATATGCATAATCAATTAGCGCAAATGGTTTTTACAAAAGTAAAAATAATACAGAATCCAACATAATTTTCCTCATTTTTCACAGACAGTATAAATTATATCTCAATCTTTTCAGCGGCTGAAGCTTGACATTATCGGACTAATACCGTATGTATTTTTTCTGTACATTCGCTGAAATTTTATATGACTTACGAGTGTCTAGGAGTCAGAATTCCCAAAAATTGCATTTTTTTCCTGTTAATAAAATATTACAAAGTTAAATAAATAAAATAAGACAAACCGCATTAATCTACGATGATTACATCCACAGATATAACAATTTTTATGTTGTACTGACAGTTCTACCCTTCTTGTAACTAGAAATTTATGTATATTTATCTCAGAATGGATTGTTTCATAATTTATGAGATTTAAAAGGAAATATCTAAGCTTTCTTGCAAGATATATGTATGAAATTTTGAACAGAGTTTTATGTTATTATCTTAATACATTGTCTTTGAGATTTTCAATTTCGTGTTAGAAAATTTTTAAATATATGCCTTGAAGTAAATATCACTCTAAAAAAATACGCTATTACTTACTTTGAAATTTATTATGCATTTTGTAAGTAATATTTTTTATAAATCCTGAAGATGCCTTAACAAGAAACTTTTTCTGAACACAATACAGGCATCCCCGCCTTACGTAAATAATGCGTTCCGTAAACTTTTATGTAACTGGAATTTTACGTCAATCGAATTTTTAAATTGCTTAGGTAAAATTTCGTAAGAACCTGTAATTTTATTGTGTATATATTTGTATATTATTTACACAATATTATTTTATAAATAAAGCATCATGCGACAGTATCTATTTGTATATAAACTGTAAAGGTATAAAAAAAATATCAAAATAAACTTAAAGAACACTTTTCAAATATCTTGTGGAATACGGGATTTATAAATCTAACATTGATGAATTGATTTATAACAATTTTGAATCTACATCAAACGACTATAAAAATAAGAAATAGTTAAAAAAGACTAATTTAACCTATTCTCCATGAATTTCTGACGGCAAGACAAATGAATAGCACTCACAAAATAAAATAATTCTTGAAAAGCATAAACTATATTTATTATGAATTAGATGACTACTATGAGTAACTAACAATAAAGATTAAGTTGTTTTGTTACAGATTTGATTGTATATACCAATAAAAATATAACTCTATCTAATATATAAACTATATTACGGTTGCGGTTTATACCTATATATTTTATTTATAAAATAATTATCAAAAGTATGCAACTGCGTATCAAACGCGCTAATATGTTCACAAAGGTATTTTTTGAGATTTATTACGTATCTGCGAATTTACGTAAGTCGGGTAATACGTATGTTTGGGGATGCCTGTAGTGAAAAAAGTAATGAAATCGAGCGATGAGTTGAGGTTCATGAGGTTCATGAGTCATAATCAAATATTTAAAAAGTTTAAAAAATTTAATTTGTAATTTTTTTCTAATAAATTTTCAAAGTTTTCCAAACTTGTTCTCTGAAAAATAATTTTTATACAAAGATATATTTCAAAGCAAAAAATCATTTTAAAAGGCCTATAAATAAGTAAAATAACATTTTGACCGCCGGACCCATTAATTGTCCGCATATTCATTATAGAAATTTTGTGACTTGTATGTCTATATTTCAATCGTAAAAATGTATATATCGTGTAGTTTTCTTTTAGCTTTTAAATAAATGCCGGTAAAGCACAGAAACTATCAACTTTACCGATTTACAGCTAAATTCGGTTTGTCTTTGCTTTCTAAATACCAGTTATAAATGACCTACGATTCAAAAATGATTCAAAAGTACATTTATTAGAATCGCAAAGCGCGCATGAAAACAAAATTGATGGTAGACAGATTAAGTTTGTGGGGCAGTAATAGGCAAATTTAAGAATTTTTTTAATCCAGCTCCACGACTACAGGGTTTGTCATAAAAATTTAAAAAATTTTGTAAGAAAAAAAATCTAATTTTCAAATTACGCTTCATTATTTTGTTTTTCTGCTTTTTCATTATTATATCTTTATAAGTAAATTTCAACTTAGATTTTACTTTCTTTATCATGTAATTCTAAATATCAAATTTGCTTAAAAGATCTATAAATATAACTTCCATTAACCTTAATATACCTATCATAATAATCATAAATATACTTCAAATCAGTGTCGAATGATTTCATATTTTTAGATGAAAATCTTTTCAAACTTACCAAATGTTTGGGATCCAATTGCCTATGCTAGCGTCGACCCTCGAATTTGTATGATTTTATCTTTTTATACGAAAATCTATCCGTACGAATCTAGAGTTAGGGTTTACAATGTCTGGATCAGCGTACAATCGGCATGCTAAGCAGGCCTTAATTTGTTTTATGACAAAACTTCAAATGTGTATGGTTTTAAAACTTTAAACCGATTTTGTATGGATTTATGTTTTTAAACAGAAAATCTTTACGGACAAAGTAGAGGTCCACGATTATAGTGACTGCCGATTTAGTTTCTGACATTTCGACAAATTATATTATCAATAGACGCTTTCAGTCGTGACGTCAGATGTGACGTTTTGCTTGGATACTGAATCCAGACAAACCGTTGCTATGCTGTGTTTTCTATTTTTATTATATTTTATGGCTATATTTTGCAGCTATATCTCATAGATATATGTTTTATTAATTTATATGCAGTGGTAACTTTTTCTACAATTTATATTTAATAAGATATGAAACATAGCAACCGTTTGTTTGGAGTCAGTTTCCAAGCAAAACGTCGTGATTGATGTCACACTGAAAGCGTCTATTTCGAGCAATAATTTCCAAGGAAATGTTAAAAATAGAAAGTGCCACCCCTCCCTCCACTGCTTTAGCACATGGAATTATACCATCCATTCTGCGTCCCAAAATTTCCGAAATACAATTCTCCGGCTGCACTGTTACTTCTGAATTTAAAATGCGAAATTCTAGGGAAAATTGTCTTTTTACCGAGAAAAAGAAATTCTGGTGAAATAGCGAAGTAACTTCCAGAAAAGAGCGTTTTTGAAAAGATTAATAATATTAGTTTTTTTTTAAACCGAAGATTTATTAAAAAGCCCACGAGTGGAGTATTTAATAATTACACTGTCCTCCAAAAGTTAAGGTACAACATGTTTTTCAAAGCTCATCATTAAAATAAATGCAGTAACAAAAAAGCCATAGTGTCTATGAATGATAGTATCATCTTTAAGAAAATTTATGCGAAAAACGCTTCGTCATTCACTTTTGAAGAAATTTTCAGTTAAGTAGGAGTAATTGAAAATGTGATAAAATCAAACTTTCCTGACTTTGTGTGTAAGTAACGTGCATGATTTTTTATTTTCAATTGCCGTTGGCAGTTCTACCAACAGTACCTAGGAGTGTCAAGAAATATCGGAGTAGTCCTTTACCCGATTCATTAAAGTGGCGGACGATCGGATTGATGGAAATGGGATTGTCACAAGTCGATGCTGCTAGGCATCTCAATGTGTCTCACAGTGTGGTCCAACGACTGTGTAATTAGTTTACATCAGATGATTCTGTGCTTAGAAGACCTGTTCCATAGGCCGATCACGAGTTACAAAATCTGCGAGAGTCCGCTTTCTAGCTTTTATCAAACACCGAAACAGGAGAGCCACTGCATGTTGTACCTTAACTTTTGGAGAACAGTGTATAATGATTGTATTTAAACTAATCAAGTCGTCAGAAAGGTAAGTGTACACCAGTTTAGTGTGTATTTTGTTTGTATTTCGATTTCATAAGCAGATGCAGAATTTTAAGCATTGCAGAAAACTCGAGACTTGTATTCAGAAAAGAATTTATTCGAAAGAGCTAATATGGATATTTTTTTAATTAACCGAAGAGCTCATTAGAAATATAAATATGTAAAGATTAAATGGATTTATTATTCATATTTTGCTCTGGAGGGGCAGTGCCGAGTTGTAAATATACGGAGAGGTTAAAAGCTCGAAGTTGTCATATGTAAAACAAATTTTTTGAAAGGGTGAACAGTAATATATTTTTACAGATTACGCCGCTAGAAAAGATAAACATGATAGTCAAGAAAATATTTGTTTTCCTTGCCAGTATTTCGATTAGTTAAGCCGTTGAAAAAATGCGAAAAAAAGAGCGTTTCTCAATTTTTTTATTTATTTATTTATTTTTTACTTCGAAGTGCTTGGGAAATTGCCATGATTGGCAGAAAAGCGCCATTTTGTGATGTGCATTATTGCTTTAAAGTAAAACTCCATTAATTAGACTACAATGAATAATCTGAACTTCACGGGCATTCTAACCTGCCTTCGACTATTCTCATCCAAATTTTCAGTCTTCTACGTGCGGTAGGTTTTCCTAGAAGTCGCAGACGGGTACATGGACAAACATGTTTCTTTTATATGCATAGGTAATGCTATAAGTGAGAATAGCATATTTGCTTACTCTCCCAATCACAGAAATACATTTACACCGCATTTTTTTTTTCTTTTTGCAATCCAACAAATTTTGAATGGTTACCACATTATAGCAAGACATAAATAATTAAAAAAATAATTAAATAAACTTCCTTGTTCACAATATTTTTTCATTTATTTATTTAAAATAAAACTGCACACTGGCAAATATGTAATAATTATCTAGAAAACGCAAAGTCTTTTACTAACCATAAAAAGTATGATTTAGATTAGTATTTATTGCGTTTAGTTGAAATAGAAAAGTCCTATCAAATTAATTATAGATAATGAATAATTATATATTTATTGTAGTTAATTTTAACAAGATTTTTTTTATAGAATATATAAACACCATTTCGAACTTTCTAACATTTATTTTCATAGTTACATTTAAAATTTTATGACTGTGTAATAACTATTTGAATTGCGCTATAAATATCCAGCAAGAAGTTCAAGTGCTAAATAAAACTAATTATCCCGCATATTCATTAACTTATAAACTTTATTTAAATTATGTTTAAAAATATAATATATGTCATTGAACTAATAAAATATCATTTTCGATTGAGACGCGTAATTAACTAAGATAATTGATAAAAGTAAATGAAATAAAAATAAATTTTACTTCTAATAGATTTCAGCAGCGTCTAAAGTCAGAGAACGATTTTTATAAAAGAAAAATTAATTACAAAAATTTAATTTATGTTTCTTTTATTATTAAAATGAGATTAATTATAAATTTATTGAAAGCTAAAAATAAAATTGAGTGTTGTAGTTTGACATTTATATTTGAATGGTGTTTTGAAAATTTGAATGGTTTAGTCTGAACTTTTCATAAAATATATTTTGAAGGAAATAATTAATAAGAATATAGTGATCATAATACATTTATTTTCCAAACTTCTCTTCCAAGATTTGGAAGACATGTAATATTATTTTTATGATTTATTTTAGTTTTTATGTCTGTTACACAATTTAATAAAACTTGTTAATATGTGCTAGGGAAGAAGGATCTGCGTGGGTAACTGAATACATGTTCATTTAAGAAAAATTAAAAATAAAAATTATTCTTAAGGAAAAAGCTGTAAAAATAAAGAGGCATCAACTAATCAATTCTCACAGTACTGTTGTCAATGCTAATAGGATAGGATAAAACAATATTTTAAATATTTTTTGCGATTATGGAAAGCTTTCTCCCAATCCCAGAACAATCTTTTCGCCATTGCATAAGTTCCCGAACGGAATGTGGATGGTTTTCTCACAGCTTCACTCTTTTCAGTATTTTTCCTGTTATATAAGCAGTTAATGTGAAAATGTAAAAAATCATGCAGTGTAGGATTAATAAATTGGAATTTTCTACCGGATGGTTTTTCTTTTTTTTACCAAAATCTAATAAGTTAAGTCTAATCGATTTTTGAAGTGACAATGAATTGAATTTAAAGAGTTTCCCATCTAGAAATTTTCTATTTAGAATTTATCGGTACAAGTGTGTAATTAAATTATTATCTCTATGTTCTTTTAAAAGATAACCTATAAATTGTGCTTTTTTAATTTAAAATCTAAATTTTTTGAAATTTTTAATTTCATGCTTATTGTATAAATGTTCAAATTAAACGAGAAATTCATTAGGTCAGATTTTCTATTTTTCGGGGGCCAAAACAGAAAAAAAAGAACGGTTTAAACTTTTATGTTTTTCTTTTTTCTGAAGAAGACATCGTTGTAATTGCAATTTTCTGTTACTTATGGTTTTCTACGGATTTGCGTGTTTTAGGGGTGAGAGTTCCCGAAAAACATGTTTATAGAAAATTTCTGCCTTTCTGTCCGTATGCTCGTGTGTTAGTATGTCCACTTTATAACATCGAATAATGTATAAAGTTAATCATAAAATTGAACGAATTTTTTTTTTGTTTTGTTTTTTGTATGGTTTAGCTATAGTCAGCCGGTAGTCATTGAAATTGGAAATAATCCGCCGGATGTGGACGTTGTAATAGCGACTTTTGTACCATTTTCATTATTGTACTATGAAAAAGTGTATGATTTATGCATAGAATTGAACCATATTTTTGTGTATGTTTTTGGCTATGGTCAGCAGGTCTCGCGTGAATTTGGAAATAATCCGTCTGAAAAGCTGGCTTTTACAGAGATTTTTGATGCCAGATTCGTTATTGTACTATCGAAAAGTGTATGAATTTATGCATAGAATTGAACTAAAATTTATATATATGATTTTTACTATAGCCAGTAGGCCCTACGTAAATTTGGGAACAATTCGGTGGAAGAATAGTTATTATTAATTTACAGGGCCACACAAAAGAATTCCGTTATACATAGTAATATAGGGCGGAGGGAATTGTTTGCGGCGTATTTTAATTATGTTAAATTATTTCATGCATATTGAAATTTATATACGTCGCTGAGGTTTAATATAACTTATTTCATGTATAATACGTAGTGCATAGCATTTACAGGGACACACAAAAGATTTCAGATACTATATTACTATATTGTATCCGAAGTACTGTACAGTAACGATAATTGCTGGAAATGCATTTTTAATTATGTTATGCGCTTTTATGTTTCACTATATTTATGCACAGTATATGGTGTGTATAAATGCTACAAATCATATACAGGGTATGAGTGCAAATTGTTTAAAAGTTTTTTTTTTAAATGAGTAATGCATTTTTACGCTGAACTGCATTAAGTTTACCAAGAAATGTTTGTAGATTATAGATAAAATGATATACCAGATCAGGCAAAAAATTGGATACATGCCGTCTATGGATGATAATTTCTGGAAATGTGATTTCAGTAGTTTTAATAGTGTTTTAGCTTGAATTAAATTTTAGCTAAATAGTGGGGTGCAATAAAAGTACTAGGTTAACTTACAGGGTTTTACAAAAGTATACAAGTATGTTTCCATCTATTAGTATAAATTGAGAAAGAGAAATTTCAACCTGTTATGCGTTTTCTTGATAAACTAAATTATCCGAATATATAGTATATATATTAACCTACAGATCAAATACAGGGCTGTTCAAAAGAATTGGAATCCATATTTGCTATGGACTGTAACTGCTGAAATCAGTTTTTCAAATGTTTTATGTGTTTTCTAAATGTTTACTTAGTCATCTTATATACCTTATTTCCCTAAATAACGAAGTTTTTTTTTAAAGCATTCAGGAAGTGTTGGAAAGTGTTTTATAATTTATGCTTAACGCATGATTTTTCTTAATTGTTTTAAATTAACATGTCCCTTTAAATTCTTCTAATTTAAACACATAATTTAATCTGAAAAGCAGTTAGTTCCCTTTTCCGCACCATATCGCATTAAAACGCACTTGAGGTTAGGTTTTAGATTATTTTGACTAAAGTATTCTCAGAAAGTATAATGCAACAAATAATATAATTAATATAACTAAAATAAGCGATATAAAAAGGTACTATTGAATTTTACATTATGGCACTCTTTAAGACACTACAGTAGTACTATAATTACTCTTTTATAATGCAACAACAGAATGATGTAAAATTTAAAAAAATTTATGAACATGTTATGCTTTAATCTAAGTTCGAAGCCGATAATGAATGACGAATGGAAAAGTACTATACCCTCGCAACATATTGTGAAAAATCCTTACTAAGTTTAATGCAAATTTATATTTAATTTTAATATTGTTGAAGGTATTTTTTTATCTTGTGTGCAACAAAATGGAAGCAACTAAAAAGTTCCAAAATATTCATCAATAAGTTACGCTTGAAACTAAATACAAAGCAGCTGAAGAATTACGAAAGAAATAAGAAATTTTGTTGCCACATATTCTGAAAAATGCTTGCTATGTTTGCTATAAATTCATAATTAATTTCTTCCTTAGCTTTTGAATAGAGTATTTATAGTGTTGACAAAGATATACAATTGGAAACTTAGGAAACAGCTAAAATCGTCAATTGCCAATTAGCATAAATTATACAGAGTGTCCGCAAATAATCTTTAAAACTTCAAATCTAAATAACTGAAGAATGGAACAATATATCTCACAAGGAAGGTCTCCATACGGACATACTCTGAAAAATCTGAAAAAATTATAGAATGTTCTTCTCATGAGGATAGATATGTTTATAAAAAAATTTCGGAGGAAACGTGATAGAATGTCCGTAAAAAATAATGAAAACTTCGTTATTTGACGATTTATCACCGGTTGGCGATGGAATAAAATTTCAAAAAAATACTTCTTTATGTCAAATACTCTATAAAGTAAAAATGTTTCATATTGAACTTGTTTAAATAAATTTAATTTAAATAACTTCAGATTTGTCAGTTTTAGTTTGATGTAACTATAGTTTTGACATATATGTATTTATAATTAAAGATAAATATGAAATTTTATGAATTAAAACAAAATTTTAATTAAGTAAAATTGTTTCAATCTCAAAATTAAGTCCAACTGACCATTGTCGATTCTATTTTGTTGCTATGGAAATAAAAACTTATCTGATGTTGAAATGTAAACTTGAACATTCTTCATCTGTCCTTTATTTTGGAATACGCTTAAATATGTGAAAGTATATTTTCAATCTGAAAATATCTTTTATACGTGAAATTATTTTAACAGTGATAAAATTAAATAACTGCAGCAACAAGCAACATAACTATATAATACAAAAAAATGTATTATTAAAGTCTCTCATTTTTTTAAATTTAAATTCATTAAATACTATTTACACGCATTCTAAAAATCAATTAACAAGCAATTTTCAGATGCATTAAAATCGTTTGCTTTTGTCGATGAAAAGTGCTGCTCGCCAAATCGCCTGACGCTTTTGTCTTCTCGCACCAAATACTCGAAAGTATTTTATTTTTTTACAGATTTTCTACTCAAATCCCGCCATTAAATTTGAGTGATCCTTTATTACGTACATAAGTAGTTTAATTAGTACAGTGGACTCTCTATTCTGAACACTCATGGGACCGACCAAAAATGTTCAGATTATGGGATGTTCATTATAGAGGGAGATTGGGAAATGTAGTACTACTCTACTTAGTATTGAGTTTATAGACTGTATAGAATACTTAGCCTGGTTAGCCATGCCAGTTACCGAGATAGAGGTGCTGAATTTAGATTTGGCGGCTAATGCACTGTCAAACTAAATTCAGTCGGACCTGTATTCTGCCTAATTATTTTATATATTTTTTTCTTATTATTATTATTAAAAAAGTTTTACAAAACACAATTACATATCCTTCTGAGACTGAGACCCAAGCAAAATATAATGCATATATTTTTTTATGAGAGTTTTTTTTCAACAAATAAGCATCAAAAATGATGTTTTTAAAGAAATTAATAAATTTCAATTTTTTAATTTTGTTTTACAGCACATCCATTTAAAAGGATGTTCAGGCCATAACTCGCTTTAAAATAAATTTAAAAAAGGCTAAAAGTATGGGAAAGAATAGAATATTATTATAAAGAGCATAAGTCAATTATTAACATCTGCTATTAAAATTGAAAAAAAATAATAATTTAATCAAATTAAAATAACATAAAAACGAAACTTACCAGCAGAACGTAGATTCCGACTTGACTCATTTATTACGCCATTTTTTAAACAAAGTAGTTACCGTTGCCAAAATCCAAAAGCTGAATGTGGATTTTAATTCATACATTACCATGTCAAACTGGTTTTAGATTGCTACAATGAAATTTAACGCAATAGAAGGAGAAAGCAAAACATCCATTTAAATGTATGCCAGGTCCCAGGAGGATTATACAATACATCACTTGAAAACAAATAGGTACATTACTTAAAAAACTGAGTAATGTTAGTCTGTTTTTGCACTGTGTATGCTCGTGCAGTATACATGTTATCTAATTGTTTAAGAAGTGGGAAGGCTTCCGGGTGATGTTCAGCCGCATAGTTCAACAGGTCTTGAATCCCTTGGCCATATTGTTTAAAGGTAATCGTACTTCTTGTTCCTTCGGTATTTTCTGGTTCAACTTCTTCTTCACTGTCCCCTTCCTCTTCAACGATGTTGTTGTCGCAAACTTCCATCGGCTTCGAGATAAGCTCCAGGTTCAATTTCAGTATGAAGCTCCTGAAGAATTAACCCCAAATCTCTCACAGCTGTTGCTCATTCTCACATGGAAATCCAGCTTTGTAGAAGCATCTTTGGATGGTGTAGGGGGTTACTTCATTCCAAGCCATTGATATCCAATGGACAGCATCCATGACGTTGACCTTCTTCGTTAGTTCGGTTGCCGAATTTGCCTCTTCCATCACCAGGGACATTTTCTTCAAAAAATGGATTCAGTAGTGAGCTTTAAAGGTCTTGATTACTCCTTGATCCAATGGTTGGATTACAGAAGTACAGTTCGGTGGCAGGAACTTGAGGCTCATGTTGCTCAGATGCATGTTTGTATGTGATCTGGCATTATCAACAAAAAGAAGAATTTTTCTTCCTTCTCTCTTCATCATCTCGTTAATGCCTTCCAACCATTGAGAGAAAATTGGGATTGTCATCCAGGCTTTTCGATTTGATTTATAGTGAACTGGTAATGATGCGATATTCACATTTTTGAAGCATCGTGGTTTTTCACTTTTTCCGATCACAAGTGGTTCGAGCTTCTCACCCGTAAAACTGGCACAGATCATGACGGTAAGTCTTTCTTTCGACATTTTTCCGCCCACGCATTTTTCGCTTCTTTGTGCTAGGGTTTCATTTGGAAGAGCTCTAAAAAACAAGCCGGTTTCGTCGGCATTAAAAATGTCAGTGGAGTCGAAATCCTTCGTTATTTCCGGAAGTTTTCTTTTCCATTCCTCCACAGTCTCGATATTTACGTCTGCAGCTTCACCGTTGATTATTTTGAATTCGATGTTATGCCGACTTTTAAAGCGAGTCAACCATCCTTCCGATGCCTTGAATTCCGTAAATTTCTCCTTTTCTGCAAAATCTAGCGCAATCTGCTTTAGCAGGTGTCCAGTGACAGGAAGATTCTTCGTTCTCATTTGGCAAAAAAACTTGCAGACATGATTGTTTATGTTCTCATTCCCTCTTTTCTTTTCTGAAATTCTGCACTTTGAGGAAGGTTCATTTGCTTCAAAAGCGGCTATAATTTCTTTCTCTTTCTTACTGATGGCATTGACTTGGCATACTGAAATTCCAAACTCCGATGCAATTTTCCTTTGACTTATTTTTGATTTTAATTTTTGAACAACATCGTATTTTTCCTAAAGCTTCAGTTCTTTCCGTTTTTTCATTTTCATATTTATTTCTGACGTATCTGCGACGATAGCAAAATGACAAAAAATTTTTATCTTTGCTGGACAAAAAACAAAGAAAGAAACAGAAGCGATAATGTGCGGAAAACAAACAATTATCCTTTTTGTACACTCCTTCTGACACCTATTGTCTCTTTGCTGCCACTGGGAGGCGGGACATTTCTGTTGCGTAATCTTTCTATTTATATCTCAGATCGGGAGAGGGGGAATCACGTGATATGGTTTTTACATTATTTTTTCTTGTATCTCTTTGGATAAAAATTGATTTAATTGTTATTTTTATTTTTGATTATCATGATTTACGTTTTGTGAAATGTCAATAGTTTTATATCTGGACATTTTTCTTTATTAAAAATATAAGAATGTTAGTGGATATGTACGGTAAAAGTACGGTACCTTTTGAAAAATATTCTTTCGATTTCTTCTTTCTTTGTTATAATAAATGCTTTATTTGTTTTCTTAACTGAAGATTTTAATCCGAATTATTCAAATTGCAGCATCGGATAGATGCTTAAAATCTAACAATAATTTTATCTATTTTAAAATCGAGTTCAATCCAGAAAAAAACAGTTAAAATCCAGTTGAATATTTTATTCTTCTGCAACGACATATTTCCCGAATTTCCATTATGGGGGAATTCCCTGAATTCCGATTGAAAACACATGTTCAGTTTAGAGAGAGGTAGGATAGATTGGGTATCAAAAGTAGCGTTCATAACAGCGGGGTGTTCAGATTAGAGGGTGTTCAGAATACAGAGAGTTCATCTTTTGTTAAGTCTATGGAGTTTCGCTGGGGTCGTCGGAATGTGTTCATAATACCGGGGTGTTCACATTAGAGAGTGTTCAGATAGAGAGAGACCACTGTATATATTTTTTTCAAAATATTCTGAGTATGCCCAGTAAGGAGACTTTTCTTGTCAGTTCTATTTTCTTCACTTAAAAGAGGATCTCTCAAAGTTTTATTTGCTTTGTTTTTTAGGTACACTAAGCAAGTGGTAAAGATGTGACGTCACATTTCCACAAAATGACTACTCCAGAGGAGAAGGAACAGTGTATTTCATGGGTCATAGAAAAAATGTCAGATACGCAGGTCCAGCAACATTTCGGGGCTAAATGTTACCGAAATATGGTCTTGATGGTAGTTTTCTTCCATATTTAGTCATGAAATGACGTAATATATTGAAATATCTGAGATTTTCTGTTTCAATTTTTTTTTTCCCGACTGCCAAGAAGAGTTATGTGTTTCACGCGTATCTGGGTATGTGGATTATTTTATACCCTCGAAACATCCCAACGGCTGGATGGATTTTAATGAATGAGATCTCTATCCATTCGTCTTAACCGTCCAAAGGTTATAGGCTAGATTTTGTTTTTATAAATTCAAAATGGCGGCCGTAAAATACAAAATGGGGGTAGAGACGAAAAAATATTTTTACGCACCATATTGAGTGGCATGCCATTGGATAGGTCTTTCAAAATGAAGACGATGTTTCATTGACTATTTTACAGTCATAAGCTCCGTTTAAATATTACACAACCTGGAAGTTGTGTAGTTAGGATCTCTAGCTTTACAGCACATCTAACCATCATAGACATCTATAGGCCTCAACAAAACAGTGTTTATAGACAGGAGCTAACAATTAAACACAACTTAAACGTCACCAATACAAGTAAATTAAAAAAAATAGGTAAGTAATATAAAAAATAGTTTAACATTGATGAGAAATAATTAATTAGTTCGCTTTTTATGCAGTCGTGTTTTTTTATTTTTTTATTTAATATTTACTTGTTCTATAATACTTTCGTTCTTTCAATCACGGAAAATGAATAAACAGAATTTACAGAAAATGAATAAACTTAATTTAGAAAACAAAAAACGATTTCAGATAAGAACTATAAAATATTATAATGTCTCATTTACACTTTTTATAGCGATTTGTTTTAAATTACATTAGAATCTGTTATTCGATATGTGCAAAAAATAACTTTGGAAAAATAATCTTATGTCTCTTATGGCAGGAACGGCGAACCTATGGGACATGTGCCAGTTTTGGCACGCGAAATAATAATTGTGGCACTGTGTTGCTTGTGGCTCTAAATCAAAACACAGTGAGATTGCACAATTTGAGAAATTAGATGAGTTGATTTTGTCTAAATTCGATTAAATGAAAATTGAAAATTTAACTTGCGACATAGGAATTTGCAATTTAATTCAATAGGTTTCAAAGTTTTAGACAATGTTCGAAGACTATCAAAAAGGAAAGATTAGGCATTACTAAAAATATCGAATATAAAATTAAGCCAATTTAGAATTTATTTCAGAGCTTATTGAAGAAAGTGGCTTTTGACATTTTAAGAGTTTTTAAGCCTATCAATGCCTTTGAGTCTTTATTTTCGCAAATGAATAATAATTTTTAAAAAAACTAAAAAAAAAGCACTTGTCAGATAACTCCGGTTCATTTTGCTTTCTGTTAAAATTAATCTGATTTTAAATCAACTGCAGAAATAGCATTAAGTTTTTTTTTTTTTTTTTCTAAAATATATTTGTTTCATAATTATCATAGTGTATTATCAACATGTATGGTCCTCCTATTTTTAAATCTTAATTTAAAAAATGCTAAATAATTTTAATTTATTATTTTTCCTTCTAAAAAATTCGTTTTTTAAGTTGGTACGTCATGGCCATGTGAAATTATTTTTGTATAATTTTGGCACGCGCCAAAAAAAAAACGTTCGCCAATCCTGTCTTATGGTATACAAATTAAGACATATGAAGAAACAAATGTTTAATATGATAACAAATTGGTCATGATATTTAATTTGATAAAATTTTGAACTTTGTTTTAAATTCATTACCTATAATTGTTCTTCATAATTTAATAATACGAGTTGGAACCCGTCGAAATTCGACGAATTGAAGTATTTAGAATGGAACTGTTAGATCGAATTTATAATAAACCTACAAATATAATTACAATAAAAAATTCATCTTGCATTGGTTATCTAACTCTTAAGACAAATAATGTTTTTAACCTAAAATTACCAAAATATTATTTCCAAAAACTTCAACTGCTTAAATTATTGAAAAATTAAACTGTATTCGATACGTAATCCAGATGAGTAATTATGTTGAAGTTATCGATTGAAGCTCTTACGTTTGTTTTTACGGGATGAAAAATCAGTAAAAATGATTTTGCTTTCTCACATCATAAAATTTTCCCCCATAAAATCTAAACTGTGCGTTATTTTCACATTCTCAAAATTTATATACGCACTACTCAAATTCACAATTTAAAAGTATTTTAACGCGCAATACATTATTAATGAATGTATTTCCAAACTTAAAGTCACGTTTGTCCGATACAACTTTTTATGTGGACATTCGCATAAAATTGAAGTTTTAATCTCAGTATCCGGGAAAATTTGCCATTCAGAAATTTGCCTTTAGTTGCCATAGTATTGGCCATTTTAGTATTGGTCAAATATTTAGTTTTTTCAAAGAAAATGATTGTTTTGTTTTAAATATGACATCATTTTTACTCACTGAATCATTTTGCCTAGCGTCTCAAATTCCGTATCAACGTAATGTAAAAATATTGAAATATCTTCTTCAATATTTTTATTTGTGAAGAAGAATGCGTGATTTTTTTAATGGCTGACGTCATTTACAAAAATTAGAAAAAAAGTTTATTTGTAATGTGAAAATGGCATCAATAAAGATATAACCAATAAAAATAAATAAACCATGACTATTTTCCCTTTACTTTTAATAGAAATTGAGTACTTCAGTTGCCACAATTACAAAATTGGTACTAAAAACTATAAAAAAAATAATATCCCCAAAATAAATTGAGATAGAGCTTTCAAACAAATTGCATTTAAAAGTACACTTATTTCCTTATACGACGGTTTAAAAGTTGAAACTGTGCGATGTTTAGAAGTTTAAAAACTTGCAGTAGCGAAAATTGCAAAACCCAAATTTCATTTCAAATTTCAAAGTGTTGCTATTCGCAGAATGACGTATGCGTTACGCACAGATATGTTTGTCCTTTATAATATAGATACTAATTGAACAGCCTCGGTATGAAAAAAATTAATTTTTGAGTTAATAAAATTTTCTATATAACTCACCATTTATTCCCACAATATAAGGAAGAAAAGATGTGCAGTGAACTCCCGTTAATACGGACTTCCAATTTCAAGCGAGGTAATTTTTGATCCGTAGTAACCAAAGTATCCGTTAAAAACTGTAATCATTTAAATGGTGTAAAATACTCCCATTAGTTGAATAAATTAAATTCAGTTTACATTAAAAATTAAATAGGTCAGAAACTTAATGCTAAAACTAAAAAAAAAAAAAAAAAAAAAAAAAAAAAAAAAAAAAAAAAAAAAACTAAAAAAAAAAAAAAAATCTTTAATTTGGTAATTTTAGTTAAAAATCAAATTAGTGACAATTTCTGTATACAAAAGAATAAATTACTGTTTGGCAAACGAAATATTCGAAGAAATTGCCGTACATTACGTTAACTTTGTAACGCGCATTTACTTTTAACGTTTTGCGCTATACCACTTTCTGCGCTATGATCGTTGGTTCCTCGGCGGATAATTATTACCACCCGTAGTTATGACGTAGATTGTGAGAAAGAAAGGAGTATCCGTTGGCGAGCAAAATGTTATTCACGTAATAGTCTAGGCAATAGGGAATTTTAACAAAATTTGGGGGGTTGCCGGGGGAAATTTTGGTGGGAAGTTAAAAATTCGGATTCAGCGACCCAAAAAACATATAGAAACCTTTTTCCAGAACTACCATGAATTTTGCTAGGTACTAGGTACCCTATACGGTCTCTGTTGCCTGGACTATAAGGTATTTTAAATCTGTGTTTTATTGGGGTGAAATGTCTACGTCCAACTATCTATAAATTTGTGTAATGCACTTGCTGTCCAAAGTAAATGCGATGTGAAGTTACGACTAAATCCTTACTACGTCGAAATTCGTGCATTTCAACTTTAATTAAAGTAATTTCACACTTTTCATTGCTTAAACAAACGAGGTTTATAAAAAGTCATTTACCAGTTTTGCAATTTACTCAAAAATGCGGCCTGTTATATGACCATAACGTGGGTAATATCTGCAAATAGTCATTATCAATTTCTGAACCCTTCACGTTCTAGTGTCTGAATTTCTTTATTTCACAATAACGAAATGTACATCAAAGTTGCTTTTGAAAAATAATGCACAAAAACATTTTCGAATCTGCTCGTGATTTTGTGAAAAAAAAGGAATTCCGAATTATCCGATGAGTTATATGCTTTAAACAATGTCTTAAAATCAGTCGTAAATACGAAATGTTGTGGAAAACGAAATTGATGTTATTAACCCAAGATACGCCTTAACACCTTGGGGACGAGAGACCGGTATTCGTGCCGCGTAAGGTACTCAGAATCGGGGATTATTCTCATCAGTAATTTTTATTATAAATTTTCCCTTATTTAATCCTAGCATTTCAATTAGGCAAAAATTTCTGTTTTAAAAAACCGGTGATTAAAGATTAAAAATTCTGTAAAAGACGCTCGTCCCTGTGGTGTTAAGAGCCAACAGCAGTCACGCGAAAATACTCGAATGCTGATGTCAAATCTATAGGAGAAATCTTTACAGATTTTTCGCTTGTATTTTAATGTTTTAAAGTGATTTTTTACACATAATTTTGTCTAACTTATGGTAGTAAGCAGCTATTTGTTATGGTGTTATTACACCAGGACTCAAAGACGCTTGGAATCCCAGGCGTCTAGCGACAACAGCCACCTCATGGCCCGTCTTTTCCAAGCATTTCATTGGCTGTTCCGGAAAAGGCTTTTCTATTATCAGATTTCCAAGCATATGATTGGCTGTTACTGGCGACTCGCCTCGTTTCGGGCATCAAAGATGCTCCGACAGAAAAAAGACGCTCGCGCTCCAAGCGACTCCCAGGGAGCCATAGGAATACATGGAGACGCCGGAATCTGAAGCGTCTTTGACCCCTCGTGTAATAACACCATTATCGGGGCTCCGGGAGTTTCTCCCACTAGTAAACACTCTCTGCGTTTGATTTCTTTCATAAGACATAAAAGTAGTAATACTCATTATTTAAGTATAGTTCTCAGCATTATCATTGCATGGGGTTTTTAATCCATTTTTCTTATAGGTTTTCAACGTTATCATTGGCAATATAATTATTCTAATTTTGTCTTAAAACAATCTTTATTAATTTTCAAACAAATTTATTAAATAATGTTAAAATATTTTATGCTGACGGATACATTTGGCTTTTTAATTTGCGCATTTTTTTTCAATAAGCGTGGCTTTTTATGACAGATTTCATTCTACACACATTGTACATTTTCTACTATTGAAAATGCGACATAAAGTTACAATTTTATTTCTTTATATATTCCCTATCATAATTATGATAAATGTATTTCACGGTGAAGCAGTATTCCTATAAAAATAAAATGCTCTCCACCTTTACTTTTATACTTCTTAAAGTTGGAGCATTTGTTTTACACGAGAACTCGTCTCCTATGATTTATCTCTTTTGCGTAAGTGCTACGGAAAGAGTTATAGCTACGAAACGAAAGGATAACTGAACGATTTCGTTGCAGTTCTCCTTTTTATGGCATACATATAACATGAAATTCTGAATTAGTGTTGGCACATCTTTAACCCAGCATTACACTCGCGAGAAAAACGAACAGGATCACTCGCGCTGGGTATGTCATACCAATGGCGGTTTCTTTCAATTTTTTACCATTAAATCTATATAAAACATAAAACACTAGGAAAAAAGAAGGGATAATAGAGTTTTAAACAGATATTAAACATGTTACTTACATTTATTTTGTACATTCGCTGCGTCTATATATATTGAATGCACACGCGAGAAAAACTACCGGTTTTACTCGTTCTGGGTATATCATACCCATGGCGGTTTCTTCCAATATTTTTACCTTAAAATCTACATAAAACATAAAACATTATGAAAAAGGAAGGGATAATATAGTTTTAAAGATATATTTAAAATGTTATTTACATTTATTCTGCAAATTTCCTTCGTCTATCTACTCAGAGCTGTTACAGAAATCCTCGCGCTGGACGTGAGATACCGATATGTGGCGATCACGATAGATCTATATTTCGAATTATTTAACCACTTTTCCTCCTCTAAGACTATGACGTTCGAGGCAACTACACAAAGACTCATCCATTACTGAAGTAAGATTAGGGAGAAAAACTGCAAAAAAGCAACAATGGGTGTGACATACCCAGCGCGAGCAAACTCGGGTTAAAGAAACTCGTATAAGTTATTTTAATGAAAATTTACAAAATGCGCATTATCAATTTTTAATGGATTACTTGCGCAAATATTTGAATTTTTTTTTTTAAGAAAAACATAAAAAAATTACTTATATTATATATGTACTTTATATTACCGCTTTAATACTTTGATATTATTACGATTAGTAAGAGAGGACAAATGCTACTGCAGAATATGCATTTAAGGACACTAACCGATACTAAATAACATAAAGCAACCAATGTTAGTTTTCGAAAGCCGCGTCTATCACTCTGGGATGGTTCCACCATTCAAAAAGGTGTTAGGATGAGATGGGCATTTTACGAAGTTCTACTTCGGCGTTTTCGTCTGCGTTGTTACTAAGATCGGTGCTTACTTGATTGTTATTTTTTTTTTACTTACGAACAAAATTTAAAACTCTATTAATATCTCGTTTTGATTCAAATTAAAACTCCTATATTTAGTTAAAATAGCAATTAAAGCCATTGTGCAGGAATATTAAAAAGCAGTAAACCAACGTTTAAAATGCACAAATAATGCATGAAAAGCAGCAAACAGCTGTTTCGATTCTACAGCGAGATTCTTCTTCAGTGCAAGATAGGGAAAAAAGAACAGCGTGCTAGAAAAAGCAAGGCTGAGCAAAATGATAGGCAGTGACGCGCTGCCTTATATACCCTATGCGGGTAGCGAAAGCGCCAGAAACAACCAATGAGAGAGAAGCAGTGGAAACGACTGGGTGGACAAGTAGTGACATCTACCGGAGAAGGAGAGAAAAAGAAACCAAAAAAGAGGAAATTAAATTAATGCTTTCTAAATACTTGGAAAATCTGGAGTACTAGATAAGGGTGTATAAGGCAGCGCGTCTCTGTCTATCATTTTGCACAGCCTTGCTTTTTCTAGCACGCTGTTCTTTTTTCCCTATCTTGCACTGAAGAAGAATCTCGCTGTAGATTCGAAACAGCTGTTTGCTGCTTTTCACGCATTATTTGTGCATTTTAAACGTTTTTTTTTTCCTATATTTTGTGTTCAAAGGGCTATTTCGAGTAGAAATAAATCTTTCAGGAGCGGTGGTAAGAAAATTATATTATATATAATGTCATTTAATTTTATGATCCAGAAGCAGGAAAAGGAGAATTAATTGTTCAGTCAGTCAAATAGTCGGGATTTTTAGTAGTACTATTAAAAAGATTCGCCGAGAAGCAGGAGGTGAGCGCGATCTTGTTTTTTGTTCACCTAAAAAAAAGAGTTAAAAAGAATGTCTTTGAAAAAGCAGGTATAGATGAATTCGATTGCAGCGTTATTAGACAAACTGTACACGATTTTTATGTCAAGGAGAAAACAATCTCGTCTGAATAAATTGCTCCCTGTTTAAAAAAAAAACAACAAAAAAAACAAAAAAAAAACGATCAATTTAAAAATTAAAAAATAAATCTTGTTTCACGAAAAACAAAATTGTTGTATAACTTAAAAAAAAAAAAATAAGAGTTTTCGTTTTTTATAAATATTAACTACAAAAACTTTTTTACACAAATCGATATCCTTAAAAGCGCATTCTTAAAAAATGCAAATAAACAAACTCCGCCCACCACTATTTTGATAAAATCAAATCAGACTTGACGCATGCGCAATATCACGGAGGGTTTTATTATCCGAAAACAAACAGTATACGATATACTGTTGTTGATGATGTTGTTTATGATGGCCGATTATCTACATGAGGGATATGGTCCGGAAGGGGAATGCCCTACGTAGGGTACTCTCTAAGGCAACCTAACCCGTTTGTATACGATATGCAGCTAAACAATAGCAAAACTGCCATTTATGTATGCATACAAACTACAAACTTTGGAAATTAGGCTATTAAATGTTTTCAGTTTAACGTTTTAATTTACATATATAATTAGCATTTATTATAAAAATAAAGCAGAGTTTCATTACATATTCTGAAAGAATGTGTTTACATAAATTATAATGAGCTGCATTTTAATGAAAGACCGACAGTATTTGAAATTTTCATCTTCAGAAGAATTGAATTGGTCACGTAAATTTTAATAAAGTGACAGAAGAGAGATATGCCACTTATAATTATTTGTAGAAGACCTTGCAGAATATTATTACTGATAAAATTTAAAAAGCGAAAAGAAAAAGATGTTGGTGAAGGAAAGAAAATAAAAGCATAAACCTTTTCAGTTTAACATTTTAATTTACATATATAATTAGTATTTTTTATAAAAATGTAGCAGAGTTTCATTACATATTCTGAACGAATGTGTTTACTTAAATTATAATGCGCTGCATTTTAATGAAAGACCGATAGTATTTGGAATTTTCATCTTCAGAAGAATTGAATTGGTCACGTAGAATTTAATAAAGTGATAGAAGAGAGAAATGCCACTTCTAATTATTTGTAGAAAACTTTGCAGAATAATATTACTGATAAAATTTAAAAAGCGAAAAGAAAAAGATGTTGGTGAAATAAAGGAAGTAAAACCATAAACCTTTTCAGTTTAACGTTTTAATTTACATATATAATTAGTATTTTTTATAAAAATGTACCAGAGTTTCATTACATATTCTGATGTGTTTACTTAAATTATAATGCGCTGTATTTTAATGAAAGACCGACAATATTTGAAATTGCCATCTTCAGAAGAATTGAATTGGTCACATAGAATTTAATAAAGTGACAGAAGACAGAGATGCCACTTACAATTATTTGTAGAAAACCTTGAAGAATATTATTACTGATAAAATTGAGAAAGCGAAAAGAAAAAGATGTTGGAGAAGGAAAGAAAATAAAAGCCTTTTCAGTTTAACGTTTTAATTTACATATATAATTAGTATTCTTTTATAAAAATGTAGCACAGTTTCATTGCGTATTCCCAAAGATCGTGTTCACCTAAATCATAGTACGTTCAATTTTAACGAAAGATTGGCATTATTTCAAAATTTTATCTTCAGCAAAATTTAATTCGTCACATAGAATTTAATAAAGTGACAGAAGAGAGAGATGCTACTTATAATTGAAGAGCTAAGTGGAAGAACATTTTAAGTAACAAAAATCAAGAAATTTGAGGTGAAAGTTTTTGCTGTAAATTTTAATGATTTATTTTCTGTTTGAACCATGTGTTTAAAATATTAGCAGGTATGGTACTAAACTCTCTCAGAAAAATTTATTCATATTTAATTTTCAAATATTAAAAATTATTATTGGCATTATTAAATATTAAAATATTAAATATTAATGAATAATGTCTTAAATCTTCAAGACTAAATAGAATCTTAGTATTTTAGCTTCACCATGAGATAAGATACCTCATAACGCTTTCATTCAAAAGATTTAGAAAATGTAGCATAACATGTTCATCCACTCAGCTCTTCAATTACTTATGTAAAACCTTGCAAAATATTAATACGGATAAACCTGGAAAAGGAAAAGATGTTGGTGAAGTAAAGAAAATAAAATCATAAAAAAAGGAATTCCAACGTCTCGTGCTAAATGCATAGGTGCTCAGTTGGATATTTTGACTTTAATGATTTTATTTTGAATTTAAGAAATCGGATTGAAAGAATTGTTAAAAAATTAAAAGTTTTTAAATCCCTAGTCAAATGACAGCTTTTGTGCTAATGACTAATTGCGAAAAACGAATATTTGGCATATTTATAGTAAAAGCCACACCGATTAGGAACACAAATTCACAATAAATACTAATTCAAAAATCTGTATCTGATTTTAAAAAGTATGAAACGTTAGAAACTGCTTTTCAGAAAAGGGCAGTTTATGCGGAAAAAAATCTTCCAGGAAGTATTTTACCCAAATGATCTTCTTGTGATAATAGTATTTAGTATTGCATGTTTTAAGGAGTCTCAGGACTCTTAAAGCTCTAAAATTTTCGAAATTTTTATTTTTTCAGATGTTAAACTTTTATGTTTTCTGAACATTTTGATATAATTGTTAACTTGAAATTCCCATTAGAACAGAAGTTATGGCATTTAGAATTATACACGCTCCATAGCTGAAGCGGTGTTTCCAAAACTTTGAAGTCATTTTTCTCCAAATGACGTTTTTTGGGGATAACGCGCACGACATTTCAAAACCTTCTGAATATTTGTTCATGAAATTTTCAAAACATATGTTTTATGTTAGTCTGTAGAAACTGAACCTAAAATTTCATTTTTAATGTAAAAAGAAAATACTTTTTAGGGGTTTATATTGTTGAAATTTTCTAAATTTTGCATTAGCTAAATACAACTTTGTATTAAAAATATAAAAATTCTTTAAATACAAATTTATTTAAGTTCAGTGTAATTATTATAATCTGAGGTATAAGTAGGCACCTAAATTTTCATTCTAGTTGCAAAATTTATTTTGTAATCGTGCGCATAAGCTGTTATGCCGATTTTCTGCTGGTGAAATGTCTGACAATTTTGAGCCCCCTGTAAAAGCTAATTCTGCATCTTGCAATTTTTCAAATATCTGAAATGAAAGAACATAATTGTATCTTTCAGTCCCATTTAAAATTGTGTCTTAATATCAAACACATTTTAAGATATTAAATGTTGAAAATGGTCCTTTTTTTTTCATTTTTTCCAATTTTAAGAGTCCTAAGACCCCTTAATTGGTTCGATGTAATTGATTTTTCCAGGAAATAAATAATTACTTTTACCTAGTTTATAAAGAATTAAAATTTTTATTTAGAATGTCCGTTTTTATGCTACCTCGAATATTATAATAATCTCTGTAATTTAATGAAGTATATTAGTTAACTGGAAAGGGTGAAACTATAAATGAAATCTTGACGATTAACTAATAGAATTTTTCAAAATTATAACTACATATAACACTAATTATTACAAGAGATATAAATTATACATGCTGGGCAATTGCACCATAAAAATTATAAATAAGAACGATATTTTATCCTGCTAAAGACTACAGAAGTAGTTCGAATCGTAAATTTTGTGTTTTTATCATCATCTTTTTGTACATGTAAAGATTATTTTCTTTACATGTACCATTAAGCAATTTTTATATGTTCTTAGCGAATACATTCTTATTTATAAGAGTTAAAATTTTTAAATGGTAATAAATTGCGGATGAAGTATTTAGACTATGGAGAACTCCAAATATGTTTTAACCCTTAAATGCCTGATTTTTCAAAAATCATTGTAATAATTTTCAAATATTAAAAATTATTAATATTATTGGCATTATTAAATATTAAAATATTAAATATTAATGAATAATGTCTTAAATCTTCAAGACTAAATAGAATCTTAGTATTTTAGCTTCACCATGAGATAAGATACCTCATAACGCTTTCATTCAAAAGATTTAGAAAATGTAGCATAACATGTTCATCCACTCAGCTCTTCAATTACTTATGTAAAACCTTGCAAAATATTAATACGGATAAACCTGGAAAAGGAAAAGATGTTGGTGAAGTAAAGAAAATAAAATCATAAAAAAAGGAATTCCAACGTCTCGTGCTAAATGCATAGGTGCTCAGTTGGATATTTTGACTTTAATGATTTTATTTTGAATTTAAGAAATCGGATTGAAAGAATTGTTGAAAAATTAAAAGTTTTTAAATCCCTAGTCAAATGACAGCTTTTGTGCTAATGACTAATTGCGAAAAACGAATATTTGGCATATTTATAGTAAAAGCCACACCGATTAGGAACACAAATTCACAATAAATACTAATTCAAAAATCTGTATCTGATTTTAAAAAGTATGAAACGTTAGAAACTGCTTTTCAGAAAAGGGCAGTTTATGCGGAAAAAAATCTTCCAGGAAGTATTTTACCCAAATGATCTTCTTGTGATAATAGTATTTAGTATTGCATGTTTTAAGGAGTCTCAGGACTCTTAAAGCTCTAAAATTTTCGAAATTTTTATTTTTTCAGATGTTAAACTTTTATGTTTTCTGAACATTTTGATATAATTGTTAACTTGAAATTCCCATTAGAACAGAAGTTATGGCATTTAGAATTATACACGCTCCATAGCTGAAGCGGTGTTTCCAAAACTTTGAAGTCATTTTTCTCCAAATGACGTTTTTTGGGGATAACGCGCACGACATTTCAAAACCTTCTGAATATTTTTTTCATGAAATTTTCAAAACATATGTTTCATGTTAGTCTGTAGAAACTGAACCTAAAATTTCATTTTTAATGTAAAAAGAAAATACTTTTTTAGGGGTTTATATTGTTGAAATTTTCTAAATTTTGCATTAGCTAAATACAACTTTGTATTAAAAATATAAAAATGCTTTAAATACAAATTTATTTAAGTTCAGTGTAATTATTATAATCTGAGGTATAAGTAGGCACCTAAATTTTCATTCTAGTTGCAAAATTTATTTTGTAATCGTGCGCATAAGCTGTTATGCCGATTTTCTGCTGGTGAAATGTCTGACAATTTTGAGCCCCCTGTAAAAGCTAATTCTGCATCTTGCAATTTTTCAAATATCTGAAATGAAAGAACATAATTGTATCTTTCAGTCCCATTTAAAATTGTGTCTTAATATCAAACACATTTTAAGATATTAAATGTTGAAAATGGTCCTTTTTTTTCATTTTTTCCAATTTTAAGAGTCCTAAGACCCCTTAATTGGTTCGATGTAATTGATTTTTCCAGGAAATAAATAATTACTTTTACCTAGTATATAAAGAATTAAAATTTTTATTTAGAATGTCCGTTTTTATGCTACCTCGAATATTATAATAATCTCTGTAATTTAATGAAGTATATTAGTTAACTAGAAAGGGTGAAACTATAAATGAAATCTTGACGATTAACCAATAGAATTTTTCAAAATTATAACTACATATAACACTAATTATTACAAGAGATATAAATTATACATGCTGGGCAATTGCACCATAAAAATTATAAATAAGAACGATATTTTATCCTGCTAAAGACTACAGAAGTAGTTCGAATCGTAAATTTTGTGTTTTTATCATCATCTTTTTGTACATGTAAAGATTATTTTCTTTACATGTACCATTAAGCAATTTTTATATGTTCTTAGCGAATACATTCTTATTTATAAGAGTTAAAATTTTTAAATGGTAATAAATTGCGGATGAAGTATTTAGACTATGGAGAACTCCAAATATGTTTTAACCCTTAAATGCCTGATTTTTCAAAAATCATTGTAATAATTTTCAAATATTAAAAATTATTAATATTATTGGCATTATTAAATATTAAAATATTAAATATTAATGAATAATGTCTTAAATCTTCAAGACTAAATAGAATCTTAGTATTTTAGCTTCACCATGAGATAAGATACCTCATAACGCTTTCATTCAAAAGATTTAGAAAATGTAGCATAACATGTTCATCCACTCAGCTCTTCAATTACTTATGTAAAACCTTGGAAAATATTAATACGGATAAACCTGGAAAAGGAAAAGATGTTGGTGAAGTAAAGAAAATAAAATCATAAAAAAAGGAATTCCAACGTCTCGTGCTAAATGCATAGGTGCTCAGTTGGATATTTTGACTTTAATGATTTTATTTTGAATTTAAGAAATCGGGTTGAAAAAATTGTTGAAAAATTAAAAGTTTTTAAATCCCTAGTCAAATGACAGCTTTTGTGCTAATGACTAATTGCGAAAAACGAATATTTGGCATATTTATAGTAAAAGCCACACCGATTAGGAACACAAATTCACAATAAATACTAATTCAAAAATCTGTATCTGATTTTAAAAATTATGAAACGTTAGAAACTGCTTTTCAGAAAAGGGCAGTTTATGCGGAAAAAAATCTTCCAGGAAGTATTTTACCCAAATGATCTTCTTGTGATAATAGTATTTAATATTGCATGTTTTAAGGAGTCTCAGGACTCTTAAAGCTCTAAAATTTTCGAAATTTTTATTTTTTCAGATGTTAAAATTTTATGTTTTCTGAACATTTTGATATAATTGTTAACTTGAAATTCCCATTAGAACAGAAGTTATGGCATTTAGAATTATACACGCTCCATAGCTGAAGCGGTGTTTCCAAAACTTTGAAGTCATTTTTCTCCAAATGACGTTTTTTGGGGATAACGCGCACGACATTTCAAAACCTTCTGAATATTTTTTCATGAAATTTTCAAAACATATGTTTTATGTTAGTCTGTAGAAACTGAACCTAAAATTTCATTTTTAATGTAAAAAGAAAATACTTTTTTAGGGGTTTATATTGTTAAAATTTTCTAAATTTTGCATTAGCTAAATACAACTTTGTATTAAAAATATAAAAATGCTTTAAATACAAATTTATTTAAGTTCAGTGTAATTATTATAATCTGAGGTATAAGTAGGCACCTAAATTTTCATTCTAGTTGCAAAATTTATTTTGTAATCGTGCGCATAAGCTGTTATGCCGATTTTCTGCTGGTGAAATGTCTGACAATTTTGAGCCCCCTGTAAAAGCTAATTCTGCATCTTGCAATTTTTCAAATATCTAAAATGAAAGAACATAATTGTATCTTTCAGTCCCATTTAAAATTGTGTCTTAATATCAAACACATTTTAAGATATTAAATGTTGAAAATGGTCCTTTTTTTTCATTTTTTCCAATTTTAAGAGTCCTAAGACCCCTTAATTGGTTCGATGTAATTGATTTTTCCAGGAAATAAATAATTACTTTTACCTAGTTTATAAAGAATTAAAATTTTTATTTAGAATGTCCGTTTTTATGCTACCTCGAATATTATAATAATCTCTGTAATTTAATGAAGTATATTAGTTAACTAGAAAGGGTGAAACTATAAATGAAATCTTGACGATTAACCAATAGAATTTTTCAAAATTATAACTACATATAACACTAATTATTACAAGAGATATAAATTATACATGCTGGGCAATTGCACCATAAAAATTATAAATAAGAACGATATTTTATCCTGCTAAAGACTACAGAAGTAGTTCGAATCGTAAATTTTGTGTTTTTATCATCATCTTTTTGTACATGTAAAGATTATTTTCTTTACATGTACCATTAAGCAATTTTTATATGTTCTTAGCGAATACATTCTTATTTATAAGAGTTAAAATTTTTAAATGGTAATAAATTGCGGATGAAGTATTTAGACTATGGAGAACTCCAAATATGTTTTAACCCTTAAATGCCTGATTTTTCAAAAATCATTGTAATAATGTTTCTCGACTTTCATTTTTTAAATAAATCATTGGAAAAATACATTTAAAAATCATATTTTGTTTTAAGTATGGTTTACGGTTAAAAAACAGTTTGTTACTAATCGGCAATCCTGGTCTTTAATTGAAAAAATAATTTTCCTTGATAAAATTCTATATTGTTAAACACACAAGAATTTTAGGAACTATAATAAGAAATAAATTTTACTTGCTCACTGCAGAACAAAATACGGCTTTCGCAAGCTTTCAAACAAAACAAAAAGAACATGTAGCAACAATTGTAAAAAATAAATCTATCTTTACTCTTAAACAGCACAAGTGTTGTCATCTACATGTTAAAAATCGATTTAATAATAATTTCAGAATGTATTTTATTGGAAACATTAAACATTATAGCTTCAATATTATTATAATAGTATTTTAGAAGCCTAAATTGGGTATATTGCCGAAAAGCAACACCCGGCATTTAAGGGTTAAATGTTAAAATACGCAAATGCATTCAACGTGCAAATTGTAAAACTTATATTAAGTCAAAAATTCTAAATGGCACTTTAAGCCACAAATAATGGAATAAAAAAAAGATAAAAAGTTTATTAAGGGGAAGTTGGCCTGAAGAAGACCGAAAAAAAGTGTGTTTTTTAGCAATTTCTTTCTGGAATAGGAATGAAGATTTTAGCTACCGATTATTGCATGTTATTTTGTTATCATATGAAAAATATAATAAAAAAAATAACAAAAAATTGATGATGTGACTCGAGTTCGTGTGTGAATGCCTTAGCATGCGCGCCGTGGCACTTCCAGTCGGGAGGTCGCCAGATTTGTCTGCAATCAATTTATGTTAAGGATTATGAAAGTAAGTTATATTGCCTGGAGCTTCAATCAAAAATTCAGCTTGAGGTCAAAGATTTGAAAATAAACAAAGTGGCGTTTTAAAGAAAAACAAGAAAGAAAAGTCATGCGTCAAGCATAGATTATGAAACACTTTCCAACACATTCAGAATAATGCAATAAAACTTCATAGTTTAATAAGTAAAATTATTATGTCTAATTCAACCATATGGAAACGCATAACTCATTTGAAAGCCCAATTTCACCTTCCTCCATCTACAATCGGGAAATTATCCGAATACTTTGAGCAGCACTGTATATGATTAAAACAGTTAAAGTTAAAAGCGCAAGTAAAAATTGAAAACGCACTTCAGCAATTATTACTCAAAAACAGTATTGTAACCGATTTCTTTTGTTTGTCCCTGTAAATGAACGACAAATGCTATGAATATCCTATTCTGTTGTAATCACCTTGTAGCGAACTCAGTGATTTATATCAGTTTAAATACATTTGAAACAGCATAATGTTATTAAAATACTCTGCAAACGATTTTTCCCCATATACCATAATGTAAGGGAATACTTTTGGGCAGACCTGTAAATGAAATATTAATCCCACATACTTCATATGCAATACCAAACATGGTTAGGTGACCCTAAATATGGATTATCAATTGCATGAAAATCCGAGTATATTTACGGGAGTTAGAGCGTGGACAGACAGCCATACGGACAGACAAACCGAATGCATAAACACTTTTCAACTTTGTTGGAAAGTGTTAAAAAGGTCTATTTCTGTTCCCCTTTTTCGCACATTGGCATGCTTCTAAAAATATTCGTATTTTTATAAAAAATAGCTGAAAGGGATCCAAGCTGCAATCAGTTATATCACTCTTAATTTAAAAACAAAATACCAAGATCGATTTAATAAAGTTAATTTTACACTATGTACAAAACTACTTAAAAGATGAGACAATATTCACAAAGATGTTAAATTACTTTAATATCTTAGTACTTTCAACTATAAAAACATAGTCTTCGTCAGAAACATATAAGAAATACAATTGTTATTAACGCCTAATTTTCAAAATTCACGTAGATGGTGACGAAAGGAGTGAAAGTGGGAGTCAATTTTTAGATCCGGAAAACATTGGGAAAATAGAACATGAATATAGGGAAGCGGAATATTACTCGTTTTATGATTCTTTATGCAAACTGAGCCAAATTCTGGGTATGTTGTAGAATAAAACGTCATTACAGACAGTATTTTCTCTAGTAATAATTTCTATTGATTCGCGGATTATTAAATCATGATAATTCTTTGAGGGATATACAATTTTTGCGTCCTTTAATTTTATAGTTGAAAGTACTAAGGTATTAAAGTAATTTAGCATCTTTGTAAATAATTTCTTATCTTTTAAGTAGTTTTGCACATAGTGCAAGTTTAAGTTTAACTTTTCAAGATGAATTAAGCATTTCTATTTATTTATTTATTTATCGATTTAATAGTTTTTGCGTTCTGCTCCCGCCCAGTTTGAAAAAAGTCATTTTGCGTAAAATGTGTTTATATTGTTCGAAAACAATGTAAGACTAGGGACGCGTTGCGCTAAAACACCAAATAACTACAAAAGGGCATCGAATTTGGCGAAATCGCTGTACACGGATAATCTACAAACAATACGGAATAGAAAAATGTAAAAAAAGAAAAATCGATCTTTTTGAAACGCAAAAAATGCAAATCCCTAGCGTACTTCAAATTAAATCCAAAATCCCCAAATAATATTTTAAAACCTAATAAGCAATTGAAAAAAGTCATTTTACGTAAAATGTGTTTATATTGTTCGAAAACAGTGTAAGACTAGGCATGCGTTGCGCTAAAGCACTAAATAACTACAAAAGGGCATCGAATTTGGCGAAATTGCCGTACACGGATAATCTACAAACAATAGGGAATAGAAAAATGCAAAAAAAGAAAAATCGATTTTTTTTCAAACAAAAAAAAGCAAATCCGCTTGAAATTAAATCCAAAATGCCAAAATAGTATTTCAAAACATAATAAGCAATTAAGATTCGAAGAGATTCAAGTGGTTTTAATCTATATTTCCCTTATATAAAATGGCACTTCTATTTTTATGTTTAATATTTACTATCCAGTATAATTACTCATGTTGCACCATTTTTAATTAATAGTCTAATGTTAGAAGAAAAACTGTTTACAAATATCAAAGTAGTTTTGCATAAAATGTACGTGTCAACATTTTACCTAAATATTTGTTTTTAAGATGTACTTTTATTAAAATAAACATTAAAAGACACAGGAAAATGAGCGTAAACAAATTTAAGCCTCTGTGAAATATGCCTTGCGTTACAGGTGAGTTTGTCTTTTCAAAAATTCTTTTGATTTGAAAGCACTCCAAATATTAAAAAGAAAGTCTTTTGTGACATATTTAAAACTTTTTGTCTCATATTCTATTTTATTCTATTTTAACTTAAATTTTGTGTTTGTCATTTGAAATAGAATTTACATTTCAGTCAGAAAACATCTTAAAATTACTTTCAGAAAATAACTGATATGTGAAAGGTAATTAAGGAATCAAACAATAAAGTTATATTTAAGACAAGATTACTATCATTTTTGTGAAAAAAATATTTAAGCGCGCTTAACATTTCTGGAAATTCACTTAGGTACTTTCGTGTTAGCCGCATTGTCAGCGATAAACAATCACACTAAAACCACGATTTATGGCAATTTATTTCATTTTTAATGTTTCAGCGTTTAAGCGCATAGTTCGTTTACATATCTGGTAAAATCGTGTTTATTAATTTATTATTTGGTTTTCCTTTCGTTTGAATGAAAAGAAGTAACCATTTCTTCCTACCATTGAAGGTTATATAACATGAAAGAACTGGAACAATCTGTAAATTGGACAACAAATACAATATTATCGATCTTGAAAGTGACACGCATGCACAGAATGAAGAACGCATCAGTCGAAGCACAAAATAACCTAAACAAAGCATCGTTGAATAGCTTCTCACACCACAGTTAACCTTGCAAAGATGGAAGAAAAAAGTTAGGCTACAAATGAAAATTTTCATACAATCCTAAAAGACAACTAATAAACAATTTCTGCTAGAAAAAAAAATATTTGTTGGCAATAAAAAGATCCAAAGTTCGACAATGGCCATACGGCAAATAGAAATACCAAATCTTTTTGGTCAAATGATAGTCATAGTACTCCAGGTCAAATATTGAGATGTTTTCCTGATTAAAATTTTTGGTAACTTTCAGAAAAAAAATGTATTCATCTTCTGAAGCTTAAGGGGTCTCAGGACTCTTAAAATTGGGAAAAATGAAAAAAATAGAGACCATATTCAACATTTAATAGCTTAAAATGTATTTTATTTTAAGACATAATTTTAATTGTAATGAAAGATATAAGTATGTTCTTTCCTTTCAAGTATTTAAAAAATTGCAAGATGCAGAATTAGCATTTACAGGGGACGCCGAACTGTCAGACATTTGACGAGTTGGAAATCGACATAACAGATTACACACAGGATTACAAAATAAATTGTGAAACTAGAATGAAAATTTTGGCCCCTACGTATACTTCAGACTGTAATAATTACTCTGAACCTATTTAAATTTGTATTTAAATAATTTCCATAGTTTTAATATAAAATTGTATTTAGATAATGCAAAATTTAGAAAATTTCAGTAGTAGGGGAGAGTAGCCATATTTCGACCGCTGCCATTCTGCCATTAATTACAGGAAGAGACTCCATCTACCGCTGAAATCCTACTCATCAGAATGACGTCACTCATGATTAGAACAAGCAACCGCCTACCACGTGCTATTTTCAGACAATTTAAAAAAAACCTAAAGTTAGCTGTTTTGATCTAATTTTTTCCTACTAAACGTAAGTGAATATTTTAAAAGTAAGGTAAGTTGTTATGTTTTCATATACATATATGAATTTGTCTGTTTATTGCGCATATTTTTCACACGGATTTGTTTGATTTCGTTTTTGTTCTCAGTCTTGAAATTAACTGTTTTAAAAAATGGCGCAATTGCCGTAATTGGACAAATTTCAGTTGCTTAAATTGGACCAGATATGCGATCATAAATTTGAAAAGTAAGTAATGAATTACGAGGGCGGTACGCTTTGTACATTATTTTTTCATATTTTATAATGGAATACTATCTCCATGCAATTTTTTTGTATATCTGGATTAATTTTTTTATACAGTTTAGGCCTATATAAACATAAAAATATATTTACACGTCCATGCAATAAATTTTGTTTGCAATGTCTTTTATCTTGTATGTAATTGTATTTATTTTCTTTCAATTCTTTATTCCTACGGCATATTTGATTTACAGAGTTGAATTCAAACATTTTCCTCCTGCAGAATATTTGTGATGGAAGACTTTTTACAGTTCTGGTCAGGGCCTGCTTAAGACTTAGAAGTAGGGGAAGCCCGACGTCACACAGGGGGCCCCCTGTTACTCTATCAATTACTTTTTATTTACTAAAGCCATTTTTCGTATGCTTAAATAATTTTAAATTTTAATATCAAAATTTCGAGTAAATAACACTTTTAATATTAAACTAAAACTAACTACCTATATACATATGAAATTTATTTTATTATATACATAACTATACATATCGATTTAACCAATTAATTTTGTAAATGTCAAATATAGAACTACAGTTGAGAATATTTGAACTTCAAAATATCTTTTATAATTTACAAATTGCAGCATAATAAGAAGAAAAAATGCATATTTTACCCTGATTGAATTTTCTTTTCTAAAAATTAGTTTTGAAAAGTAAATTTGGGGCCCCTTTGTATTTCTGCCGGTAAGCACGGGCTTCACGGGCCTATTCGGTAAACAGGCCCTGGTTCTGGAGGGTGGAATTATACTTTTTTGCCATTGAAACGCATAAAATCTCTTGTTGAAAATGTTGAAAATGACATAGACAAACTGTCTGGAAGAAAAACACCCGTGACAGCAAAAGCTGTTGAAGATATAGGAAACAAAAAGCAAACAGTAAGTTGTGAAGAAATTGATCTGCAACAAGGCTGCAGCTACAAATTCTCCCCTAAAGCAAACAAAAAAAAAACATTAGAAATGTCATTTCCCTTGCTAAATTCAGTTAAATCAAAGTACAGAGGGAGCCAAAAAACAGTTTTGTTAACATCATCGCCATATAAACTAAACCTTGAAATGAAAAAAAAAAAAAAAAAAGATAAAAAGGAAGCTTTTACAGCACAAAATCAATTGGAACATCGAGTTTTGAAAAATAGGCGTTATGCAATTAGCAAGAAAATGATGGAAGGGAAGAACTACAAACATAATGTAAAGAAAACTTCAGTTGCAGAAAAAAAGTCTGATAATTCAGAATCTAAATAGAAAAATCTAGACAGTGATGATTGGTTTTGCCTAATTTGTAAGAAAAATAAAATAGCAAAAATGACTCAGTGTTCACATTGTCATATACGGTTCCATGTTGTGTACGCTGGAAAATAAAAACAAATAAACAAAATTCATGTATAAACTTTGCATCACTCCTTACATGATATTCAAGTAACTGACAATTAGTTCCAGAATTTCTATTCTTAATTACTGATAACTTATACATTTTGATTTAAAACAATTACTCTTATTTTCAGATATTTGATTTCATTATATTTCATTGCTGTTATTTTGTTTTATTGTTTCATTAATCGCAAACTTTGCTTTTAATAAAATTAGTTATATTCCCTAGTCATTAAAACAACGGGATATTGTTTGGTCCAATTTAAAAGACTGGGGGTCCAACTTAGGCGACCAGTTGCTGAATTTGGACAACTTTTGACAAATTTTTCAAATTAATATAAAATTTCAGATTTTCAAAAAGAAATTGATCTAAATATTTATTTAGTTAATAGATGAGTAGATTGACCCTGTGTAATTATCTTTTGCAGATATTGCAAAAATTAAGTGAGTTACACATGAAAATAAGTGAAGTGGTCCAAATTAGGCTGTTCTCCCCTATAATCGCGTAAGAAAATATTTTTTTATACAATAAGAAGGAAATTTTAGGTTCAGTTTATACAGACTAACATGAAACACACGTTTTGAAAATTTCATGAAAAAAACTTCGATATCGTGCGCCTTGTGCCTACAAACGTCATTTGGAGAAAAATGACTTCAAAGTTTCGGAAACGCCACTTCAGGTATTGGGAGGACATAATTGTAAAAGCTATAACTTCTGTTCTATTGGAAGTTTCAAGGAATCAATTGTATAATAATACTCAGAAAAGGTAGGAGTTTAACATCTAAAAAAATTAAATTTTCAAAAATTTTAAAGTTTTAAGAGTCTTGAGAACTCTTAATTAAACCCAAGAACGAAAAATTATGTGTCAAGCATACTTTATGAAACACTTTATTACACATTCAGATTGCTGTATAACAAAATTTCTGAGACCCCTTAGGCTAATGTCAGACGAACGTCTTTTTGCAAGCTTTTTTCCTTATGTATTATCCCTACACACTGCTAGCCGCATTGTGTAGGGATAGTACGTAAGGAAAAAAGCGTGCAAAAAGACGTCCGTCTGACATTAGCCTTAACGAAAAAAAAAATGCTGTCAATTTCCCGAAACTGGAATGAGCCGTGGTTGAAGAGCATTCCTCCACAGGTTTTCTGATAACTACCTATCCGTCTATGTATTTGCTTTCAAACAGAGTAAGTCTTCAATCAGACTTATAAGCAAATCGATCCGGTACTTCACTCATCTTTCCCGGACTCTAAATTTCCTCGATTTCCTTTCGAGAAAAAAGCCTAACATTCCCAAAATCTGCTTCGCTTTAACCTTTTATGCCCTGGCGGTATTTTAAAGTACCATTAAAATAACTTGTATTAAAATTAATTTAATGCGTCGATTAGTAGTAATATACAATAGATCGAAGATTATCCGAACAAGTCGGGACCAACCCTAGTTCGGATAAGCAAACGTTCGGATAAATGGACAGACAGTTTAAGGGGTGTTATTGACTATACTAAAACCTTCACACCTTTATCTAGTCTTAGAACTGGCAGCAGCAGTTAGTGTTGGCGTGTTTAATTTTTTTTTTTTTTAATCATTTTCTGAAGTCCAGATATTATAATTTTAGCAAAAATAAATTGGAAGTTTGTTTAAAAAAAGTATTGAGAGAAGTAGACTGTTCGGATAATTGGAATCTCGGTGAATTGGAGATCTGATAATCGGCGCTCTACTATAGTTTAGATCGAGTTACAGATACTTTACTTTATCTTGTTCTAAAAGCATTGTTGTTTTTACAAAACAAAAATACTTTTAAAAGGGTGATTTCTTTTTCATTTGTATCTTTTCATCTTTTTTGAAGTTGAAGGATTGTGGGGGGTAAAGTTTCAGTTAGGAAATATTTCTATATTTATATTGTAAAAGTTCTATTGTAAGGGTGATTGTATTTCTATTTTAATATTTGTACATTTCCTAACTCTATAAAGTACTAAAAAACACTTTAAATAAAAAGGTTTGAGTGGAGTTATAAATATTGCACAAAATCCCTATAAATTCAATTTGAATTAATTAACTTTAATTTGCAAAATCCTTCTACAATTTATTAAATGATAGGGTAAATCTTCTAATGTAGTTTCAAACATTCTCGAAAAATGCTTTAAAAGATGAAATTTTCTTGAATAAATAATTTGGAATTTGAAGGGTTAAGATAATCTTTACTCTTTCACAACCAACCTCTACCAGACTCTTTTCGATCAACGAACTAAGAAAAACAATTCTGCAGTTGGATCATGTCTACAACTTCAAAATGCAAACCGTACGGGAGCTAAATGTTCAAACTGGATGTTCAACTGTGCTATGTGTTTTCTAAATTGTTTATTTCATCACCTTTTATTCCCTTATAAATTAGCGAAGTTTTGTTACAGAATTCTAAAAGTGTTTGAAAGTGTATCACAAACTATGCTTAATACATGATTTTTCCTTCTTGTTTTAAAATTGAAAATGGGATCACTTGACAAATCTAGTGGAATTAAGGAATGAAATTAGCTGTTACTAAAATTTTTTTGTCATGCTTTATTCCATTCAGAAAATAGGTGTTATATTGCTAAATTTATGTTATTTTATGTAAATTTAATTATAATAAATGAAGACTGAGTGGAAAAAGATGTTATGTAACAAATATTAGAATTCAAGAAAGTTGAAGTGAAAGTTTTTTGTTGCAATTTAGTTATTTATTTAATACCTCCTTAGTAGCATATGTTTGAATATTAATAGGTGATAATGAAGAAGAGAAAAGAATATTAACATTTAACTGTTAAATAATAGAAATTATTTTCACCATTTAAATTATTAAATATAAAAATATTAAATATTAAAAGATATTGTCTCATATATCTTCAGTACTAACAAGGGAACCACTTTTGGCACTGCTCGCACATAGCATTGAGACCTGGTGCATTTTGTAGCCCTATACATAAAAGTTAGAGAACCGATAAAATTTCTGTGTTAAAATCATGTTTTATGTACTTTTTTATACTATTTTTCTTTATTATTACACTTTTATTTATTTATTTCACGACAAAAGTGAGTTAAGTCACCAAATATAGCGCTACAATATTTCCTGCCGCTTTATCTTGGGAGTAAATGTACAGTACATACTAGAATTATATCAGGTTGTTATTTGTTTGATAATATAGCATAGAAAACCAGAATTAGGGTTTTTTTCTTTTTTTTTAATGCAGGCGATAAATATATAAATAGTAAATATATTTCTATAAAATATTTCAAGATCATTGAAAACTATTTTTTAGATGAAATACAAAATAAGCAAATTATTTTCTTTTGAAATCGAATGGAATAAAGTTTCGAATGTTTAAAATGAAATGTTGCTGTATTGAATGGTCCTTTGGTAAAATTAATCATAAAGTAAATTATTATTTTTACGCAATTTAGAAAATTTACTGTAGCTAATTAAGTCGGACATAACAATTTTTACTGAAGTCCAAGCCACTCCTCACACGAGAAAAACAGCTATGAAATTTTGCTAGTTTTGCCGGAAAGCTCTACTTTTGGGGGAAAAAACCGCCAACTTTTTCTTCGCCAAAAATGAGAATATAATGTTGCAAATTTCAAAATAAAATTTGTGGGTTCTTGAAGGATTTTTTGAACTTTTTTCAATATTTTATACTTTTTATTAACTAATTTTTAGGTGCGTTCGTAATTATATAAATACGTAGCACCTATAGTCGTCGTTCAGTCGTGAAGTCGTCTATAGTCGTCGTTCGTCGTTACAGCGAAAAAACTACCCAACCGAATCGTTTGAAATTTAAAATATATAATTGTTGTATAATTTTGTCGAGTCATTTCAAACTTTATGAAAATCGGATGTATAGTTTAATTACAAGGACAGCCAAATGTTTTCCGTTACATTACGGCCAATGGGAAAAAATTATTGCAAGTGAATTTAATGATGTTACAGCCTTTCGAATGGTCTGAAATTTTAAATATGTAATTGTTGCAAAATTTTGTCGAGTAATTTGGAATTTTATGGAAATCGGATGCATAGTTTAATTACAGGGACTGTCAAATTTTTCCGTTACATTACGACCAATAGCAAAAAATTATTTCAAGTGCATTTTAATGATGCTACAGCCTTTCGAACAGGATCAAATGGATATCACTTATGAAGTGCACTAAAATATACATTCAGTACAATATATAGTGCAAAAAATATTTATAAAACTAGTTATAGTACGAAAGCATCTCATTTGCCACGTTTGACGAGCAATTTCCAATTTGTTATTTTTAAATGCTTTTCTTTAAAAAAAACTTTAATGTTAATAGCCAGATAGGTTGTCTGGAAAAATGCATTTTCAGAAAGTTATACTACTGTAAAATCAAGAAATATTATTTTAACAGAAAAGTTTTATCCATTCTCAAACTTCGTTATATAGGACTTTAAAATACACCAGATCGCAATGCTAGGTGCGAACCGCACCAAAAGTGGTTCTCTTGTAAGTAGAATTTTAGTATTTTAGATTTACCATATGATATAATTCCTCATAACGCGTTCATCCATAAATTAAAACAATTTTTGAAAAAATGTATCATAATATGTTCGTTCACTAAGCTCTCAAAATTACAATTAATAATAATATTTAAAATAAAATTATAATTAATAATAATAAATTAATTATAATAATAAATTAATTATTAATTACATATATTTCATTAATGTTTTTCAATACTAAAACATTATTCTAATACAAAAGGTTAATATGTATTTTTTTATTCTTATACATAGAACTTAATGATAAAGTATATTCACGATAAAAAAATTGTATGTTGAGATTTGTATTGTTAAGTAGAAGTTCTCATCTAAAAATAGCGCTAAATAAAAACGATAAAAAACACTTAGTCCAAGATTTTCTTAAATTCCTTATGTTCTTAGTTCAAAGATGCATTTGTTAATATTAAAAAAAGAATATTATACTAAAAGCTGTTTTATTTTATGTTCCAGTCACGAGTTATATGATTTAACAAATAAGGGAAATAGATCGATAAAATTCCTAAAACATCTTACTATTTTAGAACAGTGGATATCAAAAAGAATATTTCTTTATCCCTTAGGGAACAACCAGGTGTTTTCTGAAAGTAAATACGGTACTGAACTGGGATATTTTACATTGTATGAGAATCCCAGTTACAAAGGAAAAACTTTTCATGTATTTAAAAAGTGTTATACTAGATTTATTGCGTAAGAATAATAGGACGGGATAGATATTGATTTTTACTTTCTTCTAACTTTACAAGAAGAAAGTATTGAACTCGGGAAAAATTTCGATTTCCCTGTGTCGATGGATTTATACGTTTTAGAAAGTCCTGAACACGATTTCATGGTTTTAGAAAATGTCTCTCTGTCACTCTGTGAGTGTCTATGAGTCTGTGAATCTGTCTGTCTGTGGCAAAAAAATTTATGGGCGCTCTATCTCAAGAACTAACGCAAAAATTTTCATCAAACTTCAGATTCAGATAGACGTTGGCACAAGTTGTTGCGGATTAGGTTTTCGTGTTAATTGACCAATTGATGGCACTGCAATGCTGAATTTTTCACGATTTTTGCAATCCATCTATATCAAAAACTAATACAGGGATATTCATCGAGCTTCACATTCAGTTAGACGTTTACATAAGTTGCTGCTGGTTAGTTTTTGGTGTAAATCACCCAACAAGTGGCGGTACTATTCTACATTTTTCATAATTTACACGATTTTATCGATATTCATATCTAAAGAACTAAGGCACGGAATTTCATATCTTTAGAATCTTCATGATGGGCATAAATTGTCATTTCAGTTTGGCACTGTGCTAACGAATTTTGAAGTATTAACATGTGTGAGATAGAAGACAGTTTCAGGATTAGTACACACGACTACATTAATTTATATAATTAGTACTGACTATCACCCATGTTGTTATTGGGTAATATTAGAGGGCAACTATATTAAATTTAAAATTTTATGCATTAATCTTCATAGAAATAAGAGAACTGAAATGGATGTGTTAGAAAATTGGGAAAATAACTATATAATACGCTGCACTTGGCTTTTGGCTAACGCCGGTGTGATAATTTTTTATTTGTGCACGTGGCTTTTGGCTAAGACTTTACTTTTCTTTATTACCTATTTTCTTATGGTGTGAGAGAGATACCTCGGTCGAGTAAAATTTAGAAGGAATAGCTGGCATCTTTTTTTGTTCAGTTTAACATATACACCGAAGTGCCATTGAATTAGGGGTAGGAAGTTAGTAACGCGTTTGACGGAAATATTCCACAGGCATGGCTTACCAAAAGTCTGCTAGAGCTGTCCTAATTCAGTAAGAGTCACTTGTGCTGTGTGAAGTGATTTCAGACCTTTCTTCAACTATCTCAAAAGCGTTCAGTAGGATTTCAGTGTTTACTTCTAGGTGGGCAATTAATGGCAGAGATGTGAGAAGAATACTCATCCAACCACGCAGTATAGCCAACCGAGACCTGTGGGAAGAGCAGACGTCGTGCTGGAATACTCAATTTCCCTGTGGATGACAGGGAGCCATAAATGGAAGGAGGCGATCTGGCACCAACTCTACGTACTGAATTGCATAGAGGAAAGTTGAAATTCCGCTTTCGTAGGTTCTAACAATAATCAAATTCATGAAGCGAACCGCGCATCATGTTACTTAATGATGCGTTTAGATTTTGAGTAACAACTCGCCGGTAAAACCTTTACATATTTGTTAGCAATGATAACACAATACAAATAAAATGTGATACGATAACAGATTAAATTTATTTCACAAAATATAAAAATACAACATTCTACACTTTACTTTTTTCTCCCGCTACCTACCCTCATAGCATGCATGGTCACAGTGACGTCGTTGTGACGTCACTGTGAGTCACTGTGGTCACGTCACATCTGTGACCGAAATGCCACCACTCAGTGATGTCACATTGTGAATGAGATGTGAACTTCATAGAAAAGTTTAAAAAATTACAAAAAATCTTCAAAACATGTTGTTACTGCAAAATTTTATTTTTCTGGCAATAAAAAAGAATTGTTATGTCACTGCATGTAACGTAGGTCACGACACACTCACAAAAAAAAATTGTAATAAATTGTAAAAAATTGTAACCCATATTGTAAGTCACAGTGTGAGAAAAATATGAACTTCAAAAATCTTTGAAAATGAAGAGAAATGTTTTAAAAAGGCCCGAGTTACAGCGGCATAAGGAATGAAAATATATTAGTGGGTAGCAAGTAGTAAATTCAGACACGAAAAGATGGTGGGAGGGGGGGGGGGCATATAAAGGAAAATGCACGGTACAAGTATCAACAAACTAGATTTTCATGCTATATTTTATAAATTTGATATGTAAGAGTGTGAAAGTATACTTTTTTCCTGATTTCAATTTTATCTAGTATTGCAATTGAATATAGTAATACTTCTCTTATTCTTATTATTATAAAAGTGTTTCTCGGAAAAATGGCACGTGCTGGACCAATTTTGATAACATATTTAGAATTAGGAATATTAAATGTATCACTTTACATATTTAGTTTGCAGGTAGGAAAATTTTTAATTTATTTTTACCGACCACTGGTATTCGAAACACTTTTGTGTCTTCAAACTAAAAAATTTCTATTATAGTTAGGTCTGCAGCTTTTAATGAGCACGTAGAAAGAGTCTTCAGAGTTTAGTCATACATACATTTCTTGCTTTATAATTTGCATTCAAGTCATATTTTTTCCTGTTAGTGTACCTATTTTAAGTAACTATTTTTTTTAAAAATTCTACTTCTTTCAAACTTTTAAAATAAAATTAGCATTTTCCGAATAAAAAAAATAATACAAAATTTATACAAAACCCATGATATAATTTATTATTCGTATTTAAAATTTGTGTTTTAGAGATATGACTCTAAAAAAAAGTTATTTTACGAATTGTTTCATTCTACAGGAAATTAACATGAAAAGAATGACGATTGACAAAGAAAATTTTTTTATCCTCGATATTTATTTATATCTTTTTATTTTTAGGAAGATATTTTGTATTTATTATGTGTGAAACAATCTTTACTTAGAAAAAGGGAGGGGGGGGGGGGTAAAACTGATAAAAAGAAAAGGTAAAATACATTGGAAAATTCTTCAAATACAAAAATTTAAATACAGACAGTCTCATAAAATGAGTGCACATATGAGTTCCATATCTGTTTATATAAAAGGAAATAAATTAACACCTGCCCCAAATCGTCTGCCACGATACCGCAGGGTAAACAGAGAACTTTTTGTTCTAACAGATGCGGTAAGTTACTAGTCTAAAATGTAAGCTTTTGCGTGTGCTTTTTTTAATGGAAGAAAAAGACGTCGCCATTTTCGGATACACACGGATATTAATAATTAATTTATGGAGCTCAAAAAGTAAGTCTTATTTAATTTAAATTGTTTATTCCTGTTTTGTATATTTGGTGATATGAGTTAAATAGTTTTATATTATACCTACAGAATGAGACTGATCTGGGATTGTTTTTCAGATTAGAAATTAACATTATACTGAATGGGAAATGCCGTTTTACATACTATAGTAGTGAAACTTTTGAAAGACTTTTTTTCATTGCTAATAATATTTTAAATTATTATTTAAAATCCTAAATCTTCATATCAATGTTTTCAGATTTAACATTTGCCAAAATTATAAAATAATAGGAATTCCTTGTAACATATGGAGAGATTTTTGAGAAATTGTTAAATCTAATAATACATTTAATTCATCTATTGTACTTTGTTGTTGTTTAATAGTACAATTACAAATACTAATTATATAGTGTTTTTCAAATTGGTATATTTATTTTTTTAAATTGTATGTAAGCACGTTTTTGCTGTTCGAGATTTTAATCAAACATTTAATTGTAGACATTCAGAATCAGTTATTAAATTTTCTTCGATTGTAAACTCATTTTCTACGTTTTCGATACACGCTCGATACTTCGCATTAAAAAATAAAATATGACAATTAAGCATTGAAATAAAGTGTTTTCATGCCTCATAACAAGTTTATAGATTAAACTGCTTTACTATACTTTTTAAAATTTGATATTTATAATATTTATAAAAAAAATATTTATAATTTATGATATTTATAAAAGTTGATATTGTACTGTTCATTTGCGATAATTGCTGGAAATGCATTTTTAATTATAATATGCGCTTTTATGATTCACTATATTTATGCATAGTATATGGTATATATAAAAGCTATAATTCATATACAAGGCTACACAAAAGTATACGTAAGAGTTGAGGGGTACGGGCGCAAATTGCTTAAAGGTGTTTTTTAGTTATGGATTTTTATGTTGAACTGCATTTAATTTACTAAGAAATGTTTGTAGAATATGGATAAAATGATACACAGGGTCAAGCAAGGAAATGGATATATGGCCGTCTATAAATTATAATCTCTGGAAATGTGATTTCAGCAGTTTTAAGAGTGTTTTAATTTGAATTAAATTTTAACTAAATAGTGGAGTGTAATAAAGATTCTAGGTAAACTACAGGGTTGTACAAAAGTATTCAAGTATGTTTTCAAATATTAGTATAAATTGCTGAATGAGAATTTCAACCTGTTATGCGTTTTCTTGCTAAACTAAATTTTCACATTATATACTAGTATATATCAACCTACAGATTAAATACAGGGCTATTCAAAAGAATTGGAAAACATATTTGGCTATGGACGGTAACTGCTGAAATCAGTTTTTCAAATGTTTTATGCGTTTTCTAAAATATTTACTTAGTTATCTTATTTACGTTATTTCCTTAAATTACGATGTCTAGTTAAAGCATTCAGGAAGAGTTGGAAAGTGCTTTATAATCTATGCTTAACGTATGATTTTTCTTACTTGTTTTTTCTATTTCCCAGATCAGTCATTTCCTATAAATCATACCAAATCTATATAGCTCATATTAACAAAATACAATATACACGGGAATAAAAAATTTAAATAAATATGGCTTATTTTATTCTTCTTTAAATAGGAAATGTATTAATATCCGTTAGACTCCATGTTCGTATTTAATAAAATAATAACAAATCACAACACATAAAAACGTACACATTCTTAATATAAAGCTTGAACTCAAGATCAAGCTTAGAACTTAATAAAAAAGGATGCCAGTTGATAAGCATTGTTTTTTTTCAGTGTAAAAATTAAAATTATTTTAGAAGAATAGGACTCCAAAATAGCGATACATTGCTAAAAAGTACGGTAAAAAGATAATATTGTATATTTCAAACAAAACTTTATTTTAAAATTCATCACAGTGTTTATAACAAGAATCATCACAGTATTAATGCTTGGAAATTTTTTCAGAGAGAAACATTCGCCTTGCAAACAATATTGCAAATGGAAATCAAATTTCAAATTGATTGCTTAAAAGGCGCAAAAGCCAACATAGTGAAAAAAATTCCATAACGGTACTTGAATCCGGGCCATCAGTATAGCGCACTGACATTCTACCGACTAAACCACATGGAACGAGACCCAGCCTGGAAAATGTCTTACTATTACATGTTGACAAGGCTACAAACGCAGCACAAGATGGAATATGTATCATGAGCCACCGACATGGGGCAAACACGAAACTTAATTAAATCCAGCAGCGATTCAAACTATATGAATACTTGGAAATTTTTCCAGAGAGAAATATTCGCCTTGCATACAATATTTCAAATGAAAATCAAATTTCAAATTAAAATTGCATTTTACGCAATTAATTTGAAATTTGATTTTCATTGGAAATATTGTTTGTAAGGCGAATGGTTCTCTATGGAAAAATTTCCAAGTATTTATATAGTTTGAATCGATGCTGCATTTAATTAAGTTTCGTGTTTACCCGATGTTGGCGGCTCACGATAAATATTCCATCTTGTGCTGCGTTTGTAGACTTGCCAACATGTACTAGTAAGAAATTTTCCAGGCTGGGTCTCGTTCCATGTGGTTTAGTCGGTAGAATGTCAGTGCGCTACACTGATGGCCCGGATTCGAGTCCCGGCTTGGAATCCTTTTCTCTATGTTGGCTTTTGCCCTTTTAAGCAATTAATTTGAAATTTGATTTTCATTTGAAATCATCACATTGTTTATGACAAGTTCGTCACAAATGACACATATTTCACAAATTAGTCACAGTGTGACGTCAAAGCATTGTCGCTGTCGTCACAGGTTCGTCACAAAGTTAATGCCAAAATAGTCACAAATGACACACTTTTCACAAATTTGTCACACCGTGACTTCACAGAGTGGTCAAAATGTGACGTCACAAACGATCTCTAAAACGGCCATAACGACCTCGCATTCTAGTCACTATGATGTCACATTGACGTCACGTGACGTCTCATTGACGGTCACAAAATCACAGTGTGACTTCACAACGACGTCGCCGTGACGTCACCATGCCTTACGGGTAGTTCCGACTTCCGCTCTTTCACAATCGTCTCTTCTCACGCCAGTTTTGCTTGCCTAAAACTCCGGCGGCAAGCGATTATCCAAAGGGTCTAGACTAGGCGATCGAGTTTTTGTCCGATGCATTGTCCGCGACTTTTAGAGTACAAGTGTTATCGTGCCCAAGCAAGACATACAGCCTGATAACGGGCATTGAGTTATGGCACTCTCGTGGGCTTATGGCTACCAAAACCCATACGGTAAAGCGAGCGTCGCGTGATCCGTTTACAGACTGCACGACTGTCGTCTTGATTCAGCTGGGTGGTAATTTGAGGTAATGTTTGGTCTCGTCGGCTACGTACAATGGGGCTGAGCCGTCTGCTACCGCGTTCGTTCCAGGTTAATTGTCATTTGCGGTTTGCCCGTTTGCTAGTAGACAGGGAGGCAGCAACACAGACAATCTACTCCTCAAGTTCACGGTTGAAATTCCAGAATTAGTTAAAACTCGATTCGCATATTAAAGCGAAATCGATCTGCCAAGTCATATCTTGGTGGAAAATACCTGAAAACCCAATTTTAGCGGTTGATTCGTACGTTTACCATTGCGCGTTCTTGTTCCCAGTCCTCCATGTTTACCTTTGAGTGCAGGAAAACACAATGGTAATGGAGCTGTCATAGTGAGTCATTCATTTTTGAGAATCGTTCACATAAAACATTTCGCGCATTGAATAACTATTTCGTCTTTTTTTAATACAATGTTAATGACGTCACCGCCTGTGGCAGCACCACGAAATAGTTTGCCTGAGAAAAGGGATCCGATGTTGGCATTCATCCAACACTGAATTACCTCTATGGTTTTATAGTGTTTATTTTTTTCATGCAAACTCAAAGCGGCAACTGTTTTTTGGTAGGTTTGTCCTGTTCTTAAATTGGGAAAGTTATAATGAAGTAGAGAGGCAATATAGAATAAGTTTTTAAACAAGGAAATCCTTTTTTTCAATAATTTATAATACTTTTCTTTTGAAATGAATGAGTAATGAATGAAATTAATTGATATGAATGAAATTTCCATTTATACTGTCATTTGCAAATATGATAAGTAATTCAGAAGGATAAACATTTTCTAAAGTCGGACTGCATTTAAAAGAACTTTTTTCTCACGGACAACTATTTTAGACTAGATTGGCGGCAGAACAGACAATAACCTCATCGAGTTCACGGATGAAATTCCAGAATTAGTTAAAAATCGATTCGCATATTAAAACGCAATCGTTCTGCCAAGATATATCTTGGTGGAAAACAACAGAAAACCCGCGTTTAGCTGTTGACTCGTAGGTTTACCATTGAGTTTTGATTAACCCAAAGGTATGAAAACATGGAGGACTGGGAGCAGGAAAACACAATGGTAAACCTATGACTCAACAGCTAAAATCGAGTTTTCAGGTGTTTTCCACCAAGGTATGACTTGGTAGACCGATTGTGTTTTAATATGCGAATCGAGATTTAACTAATTCTTGAATTTCAGCCGTGAACTCGATGAGGTGATTGTCTGTACTGCCGCCTTCTGGTGTATAGTTTTTTTTCCTACTATCCGTGTAAGCTCGATATACTCTTGATACAATCGAGCGGGAAAATCCTAATTGTCAAACGATTTTGGAAATTGAATAACCCATACGTCTAGCGCCTATTATTTGTCCGCGGTCAAAGTCGTCTAAATCACGATCTTTACCCATATTGGCAATTGAAACGAGGGATTCATATCAACCTAAATACTAGTTATATACAGCGCCCTGACATGCGACGAAATGAAGCGCAGAGATAAAAATAAATAGCATAGTACGGCCTATCCTTAATTCAATGGCACTTTAGCTTACAAAAAACAGTAAGAATGAAGATAGTTTTTTGCTCAGCCAAGTTAGTAGCAATATTAGGGCGTAAACGATTAAGAATTAGATAATTTATGGATCGCTTTTTCTTTGTAAAAGTACGATGATCTTAAGAAGATGTAAAACGCACATGTGAATGTGTACATAGTTTCTTGCCAAAATCCATTTGTATCATGGCTGTTCTTTTTCTCAAGAAGTAAAATAAAATTTCGTTATTTGAAAAAGATATTCTTAATGTTTAGCACACAGTTAGGAATACGGAAAGAGCAAGTTTTGAATGCTCCAACGCTTATGTTAAGAGTAAAGGAAGTAAAAATTAACTTACTAATTCATTTTTTTTTTTTTTGCAGTGTGATAATTTAAATTATTTAAAAGTCACTAAATCAGAAAAAAAAATAAAATGTAAGGTTCATATGTTCCAATCATGCACAGTCAATACAATCACAGGCAGTTTAAAATTGTGTAATTTATAACAGTAGCAAAACTGGCACATAGCGTGTTAAATAATTTAGACTGAAATTTTTTTCATAAGCAATGCAATTTTGCATAATTATTTTTTTTTGTTGATTTAACATTGAATTTTTTTTTCTCAGAAGCTTCTTTCGTTTGATAAAATTTCATAACACTGTATTTGAAACTTCCATATTTATAAGCATAATAAATTGTAAGAGACAAAAGAAAGTAGTTTCTTATAATCTATTTATGAACAAATATTTTTAAATAAGAATAACTACTTTTATACCAGGACACTTGATGCAGTTTTGTTTCTGATTTATTTTCTCGTAAAAATGTTTTTTAAGAAAAGATTAATTACACAAAAAATTATATTCCACATCTGATGATCATTCTAATTTTTTAAAACTTTTGAAGCACTGTATAGCATAATCATGCAAGAAGAAAAAATTAATATATATATTTTTTAATGAAAACAAACACTACAGCAATTTAAGATATATTTCCATGTACTTAGGAATTATGCATGCGTTTTCTTAGTAAATTATTTTAATTTTTCTCAGCAAAAATTCAAGAAAATAATTTGAATTTTGTGGAGACTCAGCTGCAGTTACTTACTTTATTAATTTTTACAAGTTCTTTACTAATTTTTACAAGAAACTTTGGGGAAAATAATATTATAAACTAGAAAACAGAAATTCTGTTTTTTCAGGATTTAGTGTCGCCCCCAATGAAAAAAATATATGTGTATATAAATATAGATAATTCAGTTTTAAAACTTAAAACATACGATTTTATATGATATAAAACGACGTCATCCGCATCCACTGAAGCATTCCTCATTTGCTATCCAGTCTTAAACAACATCTACAGTAAAGTATGCATAGGACTATACAGAAAAGTATGCATCATTCTGCTGTCACAGAATAATACACAAATCCAGAAAAAAGAAATTTGCAAAAACCTTGACAAAAAAAGGCTATCTAAAGATTTATATGCCTTCATTTGTTTGTAGTATTAATATCCCAGTAAAGAAAGAAACAGTGGGCCATCAGCTGGAAAAAAGATGGCAGCCAACACCGCCATCAGCGGTAAAGTGCAATTGTGCCATTACTTAAACCAGTACAAAAGTGTCCGTGCGGAATGCAGCTGGCCCATCAGTGATGACCAACAGAAGGCCAGCATTGGTATTCCATCACATTACTTCAATCCGGCACTTTTCCTGTAGTGCAAGCACCGATCCTACTGCTATTCCTTTGCTGGCCTAGCACTTTCCCTTACAAAAATTTCTTATAGAATTCCATAAAAAAACAAAGTATTTTGGCCCTTTTTTTCTATAAGCTAGTTTCACCAAGAGCTATAAGTGTCTATAACACAAATGCCTATAGAAATATTTGAACTTGCAGCGGTTTCCATGAGGTCACCCTCCCAAGTACTAACCGCACTCGGTGCTGTTAGGTTTTCGTGATCGGAGATGAACAAGTACTTTCAACGTATCCTACGAACGCTCTTAGTTTCCAACCTCTCATTACACTATTTGAAGTTTCTTTTGTGATTTACGTTCCCAATCATTAAACTGGTATAGAAATTATTGTATTGTATAGAAATACTATATATTTCATACGCTTTATTTTTATTGATTTACAACTGTGTAAATTATGAAAACCGAAATCCTTTGTAACTTAGTAAAATCAGATTTAAGGAGAAAAAAAAGTACGTTGAAATAAAGAATTTATTTATTTATTCATTTACTTATTTATTTTGTTGGTGGCAGTGGTGCTATATTATTTAAAGTTTTAAAAAAAATTAGCTTCACGGCTTAAATTGTGTTAACTTACTCATTTCAGATTTGTGTTCAAATACTCAATGTCTTCAATACTCGCAACGCCACCTAGCTTAAGGGTTCCCAGCAATAATACTGCAAAAGTTCGTGCACTTCCATGTAGTGGTGGTCCAGCGCATGAGATAAAACGGAAGCCCACCAGAATTTTATCTGATGATTTCCAATAGTAAAGTTGATTGAAGCTGTCCAGCAGTGGTCATGCAGTGGCAGACCATTAGCCAGCACTTCTCCATCATTGCCAGCACCTATCTTGCTGCTGGCCAGCAACTTCCTCTTTACTGGGATAGATACTTAAAATTTAATTTAGTTTATAATAGCTCCTTGTTTCATCAGAAATCGTATTTCAATTACATTTTTTTCAGTTTTTATAGGAAAATGGCAACAAAAGGATATAATTGTTATTTTCCAACTATTTTTCTTTACTTTCTACAGAAATGGAGTACTTGAGCTGCAAAAATCAAACGGCGCTGAAAACAAAAACAAAAATATCTCAAAAATAAATTAAGAAGCAGTTTTCAAACAAATTGCATTTAAAAGTACTTTTTCCTCAATACGACTGTATAAAATTTGAAAATGTGCGATACTTAGAGGTATAAAAAATTACAGTAGAGATTATTCCAATGATATATCTGATTTGTTTTACTGCTGGCTTATACAACGGAACGTAAAATTTTGGTGACGACACTTTAATTGCTGGGAGAAAGAAATAGCTAAAAAAAAATTTCTAATAATGTAACGAAAATTATGTCGGAGGACAGTTGCTTTGTTTGAAGTAAAATAACAAAAAATAAATAACAAATAAGCCAACAATAACGACAAGCAAATATAAAATAAATCAATTTCTTTTACTGACTCATTTGGAAGCTGGAATGTTTTTGCTCTAATTATTGCATACGACTAAAAGAAATTTCATTATAAAACGTCTATTTCGAGGATTTAAATATTTTTGAAGATGAAAATATTAAATGATTTTATCTAAATATTTCAAGCAGAGTTTAAAGCAATGTTTAAAAATTAGGTAATTACAAACTGTATATTTTATGGTATAGAAAATTGCTTAGAACACTTTTATTCGGTTCAAGTATTTTCAACTTGTTAATCTTTAAATGTGCGAACATATAATACATAAATGTACCTTTGATTGATTGATTCAATACTTTCGATGCCGAAATTGGTTTTCTAAGAAATACAATTGTTTCCGCTGAACATCAAACAGAAAATTAATATTTAAAACAACATAAATAATGACAATCCATAGGGGGCGTAAAATTTCTAAATACATATAGAAATCTGAAGTATTTTAAATTTTATGTGAACAATAGTGTTTTTTAATACTTACTTTTTTAATCATTAAAATGATTGTTTATTACTCTCCAACTTTTAAAACAAAACTCTATTTACGCTCTAAGGATATTAAACATATTTTAACGCTACTAAGGTCGCTACTGTTAGAGCCACACGAAAGGTCGCTATGTATCTATGAGAACCTAACCAAAACGATTCATTCTTCAAAACGACAGACAAATTTAGGATTGTATAGGGAATTGGGGAATTAAGGGAAGAAGTTATTGAATGTTTTTTTATGTGCCTTTACTTAAGAAATATATAAGAATTCAGCTCTAAAAATTCACATCTCTTAAAATAATAGAAAAGCTACGTTTTCCGAGAGTTTTGGACAAAAGAACTATATGTTTCCTTTATTCCACAACATATAAAAAAATTATTTTATTCCTCTTAGAATTTGATAAACCCGCTTATTTCACAACCTGTATACATAATTTGGAGTTTTTGTAAATATTTCTGCTAATTTTGTGGTCACGTGGTAATTGATCCTTCTCTAATTACTTGCAATCATTTAAAGACATTGTCACCATTTTACTATTCCATGGATTTGGAATTTATAAATTCAAAAACAGTATTGCCAATTTTTAAATGTTCATACATTCATTTAATATACAGTAAAATATCAGTAAAAGGCACTCCCGAATAGCGTACATCTCTATTTAACGGACATTTTTCCAATTCGCACTCCCCAAACCTAAATTTTGACCTCAATTTTGATCGGAATAGCGGACAATAATTTTGGCGATAAAGGATACGCGAAAATATTTTTTTAACGGGAAAGAAAATGAAAAAAATGTCAATGTTGCGACCGCAAATAAATGTAGGGGGTGGCCTGGGGGAAATCCCCCCCTTCTCTCGTCCGAGAATCAAAGCGTCCCTCCGGAAGATTTTGGATTTTCAGTTGATTAATGTCGAGAAGTACGAATTTTCCCATCCCAGAATTCTATAATACACCATACATCATTTTCGGTTTCGTTTTAAATGCGCGTAAGATAATCACGTTCGCAATCGGCTGAAAATTTCAGGATAGATAATATGGCTATTTTTGTTTCTGTGTACGCAAGCTCAAACAATTTTTCGTATAATCTTATAAAGTGTAAAAAAAAAAAGAAGAAATTAAATTTTAAAAATCAAAAAACCCGCGAACTAATTATATATTTCTCATCAATGTTAAACTATTTTTTATATTACTTACCTAATTTTTATTTACTTGTATTGACGATTTTTAAGTTGTGTTTAATTGTTAGTTCTTATGTATTAACACTGTTTTGATGAGGCCTATAGATGTCTATGATGGTTAGAGTTGCAGTTAAGCTAGAGATCCAACCTACACAACTTTCAGGCTGTGTAGTATTTAAACGGAGCTTCTGACTGTAAAACAGTCAATGAAACATCGTCTTTATTTTTGTTGGAAAACGTCTCAGTGTAAGTGATTTTATGTCCAACACCACCTCGCTTGTGAAATGACAATTTCCTCGTGACATATGCAACGCGTTTTTTAGTTGTGAAATATGTTCCAAGATGGCGACACTTCCCTGAGCTATGGTGGCGTAAGATCACGGACTAGCGAACAATTGTGTAAAAGACTTTTGTTTCGAAAAGGCGACAACAGATAGCAGCACTAGAGAACTTTTCTGATAGACTCATTTTAAATAGAACCTTTTTTTGCTTGTTAAGCAGTTTTTATTGTTTCAGGGTTTTTTACTCTGTTTTAACTCTTTTGGGCCCCTTTTTACTTCTCACTCGAATGGCCGATGTTGTCGGGCCAACAACGCACGAATTCCTGTGCGTTGTTCTATTGTTATAAAGAAAACCTTGTATCTCCGTGGATTCAATATCATGATCCAAATTATATTACTAATCTTATTTTATTCTTCTTTTATAGTGTGAGTGTACGACCTTATGTAACCAAGATATAGCATTTGATTAAACGGTTTTATTCTGCACTTCTGCTCATCAATGAATACCACTTACACATTTTTTCAAATAAAATTAATCGAGTGTTTCTAGGTGATCAACATGAGAAGTCAAGCATTCTGCGTTCACTTACCAGAAAGGTAAGAAAAAACCTTTCTATCTTTCATTATTGATGTAAATACTTTTGGTATAACAATTTTATATTTATACTGGGTCCTTAGCTTCAAGCTAATCGCGAACTCACCCCTTCTAGATATTTTAAAAGATTATGAAGGCTGAGATGAATGGGAAAATAAATAAATAAATAAAAAAACCCAGTAATAAAAATTTGTTTATCTGATTGTGATAAAATGATGAACAAGATGCACATATGAGATATGAAATATTGAAATATATACATGAAAATAAAAATAAATGTGCATGAATAAATACCGATATATATAATATCGCAAAAAAGAGTATTATTGTGAATAAATATTGATTGATTATTGTGAATAAATGATCATTTTATTTATATTTATGAATATATTCTAAGAAATTATTTTAAGAAAGTCACAAACTTCTTATAGTAAATATATTTGTTATCAAAGAATTTATAAAACTTGAATAACACGCTATGTCTGCCTCAAAAGAAATTACGGCAGTAGAGAAATTAAATGATAATAATTATAATCATTGGTGTTTTAAATTAGAAAATCTGTTAATTAAAGATGACTTATTGAAATATATAACAGAATCTCCACCTGCCACACCCGATGATACATATACTAAAAACGCGGCTAAGGCGAAAGCCATAATTTGTTTGTGCATTGAAAATACACAAATTGTGCACATCAGACATTTGACATTTCCCAAAGACATTTGGGAAAGATTAAAAAGTGTTCACCAAAGGGTTAATTTATCATCCAAATTATTCCTTTTGAGGAAACTATATTCGCAAAGGCTCAACGAGGGCGGAGACTTAAATTTACATATCAACAATATTTTAACTATCCGCGACAAACTCGCTGTCATTGGAGAGGTCATAAATGATTCGCACATTGTGGCTCTTATGCTTTGCAGCTTGCCTTAGTCATATGCTCCTCTTATAACGAGCATGGAGGCTAGAGACGAAAAGGATCTAGACCTCGAGTTTGTAAAAAACAAACTCATCGATGAGTACTCTCATCGAATCGAATACAAAAACACCAGCACACGACCAAGGGACACAGCATATAAAATTATAAATAAAGGAAATAAAAAGTATTGCAGCTTCTGTCAACGAGATGGGCACGCTCGTTCAGAATGTTACAAATTGAAAAACAAACAGAAAAACAATTACCAAAGAAGTGAAAATTATAACAGTAATAAATTTAACAACCATGCCAACTTTAAAGCCAATTCGGTAAACACCAAAAATCAACACAATGGTAGTAAAACCGACTCCTCGAATTTTTGTTTCAACAGCAAGTCAAATATAGAGGATGGGGTCAACCAATCGATCATTCCTCTCTTCCCAGTGGAAAACAATTTTGAAATTGAGTCAGTAAAAATTAACCAAACACAAACAACAGATCCAAACACATATATCATTGACTCGGGTTGTACCAGGCACGTTGCATCAGCAAAAACAAATTTTGCTACATTCACAGCCGGGAATTTTGGGAATATAACAATCGCTAATGGAAAAAGGCTTAATTCGGAAGGTATGGGCGACGTAAAAATAAAAACAGACAAAAACCACTACATTACACTAAGAAATGTATTGTACTGTCCAGAACTAAAGGGCAATTTATTGTCAGTTAAGAAAGCCACTGAAAATAATATAAAGGTAATTTTCGAGAAAAATGCATGTTTATTTGTCAAAGATGATAATATAATCTTGACAGCTAAATTAAATGATAATCTCTACGTATTAAACCCTGAAGATGATTACGGCTATACTATAAGTACTCAAACTTTCTGTAACAACACAAATTGTATTTCATTGTGGCACCGAAGACTCGGACACAAAAATTTTGATGATATTAAATACCTTGTTAATCATGAATTAGCCAATGGGATAACAATTAACAAATGTAAACATGACACGCGATGCACCAAGTGCATTGAAGGGAAACTTTCCGCTCTGCCCTACCCTAAAGTAGCCACAAACAGAAGCAAAGACATCGGTACCCTCGCACATTCCGATATATGTGGCCCCATGAATACTGAAACGATAGGAGGGAAAAGGTACTTTATAACATTCACGGATGATTATAGCAGGTACACAATAACATACTTAATCGCGCATAAATCGGAAGCCGTTATCAAACTGAAAGAATACATAGCGCTAACAAAAAATAAATTTGGCAAGTTGATAAAGGCAATAAGGTCCGATAACGCAAAAGAGTATATCAGTGATGAATTTGAAAACTGCCTGATAGAAAACGGGATAGAGCGTCAATTGAGTGTTCCCTATTCTAGCCCACAGAACGGCGTTTCAGAAAGAAAGAATAGAACGATAGTGGAAATGGCTAGAACCATGTTGTCGGACGCCAAGTTACCTAAGCAATTTTGGGGGGAAGCTGTCATGTCCGCCACCTACCTCATCAACCGTCTACCAACAAAGGCTAACAAAAATAACATGACACCCTATGAACTTTGGCATAAAAGAAAACCCGATCTCTCGAACATCAAAACATTCGGATGTAAGGCATTTGCCTATGTCGACAAACCTAAAAGAAATAAATTAGATGAGAAAGCCATCGAGGGAATAATGTTGGGATATGATTTCAGAAGCAAGGGCTATAGGATATATACGGGTGAAAATAAAATTATAATATCTAGAACCGTAAAATTCTTCGAAGAAGGTATAAAAGATGAGGAAATTAAACTCGCCAAAGAAAATCAAAACAACGAACAAACTCCCGCAGATAATATTGAAATTGATCTAGAAGAGCGCGACGATGATCAGAATAACACCCCGATCGACACATCCCTTGAGCCGAGAAGATCGCAAATACAAAATCGTGGCGTACCACCTAACCGTTATGGAATAAGCGCAAACCTGTGTCAAATTCAGGAGCCAAAGTCATGGACAGACCTACAAAATATCAATGACGCAGAAACTAAAGATAAATGGCTAAAAGCCACTAGTGAGGAAATAGATTCTCTGAAGCAAAATAATACTTGGAGATTAATAAAACCTATCCCGGGAAAACGCGTCATAGGTTGTAGGTGGACGTTTAAGGCAAAAAGGGGAGCCAACGGGTCTATAGAGCGATATAAAGCCAGATTGGTCGCTAAGGGATATGCTCAAAAATATGGAAGCGATTTCGACGAGACCTACGCACCCGTTGTAGCGCATACCACCCTGCGAGCATTCTTAAACGCAGCGGTGTACAAAGACCTTAAAATAACTCACCTAGATGTCAAAACTGCTTTCTTACATGGCGATTTAGAAGAGGAGGTTTATATGCATCAGCCAGAGGGATACATAACAAAAGGGGAAGAAGATAAAGTGTGTAGTTTAAACAAAGCGATTTACGGCCTTAAGCAAACAGCTAGGGCGTGGAACCAAAAAATAAGTAAATCTCTAAAAGAACTAAATTTCGTTGAATGCGCGTCAGACAAATGTCTGTACAAAAGAGTCCAAGATGGAAAAATCGCATACATAATAGTGTATGTTGATGACATCTTAGTCGCAGGAGACAAAACAGACACACACGAAATATACACTGAATTATCAAAGCAATACGAAATCAAAAATGTGGGTCAAGTAACACAATATTTAGGCATAAACATAAAGGAAACAGCAAACGGTAATCTAGAATTAGACCAGGAACACAAAATAATAGAAATCACAGAAAAATTCAATTTGTTAAATGGTAAGCCTACGTATACACCCATGAATACTAACTACTTTAATCTAGATCCAAACGGGAAACTAATGGGAGATAACGTAAAATTTAGACAGGCTATAGGAGGGCTTCTATACATTGCAACTTTAACTAGACCCGACATAGCATCAGTCGTTAACATCCTGGGAAGAAGGAATGAATCCCCAAGGGAAGTCGATTGGCAAGCTATCGAGAAATTAATTAGATATCTGCTTACTACCAAAGATCTTAAATTCGCCATAGATAAAACAAAACCTCCAATCCTAACGGCATATAGCGATGCCGATTGGGGGAACGACAGAATAGACAGGAAATCAACCACTGGAAACTTGTTTAAATTAGGAAATAATATATTGGCATGGTCATCGAGGAAGCAGAGTTGCACAGCACTCTCGTCCACGGAGGCTGAATATATCGCTGCCTCTAATGCAGGTCAAGAGATCTCGTGGTTGTTAGACCTGTTAAATGACCTCGAACTATGTCAACAACTAACCGTAACATTGTACGAAGGTAACTTATCAGCCATAAGATTGACCGAAAACGAAAAGGCACAGACAAGAACTAAACACGTGGAAGTTAAGTATCACCACATCAGACATCTATGCCAGAATGGCATAATCAAAATAACTTATTGCCCATCGAAGTTAATGCTGGCAGACGTGCTCACCAAGCCGTTGCCTAAGCCTCATTTCGAGTGTTTGAGAAACAAGTTAAACATTTTACGCTCGTCGGTTTGACATAAAAAGCGGGGGTGTTGGAAAACGTCTCAGTGTAAGTGATTTTATGTCCAACATCACCTCGCTTGTGAAATGACAATTTCCTCGTGACATATGCAACGCGTTTTTTAGTTGTGAAATATGTTCCAAGATGGCGACACTTCCCTGAGCTATGGTGGCGTAAGATCACGGACTAGCGAACAATTGTGTAAAAGACTTTTGTTTCGAAAAGGCGACAACAGATAGCAGCACTAGAGAACTTTTCTGATAGACTTATTTTAAATAGAACCTTTTTTTTGCTTGTTAAACAGTTTTTATTGTTTCAGGTTTTTTTACTCTGTTTTAACTCTTGTGGGCCCCTTTTTACTTCTCACTCGAATGGCCGATGTTGTCGGGCCAACAACGCACGAATTCCTGTGCGTTGTTCTATTGTTATAAAGAAAACCTTGTATCTCCGTGGATTCAATATCATGATCCAAATTATATTACTAATCTTATTTTATTCTTCTTTTATAGTGTGAGTGTACGACCTTATGTAACCAAGATATAGCATTAGATTAAACGGTTTTATTCTGCACTTCTGCTCATCAATGAATACCACTTACACATTTTTTCAAATAAAATTAATCGAGTGTTTCTAGGTGATCAACGTGAGAAGTCAAGCACTCTGCGTTCACTTACCAGAAAGGTAAGAAAAAACCTTTCTATGTTTCATTATTGATGTAAATACTTTTGGTATAACAATTTTATATTTATACTGGGTCCTTAGCTTCAAGCTAATCGCGAACTCATCCCTTCTAGATATTTTAAAAAATTTAAAAGACCTATCCAATGATATGCCACTGAATATGGTGCGTAAAATTTTTTTTCATATCTACCGCCTTTTTTTATTTTACGGCCGCCATTTTGAATTTATAAAAAAACAAAACTTAGTTTATAACCACCGGACGGTTAAGACGAATCGATAGAGACCTCATTCATTAAAATCAATCTACGCATTGGGATGTTTTGAGGGTATAAAGAAATATACATACTCAGATACGCGTGAAACACATAATCCTTCTTGGCAGTCGGTTAAAAAAAAAAAAGAATATATTTTCACTTAAAAAGGACTCGTTCGTAATATCCAAACAGTAATTAACTAGACTGCATCATTGTATAACATAGAAGAGAAAAAGTAGACGTCACATGCGCCACTGGAAAGATGGTTGATATAATTTAGATAAAAGAAGTATAAATAGCCACTGAAAATCTAACATACTATATTTTATAAATTTATTTTAACTTTTTTATAAAGCAAAGAAAAGAGTTACTCTATTTTTTTATTGCGAAATTGTGTATCGATATTTTGGGAGAATTAAAAGCGCAAAGACAGAGACAAAGGCGCAAAGTGCAGGGGAAAAAAACTTATTTCGCAATGCATTTTGTATTGATTAGTGTTTGATTCTTGGGACTTAATTGACACATTACACACATTATTCAAAGCATCAAAATGTGTCGAAACCATTTTTATCTTTTGAAACTATTAAATTCTATGTACTCGGAATTTATAGTCTTTTTTTGGGATCAATGTTTTGAGAATAACCTCAATAAAAAAGCGATTAAGAATATAGATAGAAATTGTAAGCGAATCTGAAAAAGAGAAATTGAGTTTATGGATAACTACCTAACATTTTAAAATAGGTAAAACACAGATGAGCGACATTTTACGAAATAAAGAAGAATCAAGCTATTAGTGATTACTGACTCAAACGAGAATACTAAAAATGTAAAGTTGAGGACGACTGATTCCATTAAAATTGATTCAATCATTCTGAATTCGTTACTTCGTTCAAAAATGTTTCTTTTAGTAGGACTTTGATTCAGGTAAAAGCTTTAGAAGCCGCTAAAGAACTAGTATTAAATGACATTAAGACTTCGAGTGGAATTTTGAAAAATTATCCGTTCTCGGCACAACATCTGTTTCAAAACAATGTGTGGATAAGCAAAATCTGTAGATCCTAAAGAAGTAGAGGATGATACATGTAAAACCCTATTACCTGTCTTGACACTGCTCGGGAATCTCCTCTACATTTCACTTTTACTCTGCTATACACTTCACATTCTATCTTTATCAAGTAATACACTGCTGGCCACACAAAATGCAACACCAAGAAGGAACAGAGATATCACAGCGAAATTTATTTGGCAGATAACATGCTGTACAAAGATCAAACGATCAAAATTACAGCCTCTTGTGACGCGTGGATGATGACAAAATCAGTAGTTAGAGTAGCCGCCATTGTTGGCTATAACCGCGGCCACACGCCTCGGCATAGAATCAAAGAGGCTTTGGATGTCTCCTTGGGGTACAGCAGTCCATGCGGCTTCCACATATTGCCAAAGTTGATCTGGTGTAGCAGCGGGTGGTGTATCCCGGGCCAGTCGTTGCGCAAGCATGGACCACACGTTTTCGATTGGCGATAGATCGGGAGAACAGGCAGGCCATGGAAGCAATTCAATCTGATGGGCAAAGAAGAACTCTTGAACATTGCGTGCCACGTGTGGTCGCGCATTATCCTGTTGGAATATGGCTGATGGCAATCGCTGAATGTATGGGAGGACCACGGGCTCCAACACCTCAGAGATGTAGCGCTGGCTGTTCAGTGTACCGGCAATACGTACTAGAGGTGTGCGGCAGTAAAATCCGATACCACCCCAAACCATGATACCGGGTTCAGGACCAGTGTGGCGATGCATAACGCAACAGTTCAGCAGCCTCTCACCACGGTGCCTCCAAACTCGATTCCGACCATCGTGATGTTGCAGGCAGAAGCGGGATTTGTCAGTAAACACAATGTCGTTCCATTCCTTTGTCCATGTCCTTCCATTCCTCGCACCATTCACGGCGCAAACGCCTGTGGTTTCCAGTCAGGGGTAAACGAAGCAATGGACGCCTTGCGGACATTCCACTCTGCTGCAAACGGCGTCGAATGGTACGAGCGGACACCGAATGATGCGTAGCAGACTGAATCTGTTGTGCTATGGTTCGTGATGTGGCTGCGCGATCCATCACTGCCATGCGCACAATCCGCCTATCATCACGGGCAGTGGTGCAATGAGATGGGTGCGATTGGCCCCGTCGGTCCGTCGTTCCCTCCTGCATCCAACGATTACAGATCCGCATCACAGTTGGTTGGTTTCGTCCAACACGTTGACCGATTTCTCTGAAGGATAATCCGCAATCCCTATAGGCCACTATTCTTCCTCGGTCGAATTCCGAAACTTGGTCAAAAGACTCTCGATGTCTTCCACGTGGCATAGGTAAACAGCTTACGCAAAAAAACGCATGAAAAAACAATTACCGTACTTCAAATCGCCAATCTGTTCTCCCCTTATATAGCGCTTTCGAGTGGCGCTACGGTCATCTATGATGTGCGTCTGCGCTGCAGTGCTAATGATTTGCATATTTCATCGCCGCAAACGCATGATGTAAATTTCACATGAGTTGCATACTTCCTTACGGGTGTTGCATTTTGTGTGGCCAGCAGTGTACATTCATTCTATCTTTCTTTATTTATCTATATAAAATATCTTTTATTAATACAATAAAGTTATTCTTTATTTCACTTACCGTTCATATATTCCTGCCATCTTATCTTTAAATCCTTCTTAAGTTGTTTATTTATCGTAGGTATTTTCCGACTTACGATTTCAGCCATCCACGTTCCAGGCAATCAGGAGCATAGAATTCATTTCAAATGATGAGTGTTTCACAGCCGCCACTAGATGGCGTCGCTCGTTTGAAACCACTGCACATCGTTCGTACGACGTTTCGTCACGATGTCCTTCGAGAATCTTCTTCTACTGCTCCGTGATTGGTTTTTCCATTCACCTGGTTCATATAAGTTAAGGTGTAATATCTTTCCCTCTACCCTCTTCTTCCTTTTCCTCTCACCTCAACAGTGGTTCGTTGGAGGAATTTTAAAGCGTGTTATTATGGCGTCAGATGTTGACATTTAAGTTCGTTTTATATATCTTCATATAAAAGCTGTTTTCTACATTTCTTCATTTAACGTTTTGTTACCGATCACGTATTCATTTTAAGTGAGCCATATTGTTTTATCATGAGCTCTGGAATCGCTGATAAACTTTGTTTAAGTGCTTTCTGAAACGAAGGATTGTGATTCATCATGAAACGTGTCGGCAGATGTTATGAAAATAAATCTTTATCTCCAGATATCTAAATGTTTTCCGTGCTGCTCTTTAATCAGATGTTATTTAGATGGAAGTTGGTAATGCTTAGTGTATTGACAAGAATGTATGTTTTTCATGAAAGCTCCGAGATCGTATGGCCACTCGATGATCCTGCTCTTCATATGTCATGAGGGTTTGTTTTATTTTACTTTTGTTAAATCTGTTTTAATAGTTTAATATGTTTATATATAAAGTTTGGATATTGTATAATGCTATAGTTAAACTATATATTTCTGCCTTTTGGTTTTTAATAAACTTTAGTTTGTTTTTAAATTTTCTTGTAATTATTTCATCACCATATTATTTCATAAACTTTTACACTTAGGGATTAACAGCTAAGTTTCCATTGTGTATTTTTGCTCTGCTAACTTTTAATCTGTAACTGAAATTTAATCGCCTTCAGAGGATTGGCCTGAACGACTGCAGTTAATTTCTGAAGGTTATGAGGAGAGAAATTTTTTTTATGCCGATGAAACCGGACTCTATTTCAGAACTTTTGCGAACAACATTTTGTGTTTTAAAAATGATGACTGTATCGGGGGGGGGGGGGGGAAATGTTAAAAGAGCAACTCACTCTTTTATTATGTTGCAATGTTTTAGGAGAATTTGAAATCCCTCTACTAATTAGAAAATCCTTGAAACTCAGGTGTTTCCCAAAGAACATCCAGTTTAATAAATTTGGTGTTATAGGGATAGCGAATAAAAAAGCGTGGATGACCAGTTCTTTAATGATCGAATGGTTAACTCCTTTGATAATAAGATAAAAATGCAACAAAGAAAAGTTTTCTTGTTTTGGGACAATGAAATGTTTCATCCAAAGTGTTTGACATTGGACAGGGTTAAAATTGTGTTTTTTTTTTTTTTTTCCCCGAACACTACTTCCGTATGTCAACCTTTTGATCAAGGCATAATATGCAACTGTAAAGTCTGCTACAGTAAGCTCTTCTTTGAAAGTTAGATTCTGTGAGATTTGCCTAAAATTCGTTAATACTTTCGATGTTATGATTTAGTTATCTTCGGCTATAAAAAGCTTATGACAATATTTCATAAAAACAGGCTTTATATTAAACGAAAAGGGAGCACTTATTTCCGACACAAATGAAGAATTAAGCAAATATATGTGAATTTATAAAATGTTTAAAGAGTGATGAAACTGTAGAAATTTTCATTATCTACTGATGATGAATTTCCTAATGAAGGATAATCAATCGATGTATGTGATTATATTCCTTGAGAAACTCTGATAAAAGCTGTCTATATTAGTGAGGATTAGTCAGATACTGAAACTGGAGAGGTTTTCTGCAATATAGAGACTTTACAAGAAAAGGCAAAATACAGTGAGCAGCTACACAATTTTTTTTGTAAAAAAAAAAAAAAAAAAAAAAAAAAAAGACGATTCAGAAGGATTAAAACTACTGTCTGAGTTAAAACACCTCATATAAAAACAAACTACACGCAATCGCAAGTAAAAGCAAACTTTTGTAACCGATTTCACACTAATAATATAATAAACAGCAATGTCACAATAATGTAATAAACAATGAGGAATTGTATGTTCAATTTCATTTCAGTTTTGTTCATTTCAGTTTTGTTGCATAAATAATAATTTAATTTCTGATTAATTATACAATAGTTTTTTTCGGACATATAAAAACAAATTAATTAACGATTTTGCAAACCTCTGAGGTTTGTCCTGAATTTGTCGCCAATAGCGGACAAATTCCGCGCACAAAAGGTGACCGTTATTTAGAGCTTTTACTGTATTTAAAACTGTATTTTTTGAATACATTGTTTTACAATACATTTCGTTTCTTTTATGAATATAATTAACAAGTCTATATACATTTAGATTTTAAAAAATTATTCCTTTATAATGAATCATAAAATTTTTAGTGTTTTTTTTGTCTAAAGCGGGTTTTCTAAAGTCTTATTTGATCAGTGGAATCCAATTCCTGAATTTTATAAATAAATAATGCGCAATAAAACTTTTTGCACAAAATGAATATGGCAACATAACATTTTATAACACGTGGAGAAAAAGTGCATTTGGTAAAACTAAAAAGCATTGCCAATTAAGTCACGAAGTATCTAATATATACATCGTCCTCTTTTAGGAAACATGCTCACATTTATCTGCTAGGGCGCGTTACCCTAGAGTCAAGTTAATTTGGAAACAGGATCATCTTTACAGTAAAGCAGTCAATAAATATCTCTCTATTCTAAAAAAAAAAAAGTAACTTACGCTGTCACCGCCGCCACCGGTTTTGATTTTTTTGTGACCGGAGGTATTTCTCCGTTAATATTAAGAAAAATATTGCAGACAAAAATATGAAAATAGGCGGTAATATAGAGAATTGTTTGATAAACACGCTGATTCAGACTTTTCAAATCGAAGAATTATTTTAAGAGATATTTAATGCGCGTTGAACAAAATCGTTTCATAAAAAAAGTTTTATAGGAGCAAAAACTATTCATGGGAATTATTTCATTTTTAGATTATTTTATACGTTAAAATTTTCCGGCGTGCAGACTTCATTTGTTTTTTTAATTTGTCTCATTTTTGAGGTTTTATTTCGATTTGAAATTCAAATCTTCAGCATTTCGAGAGATTTTTTACTTACTTTAGAAAATGGTATTAATTTAAACTGTTGCCAACTGTATAAACAGCGCAAACAATAATGTTTGCTTCAAATTAAAAATTTATTTAGACGTGACTATTATAAACAGAAAAAACTCCCAAATTAGAATTAAATAATTACGTATAAAAAGCAGGAACTTATTGAATGTTTCTTCATATAAACTATATTTACACGTGAATTTTAAAAGAGAAAGGATATTATAAAATACTAAATTCATTAACATGCGTTAGAAGTCTTAAATAGGAGAAATTACGTCACATTTACGTCACCTTAAACTTATTACGTAAAATGAACAAAAAATAATGTTGCAAAACAGTTTAAATTTAAAAATTGAGCGCAAATAATATTTCATTTCTAATAAAAGTAGTTTCACGTGAATATTAAAAAGATAAAGGAAAGTTTGGTGAAAATTATGTCAGATTAAAAACGATAGATTTAAAATGTCTTATTTAAAAGAACTTTCTTTTCGCTTTGTTAAAAAATACCGGGAGACAAAGACTCTGTTTACTTAATTCCTTTTATATTAGCTTATTTTGAAAATTTTAACTGATTTTATTTAATCAAAGACGAAAACAGTATCTTTTAACAACAGCTGATTTTTCCTTAAAATTCCCCAATCAAAGGGAAATGAATTGAAACTCGTTTATAGGGAGATCGCCACTGCTTTTTAAATTATAATTCAATCTTTCAAAATCTTTTTAAAGCCGATCAAACTAGCGTGCTTTTAGGGACTACGGTGTCTGAACGGGGTGTTGGTGAGCGTAGCTCGTAGGGGGCCGAGTCCCCTAGTAACAGAAAAAGTATATCGTGCATCTCTCAAGTCGGGTGCGATCTTCCTAATGTTAATTGGAACTTCCTAAAATTTACACAAAAAAACCCAGGTAAAACTGAAAATCGTTGCAAATTAAGTCGCGAAGTATCTAATAGATACACCGTCCTGTTTTAGGAAACATGCTCACATTCGTCTGCTGCGGTGAGATTCCCTAGAGTCAAGTTAATTTGCAAACAGGATCGTCTGTACAGTAAATAAGTCAATAAATATAACAGAAAAGCATATCGTGCATCTCTCAAATCGGATGTGACATTCCTAATGGTAAATGGAACTTCCTAAAATTTACGCAAACAGATAAAAAGAAATTTATGCCGGAATTAAAATATATCATTTAAACGTTTTTGTGACGTACCATTTGTAAAATAGTATAACAGGTAATTTTCAATAATTTTCAATAATTTACATAATTTTTTTTAACTTTTGTGATATTGAAATAATACCACTACTTAAATAATATTTAAATGTCGTTTGCCTTTATACAAAAATTTATTGTATATTTCTATGCTATTCTTTGAAATTTCCTTTATCACCATATCATCTCATTTGTACGAAACATTCTGTTGGCGCAGAAATTATCAAAATAATTACGAAATCAAAATCGTTTAAACAAGCATAGCCACAAATCTACATCCGAAAATTATAATAAACCTTTGTTATCTACATTCATTATTCAATTTACGTTAGTTCAGAGATTATCAAATTAAATCCGAGATCAAAATTGTTTACATTAGCACAATTATAGTCTAAGCTACTAAAATATTATCAAACAATTGCTATATACATTGAATTAATCAATTAAGGATTTCAGTTTATTATATATCGAAATAGCATAATCTATATTATATGTTATAATTTTCTGGCTATATTATGTTAAACTGAAGTTATTTTCCCCTTGGTAATAATTAGCAGTTCATTACAGTTCATTGTTAAAATTAAATTGATAACAACATTTGAAACCTACTATATATTTATAATTGCGTTATGAATATTAGCATTACGTTAATTCCATATAATCGCTTATTTACTTCACTATACGAAATGTAATTGCTATTGATAATTAAATTACTTGATTCAGACAATCTGTGAAGTTGATTTATTTTTACCTGTGATGAATGATTACACGAATTAAAATGTTGAGCATGTGCTGATAAACAAATTCGAAAAGTTTTATTCGGAGAAATATAATGTAGTAATTATTTATAATAATATTTAATTCAATTTCTTTTATGCAGTTAATTATATAAAAGAAATACAATACTTTTTGAATTGAAAAAAATTTTATTTAATTGTTATTTTATATTAATTGTTAAAAATTAAATTTAGTTGTTATTTAGAAAAGTTACAGCTCAGTATTAGGTGAACTTAATTCACATTATTTAAAGTGAGTACTTTTGACGTTTAAATTGATGTTGTATGTTATTTTAAAACTTGGCTTTTGATTCGATATTTTTTATAACATGGTGTAGCATTCATCTGTTCGCTAGGGAAAGCCTGCTAATTTCAAGGTGTGGCTAGGAAAATGTCCTTAATCAAATCTAATACCCTAGAATCTCGATAAATTGACAAATAAACAATTCGGTTAACCTGTTAACACAATGCTTACTTTCCATAATTGTCAATAAAAAATCAGTTAGGGGTAGGGGATCTTAATGAACACATCTCTGCAGGAACCTGCATAAATCGACTACTTTCCAGTTTAACTGTTTTATTTTAAAAAGGATAAGTCTCAAAGCAATATGAAAATGCACATGTGTTCAGATGTGCTTCATTGAAAAAGAAATGCTAAAACTTTAGATTTCAAGAAAGATGTGATTCTTTCATTTTTATGACGCGAAAGAATTTTTCTTAAATTTTAGCCATTTTTCTGATGCTGATGAAATTTTGTCCAATCTCTACAAAATAGCACCCAAAATACATTTTATATCGTTGGAAAACTTTTGATAAAGGACCATTCAGGAACCTCGAAAAAGAATACTATTCAGAGATTTACATACGTTTTTCTTGTATAAAAATATCTAATATATAAAAACGATTAGAAAGTGTAAATTTCGGAATTATTTTTTCTGTATTTTTGGAAGTTCGTAACTTTCTGGGATATCTAACATTTTTTTTTCTCTTAAAGCTAATGAACTTTCCTTTAGAATTATGTCTTATTAGGAGTCCATACAAAATATTCTTATACGGGCACTCTATATAATGAAGCCTTTCCTTGCGGACTGCATTTTTACAGAACATTTTTTTTACTTCTTTTACATCCAAAAACTGCAATCTTAAAAAATAAAAAAATACAAACAGTCCCTAAAACTAAGAAAACCAGAGTTGTGTGATTGTATTTGCAAATAGTTAAAAAAAAATGAAACTTGTTCTTCAAGAATTTTAAAATTATTTTTTTGATTTGGAAAGAAAAAAAAAGTGGGAACTGACGTTAAAAGTTTCTATGCAATCGATGAGTAATTTTAATTTGATTGAATTGAATGTCGTTTATTTTAATATATTTGTTTGTCTTCTTTGGAGTGTCACGTTACCGAGATGTAATTTTTCTTTTCTTTATCCAAACTCCACGTGATACTACAGAATTAATAATGTTGATACAACACTCTGTTCAGATCGGATACTTAAGATATATTAGGCCACCATTTTCTCATCTAAGATAACTCAATGAACGTCAGAGTGTATGAGATCTGAAAAAATGTAAAGTATGTGCATGCGCATAAAATAAAAACTATCGTAACAGACAATCAGTTAAAGCGAAGCTTTATAGCCAACCAGAGTGCGTAGTAGTGGCTCCACCTATCCGAAGAAAGTCGAAACTCACTGAGGGAGTTTGTGAAACTCTCTCAGAGAGTTCGCCCGTCTAAGATATCTTAAGTATCAGATCTGAACAGGGTATAACAAAAGATCAGAAGTTACTTATAAAACCGTACACTATACAGTCAGCATAAATACACACGATCTAAATTTATCCCACATATTGTTTATAATAAAAAATCTATATTTCTGGAAATTACTTGCATGTAAAGTAAAAAACATTTACTGCCACAATTTTCTTTCAGAATAGTTTTAAAATAAATTACATTTACAACTTCCTCAAAGACATCTAGTTTGTGTTCAGCGCTTTCAGACAGAAGAACGTTTTTTTTTCAATAAACGAAAAATTGCTGAATGATATAAAAGTAGCTAAAAATATATTAAAGCTAGGAATGGCATTTTGTTTAAGGTGTTCCTAGTCTGCCGCTGCGCTATAAAAATAAATATTTCAGTAGAATTTTAATGAAATTTGTTTACTTGGAATCTTTGATATTCAAACTTTTATGAAATGAAATCATTGGTCTGAAATTTTTTATTCACCCTAAATCAGATTTATGCAAGAAAAAATATTTTTTTCGATTTCCGTATCTTTGCCATTCAAAGTAAACAAATTCGCTGAAATGTATTACGAGATATGTTCCATTTTCTTAAAGAAAAGAAAAACGAAACATCTTTGTTCTTTCTTTGCTTAAAGGAAATTTGGAATATAAACTATTTATCTTATATACCGCTGGAAATATAATTTAATCTCTAAACGAATTTTCTGCAGATAAATCTTGCTGAATATTAAATTGAATATAATGAATATGCTGAATATCAAATATTAAATTTTGGGTTAATTTATTCTGTAAAAGTATTCTTTCATTCAAATCTTACACAGTCATTTTGATGCATAATTCTTATCACTTCCATTTGCTATGCAATAGATTTTCTACTTCTTTTTTGTTGTCTTGCACGAAACATAAATGGCATTTTAAATAATTTAAAATATTGTTTTCTCTTTTTAATATACGTGAAATTAAACAATAAATATATGGGTTATTTGTGCTTACATGCAATAAAGGCAAGTACAATAATGCTATATTTCGTGAAAAACACACGCTCTGCATTTTATTTCTAGATGAGTAGCAGAAAATATTTCTGTGACTTAAAAAACACGTATGGTTATAGCTTTAATGATCATATAAGAGAATGCGCAGTTAGTTAAACTTTCTGCGAGAAAGCCAGAAACACCCCTGCTGAAAAAAAAACATCCTGCTAGCAGAAGAACTTTCTAAAGTACAGTCGGTGCGGAGAAAAACAAGAACGAAAAATAAAGCATGAGGCATAGATTTTGAAATACTTCCCAATGGTTCTAGAAAACTATAACCACATATTTAAATGAGGTGAATAAGTTTAGAAGGCATATAACGTATTTAAAAATCCAGTTTTAACAATTACATTCCATAGTCAAAATCATTAAAAAAATCTAATTATTTTGTGCAGCCCTGTATATGATATACAAGTTTGTATTTATACTACATACCATGCTAAAATTTAATTCAGTTAGAAAAGTAATTTTTAGAATTTTTTCCCATAAATGGAAATTTACTCAAATTCTTTCACACAGCTATATGTATAGTATAGAAGCATTTTGTGCACGAGGTAAAAAAAAACCGCATAATTCATCTTAAAACGGATTTCCAGAAACTGTCATTTAAAAACGGCAATTTATTTTGTTAATTGCGTAGCCCTGTGTATGTTATGCATGTATATTAGTACCTATTTATATAATACGCTAAGGTGGCTATAACGGGTCGCGCTCATCCTTCGAAAAAAAAAAAAAAACATATCGCGGCCATTTTAGGCTTAAGCATTTCGATGCCGTATTATAAGCCTTATTTAATCTACGTTGAATAACATCTACTGTTCTTCTTTTTTTCTAAAACCTGCAAAAACTATACAACTATAATCCTTTAAGTTCTAAATTAATAACAACCAACTACCAACATAAGGTTACCGATATAAACAAACGAACACCGTTGCCATTCAGAAGCACAAATTCCAAATCTAGAAACTAATGAACTACTCTTTGAGGGATTCATTAATCCCACTAAGTCATCTAACATTCTGCTCCGATTTCCGATTCTGCTTTTAAAATATTTGTAAAAGCATATTAAAGCTTTTAAATATTTTGAAATGCGTTTTTCTCTTTTACATACCGACTCATGTTTTTTTTTTTTTTTTTTAAATAAACAAGACAGCTTTTCTATGCGTCGACTACACTTTATTTAAATATCGTTTTGGCGACCTCTATTAGCAATCAATATAAATGAAGGAACGTTTGATTGTAAATATAGTTTTTTATAAAACAAAATATGTAGGACGTAATGATGTGATCCGAGATAATTTTTTAAACGATTCTGTCCTATACTTTTAAAATTTCGTTCAAAAATAAAATAAATATTTTTATTATGATGATTTTTTTCATAGAATTAAAACTTGGTTTTGTTATGTTTTAAGAGTTTAATATTTATCCGGGTTTTTTTTTTTAATTCTATTTACATTATAAATAAAATTAGTTTTTTTTTTCTTTTTCATGTGTAATTGAAATATAAGATGTTATCATGATTGCATTATTATGCCTGAAAATTAATTTTTCACGTTAAAATTACAATTTTATTTTCATTCTAAAGTTATGTTAAAATATTACTATATTAAAAATCGAAATTCTATCGTTATTGATGTAATTAATTTATGTAGTACATCGTATTGTAAATTCCTTACATTTTAATTACGTCTGATGAGAAATGTAAATTTTATTTACAACGGAAGCAAATTTCAAGTGGATATAAGCTAATCTCTTAAAAATTAATCAAATTAAATTAAAATTTTTAAGAAAGAAAAATAATAAAAATATTGGTTTTTATTTATACGGAGAGAAGTTGCATAGATGAAGTTTTTAAAATTTGATTTTCAATTAAATCAATGCGTCCTGCATATTTCCTATAGAAAACTATAATTTTAACAAAAATATCATTTGCTTAGATTAACTGCCAAAAGATTTCGCCAACTCCATGTTTAGAAATGAAACGTAAAGCTTCATTAGTTGATGAGTAAAACTGCTGCCTTGATCTACACCTAATAGAAAGCGGTTTGCTGCGCCATTCATTATTTAGATTCATTCATTTTTATAAAAATAATATATTTCGAAATAAAAAGAAACTTGAACGCATTGAATATTTAATTTTAATGTTTTCTGAAATCTTCAGAAATTGTGTTTCACTTTGCTAATTATTATTATTGTTGCAATAAATACTGCTGTTTGTTTTGTCTAATTGTTGATCTATTTCAGAAATTGAATATTGAGTAAACAAATAAAAAATATATCCTCCTCATTTGTATTTGTATAAATCATTTTTCATTTTTAAAATGTACTTTTCTACAATGCCTTCAATATTAAAATCTTCATTCTGTTTGTTTGTATGAAATCAAATGAAAATGAAACGCGGATCAACATTTCCTCATTTTTGACAGGGGTTGTATGCTAGTGCTAAATATAGTTCAGTAGGAAATTGTAGAGCAGAATTAAAAACTACCCTTGATCAATTCACACCCACAGCCATTAATACTTACGAATAAATTTGCGTACCCACGTTGCATGTGATCAACCCAATTTATACACACCAAGTACTATTCAAAAATTTATTGAAACTTAAAAACGCAAATAAAAGTTGAAAACGCACTTTCAAAGTTTTTATCTTATTTCAGGCATTACTGTAACCGAATTATTTAATGTGTGATAGTAAATGATTAATAAATGCAATGCACCTGCAATAAAGCTGATCGAAAGATATTTTAACCCTTAAATGTCGGGTGTTGCTTTTCGGCAACATGCCCAATTTAGGCTCTAAATTACTATTAGAATAATATTGTAGCTATAATGCCTAATGTTGCCAATAAAATACATTCTTAAAAAATTATTAAATCGATTTTCAACATGTAGATGGCAACACTTGTGCTGTTTAAGAATAAAGATAGATTTATTTTTTAAATTGCTGCTACGTGTTCTTTTTGTTTTGTTAGGAAGCTTGCGAAATACCCTATTTTGTTCTGCAGTGAGCAAGTAAAATTTATTTCTTATTATAGTTCCTATAATTCTTTTGTGTTTAATATTATAGAATTTTATCAAGGAAATTTTTTTTTTCAATTAAAGACCAGTATTGCCGATTAGTAACAAACTGTTTTTTAGCAGTAAATCATACTTAAAACAAAATATGATTTTTTAAAGTATTTTTCCCATGATTTAATTAAAAAATGAAAGCTGAAAAACATTATTACAACGATTTTTGAAAAATCAGGCATTTAAGGGTTAAGGGCATTTCATCAAAGTTGTGCTACAGATAGAGTAATGTTTGTTTCCACGTTTTTCCCAACATTTTGGGAAATTAATACATTTAAAATGCTTTTAATAGTAAAATCTGATAATAGTGTAGCAACTAATGACATGCAAAACCTGCTTATACGCCCAAATGGAAAATAATCACTATTGATAAAGTAATTATTATTTATCTCCTCTTGAAACTATCATATATAAATTTCTAATTTTTCACACATTAGATTCGTTATGATTTATAATTTTTTGTTCGTCTGTCTGTACTATAACTCTGGAAAGCATACTCGGATTTGCCCTGAAATATTTATATTTTACTGCTATTTACAATAGCATGATCACTATTGAATATAAAGCGCAGCATTTATAGTTCGTTTCATGCAGAGTCAAAAATACTCCTTTACTTTATGGTCAATGGGGATAAAAATCACGACTAGTGCACTTTGAAGATGTTACATGACTTCAAACATAATGGAATTTATATGTCTTCTTTCACCTAATTTAATTGTAAAGTTTCCATAGAGTTTTCCTGATGTGTTGGAAAGTTTTTCATGATCTATACTTGACATACGATTTTTGGTCTTTTACTAATCATATTGGCATTGGAGATTAAATCTTTTTTTTTCTAAATTAACATAGTTGCTGATCGATTTCAATCGCGAGAAGAATATTGCGATATATTATTACAAAAACATTTCCGATAATGGGTAGAAATTATTACTGTAGCCATATTGAACTGGGTAACATAAATCCATATTGATTTTTCCCTTATGCCATTCATCTGAAAGATTAAAAGAAATGCATTAGTTAAGATTTTTTGAAAATTTCCTCATTATTAATATTTACTTAATTTATTAGGGTTCCGTACTTAAAAAGTGAAAACGGAACCATTATAAGATCACTCCTGTGTCTTCCGTGTGATCCGTCTGTCACAGCCATTTTACTGGTAAACTATGGAACGCGGAAAGTTTAAATTGGGGGGAAGTAATAAAGACTATTGACCCACATATCTACAGATTATTAAACATTGAGAAATATATTTATAAAAAATGTAGAGGGACTAATTAAGTTACTTGAAAAAAAAAAGTAGGCGGTAATTTAAACATTGCAGGAAAATTATAGCGGTTACCATAGGTCACATAGTTTTTGAGAAAAGCTCATTTATCCATCACACACAAATTTCAATTTACGGGCAATCAGCAAACGTATTGAGGAGCGCTGCAGGTACCTATCGTAGCAGAAGCATAACAGCATTGTTGATAATGATTTTCGAAAATAATGGTGGGTAATAAGCTGAGATATTAACTCTTAAAGTTACAAACGGTTTGGACATACACCATGACAGGGGCGGCTTACTCTATGTACCATCAGCTTTTAAAGCCTAGATTTGGGATAGTTTATTTATCAATATATCGAGAGATATTCGAATTTCTTAACTATCGCAATAACAATGTAACGTTGACTCTGTTGATATATCCCAATAACATAACAGTTAACAAACACTGCAATTACGAACACGAGCACTGAAAAAAATATCCCCAAGTAACTCAAAACTCAATAAAATAATAACATTCTGCGTTCACCGCCAGAACCCCGGAAAACAAAAATTCAATTTCAATGTCTTCAACCTCCTGCCTCATCCAAAACAGAAAATCTACATCGATAATCTCTTGTCATTTCTCATCTCGTAACTGAGCCTACACATATTCCAATAACTCCAGATAACTGATACGTTATTAATAATAACGCAGGAGTATTGGTTATTCATTGTTGCGTTTGATACGGAAGATAGCGGGTGATCATCGAGTCTTTATCTAAACTGATAGAATGATCGGCTTGCAAGCAACCAATCAGAGTCCGCTAATGGGAAAGTTTCTGAAAAGCCTGAGGTCAAAGCAGTCTTGGGCACAGTGATGATCGGTTGCTTTTAAAAAGAGCTTCCCCGTCAGTAATGCTTATTCATATTGACTTCTTCCTTTGTCGTATTTTCGTTAGAGCGAAGTTTTCTGGAGTGAATTTAATATATCCTGTCTTGATAATCTTCAGCTATGAATAATTATCAAAAAACAAAATTTAAATTAGTATAAAACTATTCTCAAGTGTGATTTGAATATTTATATATATTTTTAAATCGTTTCAATGTTGTTTTCTTGTAGTAAATAGGTAGGAAGATATAAATACAGTGATTTTTTTTCTATTAAGGCTGTTCTCAACTGCTTCGCTCAACAAGCGCAAAACGTTTTGACACATTTACAAATTCATTTTTAAACGTAACGGCAAAAAATTGGAAGGCCTGACTTTCAAAGCGATTTAGAATCGAACTGTGTTCTCCATCTTTTGATAAATAAATTACCTATTGAGTACAGTGATTTTGATCACGTGAAAAAGGCGATTTTCTCCCTTTCTTGAGTGGTTATTCTTCTTTCGCACGGAAATTCTGTTCGAAACGCCCACTTTGACACTATTTTCTGAAAGATCTATTGCGTTTGCAAAAAAACCAGTCGATTACATGGTTTCTGAACAACAACACCTGCTAGTTTTATGCATTTCCAAACAAAAATAAATTAAAACTTATGTCATAAAGTCGCCCTTTTGTATTTGAGAACAGTCAAGAATGAATTGATTCCTCAGAGAAAGATTGAAAAGCAACATTTCTGTTGCAGCTATCATCAACTGAAACCTATTTAATAAAAAGTATATTAGCACGACATGTGGCATTAAATTACTTTTAGTTTTACCCGAGCTTCCTTTTTTCCTGTGATAATTAAAATAAAATCGTCAACGTCCTAAATTTAAGAATGTTATATTTTAGTTTGTATTTTATAATTTTGTCAGCTATTCGCAAAGTACTTTAATAGTTAAAATGTCACTAATAAATAATGCATAGAGTAAGAAGAATAAGAAACATGCTATTTTTGGAAGAAAATACGTTGCAACAAATGGTATAAGTGCAAATAGATATCAAACACCGGTTTCTTTTCTAAAATATTTTTTGTATTAATATATATATTTATTTTAATGATGTTGTGTGAACATATAGATATGAGACATTGAATAGTTGCTCTCTACATCTGTTTTTACTTAAATAGCTGCTACTATACCATTTATATTTCGAAATTAGCAAAATTTCTATTCTTTCACAATTGAAGGTAATTATCGCGGTATATTACAAATATCAATGTTAACTCGTTGATATATTGCGATATTAATTTCTGATATCGTCCAGTCCTACCCTAGATAACAACTTTTAATTATATATTTGTGTACTGCAAAGCCCGATTGCAGTATAAAAGCATTAAATATCAATTGTTGAAAACAGACTAATTTAATTAAAATTAATCACATAAGTACTATGGGATTCGCGACTACTTTCCATTGAGTGGATCTCTCAACACGCCTCCTTTGTATTTAAAAGTTAATTAAAAAACCTATCTAGAAAAACGTGGCACGGAACCAGGCGGCGTTGGAACTTTGCGATCTCCTTTCAAAGCGAGCTTAGCGCAATGCCAAGTTTAAACTTTGAACAAGGGTTTTGTTTTAGCTACACTGTAAAAAAAAAAAGATTATTACCGCGCTATTATTTAGTTTTATGAAATGCCAAATGAAGTTTAAATATGCACTACTTTTATTGTCAGTACCGAATTAAGTTCATCAAATAAAGAAAAAAAAAAGAAAAAGGAAACAGATTAGGATAAGATTTAAAAAAAAGAGTTATACAGAATATCAATATTTGATATTATTTAGGCTTCATATCTCTTTGAACTTTTATGGTATACCCAATCATACTTTTGGGCTATTACATATATAACGTTATCAACATTTTCGTAATTTTGGCCCCCTCCACCTTACTATATCATACGTTATCATTCGTCACCCCACCCCCATCCGATGATATCGCTATCAATGCCTAAAAATTATTTTATTTTTAGATTCTTTTTCTTTCTTTTTATACGCATATGATTATACATTTATTAGTTGCTGATATCGTTATCAATTTCTAAAAATTATTTTATCTTTAGATTCTTTTTCTTTCTTTTTATACGCTTACAGTGATATACACATATGAATATGCATTTATTAGTTGCATACATTACGGATTCCAGTAGTCTATGAAGTACCTATAAATGAAATAAAATTTTTATCAAACAGTAACATCTAAAAGAGTTAGTTACTATTTAAAAGTATTTAATAATAGCACATTGTTACATAATGTATTCGAAAGTAATATTGTCTTCTTGCCCTAGCCCCCTCCCCGGGGAGGATAAAAGCAGAACTTATCAATACAAGTCTGCCACAGGCGACTAATTTTTTAATTCTACCCCACACCACTTTCTGAAAAGAAAAATTATTGACATACTGTTCGAGAACATTTGCAAGTGAAATATACTATACAAAATCTGTTTTTTTTTTTTTTTTTTTTTTTTTTTTTAATAGAGGTGCGAACAGAATAGAAAAATAGTCGCCTGCGGCAGCCCTGTTAATTAAACAGTGGACAACCGGTTAATAAAACAGTGGTAAACACAAGTATCATTTCCTACATATTATGTTCCTGATTTCTCTAACAACGAATTATATGCGCATATGGCAGAAGAACAGGAATGCCAAACGTTGGTGTATTCCAAATTTTAGAATGAAATGATTTTATGAACATTTAATGGCTTTAATAATAGCTTTCTATTTTCATAAAAACATATAAAAAAATAATAAAGGTAACTGACTATTTGGATGTAAAGAAAAAGTTTACGAAATAAGAAAATTTTGTTTGGATTAAAAATGGTAACAATATCAAAAAGTAACCCCCCTCCCCCCCCCCTGAGATATCTTACGAAAATAAATGCCAGACCCCTCTCCCCCCTAAAGTGATAACTTTATATATGCACAGCTTCTTTTCTAGTATATAATACAGCTATATTCTATACCCAATGCTATATTGTACAGTTTTTTACAAAATCTTATTATTCTTTTAGCAACGATTTTTATAATAATATAGTTAATAATTCATATATTTATTGCACGGAACACTCTGAGCGCGAGTAATACTCGCACTTGACAGTTTATTTACGTGAAAGAATTATTATGTCAGTTGTACGCAGAATGTTTTTACATATCTGCATGTATGTATGCTATACGATACATGTAAGAATGTAAAATTGATGTAAATGCGAAAAACTTAAGTACATATTTTATTTAAGTAATGTAAAAGTTATGCAAATATGGAAATAATAGATTAAACATTTAGCATTTGTTTTAAGGTTTGTAAAATAATTAAAATGTATTTATTAATTTTAACCATGCTTGCGCGTAAAGAAATGTTAAAATGCCAAGTTTCTTCATTTATTTCTTCAAGAATGCCTGTTTACGATTAACATTTTTGTAAATGTGCAGCGCATTTAGTACAATCCCTAATTCTCAAGAGTGGATATATTATTTACATATACTATTTTATGTTCGGGTTTATACCGTTCCTAGAGATTAGTTAAATAACACGATTTGTTTCTGGATGCTGGTTCCGTGTTTGCATTGTAATTTGGGACCTGGCAAGAGCTCATTTGCAAAGTCTCTAGAGCCTTTAATTCTAAGTCTAGTAAAAGCTCGTTAAAATTAAATAAGTAATTTTCTTGCATTTTTTATGGTGTTATTTTTTTTTCTTTTTCTTATTATTTTTACATTTTAGATTTAAAGTTAATTTCAACCTGAAAGAAGTAATGCAAGTTAGGTTAAGTATTTTACAGTAAACCAAGCAAAAGAAATAGGATCTTGTAATTTTCTTTTTACCCTTAATCTAATTCCCTTAATGTTAAAAGCGCAAGATTTCTTCAAGCTGACCTTTAATATAATTTGCCTTTTTACTTTCTTCTATCTTTAATAGAAAAAAGCATTGTAGTCGACATTTTTCTGACCTCCGGTTTTCGACGGATTTACACGTTTTAGGGATCAGAGATAGCAAAAAACATGTATATGGAAATCTGTCCATGTGTCCGTATGTCGCCATTGTACCATCAAAAAATGTATGAAATTATGCAAAGAATTGAACCAAATTTTGTTTTTGTGTTTTGGCTATAGCAAGCAGGTCCTCCCTTAATTTGGAAAAAATCCGACAGAAGGGGGCGCTGTAATAGCGATTTTTGTGCCATTTTCATTATTGTACCACCGAAAAATATATGAAGTATGCATAGAATTGAACCAGATTCTTTTGTGTATGCTTTTAGCTATGCTAAGCAGGTCCTCACTGAATTGTAATAAAGATTTTTGTATCATTTTCTTTGATTTTTCACAGTTCTATTGTACACCGGTGGCTCGTAAAGCGACGAGAACTTCGCATCATGAAAACACGGCTATTCGCGAACAGGTGATGTACAAAAGTATAACGGAAAACTATTGATTTTAATAAATATAATGATGAAGATTAACTCTTTTTACCTGGCTGCCAAGAAGGGTTCTGTGTTTCACGCGTATCTGGGTATGTGGATTTCTTTATACCCTCGAAACATCCCAACGACTGGATGGACATATATGAATGATGTCTCTATCGACTCGTCTTAACCGTCCGATGGTTATAGGCTAGGTTTTGTTTTTATAAATTCAAAATGGCGGCCGTAAATTACAAAATGGCGGTAGAGACGAAATAAAATACGTACCATATTGAGTGGCATATCATTGGATAGGTCTTTCAAAGTGAAGACGGTGTTTCATTGACTATTTTACAGTCAGAAACCTCCGTTTAAATATTACACAACCAGGAAGTTGTGTAGGTAGGATCTCTAGCTTTACTGCAACTCTAACCATCATAGACATCTATAGGCCTTATCAAAACAGTGTTTATAGATAGGAACTAACATTTAAACACAACTTTAAAGTCATCAATACAAGTAAATAAAAAAAATAGCTAAGTGATATAAAAAATAGCTAAGTGATATAAAAAATAGTTTCACATTGTTGAGAAATAATTAATTATTTCGCTTTTTACGCAATCGGGTTTTTTCATTTTTTAAATTTAATTTTTACTTGTATACTTCGATTAATTGACTGAAGCAGAAATTTAAGAGGAAAGTCAAAGTTGGTGTAGCATTAAACTAATAAAATTGAAGTATTGACATACGTAACTACATTTTGAAATATTAGGTTGTATTAGACAGAAGAAAGTTTTGTGATTAATACGTCCAATTTGTTGAATACTAAATTGCCAAAAAAATTATTCTATAGCCAATAAGTGATGTGATATATTAACGAAATTCATTAAAATATTCGATCTACAAAAGAGAATTCAGAGCAAAAAGTTAGAGCACTAACTACGTTTGGAGTTCGGAAGATAACAAAAAATTACTTTAATAATATATTTTTAATGAAATTAAACTTTAAGCATTTTCCCATTAGCGTTATTCCTTTTTTTTTTCTTTTTTTTTTTTTTTTTTTTTTTGAAAATGCAAAAGATTTTACAGAAAGTATTGTCAAAGTGATCGTTTTCAATCGTATTTCGGCATATCACACCGCGAGTCACGATAGAAACGTGGTCGTCACGTTGCCACAAACAATTAAAATTCGATAAAAAATTTTTTTTACCAAACATGGAAAGCTCCTTTTAATTCTTAATTCCTTCAATATCCAGTCCTACCAAATTTATGCATTTACGTGTAAAAACGAGTCAGAAAATGTGTCAGAAAGTTTCACGTTGTTGATCATAGAATTTGAGAACAGCCTTAACCCTTTTGTGCGTAGCTTTGCATATATGCAAACAACACTGTTTTGAATTTAATAGATTTTTTTTATTCGCATATACCTAATAAACACCAGAAAATTAAAATAGCAATATTTCGTTTAATTAAAAACAGACATTCCGTATTTAAATAAATCGAAATTAACCATTAAAACTTTCTGGTGTGTAAAGTCAGATTTTCTGAACTACGTAATTTCTGGAATGTATGCTATTGTGGGAGTTAAAGGGTTAAAAGTTAAGTTTTACCAATAAATAATTATATAAAATAAGGTATTTGGAGACATACTTTTTAAAGTATTTACTAATTTGCATTATTTTAGCGTAAAACAGCTACACGACAGTATTTTTTACTTATATTACAGATGTGCAACAGAAGAAAAGATTGACGTATTATATGAAAAATATATCTCTGATTTTTTTCATTATTTTTCCTGTGTTACAAACCTTTCTGAGTAACATATATATTTTTTTCTAAATAAAATAAAAAATCGCGCATTTAAGGGTTAAGCATTTTCCGATTAGTCTTTTTTAATTTTTTTTACTCATTAGCACCAAGGTTCTAGTTATTTCTAATAATCAAAACGAAGGAATACAGAATGCAGCGCCATCCCCCTCTTTTTATCACGCAATGTTAATATGACACAATTACATAAATCAAGATCGCGTACCAGACTGTATAAATCGAAAGAAACAAAACGTTTCCTTTCTCTGTATTTTTCTGTCTTCGTCTGCCTAAGAATGAATGCTGCTATTTTTGTAAGATATGATATATCATAGTCATATGCGTTCCCTAATAGCTCCTTGAGCTGAAAATTTGAAAATTTTAAGTGTATTTGAGAAGTACAAGATGAGTCGGTAAGTGTGATCGAAGACTTCCTTTCAAAACGTTTTATCCATTAATTCTTAAATCCAAATCCCTAATCTATAATTATTAAATTTGTAAACTTTATTCAATAAGAACATAGATGGCAGCATAATTAAATTTAATCTTTAAATTTCGAAGATATTTTTTAACCAAATTTAAAATATTCAGGGTCTGCTTTTTACACAATTCTAAAAGCATGTTTTGCATGATTTATTTTTAGCTAAAGAAAACGCCTAAAATGCAAAAAATATGAAAGTTGTTTTATGTCTATCTTACAATGAAAAGTAGTCAATTTAAAATTTCGCAATTTCTCAAAAAAAAAAAAAAACGAATTTTTGAATTATAAAAAGAAATTGGTAAAATATTTTACAGCTTTTGGCTTTAAAATGTAAAAAAAATGAAAAAAAAAAAATCTGTGAAATTGAATTTATTAGATAACGAAATCTGTTTCGGGTAAAAAATTTCAAACTCCGTCGGTGACCTATAAACCGGGAACATTCTGATTAGAGGCAAATGCCTTACAACTGAGCTAACTAGCCTACAGCAACAAAACTGAAATTAAGGTTTCGTTTTAAAATCAAAATCACAAAAACAGTTGGACGTCATTAAATTAATTCATTTAATTAACATAATATGACTTTTTCAAAATTGATAGGTTTGTGGTGTGATAGGAAGTATTCATCTATAATTATGCGAAATTTCCTAACTTATACCGTTTCTGAGAACGAACTCTGTGACATAGGGACGGATAGTAGAGTGAGACGAATATGATTCGTAACATGAACAAAACTCTAAAAAAAAAAAAAAAAAAAAAAACAAAAAAAAAAAAAACGTAATTTACTATTTAAAAGTACTAAAAGAAGTTTTTACTAGATTTAACATTTTAAAAAGTCGATAGTACATTGGGAAATAGCATGTGATTTGCAAAATGATGACGAAATTGCAATATGTAACTGTTCTACATGAACGAATTCTAGATGTTTTTTATAAATTATTGTAACTCACAAATCTGCTAAAACAACAAGATTCCTTCATCTGATGTTCAATACAATTTCGCTGTTGATTGCAAAATTAATAAAAAACATTACGATCTGTTAATAAATAGCTCATAAGTGATTTGAAATATTTAACAAAATATCAATAAAATATACTATTGACAAAAGTAAATTCAGAGCAACTGTTAATAAATTGATAATTATGACAAACAAAATATTGAACACCGAAAAAGAAATATTAATTAAATTTACTAACATAATTAAGTAAGAAGCATCATATTAACTTTTGAAAATGAACACAATAATAAATTAATTCTTCCAATTAGTTGTTTATGTGTATCTAGATTTCTAACTCAAAAATATTTTATAAAACGGTATTATTAATGCATTTTAATTTTATATTACATTTAAATTTAATACGGCTCAAAAATTATATTAAATATTAAAACTTAATTTCATTTTAAAATATTCGATTAACAATAAAAAAAGGGACAGAAAGACTGATAATAAATTCATAATGAAAGATATGCAAGAAATTTTCCAAAATGGCAAACAAACGAAAATAAATTACACACCCCGCAGATTGAAAGACTGCTAGTATACTGACTACTGTACTAAATCGTACATGTATACAGTTAACTAAAATAGTACGGGGTGTTTCGGGAAAATATTTGCATATTTTGTTTTTTTAAGATAAAAATAAACTGTCTAATTAGACAACATGGTTTATTAGTTAGAAATTGCAGACTCAGGCATCGGCCGGAGTAGCTCAGTGGTTAGAGAAGCAGTCTTGTATACTGTGGTCCCGGGTTCGATTCCTGGCTCTGGCTAATTTTTCACTCCAGTTGGGTTTATTGTATTTATTGTTTGTATGTCTGTATAATATTTATATATACCTTTAACTGTTGAATGCATGCGTTATTTATGTGTGTATGTTTGTTTTAATATATATTGTAGTATGAGTGTTTTATTATAATGTCTAATTAGATGTTTGAACTTAATTTCATGCTATTTCTCTTATAAATAGCACTAGTGAGGAATAAACTAACATAAACATGTTGGAATATACTTCAATAAGAATTTAAAGTGACAATGGATAAGTAGCTCGATCGAGTTCTTTCTTCGTTCTCTTGAAGTTCAAACAGATGAAAGAACATACTTCAGTGAGAATTTAAAAAGGCAATGGATAACTTGCAGAGTTTCAATCGATTTCCCTCCTCGTTTTCTTGATCTTAAGGTTCAAACAGATTACGTTTGTGTACCACAGGACGTCTTAAAGGGTCAGGGGTTCCTTTCTTATTTTATGACTTTCACTAGTGGATAGTGTTGACGTGTCTCTCTTCCCTGCCTTTTCCTTTTGTTGAGACTTTCCTTTTACTTGCTGATGACCACAGAATGCCTGAAAAAAAAAACCCGGCCAGTTGAAAGATGTGTGAGTTGTCGTCGGGTAAAGCAAATAAACGCAGACTTTCACCCCTAGATTTTTACTTATAAGAACGGAAAACGAAAAAATGTACCACGTCAAATCCGGGTACGCTGGACACACTGTGGATTGAGATAAAGAATGTCTACGCTGCAACCCAATTCGAAACTTTGTTGGGCATTGCTGAATCAGTATTGGTCCGTACTTTGAAATGGATACTGATGGCCAGCAATTTGAATACCTATTAAAAATATTGCTTCGACATCTTAAATTCGATTTGTAATCATCAACTTTGATGAGTAAATATATTTTTATGGTCAGTTTTGAACATTTTTTTTCTTTAGCAAAAGTGTGTAAAGATTTTTCTGATGCACCCTGTATAATTAAATTATATATGCGTCTAGCGTACGGTCTCCGAATCGTGTTTATTCGTTGATTTAACAATTCCACCTCCCCCCTAAAAAAAAGACTTATCTATCTTTTCTAAGAAAGAGTTTTCTATCTTGCTTTCTCCAAACAAAACTGATTGGTTAAAACGAGATCAAACTCCCAAAGTATGATTCAATGAAAATGGTCAGATACACGTGGAACAATGTGTCCGGATAGCCACGTGCAAATGAAATAAATTTTAGTTCAAGATTTTTTTTCTTTTGTCGCAGTGTCATTTTCATGCTTCGGAATCAACTATATATAATAGTAACCTACATTTTTATGATCAAAACGTCACAGATTGAATTATATCTTTAACTACATAATTTCACACTTTATAAATAGGAAATTTTGTAAGTCATATTAAAACTGGATGTAATAAAGTGTTCGGCTAAACAAACGATGAAAATATTTTGTGTAGTTGAGTTTTGTCTTCAGACTCCATTATTTCTCTTAGTTTCATTCCCTATTATTTTCTCACAGTTTTGAATATTTTTTTTTTCTGTACCTGCGTACTGACATTTTCTCAGACATGTTCTGCTAGTGAAATGATAAGATTCATTATTAAAATAGAAAAGAGTATTTATTACTTTTATTATATTAAAAATTTTTGTTACTTTTATTTTCAAATTAGACTTCGTTATTATGTATAAGGTTAAAAACTAAAACCATAATATTTCAGTTGCCTCAAACGATGACTGCACTGTTAAAACTGAAGGTGACTTTTCGGTACCTTTTGAAAGACTGGGGTGAAAACATGGTATCAATTGGCACCAAGAGGCTTCGAAATGTGGTTGGGGTGCCGATTGGTTTCTCAATGGGTGACTGGAGTAATCAAGGTGTTGTGTGGTAGAAATATGGCACCCCACAGGGGGACTGGCACTTAGCGCATGCGCTGTGACATGTGTGGGGTGCCATATTTCTTCGTCGGCAAGTGAAATCTACTGCTGTAAGACATACAGATTATTAGCATACAGATATCGGCCAATGTCCCGATCAATATTGGCCAACATCTCCAAAGTCACTGGATATCAGACGTCAAATTTACAATATCTGCATATATTCACAGATCTAACTTAAAATTAGTTTTTAAAAGAAGCATCCAAACGATTTTTTTATTACTTATAACATTATAATACGTAAATAGTATTCTTAACTATAAAATTTAACAATTTTGTCATTTTTAGAAAACTTGATTTTTTAATGCCTTATTTTTAATATTTTATTTACATTGGCTAATGTTGTAAAAATGATATTAGTATTCCAACATTCTACCGACGTTCGTAAAACAATATCATTTTTCAGACATTTCAAGATATCTGTCGACATTTAGAATATCTGACGAAGTTTATAATCATGACCAAAGTGAATGAAAAGTTCTGAAGGACCGTCCATTTCTATCGTTTTCATCGAAGCGTATTTGATGGAGACGCCTGCTATGAAATTTGCCTTATAAAAAATTTTTCTTTAGGAATGTATGTTATTTATATACATGTATATATATTTGAAAAAAATTACATTAAAATCTATTGAGATTGGTATGGAAAATTTTCTGTAGTACAATTTGTTTACAAATTTATAGAGATTGAAAATTGGAAAATTTCTCAAGAAAAGCATTTCCTATTAAAATCTATTGATAGTGCTACAGTATACAAACTTAATAAGGAAATCTGCAATTATTGCTCTAGAATTATTTGTATTTAAAAAAAAAAATGTATTGCCTACAACGATGTTAAAATATAACAGTTGTTAGTTTTATAAAAAACGACAGATGCTTTTTTTATTACATAATGTTTTTACATTAAAAAAAATCAATTTATGTATTTTTTAAAGGAAACTATGTTTATGTTTTTAAAATGGTAAAAAAAGCATCGATGCTTTTTTTTTATTGCATAATGTTTTTACATAAAAAAGAGATCAATTTATGTATTTTTAAGGGATACTATGTTTATATTTTTATAATAATCTCGAATTTCAGACTTTTAAGTTAATTTTATTTTTTATTATTGAAAGAAATCAAGTTTAGTTTCAAAAGTAGGTCATTAGGTTTCAACATAAGTTCTTTTTAAATTTCTAACAAACTTAATAATAAAAAGTGATATTTAAATAAATCTTGGTTAAAAGAATGTAAAAAAAAAGGAAATCTATTGTGATTGAAAGAGTATGAGATATTAAAATTATAATTTTTCAGACATTTTTTTCGTCACTAACAGAAAAGTCTGCTCCCACCACTTTCTATTGAAAGTTTCTTATTGCTACATTTTCTCTGGATAATCTTCATTATTCTTTAACAGAGCCAGGTTTCTCTGCCTTATATTGTATATTACATTGCCCTATATTGTCCGCAGTAGTTGGGGATCAAAAAAGTAATTAATATCTGACATATCTAAAATTATTAAACATTAGATATCGGAGTCAATGTCTAATAATTAAATGATAGAATTTTCCGGTACGAATTGATTTTCTCAAACGGACACGATTTTCCGAACGGCCCAATAGAAATATTGGCCAACATTGTAGGGGTACCATTATTCTCCCCTGTGGTACACCCTTTCACCCTCTGGGGCACACTGGTTTTGGGGTGCCACTTTTTCACCCTAGTTAAGGGTGCAAATCTGGCTCCCCTAGGGGGGTCGCTCACGAGACAAGCGTTTCACGTCTAGGAGGTGCCATATGCAACCTCTAGTTTTATCAGTGTGGGAAGCATTATAAAAGTACCTGAAAATTCAAATACAGAAAAGGAAACATTTCCACTTAGGGGATGCTGAGTGTTTTTAGATGCTGTTACAAATTTTTATTTAACATAAGTTTATTTTCATATAAAAATATAGAATTTTTTAATTGATTTTATACTCATTTTTATATTCTAGAATAATAATAAAAAATATACAAAAACAGATGTGTTTTTGATGACAGCACAGCATTTAATTTTTTTTTTAGAATTTAACATAAATAATTTTATAATTTAAAGGTATTTAATCCGGTAGCAGGACATTGGTGATAAATCGACAAATAATATTTATGGTTACAAATTCTTACGAGTTGCAATAACAATGGAAATAATTAAGTGAAAAACACTTTTGCCAAAACATGCCAACTGGCTGCGAAACAGCTATAACGAAATATTTTTAACATTAAAAAGTAGTTAATGTATATGAAACGCTTTGCAATTGTAGAGTAAAACATGTCGAAAACAAGTAGTGAAAATACACACGTCATATAACACCAACCACAGAATTAAATTTTTGCAGTCGAAATTCGTGGTCAGCGTGGAATGTCTGGTTGTAAATCCTTGGGTGTTTTCTCGTAGCTAATAAAAGAAGCCGTATTCTTCATCAAATAGTTTATTAGATGACTTATAGAATGACAAAATTCCACCAGTAATTCAGTTACCGATGTGCGGGTCGTACCACGTTTAAGCACAGGCTTAAAGATGTTAAACGATTAGAAGCAACATTGCGAAAAGCAGAAAAGCAACACTCCCGGTGACATAGAGTTTTTAAGCAAGACAAAAATAGTAAAAATCGTCTCTCTCAAGTCAGCGTAAGCCGTATAAGTATAAAAAAACGCGGAAATACACTCACCTGTTCTACCCCAAAGCCAAAAAAAAAAAATGAAATAAGGGGGGACGCGAGGAAAGAGGGCGCTTAGCGATAGGACGAAAACTAGGAAATAGGCGGGGAAGAGCATGACGTAGAGATGGGACTCTTTACTTAAAGCGGTAAATTTAAAAGGAAAAATGGATTAGACCGACAAGTACTTGCAACACACTCTGGGATATCGAATAATATTTTAATAAAAGATAGAAATGGTATTAATAAACATTCGAAAGAAATAAGTATTTAATGTATCAAAATATAAAAAAAAAATTAGTGGTTTTTTTTTTTTTTTTTTTTTTTTTTTTTAACAAAGAAATGTGGCTATTAACAGATTAAGGTTTTTAGAATAAGAAATAAAAGAATGCGCTGCATTAAATGCATGTGATTAAAATATAAATGATATTTAAGATACTATTATAAGACAGGTAGATATTATAAGAATTTGGAATAAATTAACTAAGGTAAAAAGGCAAAATTTTTATATTATTACATATATATATACATACATATACATATACATATGCACACACACACACACACACACACATATATATATATAAGTGCATAGTAATTTTTAAAAAATACTCTTTATTGTTTTCCTGCTGTTTATTGTATTTTATTAAAAGATTTACTTTTATATATCATGTTTCATATTTCTGCTGAACGCCGCCGTCTATCAGTGAGTTTGGGAAACAGACTTTTTTGTTATTAATAAAAAGTAAATTATTCCCTGGTTTCATTCATACAAATCGCAAATTTTTAATCATAAATTGAAGTTCTTAAAGTATTTTTTTTTAACGTACTTTCGAAGAACTCCAAATAACAGGTAATTATTAGGTAATGCATCAATGCCGATTTGAGTTTTACATTATCTGTTTTTAAAAATATATATTTATGTAATGACATGAATATGATAGAAATAAACTTAATAGTAAGTATCTCAGTAGCCTGCGAATAACTGATAGCGCTAATTACCCCACACATTCACGAATTTATTGTCTTTAATAATGCATATTTAAAATATTCTTTTCATCTAAATGAAATCGTAAATACAACACCTTCAATTCATACCTCTAATTAACTCAAATTATTGGTAAAGAATAAAAATGAGATGTAAAAAGATGTTTTATTTCTGATGGATATAATGAGGCATAAAATCATTTTAGCGAAAGAAAAATCAATTATCAGAGTTCATTTGCTTTTGTTTTATTATTAAATACGATTAATTATTAGTTTGTTTAAAGGTTGAGTCTAATGAATAATGTTATACGACTGGGGAATGTGTTACAATATTTTATAATGATTTAAAAATTTAAAAATATACCCAATATATATGTAATGTTCAAATGAACAAGTAATTTAATGTAAAATATTCAACCCATTTCAAGAGATGAATTCTTAAAAAACATTACATTGACAATTATTTCAACTATCGCCCATTTTGATGTACAATAAACAATTATATTTTAACTTGTTTGACCCAACCCTGTAAAAAGCTATTCAAAATGTTGCGACTATTATTAAAACTTATTTTAATTATTTATTAAATTATTTTTAAAAATATAATACAATTTTCTTACGCACTGTTAAAAAAAAAAAAAAAAAAAAAAAAAAAAAAAAAAAAAAAAAAAAGGACCAGATTTCCTATAGGAATCGGAAAAATAAATGCCCTTATCGTATCGGAAAAATTTCCGACCCAGCTCAGAATAAAATCAGTAAAATCGGAATAAAATCCGTAAAATTGGAATAAAATCCGTAAAGTACCGTTTTAATGAATGTTTCCTTTTTTTTTTACGAATTTTATTCCGAGCTGGGTCGGAAAATTTTTCGGTACGATAAGGGCAACTATTTTTCCGATTCCTACGGGAATACTATTCGAATTTTTTTACAGTGTGGCTGGTTCATTTTTACGTAATTTAGAGTCAATAAAGTAAATAAAAAATAATTAGAAAAAAGACAAAAATAAAACATACCATTTATCGATCCTAATGATATTAATCCCAACAACCAACAACATGAGACATTTACAATAAAAATAAAGATTAGAACATTTGGAACTTTCGAAAGCTATACGTGGCATACAAAGAAGAATAAACATATGAGGAATTCTCACATAATTTTGACTTATAAGTCCCTGAAAAATAATTTTTATTTTAGTACATATTCTTGTGGTTTTTTTTCTTATACTGAAAAACATCCCATTGTATGACTGTATAACAATATTAACAAAATAAATAAGTTTTGGACGAAGTTGGGGGTTCAAATATACCACGAAATTCCTATACCGTCCCGTGACCCTTTGGCTGATTTGTAAGTTTGGAGGTGCCTGTATAAAATTATTTTAGTAAAAGTAATTCAATGAAATTTTTGTTCCGAAACTAGAACTATTGTTTTATATAAATATGTACCAAAAATTAACCTGCACACATTTTTACTGTTGTTATGATATTTTCTTTTAAACTCTGTCCTTGGATTTTAAATTCCTTACCATCACTCTTACTAAAATTATACAGAATATCACTTCAGATGCAGCCACAGAATTTTTTTTCAAATTTTTTCTAATGCGGAAGTATGCCAGAGAAAGAATGGCTAAAAATCTTGGGCAGAATTTAAATCATCGTTTAAATACCAATTTCTATCATCGTGGCTTTATTGGTTGTCTTTCCGCCCCCAAGATTTATTCCTGCACTTTACGAGATAAATTATTTTTTTTTAATTTAATGCAATGTAAATAACTGTTTCTAAATATTAGTTAATATTGTGGCTATCACTTAGTCTTAATATGATTTGCCTAAAAATAGGTGGTAATTTTCCTTACCGTCCCATCCTTACCGTCTCTTTTTTCTCCTTACCGTCCGTTTTCTCCCTTACCGTCCCCTTTTTTTTCTTACCGTCCTTTCTTTAACACTCCTTTAAGACAATGTCATAGCAAAATTTTGTACTAAAAATACGACATTTTATTATTTTTTATTTGAATGTTCTGTGGATACTATGAAAATTCATTATAAATAAACATTTAGAAGAGAATAAAAATTTAGATATGTAAAACGATAAGGAAAATTAAACTCGCAAGTTTAACTTAAACACCAGTTAAATTAAAAAAAAAAATCACCGCTGCTGACTATTTTTTCTTTATTTTGAATCATTAAAGCATTCGTCTATAAGTGTAAAAATGTTATTTTATTAAGTTAAATCTCATCAGATTTTTATTCCTGAAAGTTAAAATTTTGCGAAAATGTCTCATTTATCACTTGACTCACGTACCTTTTTGGAAGTCGGTTAATTGGTATTCTGAGTAAAATGATAATGTTGCTATTATTTAAGACTTCATGATTTAACGTTATCCAATTTTGTATCTCAATAGATATAGTGTATTCCAAAAAATCACGCAAGAAGTAATTTTGATATAAAACAAAGGTTTATATTCAAAAGAATATTCTTTTCCAATGACCGTTTTGAATAAATGTGACTGAATTTCATTGATACAGCACTATATTTCCTCCTTCAAGGCATGGGTGGCGGTGGGCTCGATGGCATAAACCTTAGATTTCAAAAAACGCTAAATTAAAAAGTCCAGAGGCGTTAAATCGCATGATCTAGACGGCCAATTCTGATTACTAAAACGGGAAAAGTTCTCGACCGGGAAATGACTCACGCAATAATTCAATTGTTTCTCCTGCTGTATGGCATTTGGCACGTCTTGTTGAAATCACCAGTCGTCCACATCCATATCTTACAAATTAGGCACAAAAACTGGATCATTATGTCGCACAATTCAAATCTAGCGTGAATTTTGGGACATCTTATATTAAATTACATGTCATATCACTGTCTAATAAATGAAATTAGCTATTATATGTTAATAAGTGTTAGAAAATAAACATTTATAAAAGAATATCCTTTTGTATAAATTACAGTGAACAAATTAGCTTTAAATGCAACTTTAGAATGCAAAGTTTTTTAAAGGATGTAGATGAAAACCACCTTTTTTTATATTGAAAGCTCTAATAGACTTTTACATTTTGCATATTTTTTGAAATTGCCTACTAATGTCTACTACCTATACCGTCTTGTTGCAATCACCTGTCGTCCACATCCATATCTTGCAAATTAGGCACAAAAACTGGATTATCATGTTGCACAAATCAAATCTGGCGCGAATTTTGGGACATCCTTTAGATCTTATTTTTAATTATATGTCATATCAATGTCTAATAAATGAAATTAGTTATCTTATATTAATAAATGTTAGGAAAAAATCATTTATAAGAGAATATCCTTTTACATAAATTATAATGAAAAAATCAGCTTTAAATGCAACTATGGGATACAACTCGGCTTACAGAACATAGGTGAAATCCATTTTTTTAATATTTAAAGTTCTAATAGCTTTTTACATTTTGCATAGCATTTTTTTTTTTTTTTAATCACCTACTAACAACGTCAAAAAGGATTTTTATGGGAAAATCATCAAGTATGTATCCGAATAAGGTTGTGAAATTTACTGAAACAATACTTTTGTATTAGGCGCATGCCAGGAGTTAATAACCGACAAAATCAAAGATCACTTCTTACAGTAGCCTTTTTGATTCTGGTAATTTCTGTTGTTTAGTTCCCTCTTAATACGCTCACTAAGCTCCAGGTTTCACAGCAATATAAGTATTACTTAAAGTAATATAATTATATTGAATTAATGCAGTTTTAATAGATTAAACTATAATTATATTCCCAAGGGTAATTAATACTCTTATATTCGTAAATAAGCTTTTTTACATAATGTTGAAAGATTAATTTTTTTTAGCATTTAAACAAAATAAGAGAAAACAACATTACAATTTTGCCCATTTCCTAGACTGTCAGAGGGTTAAGTGCATAGATTAATTACATGTCTCTTAAATTTTTGTTTTATTTATATTATTTTTATTTAGTTATTGATGACGTTTTAATTTGGTATTGTAATATTAGGCGGAAATAAATGTCCAACTATTGATATTGTTTTAAAAGCAAAGGGGCTAATCTTTCGTAATCGGTCTACATGTGACAGACCTTTTAAAAAATCAAGCTTCAAAATTATTTTTTAAAACTTAGAAAATCAGTAAATTGAGATATATTTAATAAAACTGAATTTGATACAACATTTTTCCCTTTTAAAATTCGAGATTGTGCGATGTTTACATGTTAAAACACTTGAAGTAGAGGAGACCGGGGCTAGTTGGCTACAGGGGTAAGTAGGCGCAGTCCTCATAAATCGCCTGTTTGTGGATAGATTACACAACCTCTCACAGAGTACCTTTTTTATTGCTTTTTACAATGTCCATTGTAGTTTTGCAGCGTTACCTACGTGCAGTGGACATTTATTACGATTTTTCTGTTTTTTTGCGCACATAAGTAATATTTTGTTGCTTCATTCTTTTTCTAATTTCTAATACTTATCTTAATAATTGCGATTTAACTTGTGCAGTTTTTTTTAGTGTATGATTAACTGTACCTACCCCATAGGTGATTTCCTTGGATTATTTATGATTAAAGGATTACGTGTCCCTTTTGTGAAGAAATTTATTATGGGGCTAATAGTCGCATTGAACACGGGGCAAGTTGGCTCGGTGTTTGGTGTATGATGGTAGCTTGAAAAACAGCAAACAACGAGAAAATTTGTTGCAATGCAAGATTTTGGGCACACGAAGCTTGCCCAAACGGTGACACTGGGTTTTTTATTTGTGACAGCTATAACTCTGATGATGATATAGAGTAGGATAGAAGTTTCTCAATGTTAATGTTTTATTCATTATTTTTATGTCTGTATAATTTAGATTTTACATTGTACGGCTATAACGCCTTTGTTTAAACCTACTGGTAATAATGAAATTGATTTCGCTTAACTGCATGTCTTATTTGAGCTTCATTTAAATTTTTATAAAGCGTGTGCCAACTTACCCCATAGGTATAGGCAACTTGACCCTTGAAGGGGTAGGTTGGCGCACAATTTTCCTTTTACTTTAGGCTTCCGCTAAATATAAACTACAAAAGCTACAAACTCAAAACTCCGGGTATTTATAGCCCAATGCCTGATCTTTAAAAGTACAGCTAAAGTTTCATAAAAAACTTAAACAAAAAATGAAAAAAAAATTAATAACTAAAAACTGCGCCTACTAGCCCCGGTCTCCTCTAAATACGAAATTAATCATTCAGTTGGTGCCACAGTCAATATGACGTGAGTATTAAACACGGACATGTCTTTCTTTATAATATAGATTAACGTTTAAATAACAGCATTTTATGAAATAATGCACCATGCTATTTTGAGCACCATTTATTTTTTTGTTATATTTTTAAAAACATTCTAGAATTATGTAACGCAAATTCGAGTTTCTAGAAATAGAATATTAAAAATATCAATAACTGTTAGCATTTATTATCTCACATATTCATGAATTTATTACCTTCAGTTATAATACATATTTTAAAATACCATTTTTATCTAAATGACGTATACATCAATTTCGATTCATACCTCTAATTAACTCAAGTAATTGGTCAGAGAATAACATGAAGAATGAAAAAGGTATTTTATTTCTGATGGCTATAATGAGATATAAAACCATTTTAGAGAAAAAAAATCAATTACGAAAGGTCAAAGATTTCAGCTTTATTTTTAAGTATTATTAATTAAAGATTTATTGAAAGGGAAATATAAAATTGAGTGTCATGAACTGTGGGATAAATTTAGTGAAGATAATTGAATTTATGTTATAATATGTTATGATGATTATAAAGTAAAAAAAAAAAAAAAAAAAAAAAAAAAAAAAAAAAAAAAAAAATTGTCTGGTGAATAATTTTCAGATGGGCTTTCTTAACAGTAGAAGTCTGGAATTTCAAATTAGAGGAAATTGAAACAACTGTGTACGCCTACGTTTCGTTTCACTGGATACAGTCTGCTTTGGTTAATTTCAATGAATTTAAACATTAAATGTGTTTTTATCGTGTAAAGTAGTAATCGTTACAGATTAGTCTTGTGCAGTAAGTACTGTAATATATAAACATATGGAATATTTATTTCTTTGTTACCTCGCACCTTGAATTATACTCTTTTCATCGGCCATATTTTCACTGTGAAATATGAAAAAAAATTGACATCACCAAAACCCGTCTTATACTATTAAGACCGTCTGCCTAAGTACTTTAACTACGCACTTTTTGAGGGAAAATTGCACTTGTTTTTAGTCAAAAAGTAAGAAAGATTTATTCAAGGTTTATTTGCTATCAAAAGCTTATCCCATCTGTCAGGCAACAAGGAAATTACTTGAATGTAAAATATTAGATTAGTCATCTACCAATATTTGATTTTTGCATAAACTCTGAACCATTACATAGAATATGTGTGATTAAATAGTGATGTAAAAGATTACTGTATGTTGAATACACAAAAAAAACTGTTTTGTTGAAACAAATTTTGATTAATATAGATCCAACCAAATATTTTGTTTGGAATGATCAAATTTTGGTTAGACTAACTAAATGATTTTGTTAATTCAACAAATCATCTGGTTAGTTCAACCAAAATTTGGTCATTCCAACCAAAATATTTTGTTGGAGCTATATTAACTAAAATTTGGTTGTTTCAACAAAATAGTTTTTTTTTTCATATAGAGCGGGGAGAACAACAAATCCCAGCGAAAAGTATCTAGAGTTTAATTGACACGTGAGCAAGCATTGCTTTTTTGTAGAATAACCTTTTTGTGACTTTGCGGTCGCGGAATTAGTTCAGCAAACCTAGCAGAAAGCGGTGTACTCATTCAAGAAATTCGTCAAAAAATGGCATGTAATGATTTTTATGTATTTGTTTCTATCACTAGTAACTGCAAGTAATTAATAATCTTTCACTCATTACAAACAGTAATAAAATTGGTTAGGCTTACCTTGTATTCTACTTGTTCCCAAATAAACGAATATCTTACTTCTTATTTTTGACTGCACCACAGACTAGCTGCTTGTAGTAGATAAAAGCATGACCACTAGAGAAACTAGTTGGATGTGTCAATCCCAAAACTTTCTTCTATCTCATGTATATTATTATTTCAAAATGTTGTTACAAGTACCAATAATTCATTTTTTATTCGTTTTATTAGTATTTTTATTAGAATTATGCATAACTTCATACACTTTTCGATGGTACAATATTCAAAGTGCACAATTATCGCTATTATAGCGCCCCATACCGGCGGAATTTTTCCTAATTCAGGTAGGACCTTCTTGCTATGGCCAAAAACATACACACAAAAAAAATGGTTCAATTCTATGTATAACTTCATACACTTTTCGATGGTACAATATTGAAAATTGCACAAAAATTGCTATTACAGCGCCCCCTACCGGCGGATTTTTTCCAAATTAAAGGAGGACCTGCTTGCCATAGCCAAAAAGTTCTATGCATAACTTCATACAACCAATTCTATGCATAACCTCATGCAATTTTTGATGGTACAATGGAGACATACGGACATACGTACACATGGACATACGGACACAAGAACACACGGACAGACAGACATTTTCTATAAACATGTTTTTTAGGATATCTGACCCCTAAAACGTGTAAATCCGTCGAAAACCGGAAGTCGAAAAAAATTTCGATTGCAATACTTTCTTCTATTGAAGATTGAAGAAAGTAATAGTCGGCTTCACATTTAAATAATATATATATATATATATATATATATATATATTGACAATTTGACAAGAATATTTAGATATGGAAGAAAGCAAAACATATACTATCAGTAGAAATTACTTACACACAGCGACAATCGACAGCATCATATATAGTGAGATTTTAGCAAGTAACATTGGATTCGGGATATATGTCACAGATCTAAGCGTTTAGCGTCGGCAAACTAATTCCCCAGATTTACTTCGTGCCACTGGAGATTGATTTGAAGCAAAATTTCTGATTTAAGTTTTCCAATAGAGCCACCGGCGGCGAGTTTCGTCTTTTTGATAAGTTGGATATTTACATACATTAAATAAAGAAGTATCTGAATCCACAGTATTATATTAGAACTGTACAGTTATCTTCTAACATAAGTGGATTTTTTTGTTCTAGTTAAAGAAATTGTTTGGACAATGTTAGTGAGTTAAATACCTTATAATTTGACAAGTCTGGGAAAAGATTTATCCATCTTAGTTATTACTTTCTTCTATCGTTACAAGAAGAAAGTATTGGATTCGTGAAAATTTTTGAATTTTGGTTTTTGCCAGATTTGCACATTTTAGATGCCAGAGATCCCGAAAAGCATGTTTTACAAAATGTCTGTCTGTGAGCCGGTGACTCTCTCTGTCTGTCTGTATGAGACACAAATTTTGTAGGAGTTCTTTCTCAAGAACTAAAGCACGAAATTTTAAAAAAATGCTCAGGTAGTCCCTAATATAAATTAGTGCTGATAGGTCTTTGGTGTAAATAGTACAACAGGTGGCGCTGCTATGCTGCATTGTTCACGATTTCTACAATAGCTCTATCTCAAGATTGAAAGCACGAACTTTCATCAAACTTCAGATTCACTTACTCATTAATATGGGTTGGTGCTGGTTGCGTTTTGGTGTAAATCGTCCAAAAGTTGGCGCTGCTATGCTGCATTTTTCACGATTTCCGTAATAGCTCTATCTCAAGTACTAATGCACGAAATTTCATTAAACTTCATATTCAGATAGACGTTGACACAAGTTATGTCTCAAGAAATAATGTACGGAATTTCTTATCTTCAGAATTATCATGATGGGTTTAGATTGCCAGTTATTTTTCTCACTGTTATAAAGAATTTTGAAATACATTGAAATCTCTCTGTGCGACCACCTCCATTAAGCGGCCACCTCCCTGACGACCATTTTTCATAGAACGAAATTTATTCCCATAGGCTCAATACTAATTTTACCTCCATTCAGAGACCAACCCTGTTGAACTCCCTCCATGAGCGACCAATTTCTTTGAAGAAAATGAAACAAATTCCGTTTTTTCCTGGTCGCTTGAAAAAGATTTTATTATAAAAATAATTCCGGAGAGCGCATTATTCATCAAACTTCTAAACTAAGTTGAGATTTTTTTTTTATACCGGTAACTTTTAAATGTTTATTCCTCTTTGTGCCTTTTTAGGCAATGAATTGAACTCTAGTGACAAATTAAGAACGACGGTCTATAAGCCTCCGGCCCTATTATTTTAGGAAAGAAATAGATAAATTAATGAAATCGTCATTATTTGTTTCCGTCAAAAAAAAAAAAAAAAAAAAAATCATTTACTAAACTTTGAAGGACTTGAAATAAAAGTTATAAATGATGAAACCGTAAAATCGAAGCAAGTATCAATGTATTCATTTTTCTAATTCCACAATAATTATGTTATGTAAATAACTTTTGTTTTGATATTTAAATTTTCCTATTTTTTCCTAATGTGAAAAATAAATTTTAACATTAATTGCTACCTTTTTTCAGCAATTAAAATGTAGATTTAAGCATGACCTCCATTAAGAGGCCACCTCTCGGAGCGACCAATTTTTATTGGAACGGAACGTGGTCACTTTAGGGAGGTTTTACTGTATTAACATGCATGAGATAGAAGAAAGTTTTGGGATTGGCACATCCGTCTAGTTCTTAATTGAGCCTAGTTTTGAGCTATCTGAATTAAGTTGATCCATTCTACTGCTCATATTCTGTACTTATTGGTGAAAATAAATTTGCTGTGATTTTTAAAATTTATGTCATGACGTCCTCCAAAATTGACAGCCTGGGTAGGATTGTTACACGTTTTTATAATTTTGCGATTAAGTATGGAGTTGACTATCCAGCTATTTAAAACAATCTATAAATAGATAATACCTAGATCAACTTCAAACCTTTAGTTTTTTATATACTCGAATTTATACTTCGTATTTGTTTTATTGTTATGTATTACCAGTAAAAATATTACATATTTATCTCGCAATATTTTATGGAAAAGTAAATATCAAACATTAGCTTATTAAGTTACTTTATTTTTTATTTAAAAATTTCTTGATTTGAGTGGTGTCTTTATCATCAAAATAAATTAATTTTTTCAATAAATATCACTTTTTTTATTAACAGATTCACGATAATATAATATTTCGAAAACAAAAACTACAAAAAATATAAATAATTACCAGTGCCAAACAATAATTTAATTAAACATGATAAATGTGCCTGCTATAAGAATTTTCGTATTTTAAATGTGTTTTTTTCCCCCAGGTTAAATTATTAATCGCATTGTTCTATTTTTACTCCATATATTCAAGGCATGAAAATAAAATTAGAAACGATGAATTAGGAATTTATTACCGTTTTTCATTTGCGTATAAGATATTATATAACAAGGATTCTTTCAGCTTTTATACCATTAATTAACAGTATTTATTAATTTAGATGTGATAAAAGAATGATACATAAGACACTTATATTGAATACAAATTACATATAGTATTGCATATACTACTTTTTATCTTAGTTTTGGGTGTTCTAAAAAACAACTTCTGACGATATAAATCGAATGTTTGTGAGATTCTAGCCTTTTTTATTAACGTTTTAAGGTGTAAAAAATAATTTCATTTCCAAATTTACATGAAGTGGAAAGAGTCTGTTGGATCTTTTTTATTAAATAATGAAAGAATATCTCACATTTTAAATAATTTTATGTTACTTATTAGGTATGTTATTTAAAAGCTTTCAAGTTCAAACAGATTGGAATTTGGCTTACCTTCACAAGTATTTAAATTTTTAAATTGTGACGTTTGTATCCCAGTTTGGACATCTATCTGGGTAATTGTTATGACAATTTCGCTACTGGGCACTGATGTTTTCTTTAACTTGTTTAATCTCGATAGGCCTTATCACGTATTATTTTAAAATTTAGAAAAAATAGCATATTATGATTTAGTTCTATTTTTTTAATTAATAAGAATAAAGGAGACAGAATTATTTATAATGTTTCTTTATGTAGAATACTTTGGACATTTTTTATATAGTTTTAACATGTTTTTAAAAATACAGGATGTTTCAGCACAACGGTTACAAAGTTTCAGGAGAGACAGAATACACCTAGTAGGGATGGGAGCGTTCCGATCCAAATGGTTGATTTTCACCACTAAATTTTAATAGTATTCCTTGCTATATTAAACCTCAGAAAATATGTCATTAAATACTACGAGAATATACGATTAAAATTTAGTGGTAGAAATCGGTAATTTGGGTCAGAGCGGTCTCACCCCTAACCTAGACGATGGGAAATTACATAGCAATGTATGGTCGGAAACGATTTCATTCGTCGTAGTGCCAACACAAATCGCTAGAAAGGTAAGAAAAAAACAGGGTGAGAAAACAGGGTGCATAGGAAAGAATTAAGAAATAAGAACAAAAAGAGCGACAACGATCGTCATCAAAGATGGTGTTTGAAATTACGACTCCGGACCTTGATGCAGCCCTGTCATCAACGACGCATGAAAGATCTAATTTTCTCGAGAATGCCGGGCCTGTCCCGGACTCCCCCAGAAGCTGCTACGATGCCTGCAATAAGTCCGTCAGCACTTTCCAGCATTGTACCGACATTTTCGTAGTACTAAGAATCATAAACATATTTTCTCAGCCTGTTCGTGTCTTTCCTTTCTTGTGTTTCGTGCAAGAAAGGGGGAAACGAACAGGGTGAGAAAATATGTTTATTATTCTCTGCATAGCAAAAAACTAAGAAATAAGAACAAAAAGAGCGACAACGATCGTCATCAAAGATGGTGTTTGAAATTACGACTCCGGACCTTGATACAGCCCTGTCATCGACGGCGCATGAAAGATCTAATTTTCTCGAGAATGTCGGGCCTGTCCCGGACTCCCCCAGAAGCTGCTACGATGCCTGCAATAAGTCCGTCAGCACTTTCCAGCATTGTACCGGCATTTTCGTAGTACTAAGAATCATAAACATATTTTCTCAGCCTGTTCGTGTCTTTCCTTTCTTGTGTTTTGTGCAAGAAAGGGGGAAACGAACAGGGTGAGAAAATATCCTTATTATTCTCTGCATAGCAAAAAACTAAGAAATAAGAACAAAAAGAGAGACAACGATCGTCATCAAAGGTGGTGTTTGAAATTACGGCTGTGGACCTTGATGCAGCCCTCACATCAACGGTGAATGAAAGATCTATTTTTCTCGAAAATACCAGTCGTCTCCCGGACTTCTCCAGAAGCTGCTACGATGCGTGCGACAAGTTCCTCAGCACTTTCCAGCATTGCCCCGACATTTAGAATAATAAACATGTTATCTCACCCTGTTCGTGTCTTTCCTTTCTTGTGTTTTGTGTCATCACTACTAGTGATGACAAAAATCGCAAGAAAGGGAGGAAATGAACAGGCTGAGAAAGCAAGTTTATTATTCTTTGCATAGCAAAAAGCTAAGAAATAAGAGCAAAAAGAGAGAGAATGATCGTCATCAAAGATGGTGTTTGAAATTACGACTCCGGACCGTGATGCAACCATCTCATTAACAGCGCATGAAAGATCTATTTTTCTCGAAAATACCAGTCGTCTCCCGGACTTCTCCAGAAGCTGCTACGATGCGTGCATCAAATTCCTCCGCACTTTCCAGCATTACCCCGACATTTTCGCAGTACTAAGAATAATAAACATGTTTTCTCACACTGTTCGTGCTCTTATTTTCTGGTGTGATTTTGATCACTATCGCGCTAGGAAAACGTTTCCGACCATGCATTGCTATGTGATTTTCCGTCGTCCAGATTTACACTATCTCTCTTGAAACTTCGTAACAGCCGTGCTGAAATATCCTTTATATAAAAAAAGGTTGTAATTTTTGGGCAATCAAACTTCAATATTAATAATTAATGCCATATAATTTTAGGAGGCTGCTTGGAAAATATAAGTGATATGATTTATTGTAAATTTATGAAGGATCAATCATTGAAATTTCCCCCGAATTACAAGACAGTACATGTACAAATTCGTGAAACTACATAAATCTCTTCAATTCTTTTGATTTCTTGATTTTTTAAAGCTAAAGTATATTCACAGTTTGAATTCATAACTCAACTTTTTTATATAGATCGAATTACAAATCAAATTTTAATAAAAACAATATTTAAAAATACAGTTTATCTATTTCTACGCATTGGTTACAAAATTAAGAAAAAAAAATGCTTACATCTCTTACAAGTTTATTGTGAAAATAGTTTATACAGGAATTCTTAAATAATGATTCCTGGTACAGAGATCAACGTGAGTGTTTGATTCACTTCGCGTTTTCATTTTTATGACGGATATTCCAGAAATCTATGCTATAAACTATATCTTAATACAGTCAACCAGAATATTTGGAAAAATGTTAAAGGACGTCTTGATATTGTTTACAAAGAATTTGTCAAATAATTGTTCAGTAATTAATAAACAGTGTTGCCAACATGATTTTTTTTCGGAGGAAAGATATAGTAGTTATTTGAAAAAGTAACTAATTTTCACGTACTTCATAGCTCTAAAACGTAAATTATTTGTAATATATTTGAAAGATTTGGTATTTATACTTTATAGAGTATGTGGGAACGTGTTACGTAATAAAAATGATTAGTTTTATATCGTATCAATAGATATCGCTTAAATGTCACAGAAGTTTTATTACCAAATATTAACAAAAATCATTCATTTTAAATCAATATATTTTTAGACGACGATATTCTTACATTTCAGTGCTGTAATGACTACCATTTTGATAAAAGAAAACTGTTATCATGCGAAAATTTCATAAAATAGTTCCAAAATTTAGCTAGTAGGAAATTCTCCATTTTTCTGTTATATATAGCGCCATCTGTTTAAAAAAAACTTTATCATTGTTATTTTTTGCAGAACATGTTTACGAATGCTCTAAGCTGAATAAGTACCACATCTTTTTTTAAGGGGATCCGGCACACAAAAATCTTCAAATTTTGCGAAAACATTTTATTTCATTTAAAAAAATAATTCTGTTTTTTCCTGCTTAAAATGATATTTAAATCATGTTTCTATATGAATTAGAACAAAAAATATTAATTTTTTCGTTTTGGTTTGTTTTCAAAATCTAGTTTTCAAGCAATGGCTGTCATGGAAACGACTTCTTGTAAAAATGCGTTTTTCTTGATGATAGGTTATTTCACCATTTCTCATATTTAAATACTTATAACTCGAGAACCGTTAAAGATATGGGGTTCAAACTTGAAACATATCTTTTTCAATCCTTTTATATTAATTTTGATACAGCATATTTGAAAAAAAATATTTAATTTTGAAAATATGATTTTTTTTAGAAAAGTTGCACCACTTTTTTGAAACGTTTTCGTTACATATTTTAAATTTTTTTATAAATTAATATTTCTAAAAATGCTGAATCAAAATTAAAACTTATATATTTCTGTTTATTTAAATAAAAAAAATTGAAATTCTATAAATAATATTTCTAGTTATAACGATTTTAAATTACCCCACTTCTTTAATAAATTTTAAATTTAAATTTAAAAAAATTCTGATAAGTTTTATCATGTGATTTTGTTTACAAATGATAAGGTTAACCATCACAAAAAAATTCAGAATTTTAACTCAATAAATAAAAATTATTTTAAAATGTGTCCCGGACCCCCTTAAATATATTGTAGAGCCTTTCAAACACCTGTACTTGTTATTTATTTGACATGTCCACTTGTTATTTATTTTTCTTTAAAATTTCTCCTTAAGGAATATCAGGACTCTTAAAGATTCAAAATTTTCAAAATTTTAATTTTTTTAGATGTTAAACTCCTATCTTTTCTGAACATTTTGATATAAAATGTTTCTTGAAATTCCCATAGAACAAAAGTTATGGCTTTTAGAATTATACCAGCTCAACAGCTGAAGCGGCTTTCCGAAACTTTGAAGTAATTTTTCTCCAAAAATCTTCAAATTTTGCGAAAACATTTTATTTCATTTAAAAAAATAATTCTGTTTTTTCCTGCTTAAAATGATATTTAAATCATGTTTCTATATGAATTAGAACAAAAAATATTAATTTTTTCGTTTTGGTTTGTTTTCAAAATCTAGTTTTCAAGCAATGGCTGTCATGGAAACGACTTCTTGTAAAAATGCGTTTTTCTTGATGATAGGTTATTTCACCATTTCTCATATTTAAATACTTATAACTCGAGAACCGTTAAAGATATGGGGTTCAAACTTGAAACATATCTTTTTCAATCCTTTTATTTTAATTTTGATACAGCATATTTGAAAAAAAATATTTAATTTTGAAAATATGATTTTTTTTAGAAAAGTTGCACCACTTTTTTGAAACGTTTTCGTTACATATTTTAAATTTTTTTATAAATTAATATTTCTAAAAATGCTGAATCAAAATTAAAACTTATATATTTCTGTTTATTTAAATGAAAAAAATTGAAATTCTATAAATAATATTTCTAGTTATAACGATTTTAAATTACCCCACTTCTTTAATAAATTTTAAATTTAAATTTAAAAAAATTCTGATAAGTTTTATCATGTGATTTTGTTTACAAATGATAAGGTTAACCATCACAAAAAAATTCAGAATTTTAACTCAATAAATAAAAATTATTTTAAAATGTGTCCCGGACCCCCTTAAATATATTGTAGAGCCTTTCAAACACCTGTACTTGTTATTTATTTTTCTTTAAAATTTCTCCTTAAGGAATATCAGGACTCTTAAAGATTCAAAATTTTCAAAATTTTAATTTTTTTAGATGTTAAACTCCTATCTTTTCTGAACATTTTGATATAAAATTTTTCTTGAAATTCCCATAGAACAAAAGTTATGGCTTTTAGAATTATACCAGCTCAACAGCTGAAGCGGCTTTCCGAAACTTTGAAGTAATTTTTCTCCAAATGACGATTTGGGCATAATGCGCACGATATCTCAAAAAGTTCTGAATATTTTTTCCTGAAATTTCAAAACATATGTTTCATGTTTTTCTGTATAAACTAAACCTACATTTTTTTTTTTATTTTATTGTTCAAAAAAATATTTTTTTAGGCTATTATACTGTTGAAATTTTCAAAATTTTGCATTAGCTAAATACAACTTTGTATTAAAAATGTATAAATGCTTAAAATACAAAATTATTTAGGTTCAGTATAACATTTACTATCTGAAGTACAATTAGGCACAAAAAATGTCATTCTAGTTCCAAAATTTATTTTGTAATCGCGCGCGCGAGCGTCCTAACAATTTTCTGCTAGACAAATGTCTAGAGTTTGGAGCCCCTCGTAAATACTAATTCTGCATCCTGCAAATTTTTAAATACATGAAATGAAAGAACATTCTTATAGCTTTCCTTTTAATAAAAATTATGCTTCAAAATCACATACATTTTAAGGTATGAAATGTTAAAAATTGTCTTTTTTTTTTTTTTTTTTTTTTTTTTTCAAATTTAAGAGTCCTGAGACCCCTTAAACATTTCAAGTTGCATAACTGAATTTTTATATGCAAGAATAACAAAATATTATTAATTTTCATGTCAATGTTAATACTGTTAACTTATGATGGTTGTCGGCAAAACGTGTTTCTCTAACATGAAACTTAAGAATTAAAGGCACTCGAACAACGTATCTTTCAGGCAGATAAAACTGGTTTTATATTATAAAATTACCTTAAGTCTGTTCCCAAATCCCAGATGACTATTTTCTGACTCATTCTCAACTCAGTTTCACAGTTAAATGTTTTGCATGTTTTTAGGTGTGTTCATAATTAAATAAATCCGTAGCACCTATAGTCGTTGTTCAGTCCGCCTGTTCGTCCGTCCGCATATAACATAGCAAAAACTACCCAACCGAATGGCCTGAAATTATTTTAAATATATGATTGTTGCAAAATTTTGCAGAGCCATTTCCAATTTTATGAAAATCGGATGTATAGTTTAATTACAGGGACAGTCAAAAGTTTTCCGTTACATTACGTCCAATGGGAAAAAATTATTGCAAGTGCATTTTAATGATGTTACAGCCTTTCGAATGGTCTGAAATTTTAAATATATAATTGCTGCAAAATTTTGTCGAGCCATTTCAAATTTTATGAAAATCGGATGCATAATTTAAATACAGGGACAGTCAAAAGTTTTCCGTTACATTACGGGGAATGGGAAAAAATTATTGCAAGTGCATTTTAATGATGTTACAGACTATGCACTTATGAAGCGCAAAAAATATACATTCAGTAAAATATGAGATGCATAAAATAACTAGTTATAGTACGAACGCACATCTTTTGCCATGTTTGACGAGTAATTTCCAACTTGTTTTATTAAAAAACAAAATATACGAAGGACGTTGTGAAGTTTTTAATAAAGGTATTAGAAAATGCTGTCAAAGTTGAAGTTTTAAGCTGACATTCTTTACCTGACAGCCCGAAAATGGTCGACATGAAGCAACAATCGATTACAACTTAAAATACAATATATTGATAAAAAATGAATAATGATTCGATTACAAATAATTCTGCTGGTCATGTCAGAAATTGTAATAATTTTAAGTACAAAATTTGCTCCATAAAAGTGGTATTCTTTTTCGCGTTATTCATGAGTTTTTTTACACATGTTTGACTCAATATGGTTTTGGAAAGGTTTAATCAGTGTTTAACTCGCGTTCTGAGGACATTGCGTTTCTCTCTATTCTAAAAAAAGGTAACTTACGCTGTCACCGCCGCCACCGTCGGTTTTGAATTTTTTGTTACCGGAGGTCTTTCTTCCTTATTATTAAGAAAAATATTGCACACAGAAGTATGAAAATCGGCGGTATTATAGAGGAATGTTTGATAAACACGCTCATGCAGACAGTTTTCAAATTGAATAATTTTTTTAAGAGATATTTAATGCTAAAGTTGGACAAAATCGTTCCATTTAAAAAGTTTTATAGGAGCAAAAACTATACATGGGAATTAATTCATTTTTAGATCATTTTATACGCTAGAATTTCCCGGTGTGCAGACTGTGTTTATTTTTTTTTTAATTTGACTCATTTTTGAGGTTTTATTTCAATTTTAAATTCAGATTTTAAGCATTTCGAGAGATATTTTTTACTTATTTTAGAAAATGGTATTAATTTAAATTGTTGCCAATTGTATAAACAGCGCAAACAATAATGTTTGCTTCAAATTAAAAATTTATTTAGACGTGGCTATTATAAACAGAAAAAAAACTTTCAAATTAGAATTAAATAATTACGTATAAAAAGCAGGAACTTATTGAATGTTTCTTCATATAAACTATATTTACACGTGAATTTTAAAAGAGAAAGGATATTATAAAATACTAAATTCATTAACATGCGTTAGAAGTCTTAAATAGGAGAAATTACGTCACATTTACGTCACCTTAAACTTATTACGTAAAATCAACAAAAAATAACATTGCAAAACAGTTTAAATTTAAAAATTGCGCGAGACATTTATTTGATATTTTAAATGGATCTTTTCAACTATTTTTGTTAGGACAGCGCAAATAATATTTAATTTTAACAAAAGTATTTTCACGTGAATATTAAAAAGAGAAACAGAAGTTTGGTGAAAATTACGTCAGATCAAAAACGATACATTTAAAATGTCTTATTTTTTAAATATTTTTAGCGTTGTTGAGGAGGATATATTTTTTTACACACGTTTATTTAACTCAATACGGTTTTGGAATTTTTTAATCAAATTTTAACTCGCGTTCTAGGGCATTGCATTTTACTGAAAAATAAATGTAGCCAAATTTTACTGATGGAAAATAAAATGCTATTACCAAGAAATGTCCAAACACAGCTCAGGAATGAAATAAGATAGAAATCAGATCTTCTTGTGTAATTTGCTAATTAAACTTGGAACATTAAAAGTATTAAAAGCAGATTTTTTTTATTGTTATGCATTTTGAAGAGTTTTCCAAAATAGTTATTTATTGTTATTATTTTGACGTTATTAAAATTTTCTATGAGATTTTTATACTAAGAGAGGATTTGAAAATTAATAGGTAATAGACTTATTTGATAAATTAAGTTGGTGATATTGATGATGTGTAATGTAAAAGTTGTGTACAGTGTAACTTTGTTTTGGGTTTAAAGAAATTAAAGTTATAAATGCAACTTTTTCTGTTGTTGATTTGATTTCTGTTTTTAGAGCTATGAAAAACCTAGTAAATAATTTCTTACATTTCTTATGTTTAGTAAGAAATATTATAGAGTCAGGAAATGTTTTCCATGAATTTAAGAGTAAATTCTAGTAATAATTCATTAATTAGTTACCGAGATAAATAAAAAAATGAGTTAAATAATGTTAATAATAATTTTTTAATAAGTCGGAATCTATTAATGCCATCTTTGGAAAGTGAAATTTGGGAAATTATCATTACTTATTTTATCATGATAAGGGTTTTAATTTTATATAAATTATTTTATTGGAATGAATTATTTTAGATCTGTTATCAATTCTTTATTTAACGTGTAAAAAAAAAAAAAAAAAAAAAAAAAAAAAAAAAAAAATGTGTGTAAATTTTTCATTATTTCTCTGATGTGATAAACGGATTACGCTGAGAAAATGTTTATCTATTATTATCTATGTAACTTAATAGAAGAATGTCAAGCTAATATAATGTTATGTTATCATATTTTTTTCAAAAGGTTTCTGGGATAGGGTAAATCAGGAATAGTTGCCCCCCCCCCTTAAGTCCCCCAGTAAATTTTATTTTTTATAGTACCGATTTTTGTAATGCAAATTTAACCTGTCTACTCCAAATTTTATGTTGATCTTCATAAAAAATATTACTATAATATAAATACACATAAAATGGGATTTTTATCAAAAAACATAATCAATGATTTTGGCCATCTATCCCCTACCTCAAGACGCCACATTTAATCAGAATAGATGCTCCAGCCAGAGTTTCCGAAAGTAGGAAAAAATATGGCTTCAACCTATAAACTAACACATTATTCGATACCTGTTTCAACAACATTCGCTAAATATTTCATGTAAAATCTCTAATAAATACGTTATATTTAATCTGCAACTATATCTATCTTATGAGAACATTCAACAAAACCCGAAACTTAACTTTTTGATGAATACAGAGGCTCTTCGCACATTTTTTGAGGCGATTTTGGTTAGCGGTAATAAAAAATCGTTTGCTGCAAAAGAAATAAATGCAATTGTACTATGTTTTTAAAAGTCTAAATTATCGTCTGCGGCTTGAGATTTTTGTTTTTAATCAAAATGGCGTTTTTAACAAAGCAATGGTTCGAAGGCTATATTTACCCTCTTTCCGAAGAGAAATATTCATATTCCGTTATCCAAAAAACGATGATAATGAACAAAAATGGAAAACAATTGTCACAATAGATGAATCAGGGGTGTATTTAAATGATTGCAGCAAAATAGAGCCATTTATTATCATAAAAGGGGGAGAAAAAATTTAAGTACATTGTTCAAAGGATCGAAAAAAAGTTTTTCTAAGGAATTCATGATTGTTGCTTGTTTTTCATAAAATGGCAAGTTAAAAATAAAGAGAGTGGGGAAAATGTCAAGATTAACTCCAAATACTATCAGAAACATATTTTAAAGCCAATTTTTCTGAATGAAATAATGCGCTTAATGAAATATAATAATAATGAAATGCGCTTTACCCGCAGTGCCATCAGTCTGGGAAACTCCATCACGACAAAGCTAGCAGTCACGCATCAAAATCCACTGTAAATTTCCTAAAAGAAATGGAATTAAAAACCGATATCAAGGACATAACCTTCACTGATATCCCTACTAAATCCCCGGATGTATCACCTATTGATCTTTGTGCTTTCGGACTTTTAAAATCTGCATGACCCAAACGTCGTCCCACAACCCTTACAGGACTCTGGAAAGCTGTTAAGGAGGAATGGGATAGAATACCTCTTCTGACACTTCAAAAGACATTATTATCCTGGAAATTGCGGTGTCGAAAGGTAGATCAGAATAAGGGCCGTCAAATAGAACATTTAAAACACAGAAATATTATGTAACTTAGTTTTGTGAATACAATATACATCGTCTAAAAAATGTGTGAACAGCCTCTGTATAGGTTTTATTTGAAGAAATATCGCTGTAACTTCATGTATTATTTATATAACCATTGAGAGTATAAGAACTTCACTAGCTTCATCACATGTGTACTAGCTGAAATACTGTGACTGGGACAACTAATACGATGGGTCATATAACCCGGATTTACCCTATTAACATTAAAATTGAATTCTTAAATAAAACTAATCTTCAAAGTATAAGTTAGCGTATACAGTTTGTCCACGTATAACCTGACCTACCTTTATTTTCGCAACCGTTGATCCTAGATACATACTTCTAATTACAAAAATGGTCAAAATTAGGTGCAGAGTTAAGATAGAAAAAGTTTGAAGCGAAAAAACAATTTAGCGAAGAATTACAAAATCTAAATTTTTATACGGTCCCCTACTCCTATAAGTTATATTTAGAAAAATTTTTTCTGTTACACTGACAAGTAAGGCAAAAAAATTCCCGTTATTCTACGATTAAAATTGACCGAGTAATAGCTATTTGAAGTTGGAGCATATTTTTTTGCTGCAAATTAAGGGTCATTCACAAATTTAGTTGAAATATAATTTCGTCAGATATATTAAAAAAATGGTTGAGATTAAAATTAGCATTGCAATATAAATTTGAAATCTTTAATCAGTCTGACATATTAATGCAAAATATACAATTTGTACTGAACATATAGGAGGATAAGAATAACAGAATTTTTGTTAAATAAAAGGATGAAAAACAGCAGCCTCAATTCTTTACAAAAATGATACATATTTTAAAATACTGTTAGATTAAATCGTCTTTCAAATTTTTTGTTGTGTCATGTTTTTTAGCTTTTGAAAATTGATTCACATGTATTTTTTAGCGCTGAATCCGAAAATGACCTTCATTTTAAACCATCACAACAGGATTTTTATCAAATCGCAAACTTCAAAGTTAAAAACCTCAAAGTTAAAATTGATCCATACTCCCCTCCCAACCTCATCGGGCCCTTGATCTGTTTAGCTGTAAGAAACCCAGTATAAGCCACAAAATTGAATAAATTATTGAATTAAATAAAATTAAACTGAATTAAAAAGTCTTACATCTATTTTATAGTATCAGATTTTTTGCTATTTTTTAACCTTGAAATTTACGATTTGAGAAAAATCCTGACATGATGGTTAAAAGTGGAGGGTTTTTTTTTATTTAGCGTTAAAATATACATAAAAATAATTATAAAAGTTAAAAAACACAACCATTGCAGGTTTATGTTATCTAATATAAAACCATTTCTTAAACTTGTTGACGGTAATCTAACCGAAATTTGTTGTGTTATTCTCTAATATAAGTATGTATAAGATGGTAAGCGTCGAACATCATAATAAAATTACATTGTAATCGGATTTAAGTTAGTATGTAAAATTTTAACTTCGATCGTACATTTGAAAGTCAGTTAAAGTTCTAGTACAAATTTTAAACTGGAAAGACAATCGTTGCAAGTTATATAAACCTTATGAAAATAACATAAATTTTGTTAAAAGAAATAATAGCCTCAAATCCTTACAAAATACAACATATGTTAAAATACAATTATTTTAACAAATCTGAAACTTAACTAATAAAGTTAATTCAATCGTAATAGTTGTACGATATCTTTCAAACCGCAGATATCTTGAAATAAGTTTAAGTACTTTATGTACGACCCCTAAAAGCATGGTCGAAATCATCTGATTTGATATGCAAAAAAGTGGTATTAGTCATGCATTTCAAAGTTTCACAACTCCGTCAATTTCAATGTTAGATGAATGGGACTTTCTTACTTGTTAGTGTCACAGTAAATTTTTACTAAATATCACTTATAAGACCGGGGGAACGTATAAAAAATTAAATTTCGTAATTTTTTAATAAATGTTTTTATTGACCCAAATTGCTTTTAATAATTCATTACCTTATTTAAACCATTTTTGTAATTGGAAGTATTAGTGATGGGCGATTTCGATTTTTTTAATCGATTTAATCGATACTATGACCATCTCGATTTAATCGATGTCTCTAAGACAAAATAAGGTAATGTCATTTTCATTTTCCTTCAAAAATTGAAGATAAAGTAGTTGGATGTGTCAATCCCAAAACTTTCATCTTCCTCATAAATGTTAAAACTTCAAAATTCGCTATCACAGTGTCAAATTTAAATGATAACCTATGCGCATCATGAGGATTCAAAAAGGATGGGTTCGTTGAAGCATGTGCATTTTAAAAGAAAATATAAGCATTGCATTTTCCTAACAAATCGTTGAAATTCGGCCCACACCCTCTTAGGCCAATGTCAGACGAACGTCTTTTTGCACGCTTTATTCGCTCTTACGCCATCCCTACACCTTTGCTATCATATGTAGGGACGGTGTAAAAGCGAAAAAAAAAGCGTGCAAAAGACGTTCGTCTGATATTAGCCTAGATGTCCGCAACGGAAAATCCCAATTCAAAGAGCATAAAAGCGGCAGCTGTTGGGCAGTATGCACCCAAGCCTAATAAGGATCTATTTATCTGAAAGTGTAACAGAATATGAAGTTTGATTAAATTCCGTGCATTAGTTTGAGATATGGCTATCACGAATATCATAAAAAAAAAAAAAAATACAGCGTGTTACATGATAAACACAAAAAACTCAGGAACAACTTATGTCAATGACACATAATATTAAGTTTGATGAAATTCCGGTCATTACTTCTTGAGATATTATCGCTAATATCGTGTAAATTCTGAAAAACAGTGTTAAATTCAGGGGCTGGTACGGGTGGACAGCCCCCCCCCCCCCTGGAACATTGAGATGTCCCTCATGAAGATTTCAGATTTTATGCTTAATGGACGACAGTCCAATTCCCCCCCCCCCCCGAAACTCTAGAATGTCCCTCTCCAGAACCATAGAAATCCCTCCCGGAGAAAAATGTCTAAAATTCAACACTGCTAAAAAAAAGCAGCATGGCAGCACAACCTGTTATATCATTTACACGAAAACCTAATTATGAACAACTTATGTCAGAATATTAAGTTTGATGAAATTCAGTTCATTAGTTCTTGAGATATGATCCCTAAAATCGTTTAAATTCAGAAAAACGTGTTGAATTCCGGGGGTAGCACGGAGGGACATGCCACCCCCCCCTCCCGTGCAACATTCAAATGTCCCCCCAGAATGTTTGAGATTTTATGCTTAATGTACAAAAGTCCAATCCCCTTCCCCTCTGAACTCTGTCCCTCTCTGGATCCGCAGAAATCCCTCCCGGAGAAAATTGTCTGAATTCAACACTGCTGATAAAATCTGTATAACAACGCCCCTGTTGGGTGGTTTACACCGAAATCCAATATGCAACAATTTATGCCAACGTCTAACTGAATGTGAAGTTTGATGAAAACCCGTGCATTAGTTCTTGAGATAGAGCTAATGCGAAAATCGAGAAAAATTCAGCATAGCAGCGCCACCTGCCGGTAGATTTACATCAAAAAGTAATCAGCACCAATTTATATGAAAGTCTAATTGAATCTAATGTTTCAACAGATTCCATGCATTAGTTCTTGAAATAGACCGCCCACAATTTTTTGTCAGAGACAAACAAATAGACAGACTGACAGACAGACAATGTATAAAAATAGTCAAATCATATTCCAGATAAGATCTTCTAAAACTATAAATCCTTCGAAAACCGGAAGTCGAAATTTTTCACGAATCCAACGCTTTCTTTTTCTAAAGACAAAAGAAAGCAAGACAAAATTAACGCATCGATTCTGCCCGTAAATTAAGATCAGAAATGGCGAATCGATTCAGTTTCGATTCGATGCCGATGTCGATCTTTAGATGCGGGCAGAATCGCTATTTTAGGTAGCTTTCTTTACAAAAAAGCTACCTATTGCAGCCGTTCGGAGGAAAGCGATTTCAAAAAATTTTGGTATATTTTCATCGATCATGACCCCCAGACCCCGAAACCACCCCCCGTTCAAAATTGATATATATATATATATATATGACCTATGTCACACTGTAACTCCCGTAATTATGAACCGATTTCGATGTAATTCGGTGTGTACATAGTACATACCAATGTCTCGACCGAGTTCGTTGGCCAGCTTCATCCGCCGTTTCGTTTCAAAATGGCGGCCATTTAAAACTTTTAAAAAAATTTAAAACTTGAAATATGGTACCAAAAAATTAAAAATGGAAAAATATTTTTTTCTTATGTATTTGACCTTTATACAAAGATTCCGGAGCAGTTTTTGTTTCGTCTATATCTTAAAAAATGGCTGAGTTATAGCATTTTGAATTTCTAGCGTGGCTGACATTTTGAAACGTCCTGAATTTTGTCACGCGATAAAAGGCGTATTTATGAACCGATTTGGATGTAATTCGGTGTGTACATAGTGCATACCAATCTCTCGACCGAGTTCGTTGGCTAGCTTCATCCGCCATTTTGTTTCAAAATAGCGGCCATTTAAAATTTTTTTAAAAATTTGAAATTTGAAATGTGGTACCAAAAAATTGAAAATGGAAAAATATTTTTTTCTTATGTATTTGACCTTTATACAAAGATTTCGGAGCAGTTTTTGTTTCGTCTATATCTTAAAAAATGGCTGAGTTATAGCATTTTGAATTTCTAGCGTGGCTGACATTTTGCAACGTCCTGAATTTCGTCACGCGATAAAAGGCGTATTTATGAACCGATTTGGCTGAACTTCGTTTATACTTAGTACATACCAATGTCTCGACCGGGTTCGTTGGCCAGCTTCACCCGCCATCTTGTTTAAAAATGGCGGCCATTTAAATTTTTAAGAAAAATTTAAATTTGAAATGTGGTACCAAAAATTGAAAATTGAAAAAATATTTTCTTCTTATGTGTTTGACTTTGATAAAAAGATTCGGGAGCAGTTTTTGTTTCGTCTATATCTTAAGAAATGGCTGAGTTATAGCATTTTGAATTTCTAGCGTGGCTGACATTTTGAAACGTCCTGATTTTTCTCACGTAATAACAGGCGTATTTATGAACCGACTTGGATGTACCTTGGTGTGTACATAGTACATACAAATATCTCGACCAAGTTCGTTGGCCAGCTTCATCCGCCATCTTGTTTCAAAATGGCGGCCATTTAAAAAAATTAAAAAATAAAAAAATTTAAATGAGATACCAAAAAATTGGAAAATGAAAAAGATTTTTTTTTGTATGTGTTTGACCTTAATACAAAGATTCCGGAACTGTTTTTCTTTCGTCTATATCTAAAAAAATGGCTGAGTAATAGCTTTTTGAATTTCTCTTCTGGCTGACATTTTAAAACGACCTGATTTTTGTCACGCGATAACAGGCGTATTTATGAACCTATTTGGATGTAACTTGGTCTGTACATAGTACATAACAATGTCTCGACCGAGTTCGTTGGCCATCTTCATTCGCCATCTTGTTTCAAAACGGTTGCCATTTAAAAAAATTAAATTTAAAATTCAAAATGAGGTATTAAAAAATTGGAAAATGAAAAAGATTTTTTTTATGTGTTTGGCCTTGATACAAAGATTCCGGAGCAGTTTTTGTTTCTGAAAATTTGTTCTTTTGTTGATATCTTAAAAAATGGTTGATTTATAGCACTTTGAATTTCTAGCATGGCTAACATTTTGAAACGATCTTGTATTTGTCACGCGATAACACACGTATTCGCCTATTTCGATGTAAGAAGGCATGTGGATAGTATACATCAACACCTCGACCAAGTTCGCTGGCCAGATTCATCAGCCATCTTGTTTCAAAATGGCGGCCATTAAATTAAAAAATATATATATATTTAAAGTGAGGTGCAAAAAAATTAGAAATTGAAAAAGGTTTCTTCCTTAAGTATTTGATCTTGATATAAGGATTCAGGAGCATTTTTTGTTTGTCTTTACCTTAAAAAATGGCTCAGATATAGCAGTTTCAATTTCTATTGCGGGTGACATTTTGAAAAATCTGATTTTTTGCATGCGACAGCACTCCTATATATTAACCGATTCCGATGTGAGTGAGCATGTGCACAGCAATTACTAAGGTCTCGACCAAGTTCACTGCTTAGCCTCATCCACCATGTTGTCTTAAAATGACAGGCACGTTAAGAAATTGCCGAATTTGGCAGCCAAATATAAGTTACTTTAAAGAAAAGCAGCTTGGATAAAGCTGACTAATTTCGCGAAATTCTCATTCATTATATTGATAAAAATTAGTATTGAATCTCCTATATTCGGTTTCCACTAAATTGAGCTTCGTGTGTTTGCATGATATAAGTTGGCTTTTTTTAAATAAGGATTATGAAAGCTACCTCTTCCTCCCGGCACTGGCCAGAAGGACTTTTTTGATTTACTTCAATTCTTTAGATTCGGGCGAATCGATTCAGTTCAAATTCGATGCCGATTTTTAGTGCGGGTGAAATTGTTATTTTTTGATTTACTTCAATTCAAATCGTATCACGCATGATCCACGATTCGGGTTGAATAGATTCCTCCTATTTTACTGTTTTAGTGGCAGAATTGCTGTAAAATTTTGTATAAGAGCCTTTTTTTTTTTTTTTTCTAGGTTCAGTGTTGAATGGCGGGTTTATTTCTAGACTGCTTCGGTCGGGATGGGGGGGGGGGGTTGAGATTTTAGAGTTCCGTAAGGGGGGATGCACATTTGTCCATTAAAAAGCATAAAATCTCAAAACTTTCGGGAGGGACATTCCAATGTTCCCCCGAGTCACCCCCTGAATTCAATACTAGGTTAAATCGTTATACTTTTGTTTAGAACCCTAGTTATTTGGGTTACTAGTTTATTATGTTGTATTTTTCAAGTTCGTCCCTTCTAATCCTTTCCGCCCTTCTCCTTCCTCCCCAATCTTAATTTACAGGGCCGTTCAAAATATGCATGCTATTTTAAAAATGCCCAATTCTCGTTCTATTTTATTATAAATCCACATTTTGAAACCTTGACCATAGATACATTTGAGGTAACCCCTCCCACCGTTTGAGACTTACCTGTCCCCCGGAGGGCATATTTATTGTTTATTCCAAACCATCTCGTGTAACATATTGTTGGAAAGCTTTTAATGTCGTGTTTTATTTCCCCCCCCCCCTCCACTAGTTACACGCTCTTGGCACTTTTTAGCTCGCAGGCTATCAAAGCCTGAGATCCAATGTGCCCGTCGGTTTTGTATGTATGTATGTACATACGTACGTAACGCGATAACTCTTGATAGAAATGTCCGATTTGTTTCAATTCTTTTTTTCTATGTTCATTCTGCTAAGGCGCTCTTTTGATTAATTTTGGGGGCTCAATGGTTAAGTATAAAGGGGAAACGGGGCTAATCCCCTTCCTTAGCTTAGATAAATGGGTTTTTCATGCAGAATTATCAAATTTTCTTCAAATTTTGGTATACCGGTTAATTTTGATAACGAGTTTCTCTGATTATATTCCAAGGTTCATTGTTATAATCTAAAGGGGGGGAGGGGGGGCGAGTGGATAATACCCTCTCTAATATATGTAGATGGGTTTTGCTATCCGATTTACTTCAAATTTAGTATACTAGTTTATTCTGATAAGGTGCTTCCCTAATTAGATTTGGAAGTTCATTGGTTAAATATGAAGGGGGGAACAGGGGGCTAATACCCCTTAATTTAGATAAATGGGTTTTGCTATCCGATTTGCTTCAAATTTGGTATACCGATTTATTTCGATAAGGCGCTTCCGTGATGACATTTGGAGGGTCATTGGTTAAGTATAAAGAGAGGAAACGGGGAGGGGCAATCCCCCCTTAGTTTATTTTTCGAGGGACATTATTCTTTGAAATAAGAGCATAATATTCAGTTAGTGTGAATAGCCTGTGAGCTCAATGCCATCAGTTTAACTAGGCACTTTTATTTTTAGCTCACAGGCTATCAAAGCGTAAGAGCTAATGTGCCCGCAGTTTCTGTATGTAGGTACAGTAGCGGTCAAAAATTTCCGGCCAGCATAATATATTTTGTTAATTTGTAAGTATAACCATATGAAGAGGAATATCAAAGTGATACTTATGCACTTTATTGACATAATACTTAAGAACATATTTATGGGATAAAAAATAAATATCAATAAATTTAATTGAGAAAATTAATTGCAAAAGAAAACGCATGTTCTCAAAAGTTTCCGGCCACATTGGAAAGTTTGGAAAAAAATAGTGCTTTAATAGAAAATGACGGTGATCAACAACATTTATAATCAGTATTATGTCTTCGTACGTTTAAGAATAAGTGCTACGGCGCAGCGACGTGGTATCGATTCAAAGAACGGTTGAAAATCGTCTATGGTAAGTTTTTTCCACGGTTCTTGCAATTTTTAGGAAAATTCTGCTGAATTGGAATAGTTATAATTCTGCACTCAGATTCAAGTTCGTACCAAAGATTTTCTATTTTTTCTGATCTGTTGATTGGGCTGTCCATTTCAAAAGCGGATTTTTTTCATGCTAAAACCACTTCTTGACGAGCTTGCATGTATGATTTGGGTCGTTATCATGCTGAAACTAATAGTTGCGACCATATTTTTTCCTCCAATAAAGCAGCAAATGATATTGCAAGATATCTTTATACATTGTATCATTCATCGTGCAGCGAATTTCAACTAACGGACCGACATATTTTCCAGAAAATGCTCCCCACAGCATAAAGTGTCCTCCGCCATGCTTCATTGTAGGAATAACGTATCTCAAAATCTTATCTTTTGTTTTTAGGTCGTCGGACTTAGTGTCCGCCATCATTCTCAAAAAGGTTGAACTCCGAGTCATCGGAAAATAGTACTTTTTTCCAGTTTACGTTTGACCAGTCTTTGTGTTTCTTGGCAAATGTCAGTCGGGCCCTCTGATATTTTTTACTTATGAAAGATTTTTTAACACCGACTCTAGGATAAAATCTTACGTCACGTAAGCGTCTTGACAGGGTAGACCGATTTATTTCAACAATATTTTAACACCGTAAATCGAGGTAAATTGCAACGGCATTTTTATGCGGGTCATCAACTGCTTTTCTCCTGATGAACCTGTCCACACATTTAGTCGTTTTCTGGGGTCTCCCGGACCATAGCAAGTCTTTAAGGTCATGGCCATTTTTATATTTTTTAAAAATATTGTTCACTGTAAATTTTTCGATCGATAACTTTGCCGCAATCTCACGAGAGGATTGGCCCTTTAGTGACAAACAAATCATTCGTTTATGAACAATAATTGTTGAACTTTGCATTTTTGAATTTCAAATACGTTATTCACGTTGATTAATTAACAAACATGGTAAAAAAAAACACTTTACCGATAGCAAAAACTGACGAATGACCGGAAACTTTTGCACACGCAGATTTTGAATTCCTCTCCTTCGCATCAAGAATCTTCAGTATCCAATCAAAATGATCACGTGGTCAGAGGTCATTTGCTTATCCCTAACTTTTGGACCAATTGTGCTTCTTCTTCGCTGAAACGTTCTGGCAAACAAATCAAAGAAACTAACTGGCCGGAAACTTCTGACCGCCACTGTACATACGTAACGCGATAACTCTCGATAGAAATATCCGATTTGCTTCAAAATTTTTTTATAGGTTCATTCTCATAAGGCGCTTCCCTGATTAGTTTTGAGGGTTCATTGGTTAAGCATAAAGGACGGGGGTATGGGGGCTATCCCCCCACTTAGATAAATGGGTTTTTCATGCAGAATTATCAGATTTGCTTCAATTTTGGTATACCGGTTAATTCTGATAAGACGCTTCCCTGATTAAATTTGGAGGTTCATTGTTTAAGTATAAAGGGTGCAACAGGGGCTAACCCCCCTTAATTTAGATAGATGGGTTTTTCTATCTGATTTGCTTCAAATTTGGTAACCAGTTTATTCTGATAAAGCGCTTCCCTGATGAGATTTGGAGGCTTATTGTTTAAGTATAGAGATGTGACGGGGGGGGGGGGCTGATTCCCCCTTCATTTATTTTTCGAAAGGCATTCTTTGAAGTAAGAGTATAAAATACACTTAGTATGAATTGACTGTGAGCTCAATGCCATCAGTTTAACTCGATAATTTTCTTTTTTATTTATTATTGTTTCAGTGAGTGCACTGCATGTCAGCGAATGAGTCAATAACTGTTTATAGTTTTTAGATTACTGCTGGAAAAAAAAGAAAAAGAAACATATAATCAAGGAATATACTTTTATTTATTTGTTAACCAGAGAAAAGTTTGTTATTTCATTGTTAATGGCTCTAGGATGAGAACATTTTTTTTTCTTAACAGCTGAAAATTTGGTTAACATTAAAAAGAAAGATATTTATAAACTGTAAATGAGATAAGGAGATATATACGTATTTTAAAAAGGGAAAGAAAGTTTAGTTAAATATATTGTTAAAAGGAGAATTTTGATTATTAATTGGAGGATAATTAGTATGTGATGATTGGTTAATTACATTCATCACAGCTATTTTAAAAGAAGATTTGCAATATTTGCATTTCCCCCACGCTTATAGGAGACCCTAAAAAGACTGAAAAACCATTTAACTTTTTCAATAAATTTAGAGCCTTCAAAATTTCGCTCATCTGCGCATTTTTAAGAAGTTAATACATGTTATAGGGAATTTATAGGAAGTAAGTCCCCATCTGCTTGGTTGAAGGAAATAAGAGTAGAAAGTGCATCTTTTCCGGATGAAAAAAAATCATTTCTTTCTCTTTTTTTTATATGACCGAGATCTTTTTTAAAGATAAATTTAAATATAATATAAATTATTATCAAAATTACATCTTAAAAATAATAATTTTAAAAGTTAAAAAACTTTATTATTTCACTCAAAAGTCTGTAGTAGCTTACTTCTGGGCCGCTAACATTGTCTAGGGCCCCCATAAATGGAGGTGAGGGGTGAGAGACAGTCGTTACGGCCCTGTTGATTCCCTATGTTTTGGAATTATTATTTTTCAGCTTATCTGTGTGAATCTGTGAACATCGAAATATCGATTCAAATATCGATTCTAGAATACGGAAATCGATTCTTATTGCGATCGATTCTGTTTTATACGATGTCGATTTTAATCGATTCTCAAATTTTCCAGAATCGCCCATCATTAGGAAGTATGCATCTAGGACCAACGGTTGCGAAAATACAGGTCGGTTAGGTTATACGTGGACACACTGTATACGCTGTTAAACTGTAAAATGAGAAGAAAGTACCAATACGAATCATAACTTATTCGTCAGGACTGTTGTTTATGTCAGTCTGTTGAACCATTGAAAGTAGAAATTCTTCACTAGCTCCGTCACGCGTCAAATATCTGAAATACTGTGACTGTGGCAACTCACCTAATGGGTCATCTAACTCGAATTCACCCGATTGATATTAAAATTGAATTCTTAAATAAAATTAGTGTTCATAATGTAAGTATAAGTTAATTGTTAGAGTATATACTCTCTTAAACTCTAAAATCAAAAGAAAGTACCAATACAGATCATAACTTATTAGTCAGGACTGCTTACGTCAGGTCTGTTGAACCATTGAAAGTATTAAAAAAAAAAAAAAAAAAAAACATCTCTAGCTCCGACACATGTCCAATAGCTGAAATACTGTGACTGGGACAACTAACACAATGGGTCATCTAACCCGGATTTACCCTATTAATATTAATATTGAATTTTTAAGGGGACACAGTACCTTTTAAACTACTTTTTAGATTTTGAATAATACTGTAATATACTTAAATATAATGTCACTACAGATATTAGGTACTATAAAGAAAATATAATTTCATATAATTTAAAAATAAAAATCTTGTAGAACAGCCCATTTAACTAAAATTTAAATTAAAAAAATAAAAAATAATTTAAAAGCCCTACTACTTTTTTAAATATGAATATTTTTGCTTCAATTTTTTTTTCCATATTCCTTAGATTATACTACATAAAACTGCGCATGGATTTTTAGATGTATGGGATATTACATTTAATATCAATGTTTTTCTCTTTTTTATAGTAAAAAATCAAGGAAAAATAATTGAAATTATTAAAAAAAAAATAACTATAACCTTGAATGTTAAATACATGCACAATTTTATGTAGTATGTTTTTATTATTATGGAAAAAAAATTTGAAGCAAAAATATTCATATTTAAAAAAGTAGTAGGGATTTAAAAAAAATTATTATTTTTAAATTTAAATTTTAGTTAAATAGGCTGTTCTACAAGATTTGTTTTTGAAATTATATGAAATTATATTTGCTTTATAGTATTAAATATAATGTCACTATAGATATTACAGTATATTACAGTATTATTCAAAATTTAAAAAATAGTTTAAATAGTACTGTGTCCCCTTAAATATTCTTCATAATAAAAATTTAAGTTAATTGATAGAACATGTACGCTCTTAAGCTATAAAACGCGAAGAAGGTACCAAAACGGATCGCAACCTATTGTTCAAGACTATTTATTGTTTACGAAGCATTTGCAATGCTCTTTTAATTGGAGTTTCTACTTCTTTGACCTAAAGTTCATTTAATTTTTTTTCAGATATAAAGAAAAGAAATACGCCCTACGATTTGTTTTTTGACTTTTTATATTTTGTTTTTATATTTAGTTTTTTACGGTAAAAAAAGTGCATAATACGCCTTATACGATGGGCAGTAACTGCAGGGCGCGAACTTAATATTGGTTGACCTTTTTCCTCCAGTCACAAGCAACGGAAACAAATTAAGTTGACCGATTCTGAAAAAAAAAAATTAAAAGGATTTTCTGTTTAGACTATACCAACATTTTGTTAAAAACATAATTTTTCACAAAATGACAGAGATTTGAGCAAAAAAGGAATTTTATTTTGCATTTTGTTTTACACTTTACGAGTTGGAAAAAAAATAATTATATCCTTGAAAATTAAACTTTTTGGTAGAATAAGCTCGAAAAAAAAAGATTGCCTTTCCTTTAAAAAAATAAAGGACAGTGGTTAAAGAGTTCTCGGAAAAATACTTGCCTAGTTTTAGAAACATCATTTGTAGAAAAACGAGTTTAAAATTTTAACATAGCGTGATGTTTAAGATGCAAAAAATATTGTAAAGAATATGAATATCATGAAACCTTTTATTTTGGCAATAATCTACACACTTGACGAATGCAAAAACCAAAAGAAAAATAAATCGAAAATTTTGATCAAAAACAATAAATCTTCTCTTTAAATAAGATAGCAATAGTATAATAAAAGTTAGATTGTAGAGTAGATTTGGTTTTAAACACAAAACAAGTAGGAGAAAGTACCAATAAGGATGTCACATTATTCACCAGGACTTTTGTCTTTGACCTATTTTCCAATGCTCTTCTAATCTATCTATACTAATATTATAAAGAGGTAAAAATTGTTTATTTGTATGAGGTAAGCTCTGGAACTATCAAACCGATTTCAAAAGTAATGGTATCAAAATGATGGGGTTCGTCCAACTTAGAACATAGGCTATATCTTATGTCCGTGCCACTGGCTAAAAGGGCGTGTAGGAGCTAAAAACATTCTTAAAATGCGATTTTTGTGTTACTGAAGGGTCTAGAAACATGAAATTTAAAATGGTAGTTACTTATAAGATACTAATGATCTCTAAGGACATTTCTTTAAAAAAAATCGAAATTAAAAAGAGGTGACAATGCGCGAAAAGAGTTCTAAAAAACATTCTAAATGGCGATTTTTACGCAATTTCAGGAAGTACCTAACCGATTTAAAAAATAATTGTGTCAAAATGATGGTGACAACCCTTGCTCCAACATAGACTACATTTTATGTCGGTGCCACTACCCCTAAAGAGTGTGCAGGAGCTAATAAACGTTCGAAATTGCGATTTTTGTGTTACTGAAGGGTCCAGATACATGGAATTTGGCATGGTAGTTACTTATTAGACATACATTATCTCTAAGAACATTTCTAAAAAAAAATCGAAATTTAAAAGGAGTGAAAATGCGCAAAAAGCGCTATAAAAAACTTTCTAAATGCCGATTTTTACGTAATTTCAAGAAGTACCAAACCGATTTTAAAAATAATGGTGTTAAAATGATGGTGATAACCATTGCTCCAATATAGGCTACATTTTATGTCGGTGCCATTACTCCTAAAGAGAGTGCAGGGGCAAAAAAAGTTCGAAATTGCGATTTTTGTGTACTGAAGGACCCAGATATATGGAATTTGGCATGGTAGTTACTTATAAGATATAAATGATCTCTAAGAACATTTCATAAAAAATTCGAAATTTAAAAGGGGTGACAATGCGCGAAAAGAGTTCTAAAACGCGTTCTGATAGGCAATTTCTACGCAGTCTCAGAAAGTACCCAACCTATTTCAAAAGTAATGGTTGGAAATTTATGATGACAGCCGTTGCTCCAACATAGGCTCTATTTCTTTTCGGTGTCACTACCACCTAAGAGTTGCAGAAGGAAAAAAAACGTTCTAAATTGCGTTTTTGTGTTACTGAAGGGCCTGAAATTAGGCAGGGCAGTTATTTATAAGGTACAAATGATCTCTAAGAACATATCCTAAAAAATCGAATTTTAAAAGGGGTGAAAATGAGCGAAAAGCTAAAAAACTTTCTAAATTGCGATTTCTACGCGGTCTCTGGAAGTACCGAACCGATTAAAAAAATAATGTTGTGAAAACGATGGTGACAGCCCTCGCTCCAACATAGGCTGTATTTTATGTCGGTTCCAAAGCACCAAAGGGGTGAAGGAGCAAAAAACGATCTAAATTGCGTTTTTTGTAATACTGCAGGGGCTAGCAACTTGAAACTAGGCATGGCAGTTACTTATAAGATATAAATGATCTATAATGATCTTTTAATAATCTAAGAATCTATCTAAATCTATAATTAATCTATCCATTAATAATTATTAATGATCTATTTCCTAAATAATTCGCAAATTAAAAGGGGTTAAAATAGACAAAAAAAAAACGTTTTAAAAAACTTTCTAAATTGCGATTTCTACGCAATCTGAGAAAGTATCTAATCGATTTCAAATGTAAAGGTTGGAAATTGATGATGACTGCCCTTGCTCCAATATAGGATCTATTTTATGTCGGTGTCACTACGACTTTGCGGTTGCTTGTTAAAAGACTTTCTAAATTGTGATTTTTGTGATACAGAAGGGGCTAGCAACTTGAAATTTGGCATGGTAATTACTTATGAGATATAAATGCTATCTGAGAAGAGTTCCTTAAAAATTTGAAATTTAAAAGGTGTGAAAATAAACGAAAAGCATTCTAAAAACTTTCTAAATCGCGATTTCTACACAATCTCAGGAAATATAAACCCGATTTCATAAGTAATGGTTTCAAATTGATGGTGGCAGTCCCTGCTCAAACGTAGCTTATATTTTACGTTGTTGTCACTTCCACCTGGGGGTTACAGGAGCAAAAAACGTTCTAAATAGCGTTTTTTGTGTTACTGAGGGTGGTCTAACGTTTTAAATGTGGAATGGTAATTACTTCAAAGATGCAAATGCTTTCTAAGATTTGTCGAAAGAAAATTCCAAATTTAAAAGGTTGAAGTGAGCGAAAATCGTTCTATAAGCGTTCTAAATTACGATTTTTATGCAATCGTATGAAATACGAAACCGATTTCAAACATAATGGTTTCAAATTAATGGTGATAGAACCTGCTCAAACATAAGCTATATTTTATCTCGAGGTTTGCAGGAGCAAAAAACTTTCTAAATTGCGATTTCTGCGGTACTGAAGAGGCTAGAAACTTTAAATATAGCACGGTAGTTACTTATAAAATATAGATGTCCTCTAAGAGCAGTCGAAAATAAATTCGAAATTAAAAAGGGGTGAAGCGAAGGGAAGGAGTAAAAAGCATTCTAAAAGAGTCCTAAATTTCGATTACTATGGAATGTCAGGAAATATTAAACCGATTACAAAGTTATGTGTTGCGAATCAAGAGTGATGTTCCCTGATCCTATTCGGGCTATATTTTATACCGGTGTCACTACCACCTGGTTGGCAGGGATAGCAAGAAAGCCTTTAAAGGCATCTAAATTCCGTTTTCTATAGAATATTAGGAAATACCAACCGATTTCAAGGTTTATGTTGGCAAATTAATGGTGTCAATCTCTGTTTCATCATTTTTCGAGACATTTTATTTGAACTCTGTTTCGGCATTTTACGTTGGTGCCACTAACACCAGAGAGGTGGTAGACTGTTGGACAAGAAGCTTGGAATTCGACATGATGGTTAATTTTATGATGTAAATGTGTTAAGATGGTTCTAAAAAATTCAAAACTTCAAATGAATACTGAAATGAGCGTATGAAATAAGCATAAAAGTTTCAAAATACTTTCTAAATTATCATTTAATTGGAATTGGTTTTAGTTCTTCTTATCAATTAAAATCTCATTTCTGTCTATTGCACTTTTATAATGAAGTTTAGTCAAACTGTGGCTTAATTTGTAATTTTTAATTTCAAAATATGTTCTTCTAATAAAAAATAGTCATGCAAATATCACTTGGCATATTTTAACTATTACGCGAGCAAAGCCGCGGGGTTTGCTAGCAAATAATAAATAATAATAATAATAATAATAATAATAATAATAATCGAAATTTGATCTTGTTAATTTCAGAATTTTTTAGTAATGAACTATGAATGTTTAGCATTCATTTATATTCTTGGGCAGATTATCAACTATGGTAATTTTAATTTTTATGATTTTTCCGAACAATAGTAAAATTGTAGGAGTATTTAGTAACAGGATGACTCGTTCGTAAGCAGTAGAACTTTTCAGTTAAGATTAAAATCTTTCTTTTTGTAAAATGCTGTTGTAGTTTTCGAAATAGTGCTAATTACTAGTTCTATATGTTTTAAGGGGCCTTGTACCTTTCTAACTCGTCGAAAATCAACAAAAACATTTAAAGTTTGAATTACTGTATCTTCATTAATTTTGTATGTATAAACATGAAACTTTGAGTTTTGATTAAACAGATTATCCTTTTTAATATAATACCACTAGAAACTTAGTCTTTTACAGAATTTGTGTCTTGTTGAAATTAAAACAACATTTTTTTTCACTCCGTAATCATTGCGCGCATGATATCTTGATAACGAATGTATGGATGGATGGTTATGAAGCTTGATGTATATAACAAAGGCATATGTATTTTTTAAAATGATCTACTCGTAGGCCAAAATTATTTCCTTAACTATGTAAAAAAAAAAAATATTTTTGCAAAAAAAGAAAAAAATTACATATTTTAATGAATAAAAATAATTATAACTGAAAATATTACCAAATTAAATACTTAAAAGTAGATCATTTTAAACACACATATTTGCTTAGTATCAATTCCAAATTTTGTAATAATCCATACATACGTTCTCAAGATATTACGCGCGCAATGACTTACGGAATAAAAAAAAAAAAGAGATATTATAATTTCAACAATACACAAATTCCGTGAAACGCTAATCAGTTTCTAATGGCAAAGCACAATCTGTTTAATCAGTATTCAAAATTTCACTTTTATACATAAAAATGTTTTGAAGATAGACTAATTCAAACTTTGAACTTTTTCTTTAATTTTCGTCGCGTTTAAAAAGTGCAAGACTCCTTAATATTTTTTTGTGTTTAAATTTTCTTATGCGGGTATAGGAAAAGTTTAATTCATGCGGATAATGTGTATTAAAATGTTAGTAATGTTGTGTATAAAGGTTTGTTACAATAATAAAACAGTTAACTGTCTTAAAATATTTTAAAAGCAAATTTCACAGTTTTAAAAGGCAATATTAGCCAGTTCGAATGCTTACGTTTAAATGATGAGTTATTACAGTTAATTTTCTAACTTGTAAGAATGTTTTACCTCACTTGTAAATTTATAACGTACTAAGGGGCTCAGCACCCTACACCCTAATACTTGCCAACCCCCGTGAATCGCAATGCAGTTCAATGTCTAAAAACGTAACGGGAAACTTCGTTTAACACGCAAATTGTAATGTATTTTTCTGCTGTAATACTGGACAGCGCAACTTGCATCCATTTAAAACTCGTTGAAAAACACAACGCTAAAGAAATGTAAAGAAAACTTTTTCTGCTGTGCCAAAAAGATAATCTTGATCGGGAATGCTATTCATTCATCGATCAAACTAAGACATTTCGCTGACTCACGCCGCCATTAATCCTGGAAGTAGTATTATAATTTTCTTATTTCTTTTGCTTATGTACTTAAAAAGAGTTTCTCTCTGAATTTTCATTTGCTGAATGGGTCGGATCATGTGGCTTTATATTAACATAGAGAATCGTCGCTGTGGTTGTTGCCAAATACTCCAGGCATTAGGGAATTTCACCTGTCAAAATTAATGGTAGTTCTGGAAATTGGCTTGCTTTATATTGTTTGGGTCGCTGAATCCGAATTTGTAGCTTCTTATCAAAATTTCCCCCGGCAACCCCCCCCCCCCAAAATTTGGTAAAAGGCCCCGTAAGAAAGGTTTTTATTTAAAAAATCAAAGGAATCAAAGGAAAAAGTATCTAGAAATTCAGAAAGTAGGCAAAATTTTCAACAAATTAGATATATGACATTATGACGTAGGATGAAGGGGTGGGTGATCTGCCTCGGAACATGCACCTTGGTGCTGCGTGGACTAAGTTGCGCAATTCCACTTAACCACTCACATCGTTTGCATTCGCCCTCCCATCTCCCCTCCGAACTTTCCTTATAAGGTTTACTTTAAGTTTCTTGGGTCGCTGAATCCGAATTTTTAATTTCTCCCCAAAATTTTGCCCCTCGCAACCCCCCCCCCCCCCAAATAGTTGTTTTTAAATCAAATTCTTTAATTATTTTAGGGGAAAAGTATGTAGAAATTCAGAAAGTAAACAAAATTTACAACAAGTAGGATATATGATATTACGACGTAGGATGAACGAGGAGGGAGAGGGCTGCCTCGGAACATACACTGCGGCGCTATGTGCACTAAGTAATGCAAGTTTAGGCAATAGGGGATTTTAACTGGCAAAATTAATACTACTTCTGGATTTCGACTCATTTTATGTTTTTTTGGTCGCTGAATCCAAATTTGTAACTTCCCACCAAAATTTCTTCCGGTCAATATACAATAAATTGATTTTTTGAAAAAGTTTGGTTTTTGAGAACCGCGCGCGGGGAAAGTTCCGAGGTAGCCCTCTCCCTCCCCGTTCATCTTACGTCATAATGTCATATATCCTATTTGTTGCAAATTTTGTCTACTTTCTGAATTTCTACATACTTTTACCCTAAAACAGTAAAAAATTTAATTTAAGATCAACTATTTTTGGGGGGCGAAATTTTGGGGGGAAGATAATTTATTCGGATTCAGCAACCCAAAAAACTTAAAGTAAACCTTATAGGGAGAGTTAGGAGGGGATATGAGAGGGCGAATGTAAACGATGTGAGTGGTTAAGTGGAACTGCGCAACTTTGTCCACGCAGCACCGCGGCGCATGTTCCGAGGTAAATGGTCCCTCCCCCTTCATCGTACGCCATAATGTCATATATCTAGTTTGTTGCAAATTTTGTCTACTTTCTGAATTTCTAGATACTTTTCCCCTAAAACAATAAAAAAATTGATTTGTTTTAATAAAAACCTTTTTGGGGCGGCATTTTACCAAAATTTGGGGGGTTGCCGGGGGGAAATTTTGGTGGGAAGCTAAAAATTCGGATTCAGCGACCCAAAAAACATAAAGTAAGCCAATTTGCAGAACTACCATTAATTTTGCTAGGTAGAGCCCCAATACGATCTCTATTGCCTGGGCTTAAAGCTGTAAATTCAGCCTGATTTCCGCGCAACGCAAGAGAAATATATATATATATATATATATAGATAATTGTGTAAATATGTCCTTTAGTAAGTTTATTATTCATGTGTTATTTCATTTTAATTTGTAATATATGGTGCATTTATTTCTATGGAGGAAAATTTATTTTATTAACCTGTGACTATTCTTAGAAGAAAAGCTAACATCTGATATGAAAAGATGTCGTTCCTAAGTCTTAGGGTTGAAAAACGAAAGGAAGTTCTAGTATATTGACGAATAAAAATTCATAGTGCTTCATTGAGTTAATATTCACTTTATTTTTGAACCAATGATGATTGTAATGCCAAGAATGACCAATGCGAAGAATGCACCCCATATAGATAGAGAGCCGGTGACATCTGGAATCCCGTGATCACGGAATTGAATTTTTTTTTACGTTAGTCGACAGTAAAAAGTCATCATAACAAAATGTGCTAGCTATGACTATGTTTGACAACCCGAAAATGGGTTTAATTAATTGTTATTAAAAGCCATAACGTTTTACTGTTATCACAGATATGGATCAATCTTACAGAACATTTTGTGCTCTTTCACAATAACTTGGTAAACTTTATTCTGCCGGAAAATTCTGTCATGACTATTTTAAGGAGGCGGGCAGTGAGAAAACATTAGGGTTATTTTGCTATGAATTCTTTATTTCGCGTCTGGACGCTGGTCAAGTGTCAGCAAAGGCGTATGGGGACGTTTGACAGACGCGCGTCTTCCTTCTCCGCGAAGTCCGGCGGTGTTCTAATAAAGTTTGCCGTATCTTGTTTTTATGAAAGAACACAAAATGTTCTATAAATTGCTCTTAGAGTGATCAATATCTGCGATAACGGTAAAACATTATACCTTTTTAATAATCATTAATTTAATTAAACATATTTTTGGCGTGTCAAACCTAGTCGTAGCACCTAGAGCATTTTGTACGCATGACCTGTTTACTATCGATTTACCTAAAAAAAAAAAAATCATGTCACTGGCTCCTGGACTAATACTGTCTTATCTAGGTTAATAAATCACAACTCCTTCATTTTAGAAATAGTGAAAATAAAATCACACAAGTCTCTTATTAATTACGTTTTTAAAGAATTGTAAGTCATACCTATTCAAATTGTTATTGTTTGCAATATGATATAATTATATCATTGGATTATCTATGAAAATGAATGAATTAATAACATACCAAAAGTTTTTTAAAGATGAATAAAATATAAGGCTATTAACGCGTTAAGCGCCACGTCAGTGACCGGTAACTGACACTGAAATTTCCGTTTAGAACGCGTCATTCATCGATGACCAACGATCTGAAATATGATCTAAAACTAAATATATATATATTGTTTTAAGTAATTACTGAAAATATATTTAAAATTTACTTACTTTTTATTTATTAAAGGACTATACTTTCTTAAAAATTACTTAAAATATTATAAATGTTTCAGCTTCAGTGTCAGTCACCGTGTTAAAAATGTACCTCTAAAATTTGTTATTAAGAATTTTAAAGGAAATATACCTAATAATGTACCTGTATATAACAAAGGCCTGAAACAAATTTAATGCATATTATTTATAGTGTTAAAGTATTATTTGTTGATATAATATTATATTATAGATTTACTGAAGTTGTGTTAAAAGAATTTGCCACAATGACTTGGATGAAGTTAGTAGGAAGTTTCTTTTTTCTTTTATGATATTATTATTGTGATATTATTATTATGATATTGTTATGATATGAATATAATATGGAATTACTTATGAAAATGAATAAATTAATGACATACCAAAAGTTACTTATAGATGAATTGAATATAAGATTATAAAAAATGTACCTCAAAATTTGTCATTAAGGATTTTAAAGGAAGTGCACTTAATAATCATCTGAATATAATTAAGGCTTGATACAAATTTAATGCGTAATATTCATAGTATTAAAGAATTATTTGTTGATATAATGTTCTATTATAGATTTTCTGAAGTTATGTTAAAAAAATTGTCACAATGACTTGCATGAAGTTTTGCAATTTGCTAGTATTGCAATTTCCTGTGTAGCCCAAATTTTGGGTAAAGTGTCCTAATTTCGTCCCTCTTTACTACTCCACTTCTGCGAAAGTGGCGTCACTTATCACGCAAGGTACAGGGAACGAAAGGGATAAGGGGTCAGCAGTGACATTTCTGTTGGCCGAGACACATATATATATATTAAAGATGCCAGATTTCCTATTTTTAGAAGACCTGAGTTTTTATTATATCGTTAGAATGTTTATTACATCGTTAGAACGTTACATATTAGAACGTTATTCACTGTACTGTAAGTATTTATTTCTTATTCATTGCATGTAATTTACTTAGGTAAGATGCTGACAGTAGCATACAGTGAGTTTTAGGACTTTAGGACGCTCAATTCATCTTACGGGAACTGAAGCTCCTCCATATTGGTAAGTAGCGTTGTCCCGATTTCGTCCGCCTTACAGTTCTTATTTTCGTCTCGGGATCGAAATTCGGAATGCTTTTTCATGACAATTATTTAAAAATGAAAATAAAGTTTAATATAAAATTAAATAATAAGTATAATAAAATAAAATAAGGTGAAAAAAGTTTAAAATAAAATTCAATATAAAAATAAAGTTTATTATAAAATAAAATAAAAAAGTTTAATAAACTAAAATACAATGAAATGAAAAAAGTTTAAAATAAAATTAAAAACGAAAAAATCTTTTTAATTAAAAAAAATTAAAAAATCTTTTTAAATACTATTATTTTTATTAAAAGAAAAAAAATATTGTCTCTCTTGATAGTTACACTTGGTGCCACGGAAGAAGTGGGATAAAGCTTTTCACGGAGGATGGTGTTATAATCGTGTGTTTGGCTCTCAATTCAACAGGAAAACTGCAAATTCTCGGTGTCGCCTTTATGTTTCCTTTAAAACGTTTTATGCTAAAGCAATAGAAAATTCGCTGTCAAACCATCCTGGTAGAAAAGTTGAGAACTTACAAATCGCAGGACTTTTCAATGAAGCCTACGAACGTGCCTGATCAACCATCATCAAACAGTTAAGTTGTTGTTGCCATCAGTCCTAAAGAGATCAGGGAAGTGCCAGTGATCACATCTGCAACTTCTGCTCTAACAGGTTCAGCGACATTAAGTACTGGATCTGTGCATAAAAACAAAGTGAAATATTCTCAAGCAAAGAAGAAACGCCCAGCCGAAAAAAGAAACTTCTCGCATCCGACATTCTCAAGGGAATGGGGAGGAATCAACTATGTAAAATGTCCAAACATGACCTACCCAGCGACTGTGACTACGAAAGTGACTCTTCTGTTGACATTCCTTATGGTAATAATACAAGTGATAATGATGGTGGCAATGATGCAGAGTGCCCTATCTGCTTGAAGCGATTTTCTGGTGATAAATATGGAGAACAATGGGTTCAGTGCTTTCAATTCGGCACTTGGATATACGAAATATGCTCAGGAGCCATAAACAATACAAAATTTATATATTCCTCATATTTTGATGACTAATGTTTCGTTATGTTATTCTTCTACTGATAATTAGTACATTTCTTTGTTCCTTAATTCAATGTAAATTAAATTACTTATTTAGAAATAAATTTTGATTCAATTATAAGTTAAGCGTCGACATTTTGGATCTTTTGAGGGGAGAGAAATTGGGACCATTTTTTTCTCTTTGGCCATATATAGATAATTTTCTAAAAATAATTTTTCACATTGTTAATTTTTTTGTACGATATTTTCCTATGTTTCTATGTGCATGGATAGTTGGTCTTTGTAAAATAGAAATTTGGTAGGTGTTCACTGAAAATTAATACTTCCTAGGGGCTAAAAGTGACTGTGGGGCAAGATAGTGGACCTTACCCTAATATGAAATTTTCAAAGTTATATAGGGCTTTCTCACAATCTTTTGACTTTTATGTCCCTGAATAATAATTTTTATTTTAGTACATATTCTTGTGTTCTTTTTATTTCATATAGTGAGCAACATCCCATTGCATGATTACATAACAATATTAACGAGATAAATAAGTTTTGAACGATGTTGGGGATCCAAATACCAGGAAAACTCCTATACTGTCCCGTGTCCCTAATGCTGATTTTTGAGTTTGGAGGTGTCTATATAAAATTGTTTAAAAAAAAGTAATTCCATGTATTTTTTTCCGAAACTACGACAATTATTTCATATAAAGATGTAGCAAAAAGTTAACCTGCACACATTTTCATGGTTGATATTATTTTTTTAACTCTGTCCCTGGGTTTTAGATTCCTTACCATCACTTTTGCTAAGCTTATACAGAAAATCACTTCAGAAGCAGCCACAGGATTTTTTTCAAGTTTTTTCTCATGCAGAAGTATGCTAGAGAAAGAATATCTAAAATTCTTTGACTGGAAATTTACAGCTGAATTTATGTCAGAATTTAAATATCAATTTCAAGCATCGTGGCTTTATTAGTAGTCTTACCGTCCCCAAGTTTTATTCGTGCACTTTTCGAGGTAAATTAAATGTTTATTATTATTATTATTATTATTTAATCCAATGTAAATATGTTTCTAAAAATCAATGAACATTCTGGCTATCACTTAGCATGAGAGCATTTCGAACCATTTACGTCTTTATTGGATTTTTCACATTAAATAAGAATCTGACTGCAATTCCTGCGTTCAGTATGACAATAGACATCTCAATGTCTTCTATAATTAAATCCAATTTAATAATATCCATCTGCTAACTTTTCGATAGCTGTTATCATCACGATGAAAATTAAGTTTTTAAGGTGTTAACTTACAATAAATCAGCTCCATTACAGTAATTCGCTTCATATATAAACATATTTTTTAATTAAGATTTAAATAGAGGATGGTTTCAGGGTTTGTGGGTCATGATAGATAAAAATATACGGACATTTTCTGGAAATTTCTTCCTCCGAGTGGTTAACAGATAGTTTCTTACATTTTGTAATGTAAACTACCTAATAATTCTGCATAATAAAGGAAAAGTCTATAGACAAACTGTTTCCCTGAACGAGCACTATCACTCCTGAAAGTGTGTTACATTGTTTTTAAACACCCTGTATATATATTTATCGTAGAAAATTTACATTTGACATAATTCTTGTTTTTAATAATGTACAAGTTATTATTATAATGCAAAAATATTTCCCGACGCTATAAACTTTATTTAAATTAGCTTACCTCAATTTTCACCGAATGTGATTAGATAAACTACTTAATGTCAGTCCTTTGTTGACGTTTTGTATTGGTAAATTACGGTTGAGAATTTATTATGACTACATATTAAACAAAACACTTCACCTGACAATTTCAAATTTCCATTAATGGAAATTTCCTGAAATGAAATTCCCCGACGTAATTATTGAGGCAAATATTTACAGAATTAAACGATGTTTATTAGAGCAACATAAATTAAAATTCATAGCAAATTATGTATAATTAATTAGATAAAATCGTAAAGTAAAATTTCATTAATTATCTGTAGTATTTCTGATATAAACTTTATGAGTTAGTATTTTAATCTATTTGAGTCTAGAGATTTTTTAAAATAACATTTACATTATTATTTTCTAGCAGTCATTAATGTAAATGAGTTATTTTAGTAAATTATGTTTCATTCAAATTGAAAGATACTTCTTCTAATTAAGGTGATATTGAGAATTCGATACTTTTACTATATTTGTTCTAAACACACTGATCAAATTAAACAGTACGAGTAACTTATATTAAAATATAGTTGTAATGCATATATAATAGAGGGAAAATTCAATTATAATGACTAATTTTCTGGATACATTACGGAAATGCAGAAATCCAAACGGCTGAATAAGTCGTCAAAACAAATTTATGCTGTAAAATATAAAGTTCTCTAAAATATTTTGTTTTATGTATAATATGATATGATTTATGTTCAATATAAAATATTGTTTACTACAAACAAGCTAAAAACATATATGTCACTACCTTTTTAATCAGATATATTAAAACGCTAAGGCAAATTTTCAGTTCAGTGCAAAATGACCAGAAATGCGCCTGGGTAAAGATAAATCTAAAATTTGCTCTATTTTAGAGAAGAAAAGAGCAAAGTCCGATTAGCTCAATGGTCAAAGACGCCTGCTTAAAGCTGTAAATCTCTGTAGCGAATGCGAGCTCCCAGCGCCTGGAAAAATCATTTATGTAATTTTTTTTTCTTTGTGATAAGTTCATTTTAATAATGTGATATTTTATTTCAAGACAGGGTATGTGATTTGTATTTTTATTATTATTATTATTATTGTTATTTGAATGATTTATAGTCAAATAAATTTAACACTCAACAGTAGTTTTTAAAAATAACCCATTTTATATTTAAAATATTTAAGCTAAAATATTTCGCATGCAATTATCAATTAGATAAATTGAACTGATATATATTTTTTGCTTTATTTTCTGATCATTATCAGGAATATATATGTGTGTGGTACAAAAAAAGTTTTTTTTTTTTTTTTTTTTTTTTTTTTTTTTTTTTTATAAAAAAAATAGAAACAAAGAAAAATATTCATATAGCAACTATAAACGAAATTACTTTGATTTCCGTGGTTTAATAATTAAATAATGTATGAAAATGTAAAATAAAATTTACATAATTAAAAAATATGTACTAAAAACGTTACATCAAGTTTTAAGATTAGGGTTTTAGAATGGGACTGATAAAAATCAAAATCGATGAAAACTCTTACTTTTGTATTTAAAGAAAAATTAGAAAAACTGAATATTGTTATGAAAGAAGAATTTTAGTTCTGAAGCTTTTATTATGTGATAGCAAAACTTAGGAATTATCGGTTCTACTAATTGATTTAGATCGGTTCTACTATTAGAGTTATCGGTTCTACTAATTGTATTAATTAGATTGTTGGGTTCCTTCTGTGCATCAAATTTCTTTACTCGACTCCATAGATTTTCATATAGGTTAAGGTCAGTGATTTTCCTGGAAAATTACAACACTGGAAAATGATTATCTTGAAGCCACTTTTTGCACGTTTAAGCAATATGATATGGTGCTGAATCCTCTTGGAATGAAACTGATTCATTGTTTTGGGAAAGGTCACTTGCGGAAACATTCTGTCGGGATTGAAGTATTTCATTTATGTATCTTTGGACATTCCTAATTCCCATTGAAAGAACAAATTTTGCTCACACATTTTTATGTCATACAACCCCATAACATATATCTGACTGCCTGCGTTGCGTTGTGTGTAATGAAATTTGGATGCATATCTTCTCCAATTCTTCTTCTTCCGTAATTTATACTATTACCGTAATTTCGCGCATATCCGCCGCACCTCAGATAACTCAATTTCCTACCAGAATATATTTTTAAAAAGAAATGTGACTTTCTTCTGCTTAGCACTTATTTGGCTTCTTTTTTTCAATAAAATTTCAGGTTTGAAAAAGGCTTAACTAAGCCGCGGCGGATACCCGGGAAATTATGGTACCATCAAACAGGGAGATTTTGATTTTGCCAGACCAAATAACACTGTCCCATTGTTCCGGTGCCCAGGTATTATGAGTTTTAACCCAGTTTAATCTTTTAAATCTTTGTTGGACAGATAAAAATGGTTTTTGTTCGAGGAATTCTAGCCTTTAAACTAAAGCCTTGCAGGCTACACAAGATAAAAATCGAGACTTAAAAAAAAAATTTTTTCCATTTTTTTCTTATTATTTTATCGTGACTTATCATGTATACATCTAATGTATAAATGACTATGGTGTACATATGACTTAATGATGATGCTGTTGGTTCATCATCAGTGAGCATTTCGCCATCAGAAGAATATTCTACAGTACTATCGTCCAATGTACAGCATATCTGAAGGAAATTTCCAAACTTTTAGTTGTAGAAAATTCAAAGGGGTTCATAAAAATTTTAAAGATATTTTTAGATTTTATTTTCTATTTTTTAAATTTTTTCGCCATTTTTTCCCATTATCTCAATTTCTACTATTAGTTCAAACTCCCCCTATATATATCCTGTTCAAATTTTCAATCCTTAATAAAATATTTATTATTCATCCTATCAAGTCCAAATAATTTTTTTTAACTTGTAGTGGATGACACTTGATGTTAATACAGTTTTTTCAAATATTAATTCATTAATTAAACTTTAATTAATTAATTTTAGTTTTATATGGGAGAAAAAATGGTGAGCATTGGTTATTGAACAGCATTTAATGCATCTTCATATCTATAAGGATGGGTTACCATAGGGGAAACTCTGTTTTGTCGCCAAATACAGCCAAGTTTATCACCAACTTGGCGATCAAAATGAGTCACTAAAAGTGATGCCAACTTGGCGATATCTCTAATATTTCGCCAAATTCACACAGACTTCCATTGTAAACCAATAGGGTTTACTTGCTTATAGAAAATCAACAAATTGAGATATTTTAATGCAACAAAAACTAATATTAGCCTAAGGGATTATATTAAATTTTTCTTTGGTGACCTAAGTAGAAATTGACTTAAAAAAATTATATTACTTGTTGAATATAAAAATACAATATGTTTTCTTAATATAAAAATAATGTATTTTCTGCTTTACTATTCATAAATGCCACACATAAATCATGAAATATATTCCGTACATTACATCGAAATCCACCAGGCTTGCACACGTGAATCCCTAGATAATATATACATTTTTATGCACCATACGTATTCAAACGATAAACATATAAGTAAGAATCCTGTTCAACGTATTCTCGACGGTACTCAAAAGTTCCGTTTTGAAAAGTGCTTCGTAAAGTAAACAAACGGAAAATTATTTTTTTTTTCAGCATAAAATATTTTCAACTGATCTATTTAAAACAAAAAACAAAGTATGATAGCTTTACATTTAAAATTTAAGATGTTTTCAAGCAAAAGTTAGGAATACCATGCCAGACAAGAAAATGGAAGCAAAATTGACACTCGCACGTAGCAAAATAACTTCAATTTTCAGCTTACTGAAACTGCTATTGCACTCTAGTGGTTGTCAAGGGAAGTATTAACTATTGTTTCCTAAAAGTACCATTGCGATTGCATTCAACGAGTGTGTTTGAATTGGGATACAAAACTGTTTTACTTTAAAGTACCGCAAAGGCATAAAAATTTAAATTGCCTGTGGCGATTATTTTCTCCAGAATTACACAGTAAAAATATCGCCGCTTCTAGGATGCATAGGGAATTAGAGAGATCACGAAACAGTACAATAAGAGTATTTTTTTTTTCGTTTTATTATCATAGCAAACGCGGCAGCGTTAAGCTATAATATGATTAAGAAATAGAAAATGCAATCGACTTTCTTAAATTTCTGGCGAACCAGTTGACATACGACAATGATTTTTCTTTTGAAAGATAGAACTCGACGAGACGAATAAACTGATAGCATTTAAAAAATTACTGTAGCTTTCAGTAGTTTTTTATTTAATCTTAAACGAAAAAATGAAGACACAAAATTCAACAAAGTGTAGCTAACGTTCCAGTGAGTGGATTAACTTCGTTTTTGTTTTATTTTGATCCTCTTGTTAAAACTTAGAATAGGTTTTTTTTTCATCTTTGTATGTTTGACGGTCGCTGAGAAAATCGAATTTGTCTTTTATAATGTCTCCATAAAATTATAAAAATCTCTCCTTTTCATTTTCTAATTTTCTAATTCAATAATTTCTTTCGTGATGCCACTCCCTAAAAAGCAGTACAATAATTAAAAAAAAAAGGATAACACGTGTACTTTTGTTTTTATTAGTCAATAAAAATTGAAATTCAACTGACAGATTTTTGTACTTTTGAAACTGACGTCAACCTAAGCAGATAACGCATAATTTTCATAAATATATATATAAACTTTCTTGATTAATATTTTGAACTGCAGTAATAGACATAATGGAGCACAAATGAATTAATAGGAAAAAAACAGGGTAAATCCAAAGCTTCTGTTCAGGAGGTAAATGTAAGTTTTTTTTAATTATCATAAATACTTCTCATACTAAGCATACCTTAAAAAAAACCATCCCGTCTATTTTAAATAAGGAAGAGATGTCGTATACGTACCAGTGTGCATAACTGGTGCGATAATGGCGTTATTTTGCCTGATACGGAAACTGAGCTATTGTTGTTTATTTATCAATTATTTTTTTATTTACTTTTATTTTATTTTTTAAAATTATATAAATTGTTTTGTTCTATAGTTATTAATTAAACTTTTCTTTATTTATTGTTATTTCCCTTTTAAAATAATAGAAAGTAATTTAAAAATATATCTGTAACTGCTATTCGAAAACGCGGTTTTCGTTAAATTGGCGTCAGAAAAAAACCCGCGCCAAACCCGTTGTGTATACGTCATCTGTGTCTTAAATAATTAGGGTTTCGTTTAACTCTACGTACTTTTGCTTGAGATATTGTCGAAAAGTACAGCAAAAATATACGGTACTACTTGATTATCCCGTCGACCAATTTCGCCAAACTATTCGCCAAATGATACAAACTGACGTAATTTTTATTTTATATAACGGAAGAATAAATAAATAAGTAAAACATTAATAAAAATACTAATAAAAACTGGTCATATACGCTCCATATTGACGCGATTTTTTCTGACGCCATTTTGACAAAAACATCGTTAATATATCATCTATATCCGGGTTACCATATCAAGTAAAATAACGACACTTTGGCGTCAGTTAAGTACCCGGTGCGTATATGACATTGGCGGCGTCAAAAAAATCGCGCCAATATGCGTATATGACATCTGTGCCAAAACTTGAATTAAAAATCACTTGATGACGTAACAAAAACGTGTATCGTATTTAATGTCAAGTGAATGTAACATTTACAATGATCCGTTATTGTCATTTAATCTTATAGTTTGGCGATAATTTTTTGGTCGTCAGGATAATCAAGTTGTACCAAGTATGGTACAGATGTCATATACGCACCACGTTCGCGCGATATTTTTTCTGACGCCAATTTGGCGAAAACCTCGTTTTCGAATACCAGTTACATATATATTTTTAAAAAGGGATTAACAATAAATTTATAAAAGTTTAATTAATAACAATAGAACAAAACAATTTATATAATTTTAAAAAATAAAATAAAAGTAAATAAACATTTTATTAATAAATAAACAACAACGTTCGGGTTACCATATCAAGCAAAATAACAAAACTTTGGCGCCAGTTAAGTACCCCGGTGCGGTGCGTATATGACATTGGCGTCAAAAAAAAATCGCGTCAACGTGATGTTCATATGACATCTGTGGCGGTTCAAGTACACTTCGGAACGTTACTTTGAAATCGGTGAGTTTCATCGCCAAAATCGCCAAGATGCTTAATGATCATCGCCACTGAATATATAAATGATGCCATATTTGCAAACTTATAGGTCAAAATATAAGTGGAACCTCGTTTCACGACCACCTCTGTTTACGACCAGTTCGGTTTATGTCCAACTTCGATGATCAAAATTTGACTCGGTTGGCGTGTAATATCTCGGTTCACGACCAAGGCTGCCGAATAGTTCAGTTGGCAACCTTCACATAACTGTTGTTATTAGTCGAGTTTGGTGTAAGGTGTGCATATCAGAGTGCTTTGTGTACCTTTATTACTGTAAAAAAATTAACTTTTTGTTTTACTTTTACTCAGGTTTGCGCTAATATTAGCTCTCATTATGACTTCTAAGAATGAAAAAGTGCTTAGTGATAGCAGTAGTAAGAAGCTTAAGCGAATTACTGTTCAATAAAAGAAATTGTAGCAAAACATGAGAACGACGTTAGTATAACCGGTCTAGCTAAGCAATACGATGTGGCCTAAATCTTCGATTTCCACGCTAATCTATACATGTATTACGCTATCGTATGTGTCACAGAAATCACGATTATTTGTTATTTGTTTAATGGCAACGCTCCAATGAAACGTATCTCATTGTTTATAGAACAGCATTTAATGCATCTCCATACCTATAAGTGGGGTTACCATAGGCTGGCCCCTGTTCTGTCGCCAAATGACGCCAAGTTTATCGCCAAATTGGCGATATATCACCAATTACCTATAGACTCCCATTGTAAACCAATAGGGTTTACTTGTTTAGAGAGAATCAACAAATTGAGATATTTTAATGCACCAAAAACTAATATCAGTTTAAGGAATTATATTAATTATATTTAAGGGAGCCCAAGTAAATTAAATTATGAATAAAAATAACTTGAATTTGATTTAAAAACTTTGAACCTCTTAAAACAGTGTGCATTACTTGGTTAACTAGTGCGTTATTGTGCGAAATAAGATAAAAGTATTGGGAATATTTAAAAGAACTCAGGTTTATTTATATTCAATATATAATTATCAAAAAATTTAAAAGACTAGTATTAAAAAATGCTCTGACGAGCACCAAAAAAGGCTAATATGTTTTTAAGTATGAAAAAGGGTTTGACAAGTGCTTCTAATTGAGCATGAAAAAGGACAAGGGGTAACTTCTTGGCTGCAGCTCACTGTCAATACCAACTTTGAAAAAATCATATTTGCGCTTATTCCATATAAAAAATAATCAGCCACAGTTACGATAAAAATGTGTAGTGTAAAGACACAGACAGTAAAGACGCAGCCTGATTAAATATGAATGTAAGGCGACATAGTACCAAAAATCTTAGTTCCTGCAGCGTATCACACTCATGCAGTGCCACCAAGCACTCCCGCAGTGTAGAACTGTACAGAAAACTGATTTGTAGTGCAGTGTAGAGTGATGCAGCACTCTGCATAGGAACAATTCCACAAGTGCATGCATTACAATATAATGCATTCATTGATTGTTGAAATTATATCCAAGTGGATATGGCTGTAAGATGTACTATGCAGTACAACAGTGCATATGTAAATTATAAACGAACATTAGACGCATACACCTTTAATACGGAAGTACAAAACACAATGTGAGTGTGCACTGAGGTTCAAATGCATAATAGGAATGTACAGTGTAGTATAATTTGTAGAGAAATAATGGTACACAGTGCACTGTACAAAGTTGCATTGCAGACGCATGTGCAGTACAATAGTGGAACAGTGCAGTTAACATGTAAAGCACGACGGAAAATTTTACTAAAGTACTGCGAATTTTTTTTGTATGGAATAAGCGCAAATATGATTTTTTCAAAGTTGGCATTGACAGTGAGCTGCAGCCAAGAAGTTACCCCTTGTCCTTTTTCATGCTCAATTAGAAGCACTTGTCAAACCCTTTTTCATTTTTAAAAACATATTAGCCTTTTTTGGTGCTCGTCAGAGCATTTTTTAATACTAGTATACATAGATTTCAAAAATTGTTTTTTTTTTACTCATAATTCGCATTTGTTTACCTTCAAACAATTGTTTTTTTTTTTTTTTTTTTTTTTTTTTTTTTGTAAGCAGAAAAAATATATACACAATGCAAATAGAGGCGTCTTAAATTTAGACACATATGTGACTGAAAAAGAATTTCAGACACTTAGGTGACTGAATCAAAAAATTAAGACATGATAGATGTCTTAATTTAAAACACATAAGTGTCTTACTACGATCATGGTATAAACGAACTAAAATACGTGTCTAAAATATCTGCAGGCATCTTATTTTAAGACGTTTTCTTACTCCTATTCGTGTTAATCACCAGGGGGCACTCTCAGTTGCGCATGCGTTTTACATTTGTTTCTTTCTAACGTGATAGTCGTTTGTAATTCAAACGGTTGTTTGTTTTTATGTACGCGTAGATTTTAATTAATTTATTTTGACTTGTTTCATTTTTTGCGGAATGTAAACTTCTGTAATTGCAATACGCATCTACTTAGTTTATGTATTTATTACATACATACATGTGACTTGTGTGCTTCGCGTCAAATGTCGCTAATAAGCCGTTGTCGATATAAAGGCGGGATAGACACAAGGAAGTTACAACACTTGGAGATTACATCCGGGAACTCCTCAAACACAGTATGCTACGGACTTAGTACTATTTGTATTAGTTTATATCAATAATTCTGTTTTATTCGTCTTTGTCTTGTAAAGCTGGTTAAAAAAAACTTTTGTCTGGCGGGTTATATTTTGAGGATGAAAAACATTCTCTTTGTATAGCTAGCCGGATGTATGAAGGAATTTCCTTTTAAAAAGGTGCATGTCGTTCTCGCTCTCTGTGAGTTTTTAAAATTTCAAATCCAGAAATTTCCCTTACTGTCTGCAAAGCATTTCAAGTAAGTTTTTGTTTAAATGTTCTATTTTAAATTCATAGATATTAAATTTGAATTCATTTATAATATTGATTTTTTGATTATTTTTAGTAAAAAAGTTATTTGAAAATAACAAGTTGGAAATTGCACGCCAAACGTGGCAAATGAGGTGCGCTTGTACTATAACTAGTTTTATAAATATTTTTTGCACCGCATGTTATACTGAATGTATTTATTAGTACACTGCATAAGTGAATATCAATTTCATTCTGATCGAAAGGCTGCAACATTTTAAAATGTTCTTGAAATAATTTTTTCCCTTGGCCGTAATGTAACGGAAAACTTTTGACACACACACACACAAAAAAAAAACTTTTTAAGCTACACATTCGATTTTCATAAAATTTTAAATGACTCGACAAAATTTTGCAACAATTATATATTTAAAATTTCAGACCATTCGATTCAGTAGTTTTTGCTCTGCTATATGCGGACGGACGGACAGACACACAGACGGACGGACCGAACGACGACTATATGGGATAAGCATTTATATAATTACGAACGCACTTAAAAATGGATATTAGTAAAAAGGTAGAATTTTATATATTTACTTCATAATTAGATTTTGCACTTAAAATTGCGGTTTGTATAACTTTATTTATATGCTTTTCATAAAAAATAAACAAATATGTAGGCAGTAACGGGATTAAATATAATACAATATGAGCGATTTATGCATTTATTTTACCGATTCTTTATTTCTAAACAGATGAATTGCAAGTGATCAAGATAAATGACTAATGATTTGGTAACACATTTCCTTTGACCTACTTCGAGCAGAGTAGATCAGAAAATGCCTGCCCAAAAAGAAAGAAAGTTACGTTCAAATGTTTATCGGTTACTTTTTTTTCCTTTACAAAGAAAGCTATTTTCTCTTAGTGAAATTAACAACTAAGATTCACAGATAAACACAAATTAACTTATATAAAATTTTGCATACATTATTTATTTTCCAACATTTTTTTACCAAATGCGTACGTTATGCATTAAGAAATGTCCCTCAATAACTGACATTCCCGAATACCGGACGCCTCTATTTAGCGAGCCAGAATGCAGGTTTAAATACTTTGCAGAAGGAATTTATTAAACCATGGGCAAATTGGGAAGTGTCCCCTACCTTACCCCTATGATTTTGGAGGCTCCAAATTACGTAAGCAATTGTTGTAAGGATTTTACTTTAAATCTGTTTTCACATTGTATTATTATAAGCAATATTTGGATCTTTTAAAGTAGGACAACATTAAAAACTAAGTGAAAAATAATCTAAATACAGTAAAACTTCTCAATCGCAAGCATCTTGGAAATGCTGAATTTGTCTGCTATTAGAAGGTGTTCACTTTTCTAAGGTAATTATATATATTTATGTTGAAAAAGGAAAGTGTTCAGAAAACAAAGTTGTCCTCATGAAAGTTTTGTAGTAAAATCTCCATAACGGACACTCCTAAATCGAGAACACCACTATTTAAGAAACACAATTTTTTTTTATCCACAAAATGCATATATTTTATATACATATACCTCAGAAAATCAGACACCTCCGAATGGTGAACAAATTCCACGATTCCGAGGTACCCGCTATTGAAAGATTTTACTGTGTATCAAGACAAAATATTTTTTGTTTTTAATCTTATTCTACTCTAGAAATTCAAAATATTGATCATAATCAGTACAAGGTCTAAAAAGATTTCAATTATCAGCTTTATAAAAATTGTAATGGGAAAAAAAGTTTTTATTTTCTCTGAAGACCATAAATGATTCAGAATACCGATTTATTAATTACTAAAAAAATATAGGAATTACTGACGATTTATTCATAATTTAAAACATATTAATAATTCATTATAATCATTGGTTAAAATAATTTATTCAATGAGGGTGTCATGCTTCACTTTTATGGACAGTTGTGATTAAAATCCATTAAGTTTGCGTATCATTTTTTTTAATTTAGGAAAATGATATAATCACTAAAATAAAAATAAAATTAATCTTCGAGTTTAACTATAAGGGTTTCAAAATATTTTGTATTTTGAATAGTAACAACGGGGATATGTGTATGCTTTTTAATTAGGCATTACAACATAAAATATAAATACTAAATACAGTTTAATATATAGATAGATTTCTAATCGAAATGTTAAAACAATTCACATTTTTTCAAATCGAATAGTATATTAAGATTTTAATTTTTATTATTTAATTTGGAACAATAATTGAGAATCTATTTTCCTTCATTCCCCAGCTACCTGTACAGTTTCTTTCGTTTGTCACATTTAAGTAGAAGTAAGTTTGTTTTATAGAATTCTTTATTGGGCACATGAAACTATATTTCGAGTAAAAACTCAAAATTTTCAGATAAAACTTGAGTTTAGAATTTAGTTTAAAAGTTACAATTAATTTACAATATGGTATTTTTAAAGCATATTTCATGCCCTTTTTAAAACCTTCCAAAATATTTCCAAGAAGAAGTCTTAGGAAAAAATTATTACGATCACTATCACAGAAATCTATTTCAAGTAACTGCTATAAAATACTTTTATTGAATTTTTACCATGAAACAAAACATCAAGTCAGGATTTATATTTAAAGCTTGTGCTTGACCATAAACAATTGTTCAACATTTGAAAGCGTATATTAAATATGGATGAGATAAAAGAATCATTTTAATAAATAATGGCAACATAAAATCATCGTATGACATTAATAAATGCCAGAGCAAGCTTTCAAAGAAAAATGTTTAATGGTAACACATAAAATATGACTTTCTTAGGGGAAAATATATGAATGAAAAAAAAAATACATATAATGAATTCTTACCATTTAGTTTTAAAAACTAAATATTTAAAATAAAATAATTCCTTCAGCAGTAAAAACTGGAAATGTAAGATCGATGAAACCGGAAAACTCGTTTTAAACAGTCTCAAGAGATATAATATTAAGATTCTGCGTACTTTGTGACCATGTGTGTTTTCGGTTAAAGATAGAATTCCGTTGCAGACCGATTCTGTTTTCACATACGTTATTGTATTAACTTTAGACGTATGCCTTCAAAATTGTGAAAATTATTTATATTTCAAAATCAATCTTATTAGTATTTTCTTTCACAAAAGGTGACTATTTTTTGACTCTTTCAAATATTACGTTCCGGTCCTATTCCTTGAGAAAGTTTTATATTTTTACCGTGATTAGTGAAGATATTTTCAGATTTTACAAGGAAAAAAAAATTAAGAAAAGTCAATGCGCCAAGCGTAGATTATGAAACACATTCCAACATTTCTAAAATACGTAAACATAACTTCGCCGTTTTATTGGATAAAAAATAAACATTTTAGAAAACGCATATGGGTAGTTCTGAAATTAAGTGGAAATTTGAGTCCCAATCAATTTTTTGTACTTTTATGCAAATAATTGTTCAACTACATAGATAATCTATGAAGGCACATCTAAAGCTTGTATCAAAAAATACTTTAGAATGAATTTGAAATTTAAAACTATTTTAATAAAATTAAAATCATACTAAATGTCACCTCCATTCATGTTTTTACTTTACAACATGAAACAAACCCATAAAATAAACGAAAAGAACCGTATAAAATGTATTAAGTTAAAAAATGGATATACTTTACTTACTTTTTAAAAGAAAATTTTGAAAATTTATATAAAAAAAAAATACAGACAAAGACACTTCAGTCCCCAGAATTAAAGCTACTTTCCTGACATATCAGTTACAGTTATATAAAAATCTACTAGATGGCAGCATAATCTAGAACATGGAATAATAATTAACTACAGGCAGCTACTTATTGAGTGGAATATTTCTGAAGCGTGGTAAGTTGTTATTTCATCTAGTTTTAATTTTAAAACTTTTAATTACCATAGTGTACTTTAATTGGGAGTCAACTCCATGGCCTCATTAATTTTGTCAGTTTTAAAAATAGCAGAATTCTGTTGATAAGTAGCGTTAAATTCTTTTATTTAATTTTGTATTCAAGTAGCATTATGTTCCTGTTGTGCATAGTTTAGAAAATATTAGGCCTAATCTCAGATATGTCACCTCCATGCCACTTTTGTATCATGGAGGTGTTATTGTTCCGTGGATGTGATATTTATTGATATAAACAATATTTTAAGGGTGCTTAAGGTAAATTTTTAATTATTGAACCGCTATTTTTATTTTAGGAATAATTTTATATTAATAAAAATATTTTTTGAAACTGAAAAATTTCAATTGTAAAATATTTAATTTTGTATAAGTTTGATTTTTTAATGCCTTTCAGTATATTTTTTTCAATACAAGTTAAATTTTAGATTTAATTAAATTTTATTTTAAAGACTCTTATTGAATTGGGAAAGAAAGAATGGGGTACAAAAGACAAGGGAATATCGAGAGAAGAAAGCAAGTAACGAAAAATTCCAGTAAGTTCTTTTAAATTCTACTTAACAAGAAACAGATGATGATGCAGAAATTGTAAAAGCCTATTGCGAATTTAAAGATGTGATAGGAAGAACAGGTTCCAGTCGGGTAAAAATTGGTCGAAAAATTGTTAACAGAAGCAAAACAAAAGCATACTAAAGAATAAAATTCCTTGAAAAAGAGCTTTAAAATGTTATGAGAAGCTGAAATGTACAAGCAAAAGATATTGTTATAAGAAAAGATATCAACGCATCATAAGTAAACGAAAAAATTTAAACAATCCAAAAGAGAAGGTACAGAAAATATTGAATGGTGAAAATACTTCTCCTAAAGTCAGAAAATGCTTGGAATTCAGTTCAGCATTGACCACTCAAATCGAGAAAAATTTTGAAAAAATGAGAAGTCTCAAAAATCAAAGAAAGCAATTGGACTTGTCCTTTCTGAAAAAATAATAAAGAAGTGCCGCAATATGCACAAGATTTCAGTTAGGCCCTGTTAAACTGTACTTAGCAAATGTGACCTCAGTTGAAGATTACGTAGAAGTTAAATTTATGCAAAGATGTTCAGGATCCAAGAACAAGTTTGTTTTCAGTAAGGAGCAAGAAGCAATCATAAGATATGAAAAATAAATTTGTGTCTTTTAAACAGCGGGAAGTGAACATTCGGTTATCACATATCTTTGATTTAATCCCTCAAAACTGCAATATTATTTAATAAAAAATTAAATTTGAGCCCTTTTTTTTAACATGTTATTCAAGAATAGTGTTCTTTACCTGTATTGTAATCCAGTTTTTGTTTTGATGTGTTATTTGACTTTCTGTATTTCATTGAAATAACATATTATACCTCTTAAATAATAAAACAAACTAACATCGCAAACATAAATGTTTTCCAATCTAGTAAATGGACACTAAAAACTTATATTCATCATCACTATTAAAGGTTGTCACCTCCATGTTTATATGAAAAATGAAATTTAATTTTAAATTAAAAAAAAATTAACCTTGACCTTGGATCATGATTTATTTATCGCTAAAACCTTAAGAAAATGTTGAAAATACAACTTAAACGCGACAATTTGAACTTTTATTTTTTACAAATTACCAAAGTGAAATTTCCACTTAATTTTAGAACTAGCCATATACATATTAAAACCAAATGTAAACAATCACTGCACATAGTCGGATATGTACTACAATTCTTTTGTTCAGCTCTGTATATGATCTATATGTTTGTATATATTCTACATAGTAGGCTAATATTTAGTTTAGTTATGTCTTAGATTTAGAAATTAGTTAGAAATTAGTTATAACATAGTTTAAAATTCATCTTTTGCAATGTCTACCAATAGACGGAAACGCAGTGTTCTCGGTGGATTTTGAGCAACATTAGCGATTTGGCAAATAAGAAATAAAAAACAGTAGCCAAATGAAAAGAAATGTTAGCAAAATAGATTCAGTGTGAAACACTGAAAAATGTATCTTTAACCCCTTATTTTATGCCTTTTTTCCAAATGTTCTAAAATAACTTAATTTTTTGTAATTGCTTACAAAATAGAAATATGACTATCCGCTACAGAAACTATTAAAAATATGTACGTTCTAAATGTATCATAAACGTATAAATATTTCTGACACTCTTTTAGCAGCCTAAATTAAAATTATAAGCAGTTATCTTTCATTTACCGCTGTGAAAACATACGCCAAAAATTGCTATGAGATTTCGACCTATAGAAAAAATTGACCGGTCAATGGTACTTTACATACAACTAATAAATAGTGTGATTAATTTCAACGCCACATTCCAGCAAAACTTTTCAATATTTAGCACTTGTTGCGAGTAATTTTGTTTATGTTTTTACCAGAGCGACGCCGGCACATAGACAGTAATTAACTGACAGAAACTTATCGCATAATCATTTTTGTGTATTTGGCTGTTGCTAAACTCAATTGATATTGAGTCTGTATCTCTAAAAATAGAACAACGTAAATGACACGGTGCGATTGAACATGTAAAGCTACATCAATCGTTCAGAAACGCGGAAAAGTCTCGAGAGTACTGGCACACACACAAACAGAGCAGAAATTGAGCAGTCGCAATTTGGCGAGTCTGATTTTTAGTTTACTCACCAAATGAAACATTTGGTCGCGATTTGGCGAAAAGGCGAGCGGCAGCGAGAACACTGCGGAAACGTACTTGAATTATTTTGTACAACCCTGCATATGACCTAGAGATTTTAATAGGCTATATATGATTGCCACATATTAAGCTGAAATTTAATTTAGCAAAAAATCACTTAAAACTGCTGAAATCACACGTTTAGGAACTACAATACATAGGCGACCATGAATCCAGTTTTTTGCCTAGTCTGTGAATGATTTTATTTAAATGCTAGAAATATATTTTATTATACTAAATGTAGCTGATATTGAAAATGCATGCCTAAAATTAAAATCATCTTTAAGCAATTCACGCTCATTCTCAGTAATGATTACGAATTCTTTTGCGTAACCCTGTGTAGCAGGGTTTATATGCACCACGTAGCATGCAAAAATTTAGTTAACATGAAAACGCATACGAAACCGAAAACGCACTTCAGCAAGCATCCCTAATAAGTAATACTTCAGGTACAGTATTATATACAAAATCTTTTTTATGTGTCGCTGTAAATGAACGATAAATGCGATGCGAATCATATTCAATTGCAAGCATCTTGTGGTATGTACACTGTAAAAAAACGAACTAAAATACGGAAATAGTACTGGCAATCGAGAAGCCAGTACTATTTCCGTATTTTAACGGAAGTTTTCTCCCGTAAATTAAAAAAACGGAATTTTTTCTATAAGTTACCGGGAAAATGTTCCGTTAAAATACGGAAATAGTGCAGGAGTCTCGATTGTCAGTAGTATTTCTGCATTTTAGTCCGTTTTTTTTCTTATTATTATAGTGTGTATCAATTTCTTGAAATAGTGTTACATAATTAAAATAGCTGCGAACAATTTTTCGCCGTGCGACCATTATATAACCGAACTCTTTTGTGTGACCCTGTAAATGAATGATAAATGCTTTGCACCCCATAGTCTACAGATATAATGTTACAATGCACGTCAAAAATTCATATTAATTTCATTATGTTTGTAAGAGAATAACATCATTACGAGTAAAATATGACGTAAACGATTTTTCTTCATAGATCATAATTTATTTGAATACTTTTGAGTTACCCTACTCGTACAGTACATGTAATATATTCTATAGTAACCATGTTCTAGTATACCTCGATGATCTACATAAATTTCATTATGTTTAAAATTGTGTAACACTATTAAAAAACACCGCACATGATTTTTCCCCATAGACCATGATTTAAAGGAATACTTTTTAGTCCTTGTAAATGAAAAATGAATGCTACATACTTCATTTTTAATGCAAAACGGGCTATGGCAAACCTCAATAACGTATATCAATTACAAGTAAATCCCAGTATATTTACGCGAGTTATTTACGATTATATTTACGATTATATTTACTCAATTTCCAGCAATGGACATCCCGCATGAACATTGCTAAAAATGCAATTTCAGTAATGTTCACGGTACATAAAAATCTTATGACTTAAATGGAAACCTGTCATTAAATTTAATACGCATGGTGTTGCCAGAATGTAATAACACCATTTTTTTAATATATAAATAGCTGTTTTTAATTAATTTTGTGTGGATAGTGAAATTTTCAATATTTTAATGAAATTATTTTTTTATAATTCAGCCTTGCATATTTTATAATCTGGCAATCAATGAAATGAATCAGGAATCAGAGAATTTTGTTTAAGGGAATAGGGAAAAGAGGAGTTCATAGGGCTAGGTTACACTCAATTAAAAAAAAAAAAAAAAAAAGTTACAGAAGTTGTTAAAAATAAATCTGTTACTTCCTGCCTTAAATGTTTCTTAATCATCTCTGACCAAAAAAAAAAAAAAAAAAAAAAAAAACTAATATAAGAAAATAAATTATTTATATTTATAGCAGTAGTGAAACTAGTAAATCTGCAGATCAGTGACCTCAAACGTCAGTTATTTTGGAATTATTTTATTTAATATGTAGAGCTATCAACCTGCGGAATTATTTCTTTTATAATTCTCACATATATTTTATTAATTATTGATCTCCTAACTGTTAAATTTATTTGAAAAAAAAAAAACTATTTTGTTTCATTAGTATGCGTCCATTAAATACTGATTCTAAATATAGTCATAAAAATAATTATATGTACTACTTTTTGTGGAATGTTCATTACTGGAACAGAGAGAGTCCATTGATGGAATTGAGAGCGTCCATTACTGGAACAGAGGATGGCCGTTACTGGAATTTTGGGTGTTTTGATATAATTTTGTTATTTATAATAAAATTTTTAATTAATATTGGGAAATGGGACTATGAGAATAGTTAAATATTATTCATAGATTATTATAATACTGAAAAAACTGGAATATAATAATTATAACTATTAATTAAAAATAGTTTTTAAAGAAATTCCTTAAGGAGTTCCATTAACGGCATATCTACCTTATATGATATGTACAACATACATAAGACCTATACGTTAGATATATATATACGTATATAAGTTTAACTTCGACTGTGGCAAAATTGCAACTTAAAGCTTGGCGCATACGCAGGCCACTATAATAAGGAATTACCATAGCGTGATACCGGAAGTTGTTGCATCGCCTTCATTTATACTGAAGATTTTCAGCTGAAATCAGTATGTTACAAATATTATATGCATAAACTGCACCTGGTTTTCTCAAAAGATGGTTCTATATTAACTTTAACAGAATGATTTTAATTGGTATTTTAATCAAACGAGTTTTAATTTCCCTAACTGAAGGAAAATTGTTTATGTCAGAAATTGAACCGGAGACCTTTGACGTATGCTGCCAATGCTCTGCAAACTGAGCTATCCCGGTCAAATTTGCGGACACAATTCGCCCAGGGAACTATTATTATATACTCATACAAGTAGTATCTGTTATTCATACAAGTAGTATGAAGAAAAATAATTAAAGTATTATTATATATGGTTTTATAATAATGATAAGTATAGATTAACATTCACGGGATGAATTGTGTTCGTCAGATTTATACAGGATAGCTCAGTTGACAGAGCATTGGCAGCTTGCGCCAAAGGTCCCTAGTTCGAATCATGACTTGGACACTTTTTCACTCAGTTGAAAAAATTACAACAAAAGGTAATTTTGCTTGAACATCAGCGTTATTATTCAGAAATATTGGAAAGCTGTACAGTTTTACATATGTGCATATATATGCCTTTGGATGTTAAAGTGAGTAAAAGCGCTTAAAGAGAGTGCAAAAGTTCTCAAAGAACAAAAAAGTTCCAATAAGCTACTACAAAATGCGAGAAATAAAAAAGATTTTTTTTCTTTTCGCCTGGCTCACCACTGCAAGAGAAAATAGTCCTTGTGTGTCAGTTATAAATAAAATTAATGCTATGCAATTTTCGGCATGTAAGGGGAATTTGTATAAATATTTTTAAAAGGGAATATTCTTCAAATATTGAAAATAATACAATCTGTTATAGTTGTAAGGCATGTAAGGGAAATTGAATTTTTAACATTAATCTAGAAGAAAGTCTCTATACTATATGTGGCTATTTATACATATGATACAGTATTTGTTCATAAATTGTGAGTATACGATTTTAGGACACCAAACCAATTCTAACAGAAAGATGGAATGCTGTAATTATAATTTCAGACGATCCTGTTTCTTTTAAATTCTTATAGAATCCTCAAGAAATCGTCACAAAATCATCAGTGTTAATGAAAATTTCGTTACAAATGACGCATATTTCACAAATTGGTCACAATGTGCCTTCAAAGCATTGTCGCTTTCGTCACAAGTACGTCACCATGTTATTGCCTAACTAGCCACAAATGACACATTTTTCACATATTTTTCACACCGTGACTTCACAAAGTGACGTCACAAACGGGCTCTAAAACGGCCATAAAGACTTCGCATTCTAGCCACTATGAATTCACATCGACGTCATGTGACGTCACATCGACGGTCACAAAGTCACAGTGTGACTTCACAACGATGTCGACATGACGTCACCATGTCTTACTGGACATTACTATTCCAGGGTAATTATTTTAATAGCTGTTATTGAATTTTAATGACAGTCTGTCCGTTTTAGGGAAATTTATATGCATGTGAGATACTTTTGGACTATATAAAATATTGTACTTATTTATATTTACTGTATGATTATATGTATACTGTATTGTTGTACTGTACTCATAATGTTGATTTCTGTAGCCTTTTTATCCGCATTTAATATAGTAACAATTTCATTATTCATTTTAAAAATTATGATCCATGCCAAAATTTAGACAGACTCTAAGTTAATGAAATTAAACTACTACTAATACTTTATATATCTAAACTAATACTTGATAATGTGAAGTTAATTAATATAAAAATATTCTTATTTTATGAGATTTATAAATAAATTTCTACGTTAGCATTTTTGCAACAATTAAACCATTTAAATATATATATATATATAAATAAAGAAATAAAACTTCCTATGTGAAACATTTAAAAGAAAACATATTGCATAGCTGTAGATTTGAAAATTTGTTTATTTTATGTCTTTGCCAAAATTTAAAATTTGCATAATCATAGGGCTGCAAATCAATTCAGAAATTTCTAAAACTGTATTACTTTTTTCACCGTTTAAACAACAGCTGAAATCAAGCTGTGTAATAAGTTTCTGGCGAACAATTTTCGAATCGAAATAGAAAAGAAAAGGTAAAAAAGCAATTCTAACTTTTGCTGCGTTGAAATTTTTTTCATTAACTAAGTACTCTAGATAGTAGATGAAAGGATTTCAATCAATAAGAAAGTTCGAATTTAAAATAAAGATAGGGAAACTTTTCCCATTTTCTGTACAATATTTATTTGTGTAAAAGTTTAGAAATTTCACATTGTACGATTTTTAAAATGATGATACTTTTTTTCACTTAACTAGAAAATTTGATAAAGGCTAGAATTTATAATTTTTGCGTTTATAAGTTGAGACAAGTATAAAACATGGACATATGAGTGATTCTCACATAAATTTGACTTTTTAGTCCTTTAAAAATAATTTCTATTTTAGTATATATTCTTGACTTTATTTTATTTCTTATATTATAGAAAATGCCATTTCACGATTGTATAAGAATATTAACGAGATAAATAATTGTTGAACGATTTTTGGGTTCAAAATGTAGCATTAAATTCCTTAAGTCCGTTGTCCCTCATGATGATTTTCAGGTTTGGAGCTGTCTGAATGAAATTGTTTTAAGAAAAATATTTATACTTACTTTTTTAACAAACCTAGATCTATTTTTTAATTGAAATGTGTAACAATAATTAAGGTGTGCATATTTTTAAAGTTGCTATCATTTGTTTTACTCTGCCGATTTTATATTCCTTACCATCCCTCTTACTAAAATCATGCAGAAAATCACACCAGATGCAGCCACAGAGTCTTTTTCATTTTTTTCTCATCGATTCTAGAGAAAAAATATTTGCAGCTCTTTGACATGAAATTTCTGCAGAATTTAAATTTATGTTTAAGCCTCAATTTCAAGCATGGTATTTTTTATGGTATTCTTATAGTCGACAAGAAATATTCTGAACTTTTAGATGTAAATTCAATTATTCAGTTCCATCTAAATAACTGTTGCTAAAAATCAGTGAACATTGCGGCTACCACTTAGGCTTAACAAGACTTGCTTGAAAAAAGATAGTAAATTCCCTTACTGTCATTTACTTACCGTCTTTCTTCAATTTCAGTATTAAATGGAAGGTAAGGTTTTCACAGGGAAAGTACAGTATGAAATATTTATGTAAAACAACAACATGTTTAGTTATAACAACAGGAACAAGAAAACTGAAAACTGGAACTTAAAAAATGCTATTTTATTAAGTTGAATTTCACAAGTGTCTTATTCTTGAGAAATAAAATTCTGTGAGAGTGGTTCATATATACAACTATCAGCTCCATTTTAGGTAGATTTCGTAAGAAACACTACATATTACATTCACCCCTATGTTGGAATTTCTGAAAAAAAAATTCAGATCTACGCCGATCAAGACCCCTAGAACACAAAACCACAACCAGAGCAAAACTTCATATATACATATATATATAAGCTCAAAAAATGTTAAAAATAAAAACAAAAATAAAAATAATAATAAAATCCATGCAATAAGTGCTACAGCTGCAAATAACCACACAGATTATATATAGCACATTATGCATGAAATGCATTCCCAGAATCTCGCACCATAATTAAACTAAGAATAAACAACAAATATCAAAGAAATTTCAACATATATAATCTGAAAAAGAAAAAAACAAGTAAAAACAACCAAAAAGCTGTGTGGTCCGGTGGGGGAGTGCTCGTGATATGCTTTCAATTATTTTTAAGCACTTGATTTATGCTTTGCGACACTCTGGCCGAAACCCACCGCCACCACTGAATAATAATTTGTTGTGTATGGTAATTAGTCTGAAACATTCCTGTGCTTTTATAAAATTCCCACTGCTGACGAGGCAATAGCGTTTTGGTTGTTTTTTCTTGGTTATTTTCTTTTTCAGGTTATATCTGTTGAAATTTCTTTGATGTTTGTTGTTTATTCTTAGTTTAATTATGGTACGAGATTCTGGGTCTACCGAATGCATTTCATACATAATGTGGTATGTATATGTATATATATATATATATATATATATATATATATATATAATTATTTTACGAACACGATAACTTCCATATTTCTGATCAAATCTATCAAAGTGTAACATAAAATCAAGACCAGAAAATCTCTGTCAAGATCGTTAATGGGACAAATCGGACAAAGGGCGTGGAAATGGGAAGGGTATATGTGAAAACAGAAAAATCATCAAAACATCTTATTTATGATTCTTATCGAATCAATTTAAAGTTATTATTACTTCTAGGAAAAGAGCCTAAAATTTATGTATAACAGATTTTTTATATCATTAAAAATGGCCTCAAGTGGCGAAAGAAATAGTGTTTTAAGAAGAAAAAAATTCACAACTTCGTGAATTCACAAGATATCAAATCCACTTAATTTTTTTCATACATCTTCTTAATATTACCTGCAACTTTTATATTGACAAGTTGTTGAGAGGACCAATTCTTACAACAAAACAAAATTTATAAGAAAAGAGGCTGGGGATTGAAGAAGACAAAATTCATAACTTCGCCAATTCAGAGGATCATCCTCTTAAATTTATTTTAAAACTTCTTAATATTATCTACAACTTTTGTACTGACAAGGACCAACACTTACAGCAAACAAAAAGGGAGGAAGGATTGTATAGAAGAAAAAACATTGAAATCTACCTGTGCCTGGTAAGGCGAGGCGGCAGGGATTTTTTATCATTAAAATTGTCATAATAAAAATTTTTCCTATGCAACAAACTGTTAAAATGCAACAAACATTTATATATTTAATTTAACATGCGTAAAAAAAAATCGGACAGAAGAATTCTACAATTTTATTAATACTTTATTGCTATATTTCCAAGAATTTAACTAGATTTCTTATGTTGAGCAATGGAACAATACAAGCGTATTGCTATACTTCCTTGTTGCTGAAACTTTACATGTGCAGCATATATGTGACCTACAGAGACAATATGGAGCCCTTCAGAAATTAAGATTAACTATAGTATAAAACTATATGAAGGGTAACTAAATTTAAAATTTAAAAAAGTAAAGCTATTAGAAAGATACAAATTAATTTAAAAGAATAAACAAATAAAATGATATATATATATATAAAGTTAAAAATAGAACAAAAAACATTATCTGCAATGTTTATATATATATATATATATATATACAGGTGAAGGACAAAATAATAAGAACATCTGTGAAATAATGGAAAATCTTTATTAATAGAGGGTTGGACCACCCTTTGATTGATGTACAGATTTAATGCGACGTGGGATAGATTCATAAAGGTCATGGACAATATTTAAAGGTATATTAAGTCATTCCTTCTGCGGAACGGTCTCTAATTCCAAAAAGGCTGGATGGAGGAGGAAATCGGGAACGAAGTTTGGACTACAAATAGTCCCACAAATGCTCAATAATATTCAAGTCCGGAGATTGAGGAGGCCAGGCAAGATGTTCAACTTCTTCGTCATGCTCTTTGAACCATGCTTGAACACCCTTAGCATTCTGGATAGGGGCATTGTCGTCTTGAAAAAGCGGTCGCTCTCCAGAGAATACAGTCTGGACAAAAAGATGGCCATGGTCCCCTAGAATGCTTAGATAGTGATTGGAGTTGATTCTCCTATGCAGACTAACAAGTGGTCAAAACACCGCGCCAAGATATCGCACTCCATACCATAATGGAACCACCCCATGCTTCACAGTCGGCAAGAGGCATTCAGAATTAAACGCTTCTATAGGCGTTCTCCAGACATAAACACGTCCGGTCGACTGAAATAGTGTGAATGACGATTCATCTCACCATATTACCTGTTTCCACTGCTGTGGAGACCAGCCTTTGTGATCTCTGCGCCATTGGCGTCGCTTGAAAGCATTAGTTGCTGTCAGCAAGGGTTTACGAATTGCCACTCTGCCATAAATGTCCGCAGCATGAAGTTCCCTTTTGACAGTTTTGGTTGAAATTGGGTCCTGGAGATGACTGTTCATTTCGGATGTTATCTCGGATAACGATTGCTTGTGATTTCTGGCTACTATGCGCTTCGAGACCCGTCTATCCCTATCACCAAGCTTTGACTTTCGGTCACTGTTGTGCTTTGAAGACTTCGTCTTACCCTCTTTCGGGTATGCTGTCATAACAGCTGATACCGTACTCTTTGCAAACCCCAAAAGGTTTGCCGTTTCCGCAACCGATGCTCCACTTAAACGCGCTCCGACAATCATTCCTCTTTGGAACTCGGACAGGTCTGACATTTCAATTTATCACAGACAGTTCGATAGACGCATGCAACGCAGGTGACTGCTGTTAAGAGACTGATACCTTTCTCTTTCACGCTCACTAGGTGGCAGACTTCTGTTGCAGGTGGCGCGGCAGTACTGCAGGTGTGAAATACGTCATACTGCTTCACAGGTGTTCGTATTATTTTGTCCTCCATCTGTATACATATACATATATATGTATATATATATATATCAGTGGCGTGGCGTGAAATTTCTCGGTGGTCATCGCAATTATTTAAGTTTGTGGTGAAAAATTATTAACTCTAAAATTCAAGGTTGAATGTTCAAAAAAGAAACTTTAAATCTTACCTTCACTTATACATGAACTCCAAATGTTCTGCTAAAACTGGATCGTAGAGTTTTAAAAGCTTATTAAGAGTTTTAAAATATTGCTTGGTCATCGCCGCATCCAGCGATGACCGGACGCCACGCCACTGATATATATATATATATATATATATATATGTATATATATAACCATTAATTAAGCATTACCAACCATCATCAAAAACTGAAATATTGTGAATGATTGACTACCGATATATATATATATATATATATATATTTGTGAATGATTACACACGCCTGCGAAATTGAAGTTTTTAAAAAAATACAAGAGAAGTTTTCGCTGATTTTTATGTTATTTGATGTGCTGATTTCGAAAATGACCTGCATTTTCCCCCCATCACGTCAGGATTTTTTATAAAATGATATCAATATTTTTCCTAAAATACGCAGGCCTGCGATGAAAAAAATACAAGGGAACTGAGAGCTGAACATTATACATTTTTTTGTGCTAATTTAAAAAACAATAATGAAAAATACCTATCACGTCACGTTTTCCGGAAAATTAAATTTTACTTGTTTTTTTTTTTGAATATTTACCACAAATGACCCACTCCATGTTCCTGTCTCCTGAGCTCGCGCGCACGGTGGACGTGCATCTTGAACAGACCTGTATTCTGTAAAGGTCTGTTCAAGATGCAAACGGACCGCGCGCGCGCGAGCTCAGGAGACAGGAACATGGAGTGGGTCTTTTGTGGTAAATGTTCCTAAAAATCCAAGTAAAATTTAATTTTTCGAAGAAAACGTGACGTGATAGGTATTTTTCATTATTGTTTTTTAAATTACCACCAAAAAATCTATAATGTTCAGCTATCACCCTCATAGCATGCATGGTTACGGTGACGTCGTTGTGACGTCACTGTGAGTCACTGTGGTCACGTCACATCTGTGACCAAAATGCCACCACTCAGTGATGTCACATTGTGACTGAGATGTGAACTTCTTAGAAAACTTTGAAAAATTACAAAAAATATTCAAAACCTGTTATTTATGTAAAATTATATTTTCTGGCAATTAAAAAAAATTGTGACGTCACTGTTATGACACTGCATGTAACGTACGTCACGTCACATTTGTGACGAAAAAAATCACCATATTGTAAGTCACAGTGTGACAAAAATATGAACATCAAAAATCTTTGACAATGAACAGAAATATTACATGCCCGAGTTACAGCGACATAAGGAATGAAAATATATTAGTGGATAGGAAATAGTAAATTCGGACACGAAAAGAGAAGGGGGGGGGGGCAGAAAAAAATGCACGGTAGAAGTATCAACAAACTAGATTTTCATGCTATATTTTATCAATTTCTTATTTAAGACAGTGAAAGTATACTTTTTTATGATTTCAATTTTATCTACCATTGCAATTTAATCCTTCACTGATTGTTATTATTATAAAAATGTTTCTCGGGAAAATGGTACGTATTGGAGCAATTTGGATAACATATTTAGAATTAGGAATATTACATTTGTACACTTTACATATTTAGTTTTCAGGGAGGAAGTTGTTTTATTTATTTTTTTATTTTATTTTATTTTATTTTATTTTATTTTTTGTCGACCAGTGGTATTCTAAACCCTTCTGTGGTTTCAAACTAAAATTTTCTATTACAGTTAAGTCTGTAGCTTTTAATGAGCACGTAGAAAGAATACTCAGAGTTTAGTCATATATGCATTTCTTACTTTAGAATTTGCATTCAAGTCATATTTTTTCCTGTTAGTGTTTAACTATTTTAAATAACTATTTTTTTTTAAATTCTACTTCTTTCAGACTTTTTAAATAAAACTAGTATTTTCCGAAAAAATATGTATACAAATTTTATACAAAACCCATGATATAATTATTCGTATTTCAAATTCGTGTTTTAGAGATATGACTTTAAAAAAAGTTATTTTAAAATTGTTTTATTCTACAGAAAATGAATATGAAAAAAATGACAGATTGACAAAGAAATTTTTTTTATCCTGTATACTCTCTTTTCATTTATTAAGAAGATACGTATTTATTTATTAGGTGTAAAACAAACTGTACTTTAAAAAAAAGAAAGAAAAAAGGCAGGTGTTTCATTCAAATAGAAAATTTTCATTACAGATACTCTCATAAAGGTAAAATTACTGCGCATTTAAACTCTGTTGTGTACAAAAAAAAAAAAAAACTTATAATAATACAGTAGGAGCACCTGCTTGGTCAAATATCGTCTGCGCTCAATGAAAACCACAGAATAAAATAAGGATCAGAGAACTTCTGACACGGAGAGTTAGTTTTTTTAAGCTAACAGAAATATGCCTGACAATTTGGGATAAAATACGGATATTATTAAAATATTTATGGAACTTAAAAGGTATGTCTTATTTAATTTAAATTTTTTGTTCCTTTTTGACAGATTATTACATGAGTTAAATAGTTGTATGTCATATGCAATGAGACTGATCTGGTATTCCTTTCAAAAGCAATATGGCGATGGAAAGATTTTTGAGAAATTGTAAAATGCATTTAATTCATCTATTATAGTTTGTTGTTGTTTAATAGTACAATTATAAATACTAATTATTTAGTGTTTTTCAAATTGCTATATTTTTTTTAATTGTATTTAAGCGTTTTTTTTTACTGTTTGTGATTTTAATCAAACATTTAATTGTAGACATTCAGAGTCAGTTATTAAATTTTCTTTGATTATAAACTCATTTTCTACATTTTCGATACATTTATTTTATTGGCATTAAAAAATAAAATATAATATTTAAGAATTGAAATAAAGTGTTTTTCATGCCCGATAAAGTTGAAAAGTGTTTATGACTTCGGTTTGTCTGGCCGTCTGTCCGCGCTCTAACTCGCGTAAATATACTCGGATTGACCTAAAATTTTTGGATGTTATTGACGTTTACCATAGCAAGACCCTTATTTGTAATGAAGTTTGTAGCATGTTTAGTTCATTTACAGGGACAGTCAATCGTATTCCATTACATTACGGCACGTGGGAAAAAAATCGTTTCAAATGATTTTTAATGATTTTACACGCTTTCAAACACAATAAAATTGATACGCATTTATGAAGCGCACTAAAATGTGCATTCCATAGAATATGCGATGCAAAGAATAGTTATTGTTCATTTACAGGGCTAAAAAGGAATTCCAATACATAATGATATAGGGGTGGAGGGAATTGTTTGCGGCGTACTTTATTTATGTTAATCTATTTGATATGTAATGAAATTGATATACGTCGTTGATGTTTACATACTATGAATTATTTCATGTATAATACGAAGTGTATATAGCATTTACAGGGACACACAAAATATTTCAGATACTATATTGTATCCGAAGTACTGTTCATTAGCTATGATTGCTGGAAATACATTTTAATTATGATATGCACTTTTATGATTCACTACATTTATGCATAGTATATGGTGTATGTATATATGCTATAATTCATATACAGGACTATACAAAAGTATTCATAAGGGTTACTGGGTATTGCTTAAAGGTGGTTTTTAAATAAGTTATGCATTTTAACGCTGCACTGTATTTAATTTACTAAGAAATGTTTGTAGTAGATAGATAAAATGATATACAGGGTCACGCAAAGAATTGGATACGTTGCCGTCTATGAATTATAATTTCTGGAAATGTGATTTCAGCAGTTTTAAGAGTGTTTTAGCTTGAACTAAATTTTAACTAGACAGTGGCGTGTAATAAAGGTTCTAGGTAAACTACAGGGTTGTACAAAATTATTTAAGTATGTTTCCATATATTAGTATAAATTGCTGAAAGAGAATTTCAACCTGCTATGCGTTTCCTTGATAAACTAAATTTTTCCATTATATAGTATATATATATCAATCTACAGATCAAATACAGGACTGTTTAAAAGAATTAGAAAACATATTTGGCTGTGGATGGTAGGGTGTCAACGATTTTAATCGGTTGATTTAAATCAGCGATTAAATCGTGATTTTAATCAACCGATTTTTTAAAAAAAATCATTGATTAAAATCAAAAATTTTCTAAATGTTTAAAATGTCAAAAAAAGTATTAAAATCTAACATGAACATAATTTGAAAGTTTCTACAGGTATTTTGACTTATGAATAAACAAAAAAAGAGCTTTAAATAATTGTTTCTAAGCTTAATTCATTAGTATTGTAAAAAAATTAAAAACAGTTTAGTTTGTAAAAAGCATTGTTTTTAAGTTTTTATCCAAATTAAAACAGTTTCATTTAAAAATGATATTTAAATCTAACATAATTTGCAATGTCATAATTCCCTTTAGGTAATCAATTTATGCATTATTTTATATAAAATACACATAGCAAGTATAATTACATTTCTACAAGTAAAAGAATAAATAGTAATTAATAGCAATCTCAAGTTAAAGAAGAATGAAAGAATGGCATCTGCTCAGCAGCTAAATTGTAAATGAATGCATAAGAGAAAAAGAAATAATTGGTATAAAAATGCTAAGCACAGCAAGAGCTTCTTTGGTATAGGTTAAATAAATGTTTATTATTATTATTATTATTATTATTATTGTAACTCATATATATTAAAAAATTGAACCATTGAAAGCTAATAGAGGTAATAATGCTGTTAGTTAAATATTTTGAGGATTTCAGATATTAGTGGCTAACTTATATTTATTCTATATGAATGGGTTTAACTCATTTTCTTTCTTTTTTTTTTTTTTGGTTAGCATAGACGTACATGTGTGTAAGTATAGATTTTGGTGGTTTACAGAAATTTTCCTAAATACAAATGCAAAATGAGCTGCAAATAATATTTGTTAATTTTGTTATTTGTGCTACTAACTAATGAAATTACTTATTTGCAGTTTTTATTAATTCTGTAATTACTTATACTGCTTCTTCTAGGCCATTTTTTGTAATGGTGCCACACCATGCCCCTTTTGAAATTGGCAAAATGCACCCTGCCTTAAAAAAAGAAAAAAAAAAGTTGAAATTTACCTGTAGTTGTAGCCAGAGATTTCTTGTAAAAAACTTCCCCATTCAGCAGTATTCTAAATTCATGTGGAAAAAATCTTGCAAAAATATGGAACTTTATTTCTTTAGAAAAAACAGGATATTATTAAAATATGTTATTTAATTGTATTTTTCAATTTGTTATTCATAAAATTATTAAAAATTAATGACACTTTACTTATAATGCTAAAAAATATTCTTTTTTTTTCCTTACATCATTACTAAACACATTACTAATACATTTCCTCATGAAATAGTGCCCGTTTTTTGAACTAGCATCCTGTCCCTTTTTCTTTCTAAAATGAATTATTATCATTTTAATAATTAAGGCTTAAAAATGTATAATATGTTCCTAATTAGAGAGTTGATTGTTTAATAATTAATTTGAAGTAATGTTAGCTATTTAATATAAAATGCAGTTAATAATTTTCATAAATGTTAAGTATCACTAGTATTTATAAAGTTTTACATAATTATTACAATATTAATGTGTATAACATTATTGTATAATATTACCTAATGAAACTACTAATTTGCAGTTTTTATTTCTGTAATTACTAACTAACAATTATAATTTTATTAATTAAAGTGTAAAAACATAGATTATGTTAGCAATTAGTGGTGTAATTGTTTTGGAAACCTAAAACTCATGATAGTTATTCAGTATTTGAACGCTGGGAAAAAAATCATAAAAATCTGATTTAAATGAAAAAAATCTGATTTAAATAAAAAAAATCCGATTTTTTTTTTTTTTTTTTAATTATGATTTTTTTACACCTTAGTGGATGGTAACTGCGTAAATCAGTTTTTCAAATGTTTTACGCGTTTACATGTTTACTTAGTTATCTTATTTACGTTATTTACCCAGATGTCTTGTTAAAACATTTAGAAAGAGTTGGAAAGTGTTTTATAATCTATGCCTAACGCATGATATTTCTTACTTGTTGTTTCTATTTCCCAGATCAGTCTTTTCATATAAAACATACCAAATCTAATTAGCTCATATTCACAAAATACAATATATATGGGAATAAAAAATTTAAATAAATAGGGCTTATCATGTAGTTCTATAAGTAACAGTTGTATTAAGAGGCCACACTAGTCACGGCATGAAGTTCGAACGCTAATGATAAGTCTATGGCAACAATGTTTTCAAATATCTTGCTTGATTTTTAATATTTTTAAATGATTTTTTTTGCACAGGATAGCTGAGGACTATCTGTTTACGGGCTATTTTTTACTTTTCCGATTTTCGTTGTAGTTTAATTCTCAGGATCCTGTCAATTTAGGATCCAGTGAAATTCGAGGTGTTGTGTCCTTTTTAGTCTTATAACATTCATATCAGCAAAATTCAGGAAAATTTTTTTAATAACAACGAAAATATAGAGTTTAAGCTTTCCAATAATATGCTTTCAATAGTTCTACTACAATTAGGCTGAGCAAAATTTGTAAAGATTTTGATGAAACATGTGTCAAAAACGGCCTCGTAATGATATGTTGCCCGCCCAATATCGGACATGAAAACACCGCCCTATTAAAAATCTGATTGGCTAAGACCGACACATTTTAGCAAATGGAAACTATTTCATATTTCCTTTGGTGTGATTGGATTATTGTAACGTGGTAAAATAGATCACTCCTATTTATACTTTGGATTTATTCTTTTCTATGATTATTGTTTAACTTTGACAAAATACTCTTGAAAGAATGAAATATTTCAAATTCTATATTTCTATGAATAACGAAGGAAATTACGCATTTACTTTGTATATATAAAATTTTAGAGCCGTATACAGGGAGGTAAAACATGTACAAGTTACTAGGGGACAAAATTTCAGCCCGAGTTTAATACAGTGTTGAATTCAGTCACTTTTATCCGGGAGGGATTTCCGAGGATCCGGGGGGGGATAATAGAGTTCTAGGGGGAAATTGCACTTTTTGACCATTGAAAATGCAAAATATCGAATCTTCCGGGGTGGGGGAAACTCATCGCTCCGGGAGGTGGATGTCCCCCCCCCCCCGGGCTACCCCCTGAATTCAATATTGGTTTATTAAGTAAAACGGTAAAAAAAATAGACGCGTTGTTTTTAAAGTAATTTTAAGTTAAAATAGCTAACAAATAATAAAATTACGAAGTCAGAATTTGCTAGAACATGTTTGTGGACTGGCCAGGAGACTGGGTTTCAAGTTTCCTATTCTTGTATATGTATAAAATATTCGACAATTTAACATTTTAATTTCGAAAAACAGTTTTTTTAATTAAAAATCAGCAGAACTTAAAGTTGGTAAGTTTTAAAGATTGTTAACTTTAAAATTGTAGATCAACTTGTTCAAATTTTTAAAGAAATACTTTTAATATTCATTACTTTAATATTTATCATTTTTAAGGGTACAGTACACCTTTAAGAGTCGAGAACGAAATTTGTCCTGTGTAACACATCTTTTTTTAAGAGCCCACTTCAGACACGAGAAGAAAGGAAAAGGTTAATATTAAGTCTATGGGGGCGTTATTTTGAAATTTCTCGCTTTGATTTTAATATTACTGAATGATGTTTTTTGCACAGGATAGCTGAGGGTGATCTACAACCAGGCTAGTTTTTACCTTTTCGATTTTTGTTTCAGTTTTTTTTTTTTTTTTTTTTTTTTTTTTTTTTTTTTTTATATTAGGATAGTTTAAATTTCAGAACGGATTCCAACCGGTTATGAAAGTAAAAGTATATATATATATTTTAAATATCTGAAACCAAATTTGAAAAACTAAAAACTAGCCCGGTTATAGAGCGTCCTCAGTTATCCTATGCAAAAAAAAATTCATTTTAAATTTTTAAAAAGGAAGCGAGATATTTGAAAATAACGCTCCCATAGACTTAACATTAGCGCTTTCATATTTTCCCCCGTTACTAGTGTGGGTTCTCATGTAACGTAAAGGTATTATTTTAACTGTTAGGAAACGGGAAAATTTATCATTAACTATAATAATGTAAAACTGAAAGTTATGAGACTATAAGGTAAAATATAGCATTTTATAAAAGTCTGTCAACTAGCAAATTTATTTTTCAATACGTATTGTAACGGAATCCTGGTTTAAATGGAATATTTTCAAGATTCCCCTAAAAATATCTTACAATTGTATGTGCAAAGACGGAAAAAACCCACCTAAAACGGTATCTCGCACTTATTGTTTATGTTTTCATCTTACCAGGTTTATAGTGTCATGTTTTTAGCATGAGGGGGTCGAATTTTAATTACTATTAGGCCCCGCGTTTTTCTCTACGCCCTCTGTATTTTCTATATGTATATCCAACATTATTACACACTTCAACAACGTATTTCAGTTACATCACAATCCAAGTATATGTACGCTAGTTAGAGTACGGACAGACAAGCAGTCAAGCCCAACTCATAAACATTTTCAACTATGTTTAGCACTCTCCAACATAGTTGAAAAATGTTTATGATTTGGGCTTGACTGCTTGTCTGTCCGTACTCTAACTAGCGTACATATACTTGGATTGTGATGTAACTGAAATACGTTGTTGAAGTGTGTAATAATTTATACTTCATGACATGGACATTCAAAAGTATTCTTTTATATTATGGCCTATGTGGAAAAATCATTTGCGGTGTATTTTAATGATGTAAAGCAATTTAAACATAAAATCTATGCACCTTATTGAAGTGCACAGGTTCGTGTACAGGGGAATTCAAAAGTACATTTCTTTATATTGTCGACTATGAAGAAAAAACGTTTTACGGCGTATTTTAATAATGTTTCTCTGTTGTAAACATAGCGAAATGGATATGAATTCATGAGGTGTACTAACATGTTTGCTGATAGGGTTGCAAAGCATTTATCATTCATTTACACTATCACAGAAAAGAATTCAGTTTTATTACAGAAAAAACTGCTCGCGGCGTGTTTTAGTTCTGTTTCAACATTTTAAACAAGATGAAATTCATATACGTTACTGAGGTTTACTACAAGATGCTTACATTAGAATATGATGTGAATCACATTTTATTTCATTTACAGGGGCACATAAAAGTTGCTGGATACAATAATGTATACGAAGTATTCTCTATTAGGGATGATTGCTAAAAGTCAGTTTTCACCTATGATATACTTTTTTAATACTAGATTATACATATGATTTCTATAGACCGTGTATAGGGCTACGCAAAAGAACTAGGAAGAATTGCTGAGAATGAGAGTGAATTGCTATTTTTTTTTTAAATTTAATTCTACATTTTCAAGCTCAACTATATTTAGAAAGATGTGTTTGTAAAATATAAATATAACAAGGCTATTCAAAGAATTGGATGCATGCGCGCACCTATGAATGATAATTTCTGGAAGTACGATTTCAGTTGTTTTAAGAATGTTTATACTGCAATAATTTTGATCTTAACATGTTGCGTGTATATAAACTTGTTCGAATGCAAGGGCTGTACAAAACAATACTGGCGTTAATTGGTAGAAATTGCTGAAAGTTTACTTTAATCTGCATTAATCGTTTTCTTATTATATTAAATTTTACCATTTTTTCATGCCGTTAAAACAAGCCTAAGAATATCCATTGATGACTTTGTCATTTTAATTTTTCAATAATTTGAACAATTTAAATTTACTAAGATTTAACAAAAACTTAAAGTTAGTAAGTATTAAAGAATGTTTACTTTGAAAGTTTTGATCAACTTGTTTGAAACTTTAAAGGAATATTGTTAATATTTATTACTTTTAATATTTGTTATTTTTAACAAAAAAGTACACCTTTAAGAGCCGCAGAAAATGTGAAATTTGTCCACATCTTTAAGAGCCCACTTCAGACACGGGAAGAGATAAAAACTCTAATTTTAAGTCTATGGGGGCGTTAATTTCAAATTTCTCGCTTTATTTTAATAGATTTTTGCATTGGACAGCTGAGGACGATCAACAACCAGGCTAGTTTTTACTTTTTCGATTTTGGTTTTAGTTTTTTTTATAATATTAGGATAGTTTCAATTTCAGAACGGATTCCAATCGGTTCCGAAAGAAAAAACTAAATATAATAATATACAAAGCTATCCAAAGAATTGTATGCATGCACGCCTATGGATAATAAATTCTGGAAGTGCGATTTAAGTAGTTTTAAGCATGTTTATACTGGAATAAATTTTATCTTAACATGTGACGTGTATAAAATCTTGTTGCTAATGTAAGGGCTGTACAAAAGAATGCAAATACACTTCCGTTAATTGGTAGAAATTCCTGAAAGTTGATTTTCATCTGTATTACTCATTTTCTTATTATATTAATTTTTAGCATATTTTTCATGCCGTTAAAACATGCCTAAGAACATTGATGACTTTATTATTTTAATTTTTCATAATTTGAACAATTTAAATTTACTAAGTTTTAACAAGAACTTAGAATTCGTAAGTTTTAAAGATTGTTAACTTTAAAAGTGTTGATCAATTTGTTCGAAACTTTAAAAAAAAAAATTAATATTTATTATTTTTAATATTTGTCATTTTTATAGGGACAGTATACCTTTAAAAGTCGCAGAAAATGCGAAATTTGTCCTGTGTAACATATTTTTTGTTAAGAGCCCGCTCCATGCACGGGAAGAAATGAAAATGCTAATTTTAAAGTCTATGGGGGCGTTATTTTCAAATTTCTCGCTTTGATTTTAATATTTTTGAATGATTTTTTTTTTTTTTTTGCATGGATAGCTGAGGGCGATCATCAACCAGGCTAATTTTCACTTTTTCGATTTTAGTTATAGTTTTCTTTTATTATGATAGTTTCAATTTCAGAACCGATTCCACAAGTTTCGAAAGTATAAGTAATTTTTTTTTAAAATATCTCTAACAAAAATCAAAAAAGTCAAAAACAGCCCGGTTGTAGATCGTTCTCAGCTATCCTATGCTAAAAATTTCATTTTAAAATATTAAAAAGGATGCGAGATATTTGAAAATAACGCTCCCTAGACTTAACATTAGCGCTTACATTTTTTCCCCGTTACTACACTGTAAAAAAAGAACTAAATTACGAAAATACTACTGGCAATCTAGACGATAGTACTATTTCCGTATTTTAACGGAACTTTTTCCCTTTAATTTACAGAAAAAATCCGTTAAATTCCAGAAAAAAACGGAAAATTTTGTGTAATTTACCGTAAAATATTTCCTTTAAAATAAGGAAATAGTACTGGCGTCTAGATTGCAACTAGTATTTCCGTACTTTAGTCTTTTTTTTTTTTTTTTTTTTTTTTTTTTTTTTTTTTTTTTTTTTACAGTGTTGTGTGTGTTCTCACACAACCTAAAGATATTTTTTGTAACGGTAAGGAAACGCGAAAATTTATCATTAACTATAATAATGTTAAACTGAAAATAAGGAGACTGTATGGTAAAATATTGCATTTTATAAATGTCTGCTAGCTAACAAATTTATTTTCTGATACGTAGCTGTAACGGAACCCTGGTTTAACGGAATTCTCATTATTCCCCTAAAAATACCCGGCAATTGTATCTGCAAAGACGCAAATAACCCATCTAAAAAGGTATTTCGCACCTATTGTTTATGTTTCCGTCTTACCAAGTTTTATAGTGTCATGTTCTCAGCATGAGGGGGTCGAATTTTAATTACAACTAGGACCCGCATTTTTCATGAACTCTGCCTTTTTCTTTGGAGGGAAAATAAAATTTGATGTCGATACGAGTGTGTTTCGAAAGGTTATCAGCCCGACAAAGAAAATAAAAATTTTGACAATATTTCATTTTTTTAACGTAGTTCCTTACAACTTATAAAATTTAAACCAACGAGTTTCCGACTTTTTATTATCTTCAGTATAATAAGCCTTATCTAACTTTGGAAATGAAGTGGTGGTCTCTGCTTTACCCCCATATTTTGAAGTGAATTTCCGACTACCGAGCCATTTCTTCAGGCTTGAGAAAAGGAAATAATCGCTGGGAGCAAACTCCGGTGCATGTGGAAGCACTACAGAGCGTAGGTCATTGACTTTCGTAGCGCGTTTTCGTTCTACAGGCATGTGTTAACGAATGTGTTAAAGAACACTTTTTTTTTGCTCAGGTATGGACGTTTTGTTGGAATAAGCACTCTTTAATTGGTCCCGTAGAAATGCATAACACTGTCCGGTAACGATTCTACCTTTTTGCCGGTGGTCTATGGTCACCACACTTTGTGAATTCCGAAAACCGTATCCATGGCTTTTCCAGCAGATGGAACCGTTTTCACTTTCTTTGGCGCAATTTCAGCTGCTCTTTCACATTGTTTAGATTGCTGTTTCATCGCTAGTGAATAATGGCGGTTTCATGTTTCATCCACCGTTATAAGACGTTGGCGAAAATCAGCAGATTGGTTAAGTTTTCTAACTTAACTTGAAATCACCATAGTCCACATTACTAAAGACAGTGGGCCATCTGCCTTCTTTTGAGAAAAAAAAAAAACGAGCAGTGAAGATGGAGAAACTCATAAAATGATAAAGAAAGGGGGGGGGGGTGTGAAGGAGATCAATTTCACGAGGTTTAATTTGATTATGTTAATAAATGAAATGTTTTCATAAAGGAATTTTCAGCAGAAAGTCCACCCAAATCAGCATTTTATTGCAAAGTATATCTATACTAATATTATAAAGAAGTAAAGTTTGTTTGTTTGTTAGAGGTAATCTCTGGAGCTACCGAATCGATTTCAAAAGTAATGGTATCAAAATGATGGTGTTAGTCCACCTTAGAACATAGGCTATATTTTATGTCAGTGCCACTACCTCAAAGGGGATGCAGGAGCAAAAAACGTTCTAAAAATGCGATTTTTGCGTTACTGAAGGGCCAAAAAATATGAAATTTGGAATATTAGTTACTTATAAGATATAAATGATGTCTAAGAACAGTTCTTAAACAATTTGAAATTTAAAAGGGGTGAAAATGCACAAAAAGCGTTCTAAAAAACGTTCTAAATGGTAGTTTTTACACAATCTCAGGAAATACCAAACCGATTTAAAAAATATTGGTGTCAAAATGATGGTGACAACCCTTTCTGCAAGATTGGCTATGTTTTATGTTGGTGCCACTAAACCAAAGGGGGTGTAGGAGCAAAAAACGTTCTAAAAAACGTTCTAAATGGTAGTTTTTACACAATCTCAGGAAATAACAAACCAATTTAAAAAATACTGGTGTCAAAATGATGGTGACAACCCTTGCTACAAGATAGGCTATGCTTTATGTCGGTGCCTCTACACCAAAGGGGGTGCAGGAGCAAAAAACGTTCTAAAAATGCGATTTTTGCGTTACTGAAGGGCCTAGAAATATGAAATTTGAAATATTAACTACTTATTAGATATAAAGGATTTTTAAGAACAGTTCTTAAACAATTCGAAATTTGAAATTGTGAAAATGCGTGAAAAGCGTTCTAAAAAACGTTCTAAATGGGTGTTTCTACACAATCTAAGGAAATACCAAACCGATCTAAAAAATAATGGCGTCAAAATGATGGTGACAACCCTTGCTCCAACATGGGCTATGTTTTATGTCGGTGCCACTACCCGAAAGGGGATGCAGGAGAAAAACGTTCTAAATTGCGGTTTTTGCGTTACGGAAGGGCCTAGAATCGTGAAATTTGGAATGGTAGTTAGTTATAAGATATCAATGGTCTCTAAGGACATTTCCTAAAAAAAACAAAATTTTAAAGTGGGTCAAAATGCACAAAAAGCGTTGTAAAAACCTTTCTAAATTGCGATTTCTATGCAATCTCAGGAAGTACTGAACCGATTTCAAATATAATGGTGTACAAATGAAGGTGACAAATCTTTCTCCATGATAGGCTATATTTTATATCTGTTTCCACTACTCCAGAGGAGATGCAGGAGCAAAATGCGCGAAAAGCGTTCTAAAAACGTTCTAAATGCCGATTTGTCAGCAATATCTCAGGAAGAATCAAACTGATTTCAAACGTAATGGTAGGAAATTGATGCTGACAGCCTCTGCTCTTACATAGACGCTATTTTATGTCGGTATCACTATCACCTAGATGTTGCAGGAGCAAAAAAGCGTTCTAAATTTCGATTTTTGTGATCGGTAGTGGCTAGCAACTTAAAATTAGGCAAGGTACATATTTATTAGATATAAATGATCTTTAAGAACAGTTTCGAAAAAATTGGAAACTTAAAAAGGGGTGAAAATGCGCGAAAGCGTTCTGAAAACGTTGTAAATTGCGATTTCTACTCAATCTCTGGAAATACCAAAGCTATTTCAAAAGTAATGGTTGAAAATCAATGGTAACAGTCCCTGCTATAATATAGGTTATATTTTATGTTGCTGTCACTAACATCTGAGGGTTGCAAAAACAAAACATGTTCTAATTTGCATTTTTTGCACAACTGAGGGGTCTAACACATTGAAATATGGCATGGTATTTACTTACAAGATGCAACTGATTTCTAAGAACAGTCGAAAGAAAATTCAGAATTTAAAAAGATGAAGTGAGCGAAAAGCGTTATAAATTACAATTTTTAAGCAAACTTATAAAATACCAAACCGATTAAAAAAATAATGATGACAAATTGTTGGTGATAGAAACTGCTCAAAAACAAGCTATAATTTATGTCTGTGCCAGTACCACCAGAGGGTTGCAGGAGCTAAAAAATTTCTAAATTGCGATTTCTGTGATACTGAAAAGGCTAGAAACTTTAAATATTTCATGGTAGTTACTTATAAAATATAAATGCCCTCGAAGGACTGTCGAAAATAAATTCGAATTAAAAGGGGGTGAAGGGAAGGGGAGGTGCGAAAAGCGTTCGAAAAAAGTCCTAAATTACGATTTCTATGCAATTTCAGAGAATATAAACCGATTATAAAAGTAATAATAGTTTCGAATCAATGGTAACAGTCTCTGATTCTACACAGGCTATATTTTATGCCGATGATTCTACCACTTGGGGTTCACAGGAAAAACAAACGTTCTAAAAAAGGCCTTTAAAAGCTTTCTAAATTACGTTTCTGTGGAATATTAGGAAAAAACCAATTTCAAAATTAATTTTGGCAAATTAATGGTGACAGTTCCTATTTCAATATAGCCCTTTATCTTGAGAGAGGTGGTAGGACTTGGAATTTGACATGATAGTTAATTTTAAGATGTAAGAAGATGGTTTCTAAAAAATTCAAAACTTCAAATGAATACTGAAATGAGCGTATTAATTGAGCATAAAAGTTTCAAAATATTTTCTAAATTATCATTTTTTTAGTTATATTTCGTTTTATTAATTTAAGCCTCATTTCTGCATTTGTAATAATGATATTTAGTTAAACTGTGTTTTAAATAGTAATTGTATATAGTATTTGTATATAGTAATAGTAATTGTATTTAAATAGTATTGTAAATAGTAAATAGTAATGTTTTTGAATTATTCCTAAAAGTAATAAGTACCTTTTAATAAAATAACATATTACTTTTTAATAAAATAAAAATTTAGTTAGTACTTTTTAATAAAAATTAGACATATAAATATTACTTGGCATATTTCAAATATTACGCGACCAAAGTCGCGGGGTTTGCTAGTATCTGATAAAATCATATTAGAACCTCCACTTTTGAGTTTGCCAAATTTGATCTATAAGCGATGATCTAACGGAGGCAAATCAGGAAAATTTCTAACACTTATTTTAAAATGTTATTATTGTCTTAATTAACTGAAGTTATTAAATAGGATTAAAAAAAAAATTAAAAATTTGTATTAGAAGTATGCCTACTTCATCCTCGTGAAGTCGGAAGCTACGGTTCGATCCAGCACATTTCGGCCTGAAACTTTTTCTATAAGCAAGACTCTATGATTGAATACCAGTCATAATTGATTGCATCAGTTTCTAAGTCTTTGTTGTCTAAAAATTTTAAAGTAGAGGTCTCCTCGGATAGAAATTTCTTGTTCCCGGTTTTACTCTGCAGCCTCTACTTGAACTTGCCGATCAAGACAATGTTAAGCTATCATTCATTGGTGCCCATAAAATGTTTTATCAGTTTGTTAAAAATGTCCTACTGACATTTTCTACGTAAATAACGCAGACTTTCACAGTGATAGACTTGTTGATGACGGTATTATCCTTCTCCTATAATTCTTTAAAGCTAATGACAAATTTACTAACTGTTGCTTTGTTAGCCTTAATTTCCTCTCTACTCATTTTATAAAACTGTGTCATTGAATAATGAATTGTAGTAAACGAAAGAATGTGCCATTACAAATACAACATGAAATAAAAATTTTAAGTAACGCAATCTTTAACAGGATACCAATGTAAATTGAAAGTAAAGATGGAGTGTTATTAAAATTTATAGAAAAAGACCAGAGAAAAATCCATTACCAAATTCCGATATATGAGACTGATGCAAAAGTTTGTCGCATATTGTTGATGGAAATTAAAGAAAATGTGTTTCGTGAAAATTTCAATTCCTAGCAGTTTTATAATTAGCGCTCATCTGGCTAAAGAATCGATGTATTTTCTCAAATCTTCCAAAAAATAAAATACCTTATCCTCAAAATGTTTTGAAGTGATCTAAATAAACGGTCATTCGACGATGCAAGTTTTGGAGAATGGTTCTTGGATTGAAACATTAACATTTCATCTCAATTATAACAGTTTGTGTCTGAAGTGGGCTAGATACATGTGGTCTTGCAGTCTTGTTGGAAAACAATGCCTAATCGTTGATTATTTGAAGCTGCTTCTAGCGGATTGCTTGATTTAATTCACTTAATTATAAACAGTATTTCTTCAAATTAATGCTGTATTTTCTGAGTAACATCTATTAATAAACTATTTTCTTGTCTCACTGAATGCGAAAAAAAATCTTCTGTGGGTAAGAACTGACTTTTGCTTTGATTAAAATGCCTCTTCGATGTAGTCATCAATGTAGTCTAAATAATCATTAAAATTGTTATTATTCCTTATATTCCATGAATTACGAATATAATCTGAAAATAAAAACTGTGCGTAAATCTGGTTTTTGAATAATGTAGAATAACGTTGTTTTAAAAATATCGACATGTTTTGTAGAAATTGAGTCGTGCTAAAGTTTTAGCTTCATAAAACTGCTAATTTACCAAACTAATTTATAAACTAATAAAAACAGTTTCTTAGCAACAACGAATGATAGCTTAACACTGTCATGATCGGCAAGTTCAAGTAAAGACTATAAACTAAAAGCACTGCTAATTTACCAAATTCCGATATAGGACACAGATTGGTAAAGGATATTACGGCAACTCCTCCTTAACTTGGAAGTAAAGGAAGAAGATGGATAACGTCTGGAGATATTTGACTGTAAGCTTGCAACTGACGAGGGAAAAAAAATCTCTATCAGCAATGTGGGGAAAATAAAATTATAACTTAATCTAAAGATAAAGATGCAGAGAAAAATAAATTTATTTTCTCCGACTTCTGATAATGAAAAAGAATGCTTTGGTAAAATTGGAAGAAATTCGAAATATTGCTTTAAAATGGAATTCTAAGAAACTCGTTATCAGAATTGCATATCAATGTAATGAAAAATCCAAGAAGTTTTCAGAGAAAATAAAAACAAAGTCTTTCTCAAACAATTGTAGAAAAAAAAAACTACAACTGTATTTGTTACAAAAAACTCCAAATTCAGAGTGATGAATTAAAAAAGGTTTTTATACACAATCTAGGTATAAAATCACAGATAGGATGTTTTTGTGCCTGTCCACAGATTCCTAAAGAGTGATACAAGATTTCACAGGAAGGGATTTGCTCGACGGGTGGCAATTGCACAGACCATCAGCTCATCAAGTTGAAGACTGAAATTTTAGGATTACATAGAACTCAATTAGCATATTAAAATGCAAATGGTCTGCCAAGTCATATCTTGATAGAAAACACCTGCAGACCGGAGTTTAGTATTTGATCGATTGGTTTATCATTGTACTTTCCTGCACCCAAATGTATGAAAACATTGAAGTTTGGGTGCATGAAAACACAATGGTAAACCTGCAGATCAACCACTAAATTGAGGTTCTGCAGATGGTTTCCACCAAGATACGACTTGGCAGACCAATGCATATAACTTGTATATAAAATAAACGGTCAAGTACGAGTATTACTCGTGCTCAGAGGGTTCCGTACAATAAATTTATGAATTATTAACTGTATTATTTAAAAGAATAACGAAACTTTGTTATAACCTATACAACGTAGAAGGCGGTATAGCTGAATATATTAGAAAAGTTTGAATGAGTATACAACAAAAGTTCAAAGAGATATGAAGCCGAAATAAAATTAAATATTGCTATTTTGTATAACTCTTTTTTAAACTTATCTTAATCTGCATATGATGAACTTAATTCGGTACTGACAATAAAAGTACTGCATGTTTAAATTTCATATGGCATTTCATAAAACTAAATTCAACATAGTAATATTTTTCTTTTCACAATGTAGCTGAAAGAAAATTCTTGTTCAAAGTTTAAACTTGGCATTGTACTAAGCGCGCTTCGAAAGGAGGTCGCAAAGATGCAACTCGACTTTGTCCGTGCCGCGTTTTTTCAAATAGGTCTTTAATTATCATTTAAAGACACGGGCGGCGTATTGAGAGATCCACTCAACACAAACTAGTCGCGAATCCCATAGTGTTTATGCGATTAATTCTAATTAAGTTGGTCTGTTTTTAACAATTTGATATTTACTGATTTTATGCTGCTACTGGGCATTGCATTACACAAATATATCATTAAAAGTTGTTATCTAGTATTTAAAAACCGATGGTATATAGAGTACGCCGCCTCTGCCATTATGTATGTCCAAACCAACCGTGTCTTTAAGGGTTAAGGCTCTTGCCCCTGCCAGCGAAGGCACTCACGAGCTAATGCTAATCGTATGGGGAAGGATTTTTCTAATATCTCTTTTGTATTTCGATATTTTAAAATATTTTTTTTTAGGCATTGTATAGCCGAGATCCGTCTCTACATCGCACCTTTCTTTACTTTTTCCTCCCCATAGGATTAGCATTAGCTCCTTATTGTCTTCGCCGGCAGGGACATGAGTCTTAATATCTCGGCGAATTACCAACGATTTTTTTTTCGAAAATCATTATAAAAAATGCTTTTATACTTTTGATACGATAGGCACCTTTAGCGCTCTTCGATACCTTTGCTGAATGCCCGCAAATAGAAATCGGTATGTAACAGAAAAATGCGCTTTTATGAAAAACTATGCCACCTTGGGCAATCGCTATAATTTCCCTGCAAGTATTAAATTAACCTCTACTACCTCTAATTTTTTTCATAATTTTAGTTTCAGTAGATTCGGTAACAGAAGGGGGGGGGGACATATTTTTGCACTACATTTTCGACGATATCTCTGAAATTATAATATCTAAAATTAAAACAAATGTATTTTTGAGTTCGGCGTTACATAATCTTTTAACCGATACCCCATACGATATACAAAGAAAATATATTTCTTTTTCAAATAACCTAATTAGCCCCTCTACGTTTTCCCCCACATATATTTGTAAATGTCTAATAATCTGTAAATATGTGGGTCAATAGTCTTTATTACATCCCCCAATTTGAACTTTCGACGTTCCGTTGTTTACGAGTAAAATGGCTGTGACAGACAGACAGACACAGGAGTGATCTTATAATGATTTCGTTTATACTTTTTAAGTACGGAACCCTAAAATCATGATTATTGCAACTAAGAAATACAAAAACATAAGAAGATGAATTATTGACAATAAATAAAACAAGAAAGGAATTCCGTGTGCCAAGTATGGATTATGAACCCTTTCCTACATTTTTAGTTCAGTTAGAAAAACATAACACATTTGAAAATACACATTTATTAATTCCTAACAATAGACGGAAATGTACTTCAATTGTTTTGTGAAGGTCTGTATGTTGCTTACAGATTTTTATACACGCCACATACTGAGCTGAAATTTAATTCAGAAATAAATACGCTGAAAATTATTGAAATCACACTTCTAAGGCTAACATTAGCCTAAGAATTGCTATCCATGGACGGCCATGTATCCAGTTTTTTGGCATACCACTATTTATTTATATGCTACAATGTCATTTAGCCGACGAGACATTTAGCAGACAGCAATTAGACGACAGGATGTTTAGCCGACATGACAATTAGTCGACAGCGACAGTTAGCCGACAGAGGACAATTATTCGACATGGACATTCATCTGACAGGACATTCATCCGACTTAACTGTAACGTAACTGTAACCTGATCTTAACCTAATTATAACCTAAGTATAAACTAACTCTAGCGTAACTGTAACCTAACCAATTCCAAACTGTAACGTAGCTATAACCTATCTGTAACCTAAACGTAACCTAAGTGTAACATAACCGTAACCTAAATGAAACCTAACAGTAACCTAATTGTAGCCTAAATGTAACCTAACTGGGACGTAACCGTAATCTAACTGTAACTAACGTTTACCTAGTTATAACCTAATCGCATGCTAACTGTAATGTAACTGTAACACAACTTTAACATGACCAAGCTGTAACCTAAGCGTATTCTAATTATCTCCTAAACGTAACCTAATTATAACCTAACAGTTATTTAACCGTAATCTAAACGTAACCTAAGTGTAACGTAACCGTAACCTAAGGGTAACCTAATTATAAAGTAACCGTAACCTAACTGAAACACAACAGTAACCTAATTGTAGCCTAAATATAATTTAACTGGGACGTAACCGTAATCTAACTGTAACTAACGTTTACCTAATTATAACCTAATCGTATGCTAGCAGTACTGTAACTGTAACACAACTTTACCATGACCAAGCTGTAACCTTAGCGTAATCTAATTATCACCTAAACGTAACCTAATTATAACCGAACAGTTACCTAACCATAATCTAAACGTAACCTAAGTGTAACCTAATTATGAAGTAACCGTAACAAAACTAAAACCTAACAGTAACCTAATTGTAGCCTAAATGTAACCTAACTGGGACGTAACCGTAATCTAATTGTAACTAACGTTTACCTAGTTATAACCTAATCATATGCTAACTGTTATGTAACTGTAACATAACTTTACCATGACCAAGCTGTAACCTAAGTGTAATCTAATTATCACCTAAACGTAACATAATTATAACCTAACAGTTACCTAACCGTAATCTAAGAGTAACTAATCGCAACTGTAACCAAACTGTAAATTAACTGTAACCTAGCGGGAGGTGCATAATATGAAAGAGTGATCAAAGGGCTGCCCAGTCCAATGATATATCACTTGAGGGATGTCGGAAAAGTCAGAAAAATGCTCCCGGTGATACAAATTGGGGGAGGGGGGAGGGGAGGTACATAATATGAAAGAATGATCAAAGGGCTCCAATGCGATGTATCTCATGAGGGGTGTCGAGAAATGTTAGAAAAGTGCCGGCTAATTATACTATCAGCTAAATGTCCTGTCGGCTAATCGCCTTTTCGGCTAAATGTCCTCCCGGCTAATTGCCACGTTCGGCCAGTTGCCTATCGGCCAATTGTCTGTATTGCTAAAATTATTGCTATATGTCCGTTTCGGTCAATTGTCCTGTATGCTGTATGTAAATTTCAGCTAATCGTGTTGTCGGCTATATGTACGTATAGGCTAAATGCACGTGTCAGCTAACTGCTATCTGCTAAATGTCTTGACGGCTATTTGGTTGTCGGCTAAATGTCTGCCACCGGCTACGGGTCAAACATCTATACTAAAAGTAGTTGAGCTTGAAAATGCATAAATCAAATTAAAAAACATTTTTCAGTAATTCATGGTCATTCTCGGTACTACTGATGAAATCTTTTGTGTAGTGTCTATGCAATTCATATACACCACCTATGTGCCTGTGCAAAAATATTAGTTTAACTTATCTTATACCATAACATATCATAGATCAAACATATCATAATTTAAAACTCACTTTCAGCAATCATCCCTAATGTTTCCCTGTAAATGAACAATAAATGCGATGCACACCATATTCTTATCCAAACATCTTGCACTCTTTGTCTCCCCTTCTTCGGAAATTTCGCTTCCCGTTTTGCTCCCTTTACAGTATCAATGTTTAAAATCTTTAAAATTCCTTAATGTTTTCTTTAATTTTCTGTTTTATTTGTTACTTTAAACTAACAATAAATAATCAGTCATAAATTTCATTATCAATTTATTTCACCACATTCATTTCATTAAAAGTTCTTGTAAATTGCCCCTTCCGAAAATGTCATTTCTCCCTTTTGCTCCCTCACCCACGGTACCCATATTTTAAAATAAAAACCCTTTAAAACTCTTTAAATTTTTTTAATCTTTTCTGCTCAATTTGCCACTTTATTTTAACAATAAACAAACGATCATAAAAATTTCTCCCCCACCCCCACCCCAACTGAAATTGGTATGTCCTCCTCGCCTCTCCCTCTTACCAAGCATCTGAAATTTAAATCCCTTAAAATTTTTTCGTTTATTATTTTTTTAACCTATTTGTAAATATTTTCTAAGGTAAGTAAATAATAAGTCACCAATAAACTTCCCTCCCTCCCCTCCCGCAAAAAAGAACTAATTCTGCTTATTCCTCTTTTTTCATTCAGGTCACAAAATTTTAACCTTAAAAGTCATTGCTTTTTCTAAATCTTTTTGTACTCTATCTGTAAGTTTATTGTAATCATAAATAATCAATCATATAACTATACTCCTCCCCCACCAAAATTAACGTTTGTTCTGACTCTACCCTTACCAAGAACACAAAATTTAGTCTTTTTTTGTCATATTTCTTATTCTTTAGTAAGGTAAATAAATAAGTCATCAAATAAAATCCCCCCCCCTTTTTCCTTCTTTCCCTTATTTAAGTTTAAAATCTTTGAAAATCTTTTTTTAATACATTTTCAGTTTTATCTGTTTCATATTGAACAATAAATAATCGATTATATAATTTCTTCCACCCCCATATAAAATTGACGTTTTCTTTTCTCCCTCCATTATTTCCATGCTCATACAGTTTAAAGTCTCTAAAACTCCTGATTTCAATGTTTTTGCCCTATTTGTAAATCTTTAATAAGTTACATAATCAGTCATCTATTAAACTCACCCCCCCCCCCCCAAAAAAAAAAATAAATAAAAAATCTGTTTCTTCCCTTGTCTTACCCTCAACTCATGAAGTTAAAAAAATCTAATTTACAGTCTTTAAAACTTTTTAATTTTTACTTTTTTTGGTCCTAATTATAAATCTTTACTATCTATAATATTAACTAAATCTTTTCAACTATGTGCGAAAGTGTTAACAATAAAACGATAGGTATACATTTAATTATGCACAAAACACATTTTAACTGTATTTCTGAAAGGAAAATGTCTATAGAGATATATTTCAAAGGAAAATATTGTGGTTTCTCGTCAACGTGCAAGTATATTCTCAAAATCTTTTAAAATACTTTCATTCGGACTAGCTCAGAAAGAACCATCAAACTTAGATACCAAAGGTGTTATCGACTAAGCCGAATACATCCATAAACAAAAAAAGAAAAATCATGCTTCAAAACTTTCCAACACTTTCAGAACACTGTAACAAAACTTCGTCGTTTAATAAAGTAAAGAAGTTACCTAGCTAAACATTTGTAAAACGTATGACACATTTGAAAAGCAGATTTCAAGAATTGCGCCCATAACCCGGAAGATATTCCAATTCTTTTGTGCAGCTCTGTATATGATATATTTGTAGAGATTCTACATACTATGTTAAAATTTAATTTTGTAAGAAAATACATAAAACAGTTGAAAATTCACCCTCGGCAATTTCTACCTATAGACAGAAACATACTTGATTTTTTTTGTGTAGCCCTGTATATAGCATACATATTTTTCTACACGTCAAATATTAAGCTGAAATCTAATTCAAGCAAAAACATGCTTAAAATTACTGAAATCACACTTCTAGGAATTATTTTCCATAGGCGGCAATGTATCCAGTTTGTTTAATATCCCTGTATAGGATTTTATTAGTATGATACAAACATCTCTTAGCATAATAAATGTAGTTGAGCTTGTACATTTATAACTAAAAAAACCAAGCATCTTTAAGCCATTCATACTCATTCTCATTAATGTTTACGAATTCTTTTGTGTAGTCCTGGTCTGTAAAATTTAAGCACACCATGTAGTACGCAAAAATTTAGTTAAACTTAAAAACGCATTCTGTAATTGAAAATGCACTTTCAGCATTAATTTTTAATAGCTACCACGTCGGATACAGTATTGTATCAAAATATTTTATGTGTCCCTGTAAATGAACGCTAAACGAAATGCAAACCATATTCGAATGCAAGCATCATGTAACAATCTAAGTAATGTGCATCTATTTCGTCATGTTTGAAATAATGTAACGTAATCGAAATACACTACAGTTTTTCCTCGTAGACCATATATAACCAAGCTCTTTTGTCTGACCCCGTAAATAATTGTTAAATGCTCATTTTGTACAGAAAGTAGGCTTAGAAAACCTCAGAAATTCATATCAATTTCATTATCATTGTGACAGAGTTATATCAATCAAATACTCCGCAAACGATATTTCGTCATGGGCTATAACATAACGGAATACTTTTGAGTCCCCTATACTCGTACTTTAAGCTTTACACATAACTTAGTCTATAGTAACCATTTTAAAGTGTATCTTAAAGTATATAAAATTAACTATGTTTAAGATTGTGTAACACTATTAAAATGCACCCTAAATGATCCCCCCCCCCCCCATAGACCATAATGTAAGAGAATACGTTTGAGTGCGTCTGTAAATGAACCATGAATGGTAATTCATTCGATATTCATTTTGAATACCGAACATACCATGATGATTTTGAATATCGTATATCAATTACATGGCAATCCGACTACATTTACGCTATTTAGAGCAGGACAGATAGACAGACGGACTTACAAACCGAATTCATAAACACTTTTAAACTTTCTTGGAGAGTGTTAAAAATAAAAATAAAAAATGTAATGAAAAGAAAAGTATTTTAGTGTTATTTAGATTACGAACCGCTACAAAAATATTCTTATCTGACTGCATCATTTAAAAAATATTTAGTGTTCAGAAATCCCCCCCCCCACACACACACTTATAAATAGTTCTTATAAATTTCTTGATAAATTTCACGTTTTAAAAAGAATCCCCACAAAAGATAGTTATTTTAGAATATTTGTATCTGATATTCTCCCCCCCCCCCATTCAATATCTCCCCCTTGATTTTAAATGTAATTGCGTTATGCGAAATAAAATAGTGTTTATACGGCAATAATTTTAATTTTATGTTTGTAAAAACTGTAAAATGAATCTGAATATAAAAAAAAGAAATATATCTAAATAAAATATTCATTTATTTTCTGAAATCGTTTTAGTTTTTGCACTCTTATCATAAACAGATTAAAATTCTTTTTACGGCTTTTAATGTTATCGAGGGTATCCACAAAGCAGCGGCTTTGATCTACACTAAAAGCGAAGACGGTTGAAAAAAAAAAAATTCTTTAGACCTGAAACTCACTGGAAATGATCAAATGTAAGCTCTCAGCCGAAAGGAGGTGGGGGGTGGAATCGAGACAGATAATTGGCCATTTGCTGATTGGAAGAGTTCCCTTGTCAATCATTTGAATTTAGACCATCCTTCCAATTTAGCTAAAACGCGAGCGGCCATCTTGATTTCTTTTTGTCCGTGACTGCAGTGGGGTCTTAATGTCCGTTAGACTCCATGTTCGTATTTAATAAAGCAATGACAAATCATGACACATTAAAAAAAGCTTACACATTCTTAATATTAAGCTTGAATTCAAGATCAAGCTTAGAACTTAATAAAAAAAGATGTCAGTTAATAAGCATTGCTTTTTAAATGGAAAATTAAAAATATTTTAGAAGAATAGGACTCCAAAATAGTGATATCTTGCTAAAAAGTACGGTAAAAAGATAAAATTTTATATTTCAAACAAAACTTTACTTTAAAATTATCGTAATTTTTATGACAAGAATCATCACAGTATTAATACTTGGACATTTTTCCAGAGAGAAACATTCGCCTTGCATACAATATTTCAAATGAAATTCAAATTTCAAATAAATTGCTTAAAAGGCGCAAAGGCCAACATAGTGAAAAATATCCAAGCCGGGATTCGATCCCGGGTCATCAGTATAGCGCACTCACATTCTACCGACTAAACCACATGGAACGATACCCAGCCTGGAAATTTTCTCCCTATTACATGTTGGCAAGGCTACAAACGTAGCACAAGATGGAATATTTATCGTGAGCCACCGTCATGGAGCAAACACGAAACTTAATTAAATCCAGCATCGATTGAAACTATATTAATACTTGGAAAATTTTCCAGAGAGAAACATTTGCCTTGCATACAGTATTTCAAATGAAAATCAAATTTCAAATTAAAATTGCCTTTTACACTATTAATTTGAAATTTGATTTTCATTTGAAATATTGTATGCAAGGCGAATGGTTCTCTCTGAAAAAAATTTCCAAGTATTAATATAGTTTCAATCGATACTGGATTTAATTAAGTTTCGTGTTTGCGCCATGTCGGTGGCTGACGATAAATATTGCATCTTGTGCTGCGTTTGTAGCCTTGCCAACATGTAATAGTGAGAAATTTTCCAGGCTGGGTATCGTTCCATGTAGTTTAGTCGGTAGAATGTAAGTGCGCTATACTGATGGCCCGGGTTCGAGTTCCAGCATCGAATCTTTTTCACTAGTTCGCCTTTGCGCCTTTTAAGCAATTAATTTGAAATTTGATTTTCATTTGAAATCATCACAGAGTTTATGACAAGTTCGTCACAAATGACACATATTTCACAAATTGGTCACAGTGTGACTTCAAAACATTGTCACTTTCGTCACAGGTTCGTCACAAAATTAATGCCAAAATAGTCACAAATGACACACTTTTCACAAATTAGTCACACCGTGACTTCACAGAGTGGTCACAATGTGACGTCACAAACGACCTCTAAAACGGCCATAACGACCTCGCATTCTAGTCACTGTGACGTCACATCCACGTCACGTGACGTCACATCGACGGTCACAAAATCACAGTGTGACTTCACAACGACGTCGCAGTGACGTCACCATGCCTTACGGGGAGTTCCCTTGTATTTTTTTAATCGCAGGCCTGTGCTATTTATTCTTAAATTCTGATATAGTAAGATTTAAATTTTCAGATATTTATATACCTACATATTTTTTCAGACAGAAGAAAACATTCAGATTGTAGACAAATATGCAGCTAATCTGAAAAATCATCTTATCTATTACAATATCAGGTTGATAAAAAAAAGTTTAATTTTAAAATGTAAAATTTTTAATATAATAATTATTAGGGAATTTTGTTAGTTCGTATTGAATTAGCTAACGCTATAATTTTATAGTTTTAGATTTCAATGGGGAAAATTTCGACAGCAAATCAGGAGTTTGGAAGAGAAAGGGCGAATCCTGAAAATGGGGTGTTGGGAAATCAAGTTCAAAGTTTTGAAATAGTATTATAGAATATGGTACTACTCACTTTATATTCACGCTGTGATAATACTAAGGACGAACAAGGGCAAAACAACTTGTTGAATACATCTATCTGACGTGGAAAAAATCGATTTTTCGGGGTTCGGCCTTTCTCTTCCAAGGTCCTGATATATTAAATGAAAACTTGTATGAATGCAGCATTTTTCTACATATTTCATTACAGAGATTCAGACCAAAAAATATACAAACTGAAACAGAATTTATATCGATTATTATATGCAGTGGCATTATAAAAAGAAAAAAAAATATTTTTGTGGAATTTACCCGAATTTTGAAAGTTCCGATTACAGAAAGTCCTAAATGTTACAATAAAACGAATTATAAAGATGGAAATGAAATAATAAAGGAATGAGATATAGGAAGCAAATATTTATGTGCAAATTTTTCTATTTACAAATGTAAATGAGATATAAAAAAATCAGACACTTTTCATAACTCACAAATAAATTTTTATGATGTTTCACTTTATAACAAATCGGATGTTTTTTCGTAAATGTGAAATTTCGTTTTTATAGAAGATATAATATAAAGGTCAAGTTAAAATTTTTAGAAGCATGTAAGTGCACATTGGAGTCATAATCATGTAATACATCAAGTACATAAAATAATAATATAAAAACGCAAATGGTAACTCCAATTTGAAAAATCACAGATTTTCCAATTATGAACCAATTTTGCTTGTTTATGATATTATACTAGTTCTTTGCTGTATTGACAGAATATCACAAACATTCAGAAAGATATAGGTAATATATTGAGGGACTTTTTTTAATACTAAAGGATTTTTCACAAATGGTTATATTTTCAGTGTAACTGTCCTAATATGTATCATAAAAAAGGATAATTTATGAATCATCTATTATCTTGCATTTTCTTTTAGAAAATATCTGAAAACAATTTGTTACACCGTCGTTTTCTTTTTTTTTTATTTGTGATTTTTCACTTGGATTTTTATACAATTTCCCTTTTCTAGCTCGGTTGAGATACTTCCCTGTATCATCTGATATCCAAGACATGTATTTCAAATTTCAGAGTGACTTTTTTTATATGCTGTGACATTTCCTGTAGTTTAGTGGAATTTGGTTCAAAATTTAGAAAAATTATAGCAAAAAGAAAAACATGCAAATAAGTGGAATTTCTAAAAGTTTTATCTTCGACTATATACTTGCCATTTTTACGATAATCCATGAACATATTCAACGTAGAAAGTACAATCATTTGTAAAAGTAACAGGCCATTACCAACATTTTACGATACGCAAATATGTTTTTTTATTCAGTTTCTTGTTGACCTCTAAATGCACTCGTGAATTTAATTTCATTGGAAAGGTGAATGAAATCTGCTGGCCATAATCTTCCCATAGACAAATATCTGTTTATCACTTCTCTGTACACTTGAGAGGAATGTATTAAAATCGAAACCGTTCTAGTAAGATTTGGCCGAATGGTAGATTTTGCAATAGGCAGATTGTCTTTCGGAAGATTTTTAAATCAAAAATGGTTCAAATCGTCTCGCATGTAAATAAAAACTTTAAAATGTTGCATAGATAACATGCTAGTTACAAGTTTGAACAATATTGTCTGATGTTCACTTCATGCTGTTCACATTTTAAAGCAGTGTGCCAATCACTCCATTGATAAGGCTTTACTTTAATAAAAAAAACATATTAAAATAATCATACAATACAAAAACTGTATGTTTAATGGATTACTCATTATTCTGAATATGATTAAATATGTATAATGCCATGTCAAATAACACTATTCATGAAAACAGTTGAAATTCATATAAATGACGAGTGAATTTATCTCAAAAAATTTGTTTCTTGAAATAGCTATGATTAAAATTAATTTTCACATCAAATATAATTAAAATCATGTGCCCAGGATAGATGTACGCAAGAAAATTTCATTTATATATAAAAAATAAAATAAAAAGAAGATTGAAAACATCCCCATGTCACATTGTTTCCTTTAAACAACTATGCTATACATCAAAGTCCTACAGTATCTTGTAGATTTGTTCTGTAGTATTTGATATAGTGCAAAGAAAACTGTGATAGCCACTTCAATCTCATCTGAGAAAGAAATGTATACTCAAATTATTCATGGTTCATACAAAAACAAGCAATATATATGCGGATTGTTCTTTAAGAATATAAATGGATATTTTGTTTTCGCATTCAGAAACAGGCGAAGCATTTACTATTTATTTATTTTTCCTTAAAAGTAAAAAAAAAACAAAAGGAACCATAATTAATTTGTTTATTCAGAATATATTATCCAGATAGAAATTATCTAAAATGATTTGAAGATTTTGTTCCGCAGGAATAAAATTTGCACAGAACTTTTGGTAGTGAAAAATAAATTATGTTGTTTTAATAGTTCTTTTATTTTGACATAGTAAAATACATTTTTCATAAGTTGTTTTTTTCTGTGATAAGTTTTTCTGTGCTATGCTTAAAAATTAAAGCTGTAAATTATTTAGGGAAAAGTCTTACACAGTGAGACAGATTTAAAAAAGATAATAAACGCTAAATACAACGAACAGGAAAACAATTAACCATTGCATAAACCGACCGATTCAAATTAGATGTGATGGTGGTGTCTCAGAAGAGAGAAAAACAAAATTCCAGTTAAAGAAGATACAATGTAAAAAAAAAGACAAATATTTCTTAATTTACGAAAATATAATAAATACGAAAATTCACAATAATCACTTCCGAGTTGCCCACAAATCCTAAAATCGTTCTCTTTCCTTAGAGGCCACAAAATCCAACATATTTTCGATATTTAAAGATGCTTTTATAAAAAAGAAGTTTATTTTATTGTCACTGATTTTCGAAAAAAAATTCCGAGTGGTATTTATGGTGCATTTAATATGTTTTTGCAAACTAGGATATAGGGTTTTAGGACTCTATCAGTTCTCAATTAAACATTTTCAGATGCGTATCTGAAATTATATATATAAGAGTATAAAGGGATATTAATTTTAATATTAACCCTTTCAGGGTAAAGTACTTTTACTCGTAAAATGCTGAAATGATTGAATGACAACAGAATTTGTAAACAAATTTATATGAAAATAAGTAAAACTCACGAACTTAATAAAAGGAAAATTTCCATTCCAAAATCCTGGTGCCAATGTGGCATTTAAGCATTAAATTTTAGTGGTCCAAAAATAAACCACCATCCTTCAAGAAGTTATTGAATGATTCTTTATTTTGTTCGGGAAAACTTATATTTGAGTCTGTTTATGTTAATTATCCACTAGAAAAATAAAGAAAAAAATTATTTATGTTTCTGCTAGACGTAATATAATTATAGTCCAGGCAATATGGAATTTTACCTAGCAAAATTAATGGTAGTTCTGCAAATCGGCTTACTTTATGCTTTTTAGGTCGCTGAATCCGAATTTGTAACTTCCCACCAAAATTTCCCCCGGCAACCCCCAAATTTTGGTAAAAAGCCCCCAAAAAAGGTTTTTATTAAAGAAATCAATTTTTTTATTGTTTTAGGAGAAAAGTATCTAAGAAATTCAGAAAGTAGACAAAATTTGAAACAAATTAGATATATGACATTATAACTTAAGATAAAGGGGAAGGGGGGATCTGCCTCGGAACATTCTTATAAGGTTTACTTTAAGTTTTTTGGGTAGCTGAATCCGAATTTTTAATTTACTCCCAAAATTCCCCGCCCCCGAAACCCCCCAAAGTAGTTGTTATTAACTTAAAATCTGTATTGTTTTAGGGGGGAAACATTAAGAAATTCAGAAACTAGACAAAATTTGCAACAAATAGTATATATGACTTTATACTTAGGATAAACGGGGAGAGAGGGGGCTGCCTCGGAACATTCCCCGCGCGCTTTTCTCAAAAACCAAATTTTTTCAATAAATCAATTTTTGTTGGGGTTGCCGAGTGAAATTTTGGTGGGAAGTTACAAATTCGGATTCAGCGACCCAAAAACATAAAGTGAGTCGAAATCCAGAACTAGTATTAATTTTTCCAGGTAAAATCCCCTATTGCATGGACTTCATAACTTAGTGCACGTAGCGCCGCAGTGCATGTTCAGAGGCAGCCCTCCCCCTCTCCGTTTATCCTTCGTCTTATATCCTATTTGTTGCAAAATTTGTCTAGTTTCTGAATTTCGTAATGCTTTTCAGCTAAAAGAATAAGAAATTTAAGTTAAAAACAACTATTTGGGGGGGGGGGGGGATTTTGAGGGAAGTTAAAAATTCGGATTCAGCGACCCAAAAACTTAAAGTAAACCTTATAGAGAAAGTTCGGAGGGGAGATGGGAGGGCGAATGTAAACTTGTGACTGGTTAAGTGGAATTGCGCAACTTAGTTCATGCAGCACCGCGCGCATGTTAAGAGGCAGATCCCCCTTCTCCTTCATCCTAAGTCATAATGTCATCTATCTAATTTGTTCGAAATTTTGTCTACTTTCCGAATTTCTAGATACTTTTCCCTAAAGCAAATAAAAATTGATTTTTAATAAAAACCTTTTTTTTGGGGGGGGGGTGCATTTTACCAAAGTTTGGGGGGTTGCCGGGGGAAATTTTGGTGGGAAGTTAAAAATTCGGATTCAGAGACCCAAAAAACATATAGTAAGCCTTTTTCCAGAACTACCATGAATTTTTCTAGGTAGAGCCCCTATACGGTCTCTATTGCCTAGACTATTATGTCACTCTTGAGTTACAAAACAAAAAATGCTCAAAAAATTATAATTTTAAATTACTGACTTACTTTAAAATATTTAAACTGCACAATAACAACTATTCAACGATATAATAATTTTTATAATGCTTTTAAATGTTTTCAGAAATAATATTTACTACATTGTAAAGATAGAGAAAAAGCGCCAGTCGAGCACATTGCAAGCAGTATCAACAAAATATGTTATAACCTCCCCGTGAAAAGAAATCAGAACCAAAACAGACTTCACGACCTTTAAATGCATATTATCACACGTATGTAAGACATAATAGTTTACCAAAAGACCTATAGAAAGCGCCAACTGGCGAAAAAAGATCAGGTGACTCCAGACTTGAACTATGCATTTAATGGTTAATGTTAATGCTGTTAATTTATCATGTTTGTTGAATATCAAAATGTTGACTTAGGAATGGATAGCATCCAAAAAACATATATTTCATGTTGAGAAATCTCTGTGAAAACAACTCGGCATTTTTTCGGAAAATCAATGTCAGAAAATTAAACTTTGTCTTTTTTTTTTTTTTTTTTTTTTTTTTTTTTTTTAATAATTCTTGTGTTCAGAATACTATTTTAGTCCCTGGTTCAAAAAAAAAATAGTAGAAAGAATTCTTTTCAATATCGCGAAAATTCGAACGAAGTTATTGCAAATTTTTGTTTTTGGTTATATAATATAAAAATTTGTCTTTTTTCTTAATAATGAATATCTTTGAGATATAAAAGTTATTTAAAGGAAAAGGCAGTGTGTATAATAAACTACAAAATTAATTCATTAAAAATTTTATCAGGTTCCAATTTCCTGATGTTATATAAAGAAAAATGTGTCTAAGAAGTACATTAAATGTACCCCTTTCTTTTAAGACCAAAACTTACAAAGTTTGAGGCACGTAATTTTATGAAATTTGAGAATTACACAATAGTTTTTTTAATCCTTTCGTTTTGTAATTGCTTTTTAAAAATTTGTAATTTTTATAATTTAATTAACTATGAGAAATTAATTAAAACTTTAAGAAATATGGTCCGTTATTGTATATTAAGAAAACGTCCCCCGGGAACGGGGCAAGTTTACGTATCAAGTGGGGCACATTTACGCATATTATAAGTGATACGAAGGAGTAAGTGAAATAAATATTTAATCTAATTGAAATGTTTTATTTATAACTTAAAACACTGTTTAAAAAAATTAAAGATAATTAATTAAAGAACATTTTATAGGCTAAACTGAATACAGTGTTTATTGCTAATTAATAAAAAAAAAACTATTTAGTCATCTTCATCATCACTGTTACAGTTTTTACAAACAAAAAATAAAGTATTTCCTTTTCCACACTTGTCATGGGACCACCTTTTGCATCTACGACATTGAACCCTGTTTTGTCCTTTTTTGCATTGGTTGTATGATTTCAAATAATAAATACACGCACAGTTTTCATCAGATTCATTCACTATTTTCTTTATTCTAGAGTGTACAATTTTTTTCCCTTTTGCAGTTTTTGTTTTCATACTTTTTCCTTTGCTATCTTCTTGTTCTGCTTCCATAGAATCTAGTAAATTTTTGTGTAATTTCTTCTTTTTGAACGTGCGTAAAGGTGCCCCGATGTCAATGCGTAAACGTGCCCCGTCGCCATGTTTGGATTTATTTTTAATGTGCAACGAAAATTAATAACATTTCTGTTCATACAAAAACAGCTCTCAAAAAAGGATAAAATTCTGCTAATTTTCATATTTGCTTATCCTTAACTAAGTACTATTAGTTCACAATAAGTTTCAATAAGTTCAACACAACATTTACTCACCTTGACAGAAAACAGATTATCCTTTCCTCATGCGAGACCGAAACTCGACTGACGCTCAAAAACCTGTTAGAATACCCACTTGGGAGTATTATCAATCTGTCATGACTGGTGGCGCGCCAGTTATAATTCGTTTCCGAAAAAGTGCCCTGCATAAACGCGCCCCATGCGTAAACGTGCCCCGGTCTATCCTACATCGTAGAATGTGACAAATGTTTTTTATAGTTTCTTGCCAATACAGCTCCAAAATCGTCTTTAAGGGAAGACAGGAATGGGTGCAATCCTATGCGAAATATGCGAGCTTTAAGACCCGTTTCCTCTGAAACTACCCGGCCTATATTGATGAAATTTGGAATCCATATTCACTGAATAATGCTCATGACTTATGGCTGATTGTTTTTTTCTGCGACTAAATCTTTTTATTTTACAGTAATTGGACGTTTTCAGAAATTTTCCATTTTTCAGAAAAAAAAAGTTCTGAAACTAATTAAAAATTTTTTAAACTGTCTGCCACGTTCTTATATTTCTACTCTACCGCCACAAATTTGTTTATCGAAATCGCTCGAATACTTTAGGAGTTAATGGGGGTTTTAGCTGAAAAGCACAATTTCTCGGAGAGCTAAAGCACTTAGACGCTTCTAACTTGTGTGACGTTCTTGCACAGTTTTATCAAACACATGAATTAAAGTGCATATAAACACTTGGACAAAATTTAGCTACATATAATAAATGAGTACAAAATTGTTAGAGTAAAATTAATGTGAGTGGGCGTGGCGTCCCAGTCTTGTCTTCCCTCAAAAGAAACTGCATAGATACTTATAAAAGAAATTTCTATATGTTCAGTACACTGTAAAAAAAAAGAAAAAAAAATAAATAAAAAAAATAAATAAATAAAAAAAATAAATAAATACTGCCAGTTTTCCGGTAGGAATCGGAAAAATAGTTGCCCTTATCGTACCGGAATAATTTCCGATCCAGCTCGGAATGAAATCCTAAATAAAGAAATAGTCAGTAAAACGGTATTTTACGGATTTTATTCCGATTTTACGGATCTTATTCCGAGCTGGGTTGGAAATTATTCCGGTACGATAAGGGCAACTATTTTTCCGATTCCTAGCGGAAAACTGGCATTATTTATTTTTTTTACAGTGTACAGATTAATTAAAAGTGTCAATATCACACTTTTTTCTTTTCTATTAACATTGTGCTGTGAAAAAAATAATCATAATTTCTAGAGTTCAATGTAGAAAGATGAATGAATTTTAATCCATAATTCTGGATTTACTGCAATTGAAACATCATAAAACATTGTTACACTTTATTTTCTGGATTTTTTTTTTTATTAAAAAAGTATAATACAAAATAGGTAGAAAACGCTCATCATAACTTCCGTTAATCGCATTAAACAACTATATTTTTGAATTAAGTATGGACATTAAAAATTTAAGTCTTTGCTTAAATGTTTGATCCTTACATAAAAGGGGTCATGTTTTAGAAACCTTATTACAGCAATGTTCAAATTACCTTGCATGTTTAATTTTAACTTGCATGTTTTTAACTGTGACAATTTCAGCTAACTGTTTGTTCCTCTAGTCATTTACATGTTTTCTTGGTTTAATTATCTTGTGCCAATACTGCTTTAAGGCACTGTGATTTTTAATTATCTGAGGAGGACTTATTTGATAGGGGGGACTTTTGGTTCTAGCTTCATAAATGGATTGGGTGCAATATTTTTACATTGTTCACATTTTATTTAAATTATTGAAGTTTAAAGTTTTAAAAATACTTTTGAAGATTTTTTTGGCTTTTCCCCCGTTGGCCTGTATCTTTGATTATTGGTAACAAGATTCTGAGCTGAGAGATTGATTTCAATGAGATTTTTACATTTGCAGAGATTCCTGGATTCAATTATTATAATGAAGTTTCAATGTTTTAGAATGAGTTCAATAGAATGTGTTAAACCCTGGGAATATTTAGCTATTGTGATCTGACCTGAGAGTTATTGAATAGTTACCTCGTTTAAACTTGTAGAATTTAGACCACTTTGCCAATTGTACAAATTACTTCTTTTAGAATTGAATCAAATCATTTTTAATTGATTCAACTTCATTTTTGAAAATGCGTTGGCTGTTTTTTTTTGGTCTGTTGGAAAGATTTTCGAATAGAGGTTTACTGTGGTTTCTGTTTTTAAGGGGTCGGGTCATGAAGTCTGGAATACCTGGAGTATTTATAGATGAACTCTTGTTCTTAGTTTGTGAGCTTGTAAGATGTTTTTTTTAGCCTTTTTCCCAGTGGTTATTCGGAATTTATTTTTAGTTGTAGCTGTTGCCCGAGTTCTGACGTTTCTTTTTAGGTTAGAGAAGGTTAGAAACGAACATGCCTTCCTAATGCTGCAATACCACTTTTCTCCCACAGATGTTGTTTAACATGGGATTAAAATATAGAAATGCTCTTATTTTTTGAATGATTATTGGTTGATTTACTTTTTTTTAGTTAAGTCTTCAAGAACTTTTCTCCCAGATCGTATATGCCTGCGTGTTTATGTAGTACAGGTCGGTGCGTATGAAGACCTTTGGCCAAAGGCAAATTTCTTTTCTAGGTGCATTTGGATAAAGAAATTGTTTTTTTTTTATGTATGAGTTCGTGCTTCGGCATCTGTGCTGGTTGGATATGCTGAATTTCAGCATGTTGATAGGCTTTGTGAAAGGTGTCTTACTTCAACAACCTAATCTTCTTTTGTTTAAAAATTTGATTTTCAGTTGGAAGGATTCTCAGGCATATCGCAGTGATCGGGGGGGGGGGGGGGGTTGTTGAGGACAGTTATTAGTTTTATAATAGTAGGGTTTTTTTGTAATCTTAAAGTAAATTTCTCCTGGAGCATTTGTCATCTATGTAACTTTTGTCAAGTAGTGGCCTTCAAGTAGCGCTATTGGGGGTTCACTTGTTATGACAATGTTTGAAGTTGTTTGGCGTCAGTTGGGAGGAATTGTGTTTGATAAGTTTGAATCCGTTAAGCGGATTCGGGTAGACCTAGCTGCATTATTTTGAACTGTTTTAGAATTTCATTACACATTACATTTTGCATATACATTTTATAAGCAATTTGTAGCCAATTATTTGTCAGATGGGGATCATCAATTTCATATTTTAGAAATTGTATACTTCATACTTTGACTTCATTATATTGTAAATTGTTTTAGATCAATCATGTAAAATGTTACTGAATACTTTTGAATATTTTGAATCAACGATTGGGGGGGGGGGGGGGGGGGTCTGGAGAATGTGTGTCCTTACTAATATTTTTATGTGTGATATGTTATGTTTTTCATGTTTTAGTTAAATTTTATAAATTTATTCAAATGCTTAATCATTGGGTGGCTTTGCGTTCTGTGGCTCGTCTTTTGTCTTTACTTGTATGGTGGAGTTATTCTATTTTAAGTGGTTGGAGTTATTGATGGTATTTTAGCTCTGGTGGACACTTGCATGTCGTATAGGTGTAACATCATGTTTTAGTAGTCTTTGGGCATTGACCATATTTTTTTTTTTATTCTGTCCCAGTGTCAAGAGGGGGGGCATTTGATATATGTAAACCCTATTACCTGTCTTGACACTGCTCGGGAATCTCCTCTACATTTCATTTTTACTCTGCTATACACTTCACATTCTATCTTTATCAAGTAATACATTCATTCTATCTTTCTTTATTTATCTATATAAAATATCTTTTATTAATACAATAAGGTTATTCTTTATTTCACTTACCGTTCATATATTCCTGCCATCTTATCTTTAAATCCTTCTTAAGTTGTTTATTTATCGTAGGTATTTTCCGACTTACGATTTCAGCCATCCACGTTCCAGGCAATCAGGAGCATAGAATTCATTTCGAATGACGAGTGTTTCACAGCCGCCACTAGATGGCGTCGCTCGTTTGAAACTACTGCACATCGTTCGTACGACGTTTCGTCACGATATCCTTCGAGAATCTTCTTCTACTGCTCCGTGATTGGTTTTTCCATTCACCCGATTCATATAAGTTAAGGTGCAATATCTTTGCTTCTCCCTCTTCTTCCTTTTCCTCTCACCTCAACAGTGTTTCGTTTTAGGAATTTTAAAGCGTGTTATTATGGCGTCTGATGTTGACATTTAAGTTCATTTTATATATCTTCATATAAAAGCTGTTTTCTACATTTCTTCATTTAACGTTTTGTCACCGATTACGTATTCATTTTAAGTGAGCCATATTGTTTTATCATGAGCTCTGGAATCGCTGATAAACTTTGTTTAAGTGCTTTCCGAAACGAAGGATTGTGATTCAACATGAAACGTGTCGGCAGATGTTATGAAAATAAATCTTTATCTCCGGATATTTAAATGTTTTCCGTGCTGCTCTTTAATCAGATGTCATTTAGATAGAAGTTGGTAATGTTTGGTGTATTGACAAGAATGTATATATTTCATGAAAGCTCCGAGATCGTATGGCCACTCGATGATCCTGTTTTTCATATGTCATGAGGGTTTGTTTTATTTTACTTTTGTTAAATCTGTTTTAATAGTTTAATATGTTTATATATAAAGTTTGGATATTGTATAATGCTATAGTTAAGCTATATATTTCTGCACTTTGGTTTTTAATAAACTTCAGTTTGTTTTTAAACTTTCTTGTAATTATTTCATCACCACATTACTTCATAGACTTTTACACTTAGGGATTAACAGCTAAGTTTCCATTGTGTATTTTTGCTCTGCTAACTTTTAATCTATAACTGAAATTTAATCGCCTTCAGTCTTCCCTCAAAAGAAACTGCATAGATACTTATAAAAGAAATTTCTATATGTTCAGTACACTGTAAAAAAAAAAAAATAAATACTGCCAGTTTTCCGGTAGGAATCGGAAAAATAGTTGCCCTTATCGTACCGGAATAATTTCCGATCCAGCTCGGAATGAAATCCTAAATAAAGAAATAGTCAGTAAAACGGTATTTTACGGATTTTATTCCGATTTTACGGATCTTATTCCGAGCTGGGTTGGAAATTATTCCGGTACGATAAGGGCAACTATTTTTCCGATTCCTAGCGGAAAACTGGCATTATTTATTTTTTTTACAGTGTACATATTAATTAAAAGTGTCAATATCACACTTTTTTCTTTTCTATTAACATTGTGCTGTGAAAAAAATAATCATAATTTCTAGAGTTCAATGTAGAAAGATGAATGAATTTTAATCCATAATTCTGGATTTACTGCAATTGAAACATCATAAAACATTGTTACACTTTATTTTCTGGATTTTTTTTAATTAAAAAAGTATAATACAAAATAGGTAGAAAACGCTCATCATAACTTCCGTTAATCGCATTAAACAACTATAAACTAGTAATTTCATTTATTAAACGCCTATAAAGATAATAATATTGCTACGTTACAAAAAATCATTTTACTTTTTAATAACTATAGCGTGGAATTTATGTGCAAAAAAGTACATTTTTATTTTTAATGTTCAAATTACGGGTTTTGGAAAAGTAGCACTTAAGCATCATACTTTTATTAAATTTAATAATTTGCATGCTTTAATAAAATTACATTTTAAGACTTTACTATAGTTTTTGTCTGTTTTTATCCGTATTTTTTATGATTAAACATGATTTTAAATTAATGCTATGGTGTATGAAATATTTTATCTAATGCAATTATTATTTTTTAACATTTTATTCCACTATTTGTATCAGTTTTAGTAAATTTATTTTAATTATTTATAATTTTATACTTTATTTGTTTCTCTATATATAGTTTCTTAGAATAAATAATGAACTTTGAAATATAAAGGCTAATTCTTTTTTATAAAACTGAAATATCCCATTGTTATTTGTTTAAATTTATATTACAAGCCGCGGAAGCTGTTTTGGAATATCTGAACACACATAAATTATTCTATTTAGATGTTTAAATATTGACTTTATATTAATTTTATATTCGAATGGTCTCTGTTTATGTTTTTGTTTTTCAAGTGCTCATTATTATTTTTTTTGTTATTTATTTATTCATCGAACCCGTATATCTGACTTGAGTGCTTGATATCGGTTGCCCACTTATAAGCCATTGTCAATATACAAGGTGTCGAGATGGCCACAAAGAAATTTACAACAACAGAGAATTACAACCGGGAACTCCACAAGCAGCGTGCAACGGAGCCAGCAGCCCACTACACTCTCAAGCGATTAGCGGTGTGGTGCCTTAAGAGCCTACGCTAGTCACTCAAAAAGACCCGGATGATAATGTTAATTCTACAGGGAAGTTATTTTCAAATATCTCGCTTGAATTTTGATATTTTCGCATCATGTGTTTTGCATAGGATAGCTGAGGTCGATCTATAACCGGGCTATTTTTTACATTTTCGATTTTAGTTACAGTTTTTTTTTTTTTTTTAATATTACGATAGTTTCAATTTCAGAACAGGTTCAAACCAGTTTCAAAAGTTAAAGTAATTTAAAAAAATTGAAACCGAAATGAAAAAGTAAAAATTATCCCGGTTACAGATCGTCCTCAGCTATCCTATGCAAAAAAAAAAAAAAAAACATGATTCGAAAATATCATAATTCAAGCGAGATATTTGAAAATAACTTCCCCATAGGATTAACAATATCATCCGGGTCTTTTTGAGTGACTAGTGTAGGCTCTTAATGACTCAGCCACGGTGGACCGTATTTCTTTCATTTGACACGTAAAAGCATAAACCTAAAATCTCAAACGGCAATGATTTTTTCATGGCATCCACAAAAATGTTTCGTAGACAGATGAAACGCTGTTTACAGTTTAACAATCGTTTAACAAACAAAATAAATTTACTTCTTTTGAATGTTCTGCACATCCAAGCTTCTGTGATAGTTTGGAGTGGGATAACATCAGATGTAAAAGCTGTATTTGTTTATGGGAAAACTTGTGGTCAATTCCAACAAAACTATTACAATTCATCCTTGAACAAAATGTAAATCCATGGGTCTAAATATACTTCAATAAAAGGGGGGAAAATGATTTTTCAGCCACAGTCTATAGCAGTCCATTGGTTCAGTAACCACTAGCACCAAAACATTTTCAGCACCTTGTATTCCAAAGAATAATTTTTCCTGAAACATCCTTTTTGTCATGAGTTAGAAAACATGAAGTTCAGGTGGTTACAATTGCCGAAACGTCAGTGAAGGTTTACTGTGGAGACCCGAAAAGTTTTTGGTTTCCGTCTGTTTGTTAGTTAGTTAGTTAGTTAGTCTATCTGTCCTGCGATAACTGCCGTAAAAAGCATCCGATTAGCTTGAAATTAAGGATACGTGTTGGTGAGGTCCTCGGATTCAGCTGTATAGTTTTTGGTTAAATTTGGTTCATTCGTTCGGAATATATAGAACATTTGCGCCTTAATGCTTTCCTATAGCAATTCAGACGATTTTTCCATTTTTAATTGTTGAAAGGAAATGGCTCATATGATTGAAAGATTTAAATGATAAATTATGGATGATGGAATTTCCTAATTAGAACCTTACATTATTCATATTAGTTTGAAATTTTGTGTATACATTAGTCAGAGTTTTTAAATTCGGTGTATAACTTATGGAGGGATTTTATATATGTACTCCAGTAATATAAAATATTTTCCTTTATAAATTTAATTTTTTTTAATGCACATATTTCATTGTCTTAATTTTCTTTTAACTGTTGCCTAGCAACGGAACTACGCCTAAAAATATCGGAAATGTGAAAGTATGTGTAATTGTTTGAAGTCAGATCAACGTCGAAAGGATGAATTAATGCTCTTGTGTCTTTACATATAGATGGAATCTACCCCCAGAAATAAAGAAAGTCTATGATCTATTGATTTTTTTCAAATATTTTTCTTTTAAATTAAAAAGTTCATTATTTTCATAAAGAATAAATTGATATTTTGCTACAAAATTTAACAATCTTTTTTTTTTTTTTTTTTTACCGTTGCCAAGAAAATCCGATCCCGGAATAATAATTTATCCTAAACAGTTGATTTTGATTTGAAAGATTTTCATGTGCAAGAGGAAAATGAAATAAAAAAATAGACATGAATACTTCTTCATACTGGAAATAAAACGAAAATACGAAAAGAATGTGAATTTGATCTCATATATCAAAAATAGTAAAACAAATACGTTTTGAGGTTGAAATAAAAGGGGCTTGTGTTATGATATTAAATCTTATTATTAAAATAAATGTTACTAATATCTCATTGTTTATCGTCTGCACAAAGCTAACAGAAAAGTTTAATTTTTAATCGAAAATTTCAATGAGGAAAAAAAAAATTTTTGAAAAGCAAATTGATAGTAAGACCAATGTCAGACGGGCATCTTTTTTGCTGCTTTTTTGCTTAATGCTCTTTTTTGCTGTTTTTTTTTTTTGCTTAAGTATTATCTTAAGTGGATAATACTTAAGCAAAAAAGCAGCAAAAAAAACGCCCGCCTGACATTGGTCTAAGGCCTAAAATGGTATTAGAGAATTAGAGGTCTGTATGGCCCAGAATTTCCATACCCGGGAACTGCCTCCCCCGTACCGTCCCATGTAAGACATAAAAGTTTGGCCCTAGCCAGGCACGGCCCGTTTATAATTTTATCGGCTTCGTCTAAATATTTATATCGCGTCGGTACACCAGCTTAATTGTAGTTATCGGCCCGGCCTGGAAAGGCCGTTCAATCTTTCTGCCGTCCAGGCCCGTTTATATTGTTTATCAGCCCGGCCCGTTGAAAAAACTGTCCTAATAAAGAGGTCAGGCCAGTTTGAAATTTTGCCGCTCAGGCGCAACCCGCGGGCCAGTCCGGTATAGACTTTTATTAGAGATACAATTGTAGATTATTTTTCATAATGGTATTAAAACATGATTTGCTTTCCTTACATTGCGGGTTCGTGTCGGGTTACGGGTTGAAATATCGCGGGTTCGGGTCGGGTTGCTGGTTGTCTGAAATGATTTTTGCGAGTTCGTGTAGGGTTGAGGGTTGCCGAAAATTATTTAGCGTGTTCGGGTCCGGTTGCCGGTTGACTTAAAAAGGAATTTGCGCGTTCGGGTCAGGTTTCGAACCATTACCTGGGAATTTTAATCATCATCTTTACCACAGTGTGTCAAATTATCGGCACAATATCTATAATATCTATTATTAGGTATATTATAAATATTTGTAAGACTTTGAAACGTCAATTTCGATTAAAATTTCAATTCATAAACTTATTGTTTTAATGAAGATAAAGGGTGACCTCTATGATCCTTGAGTTATGGTCCAAAATTTTAAAAACTAACCTGAGAGTTTTTTTGTCTTTTGTTATTTTTCTCAAAAGTAATTTTTTACTTTTATAAAATTGTTTTGGAAAAAATGTAATAACTCAATAAATAGTTTAATTACCACAAAATTTTTAAAATATGTTTTAAAAATATGTTAAAAGAAGTAAACTATTCTTATACTGATTTATTGATATTTTTGGAGTTTATGAATTATTTTAAGAAAATAGCAATTTTTTGGTTAATTTTATGATGCGTTTTTAAATAAAATTTTATAAACTTTTATGTATGTTCATGACATTTTTAATAGTAATTAGCAATTTTAAAGTTAAAATTTACAAAAATTTAAAAAAATAAATGTTCCGAAGGTATACAGATAGCTTAAAGGACGTTTGAATGGTTTGCTAGTTGTCATCAACTTTACTCCCTGCCGAGGCGTTAGCTCTGTTTCTAATACGTAGAAATCCATAATTAAAAGAAGTCTATCTCTAATTTCTATAACTGTAACAAATATTTAAAGATTGCTACACTAGATGGCAGCACTAAACGATAATCATGTCATTAGCGGCTTTCATAGTTTTCCCCATGATTCCATGCGGATTAGCTTTCCCTCGGAGTAGTTCACGAGACACGATTGGAGTTTTTTGAGACGCACGCTGTATAGGTTGTGAAACGCAGGATGCCTTGGTTGTTCTTCTCCCGAAGTTTTATGATTGGCAGAAATGATGAAATGTCTTTCGAATCAGTGGATTTCTAGAAATTCCTAAAGTCTGTACATATGTGTTATTGTTGAACATAGTCGTGTTAAATGACGTATCCTTGTATCTTTTATATTCTCTATTAAAAGTTTTGTACAAAATTTTAGAGTGGCGAATCTAATTTTGGAGTGATGAGTCCGTCATTAAATATTATGGCCCCCTACTTATGAAAAGTAAGGTTAGTTATATAACTACATAAAGATTTTGTTTAACACGTTTTCGTTTTAGAGTAACATTACTTTGTTGTTTACATTATTTACGGCAATCATTAAATTATTATATACGATTACGGTACATTTTGGACAGATTTTAAAACTAACATAACCTAACAATTTTTAACGAAACAACATACTGATAAATTTTAATTGACAGAATGAATGAATTTGAATATATTAATTTCAAATTAAGGGCATCAAACCAAAAATGTATTCGCATGGGCATAATGTCTATTATTAGGAATTCTATAATAGTGCTATTTAGCTCATATATTAAATGAAGAATTAATTTAAATTATTTTTTCCAACTTAATTGTAAATCTAGGTTTTCGCGGTTATGTGTGACAACTATGTAAGAAACAACAGCAAAAAGCTTTACTTTTTTATTTCAACTTTATATTTATTTGTGTGTATTATGCAATTTGCTTTCTGCTTAAATTTAGTGAAATTGAATTTATATCCATATTTGTTCCAGTTAAAGGTTTTGCAAATACACTTTTGATTATAAATGCTGTTTTGCTTAAACATTTTAGGATTAGATTAAGCATCGGTATCATAATAAAAAAATGATTTTTCTTACATTTAAAAAAGAAACTTTGTCTTTGCACTGCACATATACACCTTACATTTATCAGTATGAAAATATTTAACGTTTCTAGTCTGAAGGCTTCGGGGAAATCATTATGAAAATGTAACTGCATAAAGTTTTCCTCCAATTTTACCCATTTCAAATTAGATTTCTTAAAAAGCTTTTCTTTGGAAGTATTACGTCTTAACAAAGATCCACATGTGAAATTTAAAATTTCTAGCCCCGAAAATAATCATGATTAATAAGCGTTTGACAATCATTTCATACTTTTAAATGTCAAAAATTTCACCATCCTGTCTTACCGAGCTCTACGCCTTAAAAGTAACCACCATAAAACAAACTTACGTTTTAAGCAGATAAATGGTAGCATTGTTATAATGAAAGAAATTTTTTAATCGGTTCATTAAAACCAATGCAATCTTGAATTTAGAACGGTTTCCATTCATTTCACATTTTAAGTTACGTGATGTTTACAAATTAAATATATATATATATATATGTGTGACCTGTGGAAACAGTCTGTAAGAGACGACGGCAGCGCCACGAGTCGGCGTAGAAGAATACCTTTTTAGAACATTCGACAGACGCGGGAAAAGAAGGTAAGAGAGGTGGTTGCAAAAACACCGAGCTCTCAACGACGTTTCATTAAGACGCATTAAGACGAATGAGTGTTTAATTTCATTAAAGTTCTACTTAATTGTAATTGTATATAGTGTAAATAGTTCATTTAATATATTTAATTTTTAAAGTTAGCAAGTTTTATTATTCGAGTATGAGTCTCCTTTTCCCCGTCACATGGGGGATCGGCCGGGATTGGATTGTTTTTGTTTTCAATTCTCTACCCTAGACAAGACACGTATCATTTTTATAACGACGCCAAAATTCTTTCAGAAAGTAAGCCGGAGCTGTAAATTTATAAAGATCATGTCGTGTGTGAAGAATACAATTTTATTTCTACAGCCTTGGCGACTGGCCAACTCTTCAGTTATTTTGAAATAACTGCAGCAATATATTATTCCAAACTGGAAATAAATTGATTCATCTTTTTTCAACGACAGAAATTAGTGGGTGAGTACTGTTTACTGTTTTTTTTCTTTTCATCATGATTTTAAATGACATTCCAGTCATCGCTTTTGCATTGAAAAACGAAAAGACGAATCGAATAAAATTGTTACATAAACTTTTGTTTTCATCTGAAGGCGATCGTTTAAATCGATCGCGAATAAGAGCATTTACGGAATTTCCATTCTGTGAAACCGATGATGAATTTAGGAGTAAAGTAGAGGAAACCGCTAAAAATTTTTCTTTACTTGAACTTATAACTATTGCCACTATTTTACGCATCGAAATAGATGGCACAGAAACTGAGTTATCTAAACGCATAATTTCATTTTTAACTAATTTGGAATCCCTCCAAAAACATATTGAAACTAATGTCGATACAGATGGCGAATCGGAAGAAATTTTCAACAATTCGCCAGTGCCAAACGATAAGTCGAATATTAAAATTTCTGAATTTACCAATAAATGTGCTATTAATGCTTCAAACATTGCTCAGGATTCTATGTTTATGCCATCAGTAAATTTTCGCGATGTTGAATCGCTGGTACCTACATTCAATGGATAGAAGTATGAAAATGTTCATTTATGGTTGCAAAAATTCGAATCCTTTTCTTCCTCTTTTAATTTAAGCGAAATGCACAAATTCATTTTTGCGCAAAGAGCGCTCGGAGGCATTGCTTCTTTATTCGCTAAGAGTGAAAGCAACATTCGTTCTTTTCCTGAATTGAAACATGCCTTAGTTATCGAATTTGGTTCGCAGATTAATTCGGCTGAAATACACGAAATGCTTAGTCATCGGCATATTAGACAAAAGGAATCTTTTTTGAGTATTTCTTAATTATGAAAGAAATGGCTGGACGGGCCAATATTGATGATCAGACACTTATACGTTACATAATCAATGGCATTCCTGATTCTCCTCAAAATAATTGCATACTTTACGATTGTTCTGATTTGCATGAATTTAAACAAAAGTTGAAAATTTACGAAGAGATTACACACCACTCAAAAAATGATTCTGGTAGAAATATAAATCATTGTCAAAATATGAAATCGAAGCAGAACTTTGACAAATTTGTTCACGAGAATGTTCCTAAATTTAAAACAAAACATGCGGATGCTGAAAAGCCAGCATTTCATGAAGTGGAAAAGGTTGGACACCATGAGGGTCCAAACAGAACATCCACTGCAGTCGATATGATGAAGCCGTGGTCAACCACGTAAAATTTGACATTCAAAGTGTTTTTCTTCTTCTTTTCTTCCTTTCCGTTATTGTATATATTGTGTGGTGCTTCAAGAATATGAGAGAAAAAAATTCAAGAATTCGTCCTTCTACAAAATATTTTCTTTTGTGTGTTTCTTCTTTTTTTCTCACCTGTTTTTACATCAAGAATAATTTTAACAAAAAGTTAAAATTTTGTTTGTGAAATATGTGTTTGTGAAATATTGTGATTCAACTATCTCCGAGAGGTCATTTTTTTTTGTTTTCTTCAATGCTGCTGCTGAAAAGTGTGTTCCATAAAGTATTGTGGGTTTTTTTTTTTCTGTGAACTACAAATACATTTTTTTTTTTACTTTTTTGTGCTTTGCATAAAGAACTTTAGAACTGTAAACAGCTCCATTTTTTTTTTTTTGTTAGATGAACACTCTGTGACTTTATTTGATTACAGACTCTAATTTTTTTTTCTGCATGAAGTTTGAATTTTTTTTAAAAAAAAGGAAGGAGACGATTAGAAGATGCCGATTTGTGTTTTTTTTTCTTCTGTTTTTCAGACGTACCACTTTAAGACGTATATAGGTGGGTATATTTTTTTTTTAATTTAAGACGAGTACAAAGTAAAGACGAGTACGAAGTAAAGACGGGTACGATTTAAGACGAGTACCATTTAAGACGAGTACCTATTAAGGCAGGTACGATTTAAGACGAGTACCATTTAAGACGGGTACGATTTAAGACGTGTACCATTTAAGACGTGCTGGACAGATAATTACACCTGTTTATTTTCTATTTAATTTACATCCAAAATTGTTAATTGGTCCAAATCATCCTAGCAACCTCATAGTAAATTGGTATATAATTTTATATACCTTAGATAAATTCAAATAATATAAGTGATCGTAATTACCTAATTCTAGTAGAAGAGCAACGCGAAGCATTAATAAAATTAAATTAAAATTCGCGTCAAAATGTAATTATTAAATTTAAATAATTACGAATAAAATTAAGTGTTTGCGTTGTGAATTATTTAGACGAACTCTTCCACTTATGAATTAAACTAAAATTTAAGCTGTAAAAATAAATTGACACACCTTAAACATTATCAATTAAATAATTACAGAAACTTTTAAAAACTTGATTAAATATTTTATTTACATTGAACACAACTATATACAGAAATACATAATATTAGTTCAAAAAAAAGAAAGCAATACTTTTGTTTGCTTCTCATTATTTTATGTATATTTAATCTTTAAAAAAAAGACAATATTTTCATGTACACTAATTATTATATTTTTTTTCTTTTTGCTAAAAGAATGATTCTCTTTCATTTTTAAATTACCTTAATTTTATTTAATTATCGGTTTTGTCGGATCTCAGATTACTCTCTTCCATAAAATATCAGAAAAGTATATTTATGATTTTTCATATGATCTTAAGTGGTAAAAGAAAAAGTTTAAAGTAGTACCTTTTTTTAATATACGGGATGGTGGCCTTTATTCATCAAATTCAGAGTTGTCGCGTTGCTTAGGATCATATTCATATGTCATCAGGAATTCGCTTCGTATCAGAGCGGCAACATCGGGATGGCAGGATGCATAGCTACGGACCTCTGTAGAACAATCTTCTTTATTTTAACATCAGGAAGACATCCTCAATTTGGCTAGCTTAGGCTCACTCCGATATGTACATCAGGAAGACATCCTCAATTAGGCTTGATTTGGCTCACTCCGATATGTACATCAGGAAGACACCCTCAATTAGGCTTGATTGGGCTCGCTCCGATATGTCCATCTCGCCTGGGCATTACTAGGGCTTTTTGGATTCATTGCACGGGCTTTCAGGAGAGCTCCTGCGTCCTCTACATCTTTTTTCAGACTCTCTTTTTCAAACCTTATTCTTCTTGCACACCAACTCCTGCAGTGGGTGGAACTATTTTTGTCTAGTCCACTGTTATTGGATGTGAGAAGATTTTGCATTATTCTTCGATAGGCCTATTAGCTAACAGTCTGCAAATGTCCCCTTACATATACTTTAATATTATTATCTGCCTTAAAGTTTGGGTGGTCTGAAAAGCCATAAATTTATCCCAACACTTTTATTGAGGCCATAAATTTATTCCAACGTTTTTATTATTTTACGATTTCTAATTATACACCACTTTCCATTGGCTTGTCATAAAACGACACCATGGCGTCTGGCTATTGTTGTTGTCTGAGATCCGAACTCTATTCAACATTATACATTCATTTTACAATACAACAATTTTTTTAAAATATATATTTAATATTTAAAATCAACTTAATAATTTTTGTATGAACTTACACTCCTATTTTACTTAAATATATAAACATTATAATTTTACACTCATAATTATATTTTATAAAAAATATTTATACAAACAGAAATAACAAATTACGCAATTTTACTTTGATTTAACCAACATGGTGCGGGAACATATCATAGTTATATGTTGCCCAGCATCTCTCCCGGTCGTCAGAAAAAAAAAATAAAAACTGATTGCTGGTTTTATTTTTTTTTTGTAAAGCATAAAAGAATGTACGTGTCCATATGACTGTGTATCTACACAGTTTTTGAACTAAGTCTGTAAAGTTCAATTATCAATGGTTCTGGTATATTTTATAAGAAGTTCTTCTATTTTTTCATAACAGAAAGTTCAACACATGATAGCATAGTTGTCTGTTGACATTCACATTTATAGAAGACCTCTGTACTGAAAATCTGACGTCTTTCTCGAAGCCTTTTTTCTTTACCACACACATGTTTAATTATTTTGTAACTTTACAGTTTTAAGTGCCCAAAATACATTCAAAGCTATAATTTCGTATGAAACTAATATGCCGAAATAAACCTAATTACAAGAAAAATAATGGCATACACATTTGACATATTATTTCCTCACATATAACCTTATGACACAGTGTTTCATTTAAAACACATTTTATACTGAATAAAAGTAAATACAATGCTTGTAATATGACATGTTATATTTTCACATAATTAATCTGATGTATTCAAATTATAATCAGAAAAATATTGTATACAAACTGGTTACATTATTTTATTTATTTATTTGTTACTTCTAACATGTATGATACGTCAACATATACAAGCTATTTCATCTCCTTTAATATATTATTACGTAATGCTTTCCAACTTTACCCGATACGAGAAGAAAAAAAAACAAGAAGAAGGAGAGGAGAATAAAACCAGTTTTGACCGTCCCCGATCCTTTCGAAACGAGGGGTTGGTCAAGCTACTAATCACTTTCTGCGAGGTGATTTGTGCTGTGACAAAATTTTACGACTTCCCAAAGTATGTATTTAAAACCATTTCATGCTTGTAATTACCGTATTAATTAGTATAATTTCTTGATATACTTTATTCTTAACTAACTGTGCATGCCTGTATGTAATTTTTAACATAATCTATGCATAAACAGTGTATGTATTTGTATCATATCTAACGTAAACCTTCTGCTTTTTTTTATTATTTTGTAGGGGAAAATGGCGATTCTATCATTTGAATTCTCCTGCCTCATACTGCGACTGAAGCGAGCGTGGCTTTTTATGCTGTCAGGTTCAAATCTAAACCAAATTGCCTTTCAGGATTAAAAAAAAAATGCATATAATTTTCTTTAACAGATTACATTGTATATTTTTAGACCTTTCTAACAAACACAAATTTTGATTCATGATATTGTTTACTATTAAAATGTAAACAACACGGAAAAATGACTTCTACAGCCTCTCAAAATGCAAAATATGCATTACGCTGACCTTAAAAATGCACCTTCATTTAATACTATTAAATAGTGTTGTCAGAAAATGCCATTGACGAAGAAGAGAACAATTTTTTTTCTTTAATTATTATTTATTTAGCCAACAATTCTATCTTAAAAGATTGTTAAATTTTTATATTTATTTATTTACTGAATGAAATAAAAATTTATTTATTCAAAATTTTATTTATCATTAACATTCCGTATGTGAATTCTACTGTCTAAAATTTAATGATATGTTTAAAAATAAAAGATAATAAATTATTATTATTAATCAAACATTAATAATTATTATTTAATTACAAAAAAATGTACTTAGTACACTTGTATAATAAAAAAAAAAAAAAAAAAAAAGCAAATGATAATTACTACGTAACATCGTATGCAGCCACCTATGAGTACCCGGCCGGACCAAAGAACTTCTGCCAGCAGAAAAAATCTTTGTATACTCACAAACAACCACATCCAATTTTTTTTATAGATCAAGTTTTTAAAATAATTACTGTACGTACTATAAAAAAAATTAAGTAAATAAATTTATTAAGCCATACTACATATTTTAATAAAAATAAGGCCAATATATATAAATATATTTATTTATTTATTCTGTTTTCTTATGTTAAATTGGCCAAATTATATAAAAAAAATTTTATGAACTCACACACTCAAATTTATCAATACTATGTATATTTATATGTGTTAAATTTAGAATTGCATTTAATTCTAAGGGAAAGTAAAGAGAAAAAAAAATGCTTAAATTCTAAAATAACATAAATTTATAAAATATTTCATTTAAAAAAAAAAAAATCTAATTTCTAGCTGATTTCAGCAAGATGTCATTTAATATTTATATTAAATAATTTTGCTAATACATTTTATTAATCATTAAATTTATATATTTTTATATATACAATAAAAATATAATAGTCTTACATAAAATTTTACACTACAACAATGTTATTAATTAATTTAACTTGAATTTAAGCCTACTTTAATTCTAATTGAATACCGTTAATAAAAGTAAATTAGCTTATCAAGTTAAATATAATATAAACTATGTTTGTCTAATGTTAATTTTGCTGAAAATTCCATAAATTTTAACTGTAAATGCTAATTGCTATACCTTTTGTTATTTATTTTGAAAACAACACCAACTTATATTTTTATTTATTATTTTTTTATTAAATCTAGGAACTATACACTGAGCTAGACACTCCATAAATGTGTAAAACCTAAAAATCAAAAGTTTTCCTAAATAAAACTCAAAATGCTGCTTTTTACAATATAATATTACTAATTTTATTGTTTCTGAGCATAACATCTAGTAATTATACCATACTTAATTTTTTCTTCGATTCCTTTTTCAGCCAAGAATCCTGAAGTTAATGCCTAAGTGATGACCTTGATTTACCTTGATGAATTGATAAATTTTCTACAAAAATTTTGTTGGTGTTGGTGCATACCCAGCCGTAGGCCAAAATTGCACCCTATACAGAAAGCCTTTGGTGAGAAAATTTTAATTTTGCTTCAATTATTTATTTGTGTAATTTTTTTACAATAATTTTGTGTGCAATCATATTGAAATAACTTGCCTTGTCCATTGTTATACATATATATGTTTTTTAAAAACCAATGTGCTACACCAAAATCCTTTATTTATTTATTTATTTATTTATTTTTTTATAACACTTTTGTTCATAAAACTTATCCCTGCTGTCTAAATTCTAGACTTTAGCATATAAGTTGTAATTGAACTACCGGAATAAATCTTAGCACTTTTTGCATATTTTATTATAATTAGGCTTATAGCTGACCGCTATCCTAATATAAAGTGCACTAATAATTTATTCCTTGCCAACCATATATTTATATAAGAAGAAAAAAAAATAAATATGAGTATGTTATAAAGCTGTTCTAACTACCCTGAACCTAATAGCTTACCCCTACTCATTTTAAAGAGTAATTCTGAAATTCTGTCATCTAAATTGTAAGGCTATTAGCAAAGGCTACCCTTATAGAAGACAGAAAAAATTCCCTTTTTTTTTTTTTTTTTGAAAATTACTCCAACATTATTCACTATTAAATTAATTAAGTTTTAATGTTATTTGGCTTTGTTAAGATTTTATATTTTTTAATTCATATTCGAAAAGAAAAAAAATATATAACTTTTGCCTGGAGAGAAATGTTTCACTGCTCCATTGAAGTTTTGTGAAGCACATTTCATAATTTTATAAGTATGTTTTCGGGTGCGCCCTGCACATTTGCTCAATATTGTAACCCTGAGACAAATTGGCGTTTCCATGTTCCTATCCTTTCTTATTATTATTTTGAATTTTAAAAAGGCAAGTTATTAATTTTGTTTCAATTTTTTTTACCTAAAAGAGAAAAATTTATTTTTAAATTTTGAAAATTTTTAAATTTTTAAATTCGATTAATTATGTATTTTGTTTTATTTTTAATACCAATTCATATCCCATGGATAATATTGGGGAGGGGGGAAAGGGTAATGATCTTGTATAACATCCCCGTATAAGTTTGTATATGGTGTATAACCATATAACGACATATTTTTATCATAATAATCTATTTGATACTTTAAACATGGGTCTACATTCTCAGAATATTTATTATTTTTTTTATAATACTTTTTAGTAAGTTTGTCACCCTTTTGACTCGTATTTTTGTTCAATTTGAACCAACAATTTTCAGTTAAGTGCGATTTTCTCTGACAAATGCCACATTTATTTTTGTAATTTTTATCACCCTTAATTTTTTTCTGAGACCCTTGTAAATTCGTAATTTCCGCCTCTGTATGACCTGTTGCATATTTCGGAGCGTACAGCTGATCCATATGTCGTTTGATCGGCTCTATTGATTTATCTGGAACATATTGTAATAAATAATTAAAGTTTCTAAACTTTTTAGTAACTTCGTAGGGTCCTTGAAATTTTGGCTCTAATGCGCCTGGTTTTCCAATACATTTTAAATATACTGTTTGACCCAAATTTAAATCCTTTACTTTTTCGTATGCCTCTTCATCTATATATTCTTGCATTATTTTCTCCTGGTTTGCAAGGGATTGAATTTTGATTTCCTTCATATGTTGTATTCTGCTTTTAACATAAGAGTGGGTATATATTTCCTCAGAAGGAATATGGGCTGTGAAGGGATTTTTTATTTCCCTTGCGAAAAATAGCAGTGAGGGACTATATCCCGTAGCGCGGTGTTTCGAGGAATTATACGCTAGTTTAAAAAAATCCAGTCTTATGTCCCATTCCGTAGTGCGTTTCGACATAGCTACAATTGATGTTTTTAATATTTTATTGGTAACTTCACAAAGTCCATTTCCTTGCGCACGGTATACACTCACAAATTTCCTTTGTATGTTTAAAGATTCCAAATATTCTTTCATAATTTCGCTTCGTAAATATTTTGCGTTATCAAAGATAATTTCTTTACACATCCCATAATTTGCAAAATATATATTTAGTACATTTAATATAGTCTGTGACTCTACGTTTCGTAGGGGAACAGCTTCCAGGAATCTCGATGTCGGATCAATTATAATTAAAATGTATCTGTTTTTCCTTAACGTGAGGTTTAAAGGTCCAATGACGTCAGCATGCAGGACTGTACCGACTTCGTGATCTTTCACCATTTTTTTAACAGGGACTTTTATTGTCGTGTGTTGTTTAGATGTGAGGCACTGCACACAATTTGCACAATACTGTTTAATGTCTTTGTACATTCCATGCCAAAAAAGCCTTGTTTTCACATTATCATAAGTTTTTTGAAATCCGAAATGCGCTTTATGAGCTTCTTCTATGGCTGCAATTTTTAATGAATCCGGGGTAATTAAAACCTCCTTTTTATCTGAACCAGGTTTTAAAATTAATAATTTATTTTGATTTAAAGTAAATCTCTTCGTGCTTCTATTATTTTTGTCTTTTTCGATTTTATTTATTATAATCTTTAATTTTTCGTCTGCGTATTGCTCCGATTTAATATTTTCGTCTGTAAGTGCTATGTTACTTGCAAACAAATTATTTTGGAGTTCTCTGTCTGTTGTAAGATTATCTAAATTCCTGCTCAAATAGTCTGCTGGATTGTTAATTCCTTCGACGAATTCGAAGTCGAAATTAAAGTCTTGTAAATCTGCTACCCATCTGTTTATAATTTCCGATTTATCTTGTAAATGTAAATGCTGAGTTAGTGCTTTCGAATCAGTTAACACAGTAAATCTTCTACCTGAAAGCATATATTTAAAATGCATAATTGCTTCATGCACTGCTAATAACTCAAATTTAATACTCGGATAATATTTTTCCGGTTCTCTAAGTTTTCTCCCGAAAAATTCAACAGGTAGCAAATGACCATCCTTTTCTTGAGCTAGAACACCTGAAATTGCAACTTTGCTCCCATCCGTGAATAAGAAAAATTCTTTGTTAAAATCGGGGGGTCTGAGTGTTGGTTTTTGTACAATTTCTTTCTGAATTATCAGGAAAGCTTTTTCTGCTTCTGGACTCCACTTGAATTTAACTTTATCTTTAGTCAGCTCTATTAAAGGGTTAACTTTGTCTGAATAGTTGGGTATTAGCGTCCGAAAATAATTCGCTAAGCCCAATAAAGATCTGACCCCCTTTTTCGATTTTGGTCTGACTAAATTTTTTACTTTTTCAATATTCTTTTTTGATGGAGAATATCCCATTTGATTCACCCTAAATCCTAGGAATTCTATTTCTGCTTTGCAAATTTGCATTTTTGAAGGTTCGATTGTCATGTTGTGATTTATTAATACTTGTAGAACTTCTTCTAAGGTTTTCGTCATCTCTGCTATTGTGTTTGCAGATATCAACACATCATCAATGTAGTATGATACTTTGCTTTTGTCAAAATGACCCAGAATTTTATCGATTACTTCTGCAAAAATTGCGCTAGAATTTCGCGTGCGAAAAGCTAAACGAAGTGGCATATGTTTTCCAAATTCCGTAATAAACGCTAATTTTTTGCAATCTTCTGGTTTTAAATTTATTTGGAAAAAAGCACTATGTAAGTCTAGCACCGTATAGTATTTTTTACCGCTTATTTTTTCTAATAAGTCTTTTACGTCCGGCATCGGATAAGTATAAGGTTGTAATATTTGGTTTAATAGTCTTAGGTCCGTTGCCATTCTAAACTTGGGTTCTGCATTCGGGTTATTACTCGGATTTTTCTTTCTAACGAAAATAACTGGAAAAGCATACTCGGAGTTAGTCTTCTCTATAATTTTAGCCTGTAACAATTGTTCAATTTCCCTTTTCGCATACTGTCTTACTGCCTGAGGCAATTTATATGGCTTAGCTTGTACCGGGAATTCATGATTCAATTGAAAACTTGGTGCGACAAACGCTGATTGCCCCAATGTTTGATAACTTTTTGAAAATGTATGAACATTGCCCATTAAAATTTTTCGAAATTTTTGTTGTACTTCCTCCGATAAATGGCTTAAATCGAAATCCGTCTCTTTAATTTCTGATTCTCGCAATTTTCTTACATCTTCTATATTTAAATTATTTATTTCATAAAATGTCCCTTTCTCTATATTATCAGTTGAGTCATCTTGCTTGCACTCAAAGTTCTTTATAACTTCCCCCATTTTAGTTCCTTTCTGAATAATTAACTTTTCTAACAGTTTATTCTTTATTATAATATTTATGTTATTATTTTTTTGAACTTCGTGTAACGATGTCTCGCATGAAAATTTACTATTTTCTTGAATGGGGTCAAAAATAATCACATCTGACATATTTATATCCTCTGGGCATTTTAATTTTACAATTTTCGATTCTTCAGGTTGGAGAAAAATTCTATTTTTAGTAATGGCAAACATACTTTTATTTGAATGTTCCCCTGAATTACATGGCGTAATGTTATTCACTTCATAATTATTTACTTCACTTGCAACGTTTAATTTAATTTGTTGATTTTTAAATTTTAATGTTTTATTGCATAAATCCAAAATCATATGATTTTCTTTGAGATAATCGTACCCTAATAACATTTGGTACTGCCTATCAAAATCATCATTAGTGACATAAAATGTGCCTGTTGTGAATATACCTTTTAATCGAAAAGTTAATTTTACACATTGTTTAAAAAAAAATCTTTGAATTTGTTAAAGTTTTAATTTGGATCTGATTGCCCAAATATTTGATTTTGACGTTTGTATCTTTAATTTTTTTGAATAAAGAAGGTGATAAAAGGGAAACAGCAGCTCCAGTATCCAGTAACGCTCGTATTTCGACGCCCTGTACACTTAGTGATATAATTGGCAGACTATCTTTGTCTGCATTTGTTATATTTGCGATTGTTTTATTTATTTTATCGATTTCCGTCTCTGAAAATCCCGAATCTTGATCCGATTTCACTGTTTTCTTTGCCCATTTTTTTTTCTTTTTGCGCTTTTCAAATTGATAACCATTTTGATCATAATTCTCAGAAATATATCCAAAATCCCTATTTCCCGAATTCCAGTTAGGTTGTGAATAATCATACATCCCATAATGCGTCGGGTAATTAAAGGAATTGTAGTAATCATTATAATATCGTTCATAATCATTATAATGAAAATTGTTATTGAAATGGGGACCCTGATAATCATTGTGTTTATTAAAGAGTTTCTTATTCCGCGGAACACTATCATCTCTAATTGCATGGTTTTTTTTTCTTTGATTTTTTTAGTTTTTCAATCTCCCCTTTTAATTTCTCGATTAGCTCTTTGTTTTGCTTACTTGATTCTATAATGTTCTCATAAAGATCTTTGTTTTTTTTATTTATTGCGTTAATTTCCTCAAACTTTGACTCATTATACGCACTTTCCATAAGTTTTGCTAACTCGCATGCCTCCTTGAAGGACCTGGGCGCATTTTTACGAACATCTAGTGCAATATCCTGTCGAATTGAATTTAAAAAATTCGACATTTTTAAGATTTCGATAAAATTCTCTTCCTTATTATCCACATTTTCGCCTGCACTTTCGATATAAGATTTTACACCCTTTTTAAACTCCAAAATGAAATCCTCTATCGTTTGACTTGCGGCCTGTTTTAAATTTAGGAAATTGCTCTGAGCATTAAGGAAGCTTAGTTTTGTACCAAATAACTCCACCAAATTATTTTTAAATAAATTATAATTGGTCTCGTTATATTTTTCAATCTGTTTACTTAAAATATGTTTTGCGTCCCCAGTAATTTTAGCCTTTAAAATTAATAATTTAGTTTCTTCCTGTATATCTGTCGAATTCAAAATATTATCAAATTCCTCTAAGAAAAATATAATGTTTTTGTTCTTTTTATTGTCAAATGGTGACACTAACTTAATACGTGTATCTATATCCAGCGTCTGAGTCATTTTTAACAAATATTAGTAATCAATGTATACTTTTTCAAAATATCAATTCAAAGTAGATCCTATACCTCTTAAAATAATATTTTGCATCTCATACTATTTTCTCTATATTACAACATATGTATGAAAATATTCTAAATTGCATAAATACATAAAAACAACAACACTAAAATTTAAAAAAAATTTTCTTAGGGGATGAAGTTGTTTTGTAGATTATTCTTTTACACACATAAATACCCCTAAAATGTTTATAATACACGTATATATATATAAAAAAAAACAATTTCATTTAACAGAAAAATATCTGTCTTTTTCTACAGAAACAACAATCTTATTTTATTTATTTATTTTTTTTATAGGTAAATAATGTACTACTACTTCGTAGTACGACTCATAAATTTTCTTTTGTATCAAGGTGATCTACTAAAAAACAACTTTTCAAAAGTAAAAAAAAAGCCAAGCAAAAAAAAAAAAGAAAAGAAAAAAGGGGAAAGTTGTGGCTAAAAAATAGTGTGATATCAAATTTCCAAGCTAATATTATGGTACTTATTTAACATTTTTTATTAAAAATTTACCATATGTAAGTCGAGTACCTAAGTATGCGTTGATAGAAAGCCTTTTCTCCTTTACTAAATACATCATAACGTGTTTCTGAAAATTAATTTTTTTTAATTATGCATGATGGGCTTGGCGGCCATCTTTCCATATTTTACACAATTTTCTAAACACACAAGTACATTGTTAAGATCGGAAATTCGAAATTGTTGCTAAAGCAAACATTTTATGCTTTTAATTTATGGAAATGAGTGCCTAGAAATTTGTGTCTTAAAATAAAGTTGAAGTAACTTCAGGTTTTATCTTATGATTCTCTTTTTTCGGAGGGGGTTAATTAATTAGTTAAAGCAGTAAAAATCAATTTGTTTTTTTTTTCTTCAAAATAAAAGACTTTCTTAATTTATCTGTCTATAGCCAAAACTAGAAGTTCAAAATTCTTAATAATGCAAACATATTACGAGCTTGTCTGCTTAGAAATTTGTGTAAAATATGGAAAGATGGCCGCCAAGCCCATCATGCATAATTAAAAAAAATTAATTTTCAGAAACACGTTATGATGTATTTAGTAAAGGAGAAAAGGCTTTCTATCAACGCATACTTAGGTACTCGACTTACATATGGTAAATTTTTAATAAAAAATGTTAAATAAGTACCATAATATTAGCTTGGAAATTTGATATCACACTATTTTTTAGCCACAACTTTCCCCTTTTTTCTTTTCTTTTTTTTTTTGCTTGGCTTTTTTTTTACTTTTGAAAAGTTGTTTTTTAGTAGATATCAGTTCTTTTTTTTAAACAGATTATATATAATTGAAATAATTCTACTCGCTAAAATTAGTCCTTGTATAGCCTTTATAAGTAGGGAACAAACACAATAGTATACACTTTGTTTACCTATCATTCATTTTTTAGAGTAATTAATAATTTAAAAGTAAGGAAAGTCAATTTCTTCTTTCAAAGTATCAGTCTTTCTCAATTTATATCGCCTTAAAATTTTCTATGAAGGATAAAAATTTAGTAAAAATCAAATAGAGTCAAAATAAAATATATATTTACAGTTAGTCTGCCAGTTAATTGTTTGTTCTAACTGTTTTTTGCTGACGGTTTTGCAAAATAAATTTATCTTTACAAATACCTACGGAAAATCCGAGAATGAAGCCCCGCAGGCATCTAAAGAATCGAAGACCTGTCTAAAGAAGTAAATCTAGCAATTCTAGACATGATGATGAAAAATTTTTGATAAAAAAATCTAAAAATTTAAAGATATAAACTGTACATATAACTTCATCTTCATTTAGATCGTGTTATAGAGAAGAAAGAATAAATATATAATTTTACTCAAGTCTGTTTATCCATACCTATTTGCATAAATGTGAGAATATAATTTCGTATAAAAATTCCCGTAAATTGATTATATTTAATAGTCTATTATTAAAGCCGCATAAACATTAGGATAAAATTTTTTGGCAGTTAAAAATTGCCTGAAATCTATAGTCTTATCGTTCGTGAAATTTGTTATATGTTTTTTTTTTTTAATACCCAGACACCTTTCCTAAACTCTGACCAAAGATCACAGAAATACTGAAATTATCCAAATACTTATACCTTTCTATCTTATTTCTTTTTTTGAGTGGGGGGAGGGGTGAGGAAGGGCGCTTAAGAACTTCCTTTTGTTCTTAGAATTCTGAATTAATCATTGAAAAGATCTGCCTACGTAAGTCTTGTTGCAGAATTTTCATTAGGTAAGAGTTGCATCAACTTATACATCATGTGAATATATTAAATTACTTTTGTAAAATACTAGATGGGAGCCATTGATATTTTCAGAGCATTTGCCTACATTTTAAACTTAAATTATTTACAACTATTCATTAATTTTCTATACGAATTAAAGAAGTCGTTGTTTCCATGGCAACTGTACCTTTCACTATTGCTTGTTTGTTTGTTTGTTTTATTGAACACATATATATCAGATCACGTGAGGATCACGGCGGGATTTGAACCCGCCCCCCACCAACGTTCTCAAGCGATTAGCGGCGTGGTGTCTTATCCACTCAGCCACGGTGGGCCACTATTGCTTTATCTAATACCCAGATACTCAAATTTAATCAGCTGCGCTTAGAATCATGCTCATAACAGAGTACATTTATATGTAAGAGTGGTGACACATATGCACAAGTCGTGTATTCATATTCAAGTTTTTATCCAAAGTACAGTAACTCAGTTTTCATTAATAGACGTGGAAGATTTCGATTAAACTAACCAAAAAAGTTTAAAAACATTGGCTTTCTGATTTGATTTTATTCAAAATCGTCTTAACCAACCAAAGTTAATGTCCGGGATCCAGAGTGTTTACTGCAAACATAAAAAAAGTTTTCAAAAATGCAGGCTTCTGATTGATCAATCTCATCGCGCTAATAGCGTGAAATCTATCTTGATCCCGGTCTATTCAACGTCCTTTAAATATTCGAGAAAGCCTTGACAAGTCAGGAAAATATCACACAAAGCAGGCAAAACAAAGAAGAAAAATCATTCATTGGCTCGTTCATATCCACGAGCCAACGAATGATTTTGTTCCTTTGCTTTGCCTGCTTTGTGTGATGTTTTTGTGACGCGTGTCAAGACTTTCTCAAATATTTAAGGGGCGTTTGTTTATTTCACCACCATGAAGCTATGAAAGGAGAGGAGCAGACGTGTCAATCTTCCCGTGTGAAAAACTACATAAAGAAAACGAGTTCTTTCCCCCTCTTCTGGCCTTTTCTCTCTTGATTTTGACCGATAGCAGCCCATTTAGCAGTCTCCATAGCAAGATGCAGCTATATATGGCGGACGCAAGGGGGAGGGTGTTAGCGTGACCAATGACATAATAGGCCAGTTTATGACGTTTAAAAGTCACACGGAGTTGGATCATCTTTACACGATGATTAGTACAAAGCGGTGCGACGATTTTTTTGTGTCCAGTAACGTGTACAGATAATCAACTCCACACTTAGGAACAGCTTCAAATGACGTCATCTACTTCGAGGCAAACGAAAAAGGACAGGCTACCGCGGCGCTACAGCGTCTAGAATATATAGTGTGGAAATCCAATGAGTCGATCACAGCGATATCTCCAGGATATTTCCCAAAACTCCAAGACAATTTGGTCTAGACGCTGTAGCATTTTTTTAAACGTTTTATTAACTTACATTTGACCTGTGTGCTTGGCGTCAAACCCGCTGTAATAATACGATGTTTACTTTGAAATTTGAAAATATATAGCAGATGTCGCTGCGATAATCTCCCTGGATTTCAGCGTCAGTGCACATTTAAGGGATACACTTTTTAGCGGTTCTTGGATAGCAAATTTCTACATTATGTATTCTAGACGCTAGCGGTGCATTACACATGTCTCTTTCTTCTTTAAAAAATATCCTGCAGATGTCGATGCAAATGACTGTTTGGAATTCAACATCGTTGTACATTTAAGGGATTCAATACTTTCGCGCTTTTTTAAGTATTGCTGGGATAGTCGATTTCTACAACATATAATCTAGACGCTATAACGGAGCTATAGTTTCTAGAAGATATAGTTTAAAAATCGGCTTATTAAAAAAGTGCTAAAAATTGTATCCCATAAATGTTGAACGAGGCTGAACGACGAATGTCAATTACAGCGACATATGGTAATTCCAAAATAACTATTTCAAAAGAAAATGTTTCGCTCAGAGAAGATCTAGAAAATGTTGCTCCTATCGACATTTGTCATTCAGTATTTTTCAATATTTATGGGATTCAATTTTTAGCACTTTTTAAAGAATTACTGGAATAGCCGGTTTCCACACTGTGGCCGTGATCTAGGTAGATTTTTCTGTGTTATCGTAACGAGATTGACCAATCAGAAGCCAGAATTTTTGCTAACTTTGCACTGTTTGCAAAATTGTACCTGGATACCGGCCTATATTTCTAGACGCTATAACTGAGCTCAGGAATAGTACAGAAAGCAAACTCTGTATTTTGATACATTAAGGCCGGGATCTAATTAGGAACAAGTGTGTCTCTATAACGAAGTAGCGACATACGGCCAATAAATGTTTATTGGTAAAAGTGATAAAAACAAATCGTTAAAGTTCTTTACGAGCATGCCATTATCGCCAGGTTAATGCATGCTGAATTATTTCCCTAGTCTAATAGAGATCGTCCATGCGCGTATCTTCTAATGGAGGATATTCCAAATATGGGTTCGAGGCTGAAAAAGTCACGTGGTACCGGTAATTTACCCAAAGAATTTCTAACTGATAGAAGGGAAACAGGAAACTACACTGTTAAAAATATCGTGAAAAATTACCTCGGTTCTTACAGGTTCTCTATTTTCTGACCAATGAGAACGCTACATAAACGCCTATGAAGCGTTCTCATTGGTCAGAATACAGATAGCCTTTAAAAACAGAGGTAATTTTTCGCGATATTTTTAACAGTGTACAACTGCTTTCTCCCATGAACTGTTTCCTTGGCTAGCGGGGATTTACATTACATAGACGGAGCCTTCCCTTCTTTACGCTAGACGTTCTTGCCTTGACCATGTGATCATAACGTAGATTGAATATCCTCTATTCAAGAAAGCGGATTGCCGTACTTTCGACAAAAGCTTGAAATGAGCATGTCTCCTGTGCATATATCACCACTCTTATGTATAAAGGCTCTCTGTTATGGTGTTGTTTCTGATACAGCGCCTAGAATACCTAGTGTGGAAATATGCTATCCAAACAGTTCTAAAAATTTGTATCCCTTAAATGTGCGACGATACTGCTAAAATTTCAAGTGTCGATCGCAGCGACATCTGTGGGATTTTCGTATTACTATTATTACATTGTATAGACTAGCAATTTCTTGCAGTTGTAGAAAATATCCTGCAGATGCCGCTGCGATCTGCATATTACAGCAGTATCATTGCACATTTAAGGGATACAATATTTTAGCGCTTTTTTAAGTATTACAGGGTTAGCCGATTTCAACACTATATATTCTAGGCGCTATAGTTTCTGAGCGCTGTTGGTTAAATTTCGATATTCGTGTTTTAGAGTGAGCAATAGAGAAAAGTACTAAAACTATTGAAACAACAACTTCTTTAATATTGAAATGTATAGCAAAGGAGTTCAGAATCAATGCCTTAAATAGTTTCGAATACGCACTGTTGTTATGACATCAATACCCTTCCTGGATGTGGAAATGCAAAATTGTGTTCAACATAATTGGCCGCAATCTAGATAGATTTTTCGCTGTTAGCGAAACGAGATTCATTAATCAGAAGCTTGCACTTTTGCGAACTTTTCGCTGTTTGCAGCAATGCAGGCTATTGATTGGTGAATCTCGTTTCGCTAACAGCGAAAAATCCATCTGGATCCCAGCCTAAATTTCTGTAAACATTGCACTTCATCCATGGCACTAAGAAAATGACTCAAAACTTTTATGACATAGGTCGGGATCCAGAAGCAGCAAAAATTCTCAAACATTCTGGCTTCTGATTGGTCAAACTCATTTCGCTAACAGCGAAAAATCTATCTGGATCTCGGCCATAGTTTTCTTCGATGAAATCAATGCAAAAGGATAATATAAAAAATTTTAAAAGACTTCTAAAATGATTTGGCGGGTTTATCGCTGTTTGGCATAATTTATAAACTTTAAAATTAATTAACAGTTTTTCGCTAATTAAGAATAGAAAATTTGTGTTTTTAAAGCTGAATTTTACAAAAGCACGTAGATTGAGTAAATATCTGCCCAAAAATGCAATCCTTACATTTTTATGTCCATTATTTAAGTCTCTACCTTGATTGAACCATAAATTGTGACGAAGAAAATAAATCGATCATTTTCAGTATCTCGACGTTATTTTAAAAAATCTATATCTCTGTTTATAATTAATTTATGAGGATGCATTTGGTCTCAAATTGAAGATATTTTCCATTAGTTCCTTTTGGGTTTGGTTTTATTTTTCTGCGATGATTGGTTCTTTTGATATGGGAAATTTTACGCTGGTATGTTTGGTTGATTTTACATGGAGAAGTTGTCATCAGTATAATAAGCAGTTACGGTGTCTTGCGTTTTATTCTTGGCGTTTGTTTGTTTGGCGAGGTTAGCATTTTTTTTTTCAGCTTGGCTTGGCAGAACGACCGTCCTGCTTGATACAATTTCAAAAATCATGATCTATTGACATTTCAATCATTTTTATACCAGACATATTATCAAATTTTACTTATTATTCTTCTTCTTATTATTATTTATACAGTATATAAAAAAAAATTATTTTTACAAATGTGTCATCTGTGATGTGAATGCCATTATTTCTCAATGGTAACTGAGATCCAACCAAAAGAGAAAAGAGAGAAAAAAAAAATTGTAATTCCTAAATTTACCTATTATAAATCCCTGAATTATTTTTTTCATTTCCTTTTTTTTTTTTTTTTTTTTTTGCTAACATATATTATTCATTTTATTTATATAAAATTATTATATGTGTGTCATTATTGTTACAATAATAAAATTAATTTTAATAAAATTTTAATCAATTAAACTTACATACCTACAATATCTTTAAAATTGTGACATTAAAATAATACTTAAATTTATTTTCCTTTATTATTATTATTATTATTATTATTTCTAATGACGTCAAATGAACGTTCCTGAGTCATAGCACCATTTTACTATGAAGGGGGGGGGGATGCTGGACAGATAATTACACCTGTTTATTTTCTATTTAATTTACATCCAAAATTGTTAATTGGTCCAAATCATCCTAGCAACCTCATAGTAAATTGGTATATAATTTTATATACCTTAGATAAATTCAAATAATATAAGTGATCGTAATTACCTAATTCTAGTAGAAGAGCAACGCGAAGCATTAATAAAATTAAATTAAAATTCGCGTCAAAATGTAATTATTAAATTTAAATAATTACGAATAAAATTAAGTGTTTGCGTTGTGAATTATTTAGACGAACTCTTCCACTTATGAATTAAACTAAAATTTAAGCTGTAAAAATAAATTGACACACCTTAAACATTATCAATTAAATAATTACAGAAACTTTTTAAAACTTGATTAAATATTTTATTTACATTGAACACAACTATATACAGAAATACATAATATTAGTTCAAAAAAAAGAAAGCAATACTTTTGTTTGCTTCTCATTATTTTATGTATATTTAATCTTTAAAAAAAAGACAATATTTTCATGTACTCTAATTATTATATTTTTTTCTTTTTGCTAAAAGAATGATTCTCTTTCATTTTTAAATTACCTTAATTTTATTTAATTATCGGTTTTGTCGGATCTCAGATTACTCTCTTCCATAAAATATCAGAAAAGTATATTTATGATTTTTCATATGATCTTAAGTGGTAAAAGAAAAAGTTTAAAGTAGTACCTTTTTTTAATATACGGGATGGTGGCCTTTATTCATCAAATTCAGAGTTGTCGCGTTGCTTAGGATCATATTCATATGTCATCAGGAATTCGCTTCGTATCAGAGCGGCAACATCGGGATGGCAGGATGCATAGCTACGGACCTCTGTAGAACAATCTTCTTTATTTTAACATCAGGAAGACATCCTCAATTTGGCTTGCTTAGGCTCACTCCGATATGTACATCAGGAAGACATCCTCAATTAGGCTTGATTTGGCTCACTCCGATATGTACATCAGGAAGACACCCTAAATTAGGCTTGATTAGGCTCGCTCCGATATGTCCATCTCGCCTGGGCATTACTAGGGCTTTTTGGATTCATTGCACGGGCTTTCAGGAGAGCTCCTGCGTCCTCTACATCTTTTTTCAGACTCTCTTTTTCAAACCTTATTCTTCTTGCACACCAACTCCTGCAGTGGGTGGAACTATTTTTGTCTAGTCCACTGTTATTGGATGTGAGAAGATTTTGCATTATTCTTCGATAGGCCTATTAGCTAACAGTCTGCAAATGTCCCCTTACATATACTTTAATATTATTATCTGCCTTAAAGTTTGGATGGTCTGAAAAGCCATAAATTTATCCCAACACTTTTATTGAGGCCATAAATTTATTCCAACGTTTTTATTATTTTACGATTTGTAATTATACACCACTTTCCATTGGCTTGTCATAAAACGACACCATGGCGTCTGGCTATTGTTGTTTTCTGAGATCCGAACTCTATTCAACATTATACATTCATTTTACAATACAACAATTTTTTAAAAATATATATTTAATATTTAAAATCAACTTAATAATTTTTGTATGAACTTACACTCCTATTTTACTTAAATATATAAACATTATAATTTTACACTCATAATTATATTTTATAAAAAATATTTATACAAACAGAAATAACAAATTACGCAATTTTACTTTGATTTAACCAACATGGTGCGGGAACATATCATAGTTATATGTTGCCCAGCCAGACGGGTACGATTTAAGACGAGATGGAAGACGAAATGCCAACCGGCATTGACGACGATTTTCATTTTTTCTCTCTTTATTTTTTTTTCTGTTTTATTCTGTGTAATTTTTTTTAAAGTTTGTGTTTAAGTGTATGATGCGCACGAGGTCGTGCGTATCAGGATGGACGAGTGTGACCTGTGGCAACAGTCTGTAAGAGACGACGGCAGCGCCACGAGTCGGCGTAGAAGAATACCTTTTTAGAACATTCGACAGACGCGGGAAAAGAAGGTAAAAGAGGTGGTTGCAAAAACACCGAGCTCTCAACGACGTTTCATTAAGACGCATTAAGACGAATGAGTGTTTAATTTCATTAATGTTCTACTTAATTGTAATTGTATATAGTGTAAATAGTTCACTTAATATATTTAATTCTTAAAGTTAGCAAGTGTTATTATTCGAGTATGAGTCTCCTTTTCCCCGTCACATATATATATTAAAAAATATAGACAATTTAGTTACATAGTTAAAAGCACATAAAACGTATCTTAAAAAACATTAAACGTTTTGAACTTTTTTAAAATCCCTATTCAGTAATGTAAATAAATGCAAAACCACGAGAGATTATTAATTTAACTAGTAGCTGAGAGCATGTACCATCAACAATTAAAGACGGAAATGGGTAATTGAATCAGGTTAACCCCTTATCTACTGATTTACTTATAAGTACCATTAAAATAACTTGTTATAAAATTAATTTATACATCGATTAGTTGTAATACAGTTTAGAATAAGTTATAGATACTTTACTTTATATTGTTCCAATAACATTATGTGTTACACAAATCAAAAATATTTTTTTAAAAATGATTTCTTTTGCCTTTGCATCTTTTCAGCTTTCTTGGCGTTGGGGTGGAGGAATTCTTCAATTCGGAAATATTTCTATATATCTTTTGTAAGAACATTATATTTGTACATTTCCTAATTCTACAAAACACTAAGAAAATTATTTAATAAAAAAGATTTGAGTGGGATTATAAATATTGCACAAAATCCGTATAAATTTAAATTTATTTAATCCTTCTAAATCCTCCAATCCTTATAAAATCTTTCTAAAATTTATTAAAAGATTATATAAATCTTCTAATGTAATTTAAACAATTCACGAAAAATGCTTTAGAAGATAATTTTTTTATGAATTCTTAATTCAGTACATAAAGGGTTAAAATGGTATAGCCCAGTAGGATGGAACTAGCTTCATTGACAAGGGTATTTGGCCGTTCTTGTAAACCATGCCTCCAGGAATGTACGGCTTTTGTATACGTAGCAATTTGATATCATGACCTTGACCTTCACAAAATCTGGAAATTGATGTTACAAAAGATGGGGTAAGCATTCCACTATTTATGGTATTTTATTTCGATATTTATGCGTTAACATTCATTGATCCCGAGTAACTGGGGTATTTTTTGGAGGGTTTCTGTAAATGAACCTTACATTCTCTAACTTTTAGAAAACAAGTAGTAAGACTCAGTCATCCATATCATTTTCACTACGTTTGAAGTATAATACCATAATTAAAATGCACCTCGGATGAATTTTTCTTGTAGATTATAATGTAATGGAACTTTCGCGTGTGTCACTCTAAACGAAATATAAATTCTAGACACTGAATTTTAAATAGTGTACGTTCTACAGTAAATCTCAATATCGTTTAAAAATTGTATAGCAATCCGTGTACATTTAGGGCACGGATGACAGCCAGACAAACAGAATTAATAAATTACATTGGTTTACATGGTTTATATACTTTTGCCGAAATGCGTATTTTTTCATAGATTCTAGTGCACTGAGTACGGGAAAATTATTGTAAAACATGTCACGTCTGGTTTAAAAAATATTTATTACTTGCTTAAAAAAAAATAGTAACATGAAATATACAATACAAATATTTAAGTGATTGATTTTATTCTTATTTTTATAATTTTCTTGATCTGTTTCTCATAAAATAGACCAGCAGTAGTTCCCTAACATATTTTCGTCCCAAAAACCTTTGCTGTTTTAAGACATTATGATATCCGTCTTCCTTTTTTTTTCGAATATAAACTGTCCACAAACGTAATAAAAACTATCGGAATTTAATTTACACACTTTATTAGACATTTTATCAAAACAAAACCACTTTAGTTCACACAAACACATTAAAACAGAATATAGAATCCAAGTTGACAATGCGGGTAAGTTGAAAAAATTTATTCTTATAGTAAGCTAGTATGTTGTGGCCATCACAAAACTTTCTTCTATATAAATCTACTATGATGAGTTGAGTAAAATGCTGCTTTCAGTTAAAAAAAAAATATATATATATTTTACCAAAAATCGTCTGCTCGTTAAAGAGGATATAAGATTTCGCATTTAAGTAATTTATAACAATAAATCTTCCTTTTTTCAATTTTAATATTTATTTAGTTCAAAAGTCATCTGCTGTCTTTTTTATCTTTTCTGATAATATTTACATAAAATATCTACTTAGATAGGAGAAAGTATAGTGATAGATTTTTTTTTCAAATACAGCCTTTCATAAGTAAGAGGTAGTATAATAAGAAAATAGGTGCTTCATCAAAAATATATTTAAAAAAATTTAATTTATAAGCCAGTGTTATTTTTCAACTATGTTCGAAAGTTTTTAAAACGACTGACATTTAAATAAAACAAATGTTGCATTTTTTGCACCTCTACGTGAGTAATCCGAAATTTGCGGATAATACCCTAGTAACTGTGGTATTTATCCATTACTATTTTTATTTGTTAATTTATTCAGTATATTAAATATTAAAGATTAACCGTACTTTGTCAGTTACTTTATTAAAATTTCATTAACAATTTGTTGCATAGAAATTCCCAATGGGAATCTTAATTAGTGTTATTTAGTAGCTTAGTGTATTCGAAAGTAAGGATAATTATGAATGTATGCATCTCAAATAAGAACAATGCACTAATGGCTAATCGAAGCAGATGACACCAGATGCTTGTTTCGTAAGTACACTTATTTAAAGAGAACAATAACTAAAGTTATTTTTCCGCTAGTTTTGAAACATCAAGCAATATAAGGATAAATTTTGAAATATTTATGGGTTTATAATTAAAAGCGTTGAAAATTCTTCTCGTTGACATTATACGAGATCGGAACATATACGTCTCATCTTCTATTTTTTTTATCTGTACCACCTTTTAAAAACTAATCTCTGCATATACTTACACTACAATATGTTTTTTAAAAAAAAGTCTACAACAATGATTTTTTTTTTTTTTGTAAATTCTCATTTGATTGATAGAAATAGTCGTCAATCCTGTCCTGTAATTGATATAGACTGGAAGCCGATAGCACAGACAATCACCTCATCTAGTTCGCGGGTGAAATTCTAGGATTAGTTAAATATTGATTAGCTTATTAAAACGCAATCGGTCTACCAAGTCCTATCTTGGTGGAAAACACCCGAAAACCCGAATTCAGCGGCTGACTCGTAGGTTTACCATTGTGTGTTCCTGCTCCCAGTCCTCTATGTTTTCAAAGCTTTTGTAGGAAATACATACGCTAAAATCGGGTTTTCAGGTGTTTTCCTCCAAGATATGACTTGGCAGACCGATTGCGTTTAAATATGCGAAAAAGATTTAACTAATCCCGGAATTTCTTCCGTGAACTCGATGAGGTGATTGTCTGTGCTACCAACTCCCGGTCTAATACGTCAGAAGGGATTTCATGCATTTTTTGCACTTGTACTTTAGGCATCCAAAATTTACGTGCGGAGAATACCCGAGTAAATACGGAAGTTTTTCCATTGGTATTTTTTAATGACAATTTATGGATTTCATGAAATATTAATGAATTAGCGTATTTCGTCAGTTACTTTATTAAAATTTCATTAACCGTTTACTACATAGAAATTCCCCATAACAAACTTAATTACTACCATTTGGTAGCTTTGTGTATTCGACAATGCGGAAAATTATGAATATACCCATTCCAAATATAAATAACGCACTAATGACTAACCAAAGCAAATTACACCAGATGCTTGTTTCGTAATTAGATTTATTAAAATGGAACAATAACTACAGATATTTTTAAGCTTGTTCTAAAACAGTAAGCAGGATATGGATAAATATTAAAATATTTATGGGTTTATAATTAACAGCGTTGAAAATTCTCCTAATTCAGATTGTTTCCTTTTAATTCCTATTAAAATGTATTCTAACAGCCTGAAATAAAATACAGAATGAATAAACCAAACTTTCATTTTCCATAACAACGGCATAATTATTCAGTGCGTTTAAAATTTAATTTCTGCATTTGATGCATAAGGAAATAAGAAAGAAAAATCCTGCATCACGGATTTGATTATATAGTTCTTTGCATCATTATACGTGGATTTTTTAAAAATCTGCCTTTCTTCCTTTGAAAGGAAATATCTGAATAAACTTTTTGTTCTTATTGGTCCTATGTCACTTCCGATGTGACATCGGGACCAAATTCTCTTACACGAATTTTATTGTGGTTGACATGACTTTTTATTGTGGTTGACATGACTTTTTTTCAGTAAGACAGTTACTGGTACCTGACAACATGCGCAAGAGAATTGTACTACAAAATTTATTTTTTAAATTTAGTGATGCCATAAGGATGTAAAAATAAAATCGCGTACAAAAAACTAGCGTCCGATAATGTTAATAAATGCAATGTCACAGTCTGAAAACACATTTGTTTAAATATAGCGCGTAGATGACAACGTATTGAAATGGACAACAGAATATACTACAATATGAATTATTTTATGCAGAAATGATTGACCTATATATGATCTTTGATAAATATACATAGCATATATTGCCATAAAATTAACTGAGTTAGAGAACACGTAGCAAACTCTTTTCTGGTACTTACCGCACTTCGCTATGTGTCAGCGTCTTTTGAAAACCGTGTTTATGAATTTATTTATACTACTCTCAAAACGGACACTACAGGAAAAATGATGTCAGATGAAAGTTGCATAACTCTATATAAACTCGTTTTTAGCAATTACCATTTACAGAAGTCAATTAATTCAATATGTTTTCGCTGCCCCATATGTCATTTATGGATTTCATATACACCAAGTGAAGTACAAAACATTAACTAAATTTGATAATGCGCAACATAACTTTAAAAGCACTTCCTATTTTTATCGCTCGCATAGTTTAATGTATCTGATATTTTATATGAAACCTAGTAGACAAATTTTAAATGGTTCATGCCATATTCTCTATACAGAGGGCATTATCATGCACTTAGAAAGTATATATCAATTTCACTAAATGCACTTAAAAATTACTGCTAGACCATCATTTTTTCCTGTATTCTTCTGTGAGCCTTTTTTGTGTCCCTGTAAATAAACAATATGCTACAATCATTATTTTAAATAGTGAACATTTTATTGTAAATCCCAATAACATATATCAATTTCGAGACGATCTATATATATTCAAAAAAGTTAGAGAGTTGACAAATTAACAGATAGACAGATAGGCGAACCAAAATCATAAACAATTTTCAACTACGTTAAATGGTATCAAAGGAAATATTTATTTAATATATCATTATTCCTTTCCATTTCATCTTAAACTAACTCACAGATTGCTGAACGGTGCCCCAAAATGCATTTAACTCTTTAAAAATGTAACACTTTTAATCCCGATTCTTCAAACGGAACACCTCCCTCCCTCCAAAAAATTAAGCTATTAAATTCAACTTTGCCAATTTGCTGGTATTTCACAAGCACTATTCCTTGAATATTGTAGACCTCGGTCTACAATATTCGACGATAGTTTTACCTTGGTTAAACCTTTGCTCACTGTTCTTACAAGGTTTTTACACCGTTCTTCAATTCCACCCTAAACAGCATCCACTGTTTTCTACATGCGATTTTTCTTTTCTCAACTCAGTTTCTTTGAAATCATTATCTTTAACCCAAAAGAAACAAGTTGGAAATTGCTCGCCAAACGTGGCGAATGAGGTGCGTTAGTACTATAACTAGTTTTATAAATATTTTTTGCACCGCATATTGTAATGAATGTATATTTTAGTGCACTTCATAAGTGCATATCAATTTCATGCTGTTCAAAGGGCTGTAACGTCATTAAAATGCATTTGAAATAATTTTTTCCCATTGGCCGTAATGTAACAGAAAACTTTTGACTGTCCCTGTCATTAAACTGTACATCCAATTTTTATAAAATTGGAAATGAGTCGACAAAATGTTGCAACAATTATATATTTAAAATTTCAGATCATTCGGAAGGCTGTAACATTAAAATGCACTTGCAATAATTTTTTCCCATTGGCCGTATTGTAACAGAAAATTTTTGACAGTCCCTGTCATTAAACTATACATTCGATTTTCATAAAATTTAAAATGGCTCGACAAAATTTTGCACCAATTATATATTTAAAATTTCAGACCATTCGGTTGGGACAGAGACGGTTGGGACTGAACGACGACTATACGTGCTTCGTATTTATATAATTACGAACGCACCTAAAAGGGAACAGCGGGATTAACTTAGCGGAATCGCGGTATTAATATTTTATTATTTCCCTGGCGTAATGCAAATGATAATAATAATAATAATAATAAGTAATAATAATCGAACCATTTCATCCTATCTCGCGAATCGGTCATTATGTACAGGGCACACGAGGCAGCTAAAGTAGTAAGAGGCTAAATAGCGTGCACGAGTGTTTGCATAGACGATCACACGCAGTGGCTTTGCCGAGGCGACCGTCGCGCCAATGCGTATGCAGTGGGATGCGCTGTGACGGCGATCACCGCAATGGCCACCTGAGTAAAATTTCGTAATGTGAAGAAAACACGAGTTAGGTGGCTGGGACGAATGACTACGACTACCTCGCTTTGGACTCAAATCACTCTCTGAGCCTTATAATTCGGGCTCAAAATGTACCGGAGCGAACCGGGACAATATTCCGTGTCGTGAAATGAGACAAATATTGTTCCGGTTCGTGAAATAAGACATATATTGTTCCGATTCGTGAAATTAGACACGTATTGTTTCGGTTCGTGAAATTATGCTAAGTATCATTCCGGTTCGTGTAATTATTAAAACCACCCATTATTGCAGTTAATATATGTAGCTCTCTGTAAGTGTGCTCTCTGTTATTATTTTTATGATTATTTAGGATCTTCGATGAATTTGTAAATTGTTTTTGTATAGTCAGATATAAATTTGTCTATATTAAAAAAAAAAAAAAATACTCCATAATAATTTTGAAATGGCCTTCCGGTTCTTGGATTTTGCCATTTCGATCGCTGCTCATAATGTAAACAAACGATAGAATTCGATGCGAGAAACCACTCAATGTAAACAAAAGCATATCAATCAATCGACATATAAAAAATTTGTTTATACTTACCGGAAAGGCATATGGGTAATATATGACCAAATGCTTTTCTGATCTAAAAAAGTAGAGAAGTATGCCATTTTTTAAATAAAAAGATGCCGCTAATACAGACAGTAAACTGTACTTTGAACAAAAATAAGAGGAATAGGCTAATATAAATTTTTACTCAAGTAATTTTATCCAAATGTACGAAAGAAATAGATGCACTTAGTCTTCATGAATGTACTTCAATTAATGATGACTCTTAGCATTAAAGTAAGAGGGTAGTAACACGAAAAAAAAAAAAAAAAAAGAATACCAGCCGACGCAGAGAGTTTTTACTCGCTAATTGCTCTCAAAACTAAATTGGCGTAAAAAAATAAAGATAATATTATAGAAAGTAGTTTAAGTTGAATTAAATTAAATAATATTACATAAATTAATATTATAAAAACATATTAAATAAAATAATGCTATAAAAAGTGATAAAATATCTTTATAAAGAATGACGATCGTTTCGTAGCACCAACGGCGACATTTTCAAAATCATTCACTATAGAAAATATTTTCACAAATCATGATATTACATCATTCACAAAGTATCATACAAATATATACAAATACATATACAAATACTTAATCTAAATTAATATTATTAATATTATTTAATAAATTAATGTTAATAGTATTATAATTTAACAATGTTAATAAATTATATTAATAACATTTTATTTAATGCTAAATACAATCTATTCAGCATGATGATCCTAAAAGTCTAATTCTTTCATGTATGAAAATGAATTTTTTTTAATAAAGCAGTCTTTTCAATTTATAAGCCAATGTATTTTTCTATAACTGCACCACTGAGCTTAAAAATTACGTATGTTAGAATAGTTATGAATCTTTAAAAAATCTATAATTTCTATAAAAAATAATTTCTTTAAATCTGTAGTTTCTATAACGTAAAAAAAACTATCTCCTATAGTTAAAAAAATTATTTATTTCCAAATCGCAACCATTCATAGCAATTCGATTCATTCTGACCCTAGCAGTAGAATGCATACACAATACTTTCGTGTAAGAATTTTTCTCTAAAACTTAGCTAGTTTGCTTTAATTAATTTTGAAACCAAGTCTGATTATGCTTCACAGGTCGCTAGCTTCAATCGCTTTTAATTAAGCGACTTTTTAAAAAACGATAAATATAATTCGTGGGATTATATTAATGATATTATTTTTTTTCTTACAGAGCTTTTTCTTTTTTATTAATAATGTTTAAGGGTTAATCCTAAGCATAAAAATGTATCACAGTACTTTATATGTCAAATTCAATATACACTGAAATATAAAATTAATCGAAATCAGAAGTTAAAACATATATTTTAAATATAATTGTATTCTTTAAAATTTATTCTTCGTATGATTAAGATACATAAAAAGAAAGTATCACATTAAAGCCAATTTCATTAATGATGTTTAGCTATGAATGCATTTTGTTAATTAAAAAATTTCTATATGAATAAAATTTAACACTAATACATTTTATAATTCTGTCTTGAAATTATTTACATGCAAATGCTAATTTTCAAAATATTTCATTGAATGTTTTAATTGAGAAATATAAAGTTCTTAACTGTCAAAGTATTTTTGCAAAAATAAATTACAAATATTAATATTAAATTTAAATATCGATTTTATCGTCTGCAATGCCGTTGTCGTCTGCCAGAGAGTACCAGCATATTTTATTTTATTTATTTATTATTTCCCGTGCAAATTTATTTTTCTGAAAATGGCAACATCAGTTTTGATTAAATTTTTTATTCTATTCTGAAAGAGTTTTGTAACACAATAAGGGTTTTAATTAAAATGCGATAGAGTTTACTTTTTTCTTTAACTCTTTATGTCCCAATTTATGAAATTATAAAAATTTCTTCTTCTAAAGCATTTTTCGTGAATTTTTGAAACTACATTAGAAAAATTACACAATCATTTAATAATTTTTAGAAGGATTTTGCCAATTAAAATTAATTAATTAAATTCCAATTCACAGGGATTTTGTTCAATATATGTAACTCCAGTCAAATATTTTATTAAAAATCTATTTTTTTAGTATTTTATAGAATTAAAATATATACAAATATAATGCTCTTCCCATATAAATATAGAAATATTTTCTAACTGAAACTTTTCTCCCCACAATCTTTCAACGTGAAAAAAGCTGAAAAGAAGCAAGTGCAAAAGAAATCATACTTTAAAAAGTATTTTTGTTTTGTGCACCCAATAATACTTTTTTGAAAAAGATAAGGTAGAGTATCTATAACTCATTCTAAACAGTGTTACTAGTAATCGATGTTTTAAATTAATTTTATAATAATTATTTTAATGTTACTTTAAATTACGTCGGGACATAAAGGGTTAATAGTGTTTTGAGATAGTGTGAGTGCAACATCTGATGACAACAGAATATGGAAAAACTATTGATTTTAACAAATATCATGATACAGATTAACTCGTATTTAGCCCTATTAATTGACTGAAGCAGAAATTTAAGGTGAAAATCGAAGTTGGTATAGTATTGAACTAATAATATTGAAGTATTAACATGCTTATCTACTTTTTTAAATATTAAGATGTAAAAGATAGAAGAAAGTTTTGGGATTGGCACATCTAACTAGGCGTGTAAATATCAGAGTTCTAATATATTTTTTAAAGGGAGCTGAATATTTTGCTTAAGAATATAAGTAAATATATGCATTGTTTCAAATCTCATGAAGAAATTCCGTACTAATAACATTTTCTAAAATAAAATAGTGTTTAACCCGTAACTGGAGATGGGAGTCAAAATGACTCCGTGTTGTTCTTTGGTTCTGATTATCACGTGGTTTTTCTCCTTGAATAAAATCATCTCCTCAGTACCATCAAATAGTTCTTTTATCATTACATGATTTCCGAAATATATTGCGTTTCCAAAATAAATTCTAATGCTGTTTACAAAAGACAAAAAAGAAAAATAACATTGGAGTCTTTTTGACTCTATGGCTCTGATCACGTAAGGAAATTCATATCTCCAGTTACGGGTTAAACTGCAAATAGTTATATTATTCGAATTTTAAACTGTATTCTATTTTAGAAAAATGTCATTGTTACAGAATTTCTTTGTAAGTTTTGAATTAATGCATATTTAGTTATACTGTGTGTCCCCTTTTAATGGTGTTCAATGGCTAATTCGTAAACCGTTAATCATAGACATCTACTTCTAATTACAAAAATATTTTAAATGAGGTAAATAAGTACTTTAAAAGCAATTTGGGTTAATAATAATAAAAAAAAAATAATTACGAAATTTAAATTTTTATACGGTCCCCCAGTCCTATAAGTTATATTTATTAAAAATCCTATTTCAGTAAAAATTAAGGCAAAAAAGTCCCATTTCTCTACAATTAAAACTCACCGGTAATAGCTGTTTAAAGTTAAAGTGCTTTTTTTCCTGCAAAATAGGGGTCCTTCACAAATTTACCCGAAATATAAATAATAGTCAAATATAAATAATAATAATAATAATAATAGTTGAGTAAAATTAACATTACAATATAAATTAAAAATCTGTTTTCATTCTGATATAGTAAAGTAAAATATACAACTTGTTTTAAAAATATAAGGTACATAATAAAAGAATTTTTGTTAAATGAAATGATTTGAAGCAACAGTCGCAATTCATTACAAAGTAATACGTATTTTCAAATGCTATTAGATTATCTAATCGGAAACTTAATTTATAAAAATTAAAGTTATCTTAAAACTTTCTGTATGTGACTCCCTTCTGAGGCAATGCATGAATGTGCACGCGAAATAAATCCTTCTAATACTTTAATCACTTTTTGCATAATCCCTCGAACCATAGGTAACTAACTCATCTGTGTTCAAATGCATAAAATTGGTACAAGTCATGCATTTAAAAGTTTGATAACTCGGTCAATTTTAATGTTATATGAATGGTACTTTTATTGGCATACTTGTTAGTGTTATAGAAATTTTTACTAAACATCATTTCAGCTGCTATCAGATTCACCAACTTTTCGCGCAATTTTTGAGTCAACTCTTGATTTCCTCCAACTTTTCGCGAAATATTGTCTCAACACCCAGTGTGATAGCAAACAGCAATATCCCCTACTTTTTATCCACAGCTCTAAAAAGTCTGGGCTAGCCGCAACTTTTCCCCCCAACTTTCAACATTTCAGCCAATCGGAGATAAGCGATTGATACGAATTGGCAATAAATACTGGTACTAATGTACGGTGCTGGTACTAATGCTGGTACTAATAGTAATGGTTTTCCTCCAACTTTAACAACGACAATTGTAACCTTTTTCGCCCTTTGAATAGGAAAAAGTTGGGGTTAAAATCGGCTGAAAAGTTGGTGAATCTGATAGCAGCTTTATAGGATTGGGGGGACCGTATAGAAATTTAAATTTTGTAACTTCATAAGAAATATTTTTAATTATCAAAACGGCTTTTAAAATAATTTTTTTTTAACTCATCTAAAACATTTTTGTAGTTGGAACTCTATGTGTATGACTAACGGTTTAGAAATTAGCCATTGGACACCGTTGAGAGTGGACACCTGGTATATATACTTTAAATTTCATCAGTAAAATGTTACTTGAAAACCAAGCTACGTTTTTGGGAATATATATCTCAGAGACACATTACAGCAACATTTTTGGGGCACTTTTAAATAGATTACAATGTGAATGAGTACTACATGAACCATAGATTTAAATTTCCAGATTTTGTTTTCATTGTTACTTTTACGTTAAACAAAAGAAAACACTTATAATATTCCACGACTATATATTTTACAATTGAACTTCCATAATTCTTTGCCTTGTTTTATTTACATTTTTAAATGTTAATATTTTCTCCTTTAATGAAGGTACTATTGTCTTTAATCATATATAGATTACCTGTGCTAGCTTACACTGGCTGATAAAAAGTTAAATATTTCCTCCCAGCAAATGAAATGTGTAAACTGTCCAGATTTAATACTCTGATATCTAAAGGTGACATCCAAATTCTTCCAGCATGCACCTTTTTTCGGAGAAACTGTATTATATTAGTAACAAACAGAGAAATATTACACTGGTCCACAAAATTATTTTTTTTCTCTGCCACAAAACCGAAATTAGATGTTTCTCATTCTATGTTTTGTGCTGATTGCGAAGCTTGTTTTAGATTTTTTCCAGCTCGTCTAATTTTTGAGATATTTGCATATTTCAAAAATGTTGGAATTTTTGTACAATTATATGCCAATTTAAGGCAGAAAGCATTGTCAGACTTGCTTTTCTGTTTTATGTTATGATTACTGTCTAATTTACTTTACAAAAATGTTGTTTCTGAGTTTATACTGATATGTGACCGTGAAATATTGTGCCTAATTTGTATATATTTTATATTTTTCTATCGCCTAAATGTACTTTCCACATGAGTTCGCTAATATGTTTATAAACCAGTTTTTTATGCTGGTTTCAAATCCGGTATCCGTTTTCTTCTATCGCGTGAAGTTTTTGAAAAAAGTAAAAGTTTATTTGTTGGTCAAAAAAGTAAGGATATGCTTTTTATGCTAATTTGTGCTACACTTCAACTAGTTAGAATAGATTCTACTACTTTTTTTATTGTTTTTCGATTATACTAATTATTCATTCTGTAACTGATAGGAATCTCACAACTGTCCATCTTTTTGACAATGAGATAAACATCCCCTAAAAAACATTTTATATAAAATTTGTGTCACTATAATACAAAAACAGATATTCACTTTACTCAAAAAACAGAAGCGATATAAGAAGACGGATTGCAGATTTGAAATCAGCATAAAAATCTAGTCTAGAAAAATATTGCTTCAATTCTGTGGCAATCAGTACAAAAAATTTAATAAGAAACAACTAATTTTGGGGGTTTTGGCAGAGGAAAATTTTAATTTTGTTCACCAGTGTAAGGGTAAATATAAAAAAAAAGTGAGATTTTGAAAACAAAAATTTTGAAAATTTAAATCGTTTCAAAGCTTCTGATTTTTTTAAAAATGTTGGTTGAACAGCTGAATAAAGGGGATTTATATGTAAAATTATTAAAGTATGAAGAGCTTAAGTTCATTTTTATGTAATTATAATTCTGTGTCATTTTCTTGGTATATGTATGCCAGGATAATGAAAATTTCATTCTAAAACATTTTTCATAATCTTGTTTTTTTTTTTTTTTTTTTTTTTTTTTTTTTTTTTTTTAGATCTAACATTTTAATTTTGTTTAAAAGAACATGTTTCCTCTATAGTGCCTGAAATTCAGTGTAATGTTGAGTTTTATTTATAATTTATAGAAGTCAGGAAAATGACATAATAAAAGTCTACTCAATTTTTACAAAGCCTTTAAACACATTTTTTTTCAAAAAAATATCTAAAGGTTCTTGGTGGTACCAATGATTTTACTACTTCTGACTTGAACTATGTCAAGAACCACAAGATTTTCTCTGCAGCGCCATCTTTACACCTCATAAAGAACTAAAATGAGCAGGCCAAGACAATGACATTCGTTTTCAGTGACAATCATATTTTAAGTATGGAAAATTATTTGTAAAATACAGAACTTGTTACCTTCCACATATATGTGTTATATAAGGTATAATTATCAATTAGAAATTAAAAAAAACTAGAAAAAAATATTTATGTGCATGATAGCAGAAATCCTTTTACTGTGCTCACATTACAGTGTGACATGCCAGGAAAGTGACAATCTGAAGTTTTAAGTCTTTTAATTGCTTTTGTTTTGCGTTATTATGAATATAATATCGCTAGAAAATACTTCTAAGAGTATTTTTTATTAGAAAGTAAAAAAGAAAATTGCATTATATAACATTAAATAGAAATTTTATTGTGCGGACTGCAATTTCCTTATTTTGTGATATTGACCCGTAATCTTTTGCTATTTGTACTTTATAAAACAGCTTCTCATTAATATGGGGCGTGCTGGAAGAATTTGGATGTCATATTTAGACATCGGAGTATTAGATCTCTACAGTTTACATATTTATTTTGCAGGGAGGAAATATTTAATTTTTTAGCCGGCCAGTGTAGTCTAACAGAGGTAATTTATATATGATTAAAGACAATAGTACCTTCATTAAAGGAGAAAATATCAACATTTAAAAATGTAAATAAAACAAGGCACAGCACTATGGAATGTCAATTGTAAAATATATGGGCGTGGAATATTATTTTAATGTTGAAAGCAATGCAAACATTACACTATTAAAAAATATACAAACTAGGCATAATAACTGGCAAATAGATGTCAATAATATGCATAGTGCGACATTTATCTGAAGCAAATAGTCTAGTAGTCATTATCTAGAAAAGTTATTTCAATCTGACATTTAATGCACCTAAAATTTGCCTAATATGGTACTAAAAAGTTTAAATTTGCATAAATTTATATATGTAAATTTCTCAAAAACTGGACCATCTAGAGTAAAATGAAAGCATGTTACGAAACAGCGCAAGAAACTAATCTATAATCAACTAATTTCGATTCCGTGGCAGAAGGATTGTTGCCCGGGGTTATCATATTATTTTTAAATTCTAGATAAATTTAAATCAACAAAAAAGTGTTTTCCCTGTCTTTGGTAACAAATCGGTAAAATGTATTATGAAAATCTGGTCTGTTGACACTTGTATAGTGCATATTTCTTTTGGCGTTTTCCCCGTCTTTGGTGTAAGAATTTACTATTTGCTATGCACAAACATATTTTCTTTCTTTACGTCGCTGTAAATCTTCTAATGTTTTTATAGATTTACTTGTAGTTAATTTACGTATCATTATATACATCTTATTATTTACACAATTTTGTTTTAGCAAGACATAAAATTCCGTTCTTTTAATGCAAACTCTTCTCCATAAAAAGTGGTACGATATAGGGCAGACTACTGACTGTTGACCATAGGGGAGGCTTGACCCATCCACCAGTTTCCACATTTAAAAGAATTTCAGAGTTTTATCAATTGGTATCAATCAAAGGTACTAGAATGCTCGAACAACAGTCTTTGTTTCATAAAGATAATTGAAATATGTGTGGACAAATTCAATTGTAAGGCGTTTTCAACCTAAAAGTTGTGTTTTTTAGAAATATTTTGTAAGCTTTTTAGAGATAAAATATATCATAGAAATTTAAGTAAGTAGGTGTTAAGTAATGCAGAAGTATCGAGCTTTCATTCCAGAAATAAAGATTGTACAGTAATATAGTTTTAACATAACAATGTGCTAATCTTTAGAAAAGAGCTATGTGGGGAGGCTTGACCCAGTCAATGTGAGGGAGGGTTGACCAGATGCTCAAGGATCCTTTAATTAAGTGGTTTTGTAAATCTTTTTATTATGACTTGTGCATAATGAAAGATTGATGGTTATATATATATATAACAGAATGTAAATTTCATCTGTAAAGCTACAGTAAACTGGAGTGATGGAAAAGAAAATGCTTAAAACTAATTAAATGAAGATGAGAAAATTGCGATAGTATCCACTGCAAGGAAAAATTTAATGAAATGTAAATGGGAAAGTTGGTAGGAACTTTTTCCATTTAAATATTACTTAAAATAATTAAATAGAACAGTGGAAAACACTAGAAAGTATGAAAGCAGCAGCCTTAACCGTTTCAGGGGAAGTGGCATGTTTATGAAACCACTTAATTTTAATTCCCAAACGCCAAAATGGCAGCAGAATTTTGCCAAAATTTCCATTTAATATATAAGAAATATAGTCATTTTTTCTTATTTCCAAATAAATTTGTTCATAAATTACGGTGTCAGTCTTTTATTTCAACAGTTCAGTACTGAAATTACTTTGCCCATGAAAGGGTTAAAAGATAATAATGATAAGTCAGGTGCTCACAGCATTTATCGAAAAACTTTAAGAAGGTATGTCGAAAATTTTACCAGGATGAATACAGTGAGATGAAGTCAAACTATGTCAAAACTAGAATTTTCAGGTCGAGCGTCACAAAAATTAGGGCAAGGTGGCAAAAAAAGAGTGACTGTGGCTCCTAAATCCGGACATAATAATACGTGAAACTTTATGAAAACAGAACCTGTCTCTAAAGGAATACTGTCCTACATGTTAACATTTCATTTTCCCTGCTGAACAAATATACCTGTTTAAAAGAAAAATGTATCCTCTGACTTGCGATTACATCTAAACAGGCTGTTTAATCATCATATTTTCAAAAATATATTTTTTTATAATAATTAAAGCATGTAGCATAAAGTTATTTTGCTTTTTTTTTTAACTGATTTTATTTCTCTTCACAAATATTTCAATATAAAACAAAGTGCATCAAGCCTCCCATATAGTGTGGGTCAACCGTCCCATATGTGGTGAGCCTTGACCCATTATTTTCTCATGATTAAAATGAATCCTTTTTCAAATTTCTTGTATATTATGCTTATGTAGCAATTTTATTTTAATAACTGATTGTATGACGAATAAAATGATGCATAAAACTTTATTCTACGTTCAATATTTAAAAAATAAAAAATCATTTAGTAAAAAGTGGGTCAACTCTCCCTAGTCTCCCCTACAGTCATTTAATTGTCATATTTTGCTTTAAGGTATATGTCTACCTTCGGAGCGATTTAAAAATGTAGAATATTGAATAAATACACATATGTTTGGTTCAATTGTAATACAGAATGATGGAAAAACATAAAATCATTAGCAATATTTTCATATCATTTTTAAAAATTGGGGGTTTTACTATTTTTTTAAGCAAAATTTCATGTTTACGCCAGACAGCGTACACCCAATTCAACTAAATATATTTCAAATCCCTTCTAGTGCATGTGCTGTCCTTAGTTTGATATTAAGTCAGTAGATGGCAGCACTACAAATTACAAATTATTCTCTCGAATTTATGAAAATGGTTTATCCATGTCAATAGAATACAGTAGAATGTGATAGACTACGTGTAAGTTGTGCTCGTTTGTTAATGTGTGTAATTAAACGTTAATTATGTATCTAAACTGAATGCCAGAACAGCCGAAACATTTGGCATCGTTCAATTTGGCGAGGCGATAAATGGATTTTTGTTGCTACCAGTTCCTTTCGTAGATTCTTTCCACGCCTACAGTGGTCTGATCTTGAATTTGGATCGTTTTAATGGGATTGGTTGATTTGTTGAGTATTGGATGGTTACGCCTACCTGAAAATTTTAATTAACAATTAGCTCAGCGGTGTTTTGACAACTCAACTCCACATGTTTTGTAGTTTGTGTAGAAGGAAGACATTTTGTAATTGTAAAATTAAAATGACGGCAAGACAAAAGTTTGTTATTGTTAATATTTGTTAATTGTTTTGCTGTTTTTAGATGTAAATTTTGAAAGTTAAAGTACCTGTGTAATTTAGTTTGAAATTGCGATTATTTGTTCATTTTTTTTGCTGAAAAATTAAATGAAGTTTACCGACGACTGGAAATTTACCAAATTATGGCAATTCAACATTTTTTAGACTTGGGTTTCAAGAAAGGAGATGTCTGTTAAGGTATGTTAGTCATTTTATGCAATTTTTGTTGTAGTGTTTTATATTAGCCGTTTATTGTATTTTTCTCATGTATGCTGGCCTTACGAGTTTTATACCTTTTGAGATTGCTACACAGCGAGAACTGCTAAATCCAGTGATATTTTTTTCGGTTAATAAACGCGTAGTCTTCATACGACGTTTAGTGATTGCCGCTTTAACGAGTTTCCTGCGTTTTTCAGATTGCTGCAGAACTAGGTTGCTGTATTCAGTGGTATATATTATTTTTTTATGAACGCGTTCATAGATCCGTAAATTAGAAATGAATTGTTCAATGTTTACTCTGATATAGCCACGTACTTTAAAAGATTAAATGACGCCATGATTTTTTCTGAAAGTTGTTGAGAAATGAAAATTTTAATCACTAAAGCGTTACTCTGATTTGAAGAGGTTTTAAAAATTTCACATTTTTCAATAAACTTATGTTGAAATCGTTTGTTTTATTTTGAATTTCATAAAAATCAGCTTTACTACTGTGTTTTCTAATACGTCGTTATTTATAAATGTTGTATTTCCCATGATTCCAGGATGATGACGTAGTAAAAAACAGTCTGAAAGCATTCAGGAAAGTGAATTTTCAGGTTGCCACATTTTAGGTTGGCGTATGTGGAGTGTTTGGATCTTGTCCGAAAAGTCGCAAAATGGGGTGTCTCGCCTCTTCTGGGATTGTGCCTATATCTAATATCCAGGCTACCCCATCTTTTGTGTTAAGTAATAATTATTAATTAATTAGTTAAATACACAATACGGCATACTACTATTACACTTACCTGTGCAAAGAAGTAGAAGTTTTCCATTATCTTCAAAATTAATTGAAATATTTCAAAATCAGTCAAAAAATACATATTTTTTATTAAAAAATATCATTTTTGTATATTATTCGAGTACCTATAAAATAACTACATTATTACATATATCTTAGATTGTAATTCAGAACATAGTGAGTAACAGGGAAAGAATCCTGACAAAATTTCACTGAAGTATGCTTAAACCGTTTTATGTAATGAAGTTTATGGTACATGGAAATAATGAAAAAATGTATTTTCCAGAAACCCCATTTAAAGCTTTCTTATCTATATTATTTCTTATCTATAAGATTAATCTAGCAGTGTCAATTAAGGTTATTAGTGTTTTTATGTATAAAATATAAGAAAAACATGCATAAAAACATTGTTTATATTTCTCATATCCTTCTTGGTCACTTCCGGTATTTGACTTATTATTTCCTATTTATTAAATTGGTCATAACTCCCCTTCTATTAATCGTAGGAACAAAATTAAAACAGATTTCGAATCGTAAAAGATTGCTCATTCACATAAATGAAAAAAAAAATTTCCTTAAAACGGCCATTTTAACCTCTTCGGTCCCTGGGTCCCCAAACGGGGACCTCTGTTCTTTTCCTTATAAAAAGTAAAATGTCCGATTTTTTTACATTTTCACATCGCTTCTTAATAGCTGAATGTTTTTTGTGTTCAAAGCAAACGAATAAATGGCAGCATCTAAGCTGATTCCCACATAAAATAAATGTTATTTTCATCTCATTTTGCAAAATGCCTAAAAATGTCCAAAAGGCAGTATGACCAAGAAAATGAGAAATTTTCATAAGTATTTAACTTAAATCTTTTTCAATAAAAATTTTTGAGGATTTGTAAATTATTTACTTGTGTAAGCTCTTAAATTTGTGATTGCATTAACCCGTAACTGGAGACGGCAGTCAAAATGACTCCGCGTTGTTCTTTGGCTCTGATTATCACGTGGTTTTTCTTCTTGAATAAAATCATTTCCTCAGTACCGTCAAGTAGTTCTTTTATTATTACATGATTTCCAGAATATATTGCGTTTCCAAAATAAATTTCAATGCTGTTAACAAAAGACAAAAAAGAAAAATAACATTGGAGTCGTTTTGACTCTATGTCTCTGATCGCGTAAGAAAATTCATGTCTCCAGTTACGGGTTAATTTAAGTTAATGGTTATTAAACTGATGTTTTAAGGGGGTTTGTAGTTTTAGATCCATATTAATGAACCTAAAATACTAAGCTCCTAAAGGATCAATTTCAGAAAAGATATTTTTTCTGTCTTTTACGATGTCAGTTTGTTTGGAAAAAAACAATGAATACGCATTTGCATTATTATTTTAGCTTCGAAACTGAAGAGGTTAATATAGCAGATAACTTAACCCTTTATGCCTCAACGGTACTTTAAAGTACCATTAAAATATCTTGCTATTAAATTAATTTAATTCATCGATTAGTAGTAATACTGTTTAAAATGTGTTATAGATACACTACTTTATCTTGTTCCAAAAGCATTATTGGTTGCAGAAAGCAAAAATATTTTTAAAGAAATGACTTCGTTTTCATTTGCATCTTTTCAGCTTTCTGGGCGCTGAAAAATTGTGGGAGAAAAGTTTCAGTTCGGAAATATTTCTATATTTCTGTTGTAAGAGAATTATATTTGTACATTTTCTAAATATGTAAAATTGTAAAAAAATGTTTTAAATAAAATATTTGAGTGGAGTAAATATTGCACATACATTGAGTGGTGTTAATATTGCACAAAATCCCTGTTTATGTAAAAATCGTCTGCTGCATATTCCGTGGTTTCGTGTGCTCCGAATCCATGTAAGTTTCTTGTTCTTTTTTTTCGCATGTGGCAACACTCTGTGTTTTATTCTGTTTGGATTCGTGTTCTTGTAGGATGTGAAAAATGATGGAATGTAGTAAGCCGCTGTTGGCTCGCAAATATTTAGTGTTATAATAAATTCGTGTTTACAGTCTGCTTTAGTGTTTATGTGAACGAACCATTAGTGATTGTAGTTAAAAACGCAATATCATTTGTTGGTACAAGTCTAGCCGGAGTGCTAGTGAAAAATAAAAGAGTACAATCGAACAATTTATGAAGTGCAGTATGATATCGTCTGTCGATGGAAATCGTGTGATATCGAAGGAAAAATTACCTCAGGTTGTGAGGTAAGTTAACTTTGAACTTTCTATTTCATGTCTAAAAATAATTTGTATTTAAATGTGTAGAATTATTTTGAAAGTATACAGTTTAGACATTTTAGAACTAGTTTTGGGCTTGATTTAAGCAAAAATGAGTGAACTGGTATATTTAAAAACAAAAAGAACTGCTCTACGGAGAAGTGTAACAAATTACATCAGGAAAATCGAAAGTATAATCTCAAGTGATGACATTAATGTAATAGAATTAGAAGAAAATATTAAATTATTAAAACAGAAAGAAACGGATCTAAAAAAACTGGATAGGGAAATTGAAGTTTTAATTACAGAACCTAAACAATTAGAAAGTGAGATAGATAGCGCATAGAAAATCTCAGATAAAATTGATTTGTGGAAATTTAAGGGTGAAAAAATGTTGAAAATACAAAATGATGAGTTAAATAAGAGTGAAAATAAATCTGATAGTATAATTTCAGAAAACATGTTTGAGAATATTAAATTACCTAGGTTATCATTACCTACTTTTGGAGGTAATATAACAGAATGGATAGCGTTTAAGGATCTTTTCAATGCATGTGTAAACAGCAATACAAGTATATCTAATGCTCAAAAATTACAGTATTTGAAGGCTTCGTTGAAAGGTGAAGCGTATCGCCTCATTCAGTCTATTCAAATTTCGAATTCTAATTTTGAGATTGCATGGAATCTATTAGACAAAAGATATTCAAATAAGCGAGAACAAATATTTGCATATATTAAACGATTTTTAAGTTTACCAACTATTAAAACAGAATCAGCTATTGCTATTTTAAATCTAGTTGAGAGCATTAATGATGTCATTTGCTCATTAGAAGTATTGAACCAAACCATTGACAAATTTGGTGATACATTAATGACTTATTTAATTTTGCAAAAATTGGATCCTTCTACAAAATTGTGGTGGGAACGTCAGCTTAAAAGCGGAGAAATTCCGAAACTTAAAAACTTAATCGAATTTCTTAAGAATTACGCAAGAACTCTTCAAAATAGCAAGCTAGTGCTAAATAAGGTACCTAAATCTGTAGTTCCGAATAAGAGTAATGCTTTTGAAGCTACGTTATGTTGTGGTTATTGTAAGGAAGACCATAGTTTAGCTAAGTGCTCGAAGTTTTTTAATTTACCTTTTCAACAAAGAATAGATTTCGTAAAACGTAATCATTATTGTTTCAATTACTTATCTAATATGCATTTCCTCAATAAATGTAAGAGTCTAAATACGTACCATCATTGCTTTAAGAAACATCATAGTGTTTTGCACATGGTAAATTATTCAAGGAATAAGAATCAGTCAAATAGTATGTCTCCACACGCACAAGAATTTATCCCTAAAAAAGTTGAGCCAGCAAGTGAAAATGTTTCGTCTACAGTCTGTGCCTCTCATTATGAGTCAAACGAAAATTGTAATCAAAAGAGCCATATTTTGTTGTGTACCGCATTAGTAAAAGTTCAAAATTCTAAACAAGAGTTTATAAAATGCAGATGTTTATGTGATACTGGCTCTCAGAGGTCATTTATTTCACAAGAATGTGTACATAAATTAGGATTAAAGGTCAAAGATAGTTCTATCTCTGTGTCATGTTTGGGAACATTTAATACTGTGAGTAATGGGGAAGTTGATTTATTATTCACTTCTCACTTCAAAAGTGATCTTAGAGTATCAACATCAGCATTCGTGATAGATAAGGTGACAGATAATATTCCCTATGTGTCTTTGCCTTTAATCATTTGCAATAATTTCAATGATTTAATGTTAGCTAATCCATTATTTTTCAAATCACAAAAAATTGACATTCTATTTGGTGTAAATGTATTTATGCATTTAATGACTGGAGAAATTGTCAAACGTGAACCTCATCTTCCATTTGCATTAAATTCGAGACTTGGTCGGATAATTTCGGATACTACAAATTTTGAAACTCTGGCAACTGATCCAGTATGTGTAAATCATTTAAGTACAAAAAATGACGAGTTAGTAAATTCATTCTGGGAATTAGAAAAAATTCCAAATGTGCAATCTTTAACAGTTGAAGAAAAACTTTGTGAAAGGCATTTTGAGAGTTCTCATTTCAGGGAAAAAACAGGCCGCTACTCAGTCGCATTACCGTTTAAACAGGATCGAGATAATTTAGGTGATTCTCGCCAAATGGCACACAGAAGATTTCTTTATCTTGAGAAGAGATTAATATCCATGCCAGAAATTTACAACCAATATGTTCAATTTATGAAAGAATATTTATCTCTGGGCCACATGGACCTTGTTTCAAATACAGATCGTGAATTAGAGAATAAACATTATTACATCCCACATCACTTCGTCTTGAATAGTTCTAGTTTAACCACCAAATTAAGAGTAGTTTTTGATGGGAGTGCTAAAACAACAACAGGTGTATCTTTAAATGACACTCTAATGGTAGGTCCCAAAACACAGTATGACTTACTTTGTATTTTATTAAGGTTTAGATTTCATAATATTGCAATCACAGCTTATATAAGAATGATGTATAGGCAGGTAAAAATTCATGACAAAGTTAGGGATTTTCAGAGAATATTATCATATTATATCTCTCCATAAGAGAGATAGTCAAGATAAACAAATACAAGTTTTTCGCTTAAACACTGTCACGTATGGAACTGCTGCTGCTCCATATCTTGCAACTAAAGCTTTGAGTCAGTTATCAATTGATGAGGGTCTTAATTTCCCAAAAGCAAATACTATAGTTTTAAGAGATTTTTATGTTGATGATGTTTTAACTGGTGTTGAGAGTAGTCAGGAAGGTACTGAATTGACAAATGAATTGCAGAAAATGCTAAAAAAAGGTGGGTTTGAGTTACATAAATGATCCACAAATGAACCATCACTATTAAAAATTGCTGGGTTAGCAAACACAGTTAATGATAATATGCATAGTGTAGTGGGCAATAAAGCCATAAAAGTTCTAGGAGTAGAATGGCATCCTGATAATGATATGTTCAAATGTAATTTCAGTGATATAGATTATCAAAGTGTCCCTACTAAAAGAATTATTCTGTCATTTGTATCAACGATTTTTGATCCATTGGGATGGATTGCACCTTTTGTAATTCTAACTAAAATGATCCTTCAAGAACTGTGGAAATTACAATTATCATGGGATGACCCAGTACCAGAAAATATTGATCAAAAGTGGAAAATTTTGTGCCAAGAAGTCAAACTCTTAAATCCCATATATATACCTAGAAAAGTCATCTTTCCGAATTATTCTCGATGTGAACTTCACGGATTTTGTGATGCTTCAGAAAAGGGTTATTCAGCCGTTATTTACGATAAAACTTGTGATAACTCTAACACTGATGTGAAACTTTTAACAGCTAAAACTCGCTTAGCACCACTTACACCTGTCACGATTCCAAGACTGGAATTATGTGCTGCAGTATTGCTGGCACACTTAATATAGGCGGTTAGAGATGCATTACATATAAAACCTGATTCTGTGCACGCATGGAGCGATTCACAAATTGTATTGTCATGGCTAAGATCAAATCCTAAAGGATGACAAGTCTGTTGCCAACAGAGTATCTGAAATCCAATCCATTTTACCAGCTGAGAATTGGAACCATGTGAACGGAAAAGAAAATCCTACTGATTGTGCATCACGTGGGTTGCTTCCTGCAGAACTACTGTCCCATGACTTGTGGTGGAACGGCCCACTGTGGTTAAGAAGCAATGAGGTTTCCGTGCATGAACCTATTACCATAAATGAAGAAGAATTACCAGAAGCACGTAAAACATTATCATTTGTAGTTTCTGAAAATGTAAAAGAACTTGATATTATATAAAAAATATCTTCGTTTTCCAAGTTGCAACGCATATTTGCTTGGCTATTGAGATTCATCTCCAATTCAAATGTAACACGTGTAGAAAGAACTACATCCTTTTTATCAAGCAATGAAATTCAAGCAGCAACACGCTGCATTATTCGAATAGTTCAACAGGTGAACTTCAATAAAGAAATTCAATGTTTAGAAGCTGGAAAAGAGCCACCTACAAATAGCAGTCTCGTTTGTTTGTGTCCAATTTTAGATGATAACAAAATATTAAGCGTAGGAAGAAGATTGAAAAACGCACAGGTGTCAGAGAATGAAAAGCACCCAATCTTATTACCATCAAAGCACCATGTGACTAAGATCATAATTAAACATTTTCATGAAAAATATTTCCATGCAGCTCCAGAGCTTCTTCTTTCTTTAATTAGACATAAATTTGGGATCATTACTGCTAGGTCTGTTATTCGGAAAATAGTAAGAACCTGTGTTATATGTTGCAGATATAGAGCTCAAACTGCAAAACAAATAATGGCTAATCTTCCAGCATCTAGGGTAACACAGTCACGACCATTTCATCGAGTTGGAACAGATTTTTCAGGACCATTCATGATTAAATATCGTGCAGGACGCGGACTAAAATCATTTAAATCATATGTGTGTGTATTTGTCTGCTTCGTCATCAAAGCAGTCCATCTTGAAGTTGTAGAACATCTTTCAACAAAGGTTAAGTTAATCAACAAAGGCATTCTTAGTGATTGTGGAACCAGCTTCAAAGGTGCAGAAAAAGAAATCAAGAAATATCTTTTGCAGTGCAAGCAGAATGAAGAAATAAACAAATTTTTGTCGTCAGAGGAAATACGCTGGACTTTTAATCCGCCTTCTGCCCACACTTTGGTGGACTTTGGGAATCTGCAGTAAAATCAATGAAATCGCATCTGAAGAACACCGTTGGTGACACTGTCTTAACCTATCCTGAGTTCCAAACCTTGATTACGCAAGTTGAAGCTTGTCTCAACTCTAGGCCACTGTGTCCCATAGCATCTGACCCCACAGACTTAACTGCTCTAACGCCAGATCACTTCCTAGTTGTAACTTTTCTAACTGCCATACCTGAACAAGATCTAAGTCACAGTCCTTTGAGTCATCTTGATAGATGGCATGTGAGACAGTTTATTCTTCAGCAATTTTGGAAAAGATGGAGCCGGGAATACCTGTCTCAACTTCAGCAAAGACCTAAATATCAAAAAAGTCAACGAGATTTAAAAGTCAATGACTTAGTCCTCATCAAAGATGCCAACCTTCCACCACTTAAATGGAAGTTAGGACGAATAATAACTGTTCATCCAGGTTCAGACAATAAGGTCAGAGTTGTTACGATCAAGACCAGTAGTTATGTCATCTATCGTCCAATAGTGAAACTGTGTCCTCTTCATATAGAAACTAAAACCTGTGACCTCAGAACAGTCTAATATTTTTTATTTTTTGTATTAATTTGTTTGTGTTATTAATTGTTCTTTCATTATAGTTATAAATTGTAAGCAACTAACTACTTGTTGAAATCCCAGAGGATTTCAACGGGGGCCAGAATGTTTATGTAAAAATCGTCTGCTGCATATTCTGTGGTTTCGTGTGCTCCGAATCCATGTAAATTTATTGTTCTTTTTTTCCGCATGTGGCAACACTCTGTGTTTTATTCTGTTTGGATTCATGTTGTTGTAGAATGTGAAAAATGATGGAATTTAGTAAGCCACTGTAGGCTCGCAAATATTTAGTGTTATAACAAATTCGTGTTTACAGTCCGCTTTGGTGTTTATGTGAACGAACCAGTAGTGTAAGTGATTGTAGTTAAAAACGCAATATCAATCCCTATAAATTCAAATTTAATTAATTTTAATTGTCAAAGTCCTTCTAAAATTTATTAGATGATTGTGTAAATCTTCTAATGTAGTTTCAAAATTCACGAAAAATGCTTTAGAAGATGTAATTTTTATGAATTCATAACTTGGAATATAAAGGGTTAACACTTATATGAATCAACATTTTTCTTTTTCTTTTTCTTTTATTTATTTATTTATTTATTTATTTATTTAGAGGGAGGATTTTGGTGCTGACCAGTGTTATTAGGGTCTTTTTACCAAAAGACTACGAATAAATTAAAACAATTTTCGCAAATAGAATGTGCTTCTTTCACTCCTATTTCGAACGTTTTGATTTTTGTGCTAGTTTAAATAAAAGCAGATTTAACAAAATTATTCTCGACTAGGTAATTTTAGTTATTTACTAAAAATGAATTTTTTCAGAGAACATGATTCTAATTTAAAGACTTTTTTTTTTTTAAATTTCCACTTGACTTATATAGTTGTAACAATATTTTTAAGCTCAAGTAACATGAAACATTTTAATGTAAGAAGTTCTCGGGGGAAAAAAGTTTGGAAAGTCCTTACGGTATACGCATTAAAAAAATATTCCATTTAAAAAAGAATATTGCTGCGTTAAAAAAAAATATATTACTCTGGGTATCAAGTTTTTGATGTTAAAAATAAATATTATCTTTGACATTTACATTGGAAAAAATCGTGCAAAATATAACAGATTAAATATAGGTTTTATTTATTTATTTTTTTTTTGGGGGGGGGGGGGGGTAAACAAGGATAACACAACTTGATTTACAATTAGAAATACTAATTATTGTTGTTCTTAATGGTATTAAAATATACAGTGAGTGGATGTTTCTATAAAATTTAAATAGCAGAAGGAATGTAAGAGTAAGCATAATGTGGTAAAAAAAACGTTTAAAAATATACGCACTGTTTCAAAATTGATCCAAAAATACAATAACGTTTTCATTTCCCGAAACAAAGCAGATTTTCAAACTAGAAAACATGAGTTCTGCTTTTAAGAATTTAGTGCTGCCCCCATGAAAAAAAAATGTATATAAACATAGGTAATACAAAACATATTTTCGTTTTAAGACTTAAAACACATGCTTTTATTTTATATAAAATGACGTCATCCGCATCCGTTGAAGAATTCTTCATTTACAATCCCGTCTTAAAGAACATCTACAGTAAAGTGCGCATGGGACGTCACTATCACTGAATAACACACACACACACAAAAAGAAAGAAAAAAAGGCTATCTAATGATTCATATTCCTTCATTTGTTTGTAATATTAATATAGACACTTAAAATTAAATTTGGTTTATAATAGCTCCATGTTTTATCAGAAATTATTCATTCATATTTTTTTTTCAATATTGCACGTATTATAAGCAATTTTGGACTATTACACCATACGTTATTCAAATATAAATAAGTGAAATGTAAATAAACTACAAATCAATTGCTAAAATGGGGTATACACATTTAACATATATTAAAACATTAAAATCACTAAAATAACTATTCTACGGTTTCAGCGCACCTCCGTGGCCTTCTTCAGGAATTTCTTGAAGAAGGCCACGGAGGTGCGCTGAAACCGTAGAATAGTTATTTTAGTGATTTTAATGTTTTAATATATGTTAAATGTGTATATGCCATTTTATCAATTGATTTGTAGTTTATTTACATTTCACTTATTTATATTTGATTGCACGCATTTTAATTACTTTTTATAAAAAGTTGTTACGGTAAAATGGCAAAAAAAAGATCTAATTACTTTTTCCAATTTTTTTTTCCTTTTTTTCTACTGAAATGGAGTACTTGAGTTGCCAAAACTAAACAAATGGCGCTAAAAACTACAAAACAAATTAATATTTCAAAAAATAAATTGAGATGCAGTTTTCAAACACATTGCATTTAAAAGTCCCTTTTTTGCCCAATACGTTGGTATAAAAATTGAAAATGTGCGATGCTTAGAAGCTTAAAGAATTGCAGTAGAGTATTTTAACGTACAATGATACACCTGCTTTTGTTTTACGGATGGCTTATACAACGGAACGTTATATTTTAGAGACGACATTTTAATAGCTGGGAGAAAGAAGTAACATACCTAGGGCTAATAAATATAATGGTTCACTTTGGATTTTAGCAGTTAAGTTCTTTATGCGTACATAGCTATAAATAAATTTTTATGAAAACGTATCATAGTGAGACATTACAGAAACCTTATTTGAGCATCCTTAAAACTTTTGAACGTAACTCAATAGACTTACTATTGATTGTTATATTTTAAAACTTCAAATCAATTTTTATTGCATTGTTAAATCTTTGATATTAAATAAAAATAAATAATTATCATATTCCACCCGTTTATACCTTAAAAATTAACCTTCGCAATACCTTGCATTTTTTACATATGTTTATTTGCTAAATAATCTAATATCTTTAACTATGTTGTACAGTAGAACGTTTTTTATCCGAAACTCTTTTAACCGAAAACCTCGATTAACCGAAATCCATTTTTAAACCTTACTTTTTCTCTCTCTTCTTTCCTTTTTTTGCTATCACATGTGTGCAAAACCCATTTTTAAAACTATTTTTTCACTATCACATAGGTCAAAGCAAAGAAGAGGACAACGATGAGGGCGATGAAAACGAACAAATTAGCAATTCTGAAGCTTTTGAATGTTTTAAAACAGGTTTTGGCATGGCTGGAGCGGCAGAAAGATTGTGATACTGGTGAACAAATAGTATAAAAAGCATTTCGTGATATAGCTGCAAAGCAAAGACAATCAAAACTGCGACAAACAAACCTTTTTTTTTTTTTTTTTTTTTTTTTTTTTTTTTTTTTTTTTTTAACACTTGTGAAATATGTAAAAAGTACTTAATTTCAAAATTAAAATTTAGGTACCTAATTTATTTATATTTCAATTTCGCTATTGCTTTATTTTTATTAAGCACTTGTTACCATTGAGAAATAGCGCATATGTTTGTCCTTAATCTTAAAATTGAAGCATTCTCGATTATTCGAAAATTTCGATTTTCCGAAAGATGGTCGGTCCCAACTACTTCGGTTGATCGAAGTTCTACTGTATCGCTTTACTATCGTTAGAAATGTGTATGCCGCTTTTAGACAACTACCAAAAACCGGTTTCTATTTGCATCGATCATAAATCATTTTAAAATATCAATTGTAATTTTTACACCATCAGATGGAGTTAAAAATTCACTTTCATATATGTACATTTTATGTACAAATGTGCATAATTGTTCATTTTAACGACTTTTAAATAATTTTCAAATTCCACCCGTTTATACCTTAAAAATCAATTTTTGCAATCCCTTGCATTTTTTACATATGTTTATTTGCTAAATAATCTAATATCTTTAACTACGTTCTACAGTAGAAAATTTTTTATCCGAAACTCTTTTAACCGAAAACCTCGATTAACCGAAATCCATTTTTAAACCTTACTTTTTCTCTCTTCTTTCCTTTTTTTGCTATCACATGTGTGCAAAACCCATTTTTAAAACTATTTTTTCACTATCACATAGGTCAAAGCAAAGAAGAGGACAACGATGTGGGCGAAGAAAACGAACAAATTAGCAATTCTGAAGCTTTTGAATGTTTTGAAACAGGTTTTAGTATGGCTGGAGCGGCAGAAAGATTGTGATACTGGTGAACAAATAGTATTAAAAACATTTCGTGATATAGCTGCAAAGCAAAGACAATCAAAACTGCGACAAACAAACCTTTTTTTTTTTTTTTTTTTTTTTTTTTTTTTTTTTTTTTTGTAACCCTTGTGAAATATGTAAAAAGTACTTAATTTCAAAATTAAAATTCAGGTACCTAATTTATTTATATTTCAATTTCGCTATTGCTTTATTTTTATTAAGTACTTGTTAGCATTGAGAAATAGCGCATATGTTTGTCCTTAATCTTAAAATTGAAGCATTCTCGATTATTCGAAAATTTCGATTTTCCGAAAGATGGTCGGTCCCAACTACTTCGGTTGATCGAAGTTCTACTGTATCGCTTTACTATCGTTAGAAATGTGTATGCCGCTTTTAGACAACTACCAAAAACCGGTTTCTATTTGCATCGATCATAAATCATTTTAAAATATCAATTGTAATTTTTACACCATCAGATGGAGTTAAAAATTCACTTTCATATATGTACATTTTATGTACAAATGTGCATAATTGTTCATTTTAACGACTTTTAAATAATTTTCAAATTCCACCCGTTTATACCTTAAAAATCAATTTTTGCAATCCCTTGCATTTTTTACATATGTTTATTTGCTAAATAATCTAATATCTTTAACTACGTTCTACAGTAGAAAATTTTTTATCCGAAACTCTTTTAACCGAAAACCTCGATTAACCGAAATCCATTTTTAAACCTTACTTTTTCTCTCTTCTTTCCTTTTTTTGCTATCACATGTGTGCAAAACCCATTTTTAAAACTATTTTTTCACTATCACATAGGTCAAAGCAAAGAAGAGGACAACGATGTGGGCGAAGAAAACGAACAAATTAGCAATTCTGAAGCTTTTGAATGTTTTGAAACAGGTTTTAGTATGGCTGGAGCGGCAGAAAGATTGTGATACTGGTGAACAAATAGTATTAAAAACATTTCGTGATATAGCTGCAAAGCAAAGACAATCAAAACTGCGACAAACAAACCTTTTTTTTTTTTTTTTTTTTTTTTTTTTTTTTTTTTTTTTTGTAACCCTTGTGAAATATGTAAAAAGTACTTAATTTCAAAATTAAAATTCAGGTACCTAATTTATTTATATTTCAATTTCGCTATTGCTTTATTTTTATTAAGTACTTGTTACCATTGAGAAATAGCGCATATGTTTGTCCTTAATCTTAAAATTGAAGCATTCTCGATTATTCGAAAATTTCGATTTTCCGAAAGATGGTCGGTCCCAACTACTTCGGTTGATCGAAGTTCTACTGTATCGCTTTACTATCGTTAGAAATGTGTATGCCGCTTTTAGACAACTACCAAAAACCGGTTTCTATTTGCATCGATCATAAATCATTTTAAAATATCAATTGTAATTTTTACACCATCAGATGGAGTTAAAAATTCACTTTCATATATGTACATTTTATGTACAAATGTGCATAATTGTTCATTTTAACGACTTTTAAATAATTTTCAAATTCCACCCGTTTATACCTTAAAAATCAATTTTTGCAATCCCTTGCATTTTTTACATATGTTTATTTGCTAAATAATCTAATATCTTTAACTACGTTCTACAGTAGAAAATTTTTTATCCGAAACTCTTTTAACCGAAAACCTCGATTAACCGAAATCCATTTTTAAACCTTACTTTTTCTCTCTTCTTTCCTTTTTTTGCTATCACATGTGTGCAAAACCCATTTTTAAAACTATTTTTTCACTATCACATAGGTCAAAGCAAAGAAGAGGACAACGATGTGGGCGAAGAAAACGAACAAATTAGCAATTCTGAAGCTTTTGAATGTTTTGAAACAGGTTTTAGTATGGCTGGAGCGGCAGAAAGATTGTGATACTGGTGAACAAATAGTATTAAAAACATTTCGTGATATAGCTGCAAAGCAAAGACAATCAAAACTGCGACAAACAAACCTTTTTTTTTTTTTTTTTTTTTTTTTTTTTTTTTTTTTTTTTGTAACCCTTGTGAAATATGTAAAAAGTACTTAATTTCAAAATTAAAATTCAGGTACCTAATTTATTTATATTTCAATTTCGCTATTGCTTTATTTTTATTAAGTACTTGTTACCATTGAGAAATAGCGCATATGTTTGTCCTTAATCTTAAAATTGAAGCATTCTCGATTATTCGAAAATTTCGATTTTCCGAAAGATGGTCGGTCCCAACTACTTCGGTTGATCGAAGTTCTACTGTATCGCTTTACTATCGTTAGAAATGTGTATGCCGCTTTTAGACAACTACCAAAAACCGGTTTCTATTTGCATCGATCATAAATCATTTTAAAATATCAATTGTAATTTTTACACCATCAGATGGAGTTAAAAATTCACTTTCATATATGTACATTTTATGTACAAATGTGCATAATTGTTCATTTTAACGACTTTTAAATAATTTTCAAATTCCACCCGTTTATACCTTAAAAATCAATTTTTGCAATCCCTTGCATTTTTTACATATGTTTATTTGCTAAATAATCTAATATCTTTAACTACGTTCTACAGTAGAAAATTTTTTATCCGAAACTCTTTTAACCGAAAACCTCGATTAACCGAAATCCATTTTTAAACCTTACTTTTTCTCTCTTCTTTCCTTTTTTTGCTATCACATGTGTGCAAAACCCATTTTTAAAACTATTTTTTCACTATCACATAGGTCAAAGCAAAGAAGAGGACAACGATGTGGGCGAAGAAAACGAACAAATTAGCAATTCTGAAGCTTTTGAATGTTTTGAAACAGGTTTTAGTATGGCTGGAGCGGCAGAAAGATTGTGATACTGGTGAACAAATAGTATTAAAAACATTTCGTGATATAGCTGCAAAGCAAAGACAATCAAAACTGCGACAAACAAACCTTTTTTTTTTTTTTTTTTTTTTTTTTTGTAACCTTTGTGAAATATGTAAAAAGTACTTAATTTCAAAATTAAAATTCAGGTACCTAATTTATTTATATTTCAATTTCGCTATTGCTTTATTTTTATTAAGTACTTGTTACCATTGAGAAATAGCGCATATGTTTGTCCTTAATCTTAAAATTGAAGCATTCTCGATTATTCGAAAATTTCGATTTTCCGAAAGATGGTCGGTCCCAACTACTTCGGTTGATCGAAGTTCTACTGCATCGCTTTACTTTTGTTAGAAATGTGTATGCCGCTTTTAGACAACTACCAAAAACCGGTTTCTATTTGCATCGATCATAAATCATTTTAAAATATCAATTGTAATTTTTACACCATCAGATGGAGTTAAAAATTCACTTTCATATATGTACATTTTATGTACAAATGTGCATAATTGTTCATTTTAATGACTTTTAAATAATTTTCAAATTTAACCCGTTTATACCTTAAAAATTAATTTTTGCAATACCTTGCATTTTCTACATATGTTTATTTGCAAATTAGTCTAATTTCTTTAACTATGTTGTATTTCTTCAATTTTGTTAGAAATGTGTAGGCCGCTTTTAGACAACTACCTAAAACCGGTTTCTATTTGCATTACTCATAAATCATTTTTAAATATCAAATGTAATTATAACACCATCAGATGGAGTTAAAAATTCACTTTCATAGTTGTATATTTTATGTATAAATGTACATATTTGTTCATTTTAATGACTTTTTAAATAATTTTCTGATTATTTTTTAAATATCAACAACTAACGGTTTTGTACCACTAGATAATTCATGTTGTGAATTATCTAGTGGTATAATATTACCATAATCGGCAAGTGATTGCGCAAAGGAAATTAAATGACGTCACGACGCGGGGCTTAGATCAGCCGTGGAGAGCACATGCGTTATTTAAAACATTAATTATTTCCTCCATATTTCAACTTATTATCACAGCATATGGGGAAAAAAATAAAAACTTATAGTTTAAAGACGCTAATTAAGTGCTTTTTAATCAATTTCGATCACTCGAAACAATAATAACGATAACACAAAAACAATACTTATGAAACAATATCACTGTGTCAATGAAAATGCGCATCAGAATTAAAGATACATTAAAGAAAATTCGATCGTTAATGAAAAAAAAAAATCCCAAGTATTAAATTTATTTTAGCAGACAGTTTTTATTATTTATTCTACTTTGAAATTTAGAAACAATATCAATTATCTATTTGGTATATATTCAAAAACAAGACATTATACATTATTACATATATATATATACATATACATATATATATATATACATATATATATATATATATACATATATATATATATATAAATTTGCAGTTTAAACACATAAATTGAATTATTTTGCTTTCAATTTTTTAAAAATAAATAAATAACAACAAGTGCAACAATATAAGTATAACAATCAAAACCCACATTTAAAAATTAAATTAAAGTGGAAGAAAAGTGAATGTTAAATGAAAATAAATTCAAGTTGTGTTCTATTTTTATTTTTAATTGGGCTTGAAATTATGCAGTAAACATCCTATTAAATATTAAATGATTTGAAACCTGCATATAATAAATAGTAAAATTAAAGTATACATGAAATTAAGTATTCTTATAAATTAATTTTCGTACTATAAACTTTACTTATCAGAAATGGGTAATTTTCACATAAAATCCATTAAATTAAAAAACATAAAACTGTCATAATACTAAACCAACACAAGTTCATGAAACAGAAAATTATTATTTAGTTTTGTATTCGTTTGATATATTATGCAAGGTACAAGCAATAGATTTTTTTAAAAATGTATTGACACATGAAGAGAAAAGTAAAAGAAAGAAAGAAAATACTTTCATCAATTGGAATTAAAATATTCCTAATTTATGTTCATTTTCCTGGAATGTTTAGGTAATAGTTGATAAAAAAAACATCGAAAAACACAAAAACCTTCCACGAAAATATTTCATTTCCAAAATAATCTTGTGTGGGTTGTTAAATGTTTGTTCACATCTTTAAAGCTTAAAATAATCAATTTTTATGAGATGAAAAGTATTTCCTGACTAGATCTAAAAGTAAATTTATAATTATAGAATAATAATTTTATTTATTGTTATTTTTAATTAAACATTAAAATGTACATGAAAACACATAGGATTTTTGCGAAGAAGGTGTGTGTGTGTGGGGGGGGGGGGGGAACTACTGTTTTGCATAAGGGTACTAACAACCCTTCCTCTAGTCTTGTAAATAAATTGTTTACAGTTGTGGCAAAAATAGAGAGATTCAAAAACATTATCCCCATAGCTCTATTTACACAGTACATAAGCATTTATAATTTAACAAAAAATTAAAAAGAATTTTTATTAAGATAACAAACGTTTAAGATTAAAAAACAACAATAAATTGATACAAGTATATCGATCGGGGTTTGCTTTAAAAGAAGTAAACAAGATAAAAATGCTATGTATTCACAGCGACTTTTATGAAAATTTCTAGAATATTTAAATTTTTAAGTATGAATATATATATTTATATATATATAAATACATAAATTTGTTGTCAAATTAAAGCCCAACTAATTCTGCATACAAAATAACCCGAGCTACTATTCACACGACAAGTGTCTTTTAATAAATGGGTGTTAATTAAAGGTCACTCTAATGAATTAGAGAATACAGAACAAATTATAAAGAGAGAATGGTGTGACAAGATACAAATTAAATGATATAAGTCTTGACACGATTTAGGGATGTTTGCCATTTTAAATTATTGCTCTATGTGGAAAGAAACAGAACTACAATAATATCGTTTCGTTTTGAGATACTGTATTATTGATAGAATCGCACTACGATTTGCTAGTTAATTTATTTCAAAGAAATTAAAAATAAGAGATTTTGAACGCAAGAAATAAAACTTGTGCTGATAGCATATAAATATGATTTGAAAATAAAACTTATCTTGAAAAAAATATGTTATTAGGCTAAGTAAAACGCACGTGCACGTAAAATAGTAAGATACAAAATTCAAATGTTCGGGGATGGCGCGTTGGCAGTTAGCCAGCCCCGGGCTGTGACGTCACATGTGGGGGGATGAAGGGCGTGTCTGGCTTGTAGTCTTGAGGCGGCTTTGAGTGTACCCGCTTTGACGGGTCCTCCATTTCGATATACCAGAGCAAAAAAATTACATGAACGGAAACACGCCGTCCAACAAACTGCATTGAAAATAAAATAACTTATCTTTTAATAACTAAAAATGCACAGGTGTTGCAAATGGGTCGGGGAGGCAGAGGACCAATTGTGTAAGGAGTAGATTACGTGATAAGATTGGGGACGCGTTCATTTTTCCTAAAGTGTAGATATGTAGACGCAACCATCTCACACACAGTACGTTTAGGGTTAATAAGGAGAAAGGTGATATTTAAACAATTTCAGAAACACATAACACAATTAAAAACTGAATTTGAGCAATTACCGTTTATAGTGGGAAAAGAATTTAAATTCTTTGTGAATCTTTGAAACTCCTTTGTGTACATGATCTAGTGTTTTTTACATACGTTAAATAATACGCTTAAATTTAGTTTTATTCGGAAACGCATAATACATTTGAAAATTTCTCTTCAGCAATCTTCAACAATAAACGTAAATTACTTCTTTTTTCAAACCTGTCTATGATCCAGATAATTTATACGTGACAAGTAATATGAAAAAGAAAATAACAAAAACACAGTTACATTTTTAAACGCATGCTCCTACTGAAAACACACTTGCAGCAAGTATTGCTCATAGGGAGTATTATAATCGAAGTCTTTTGTTTGCACCTGTAAATAGACTATAAATGCTATTCACACAATAGCCTATAGCTGGGTCGGCGAACCTATGGCACGCGTACCACTTTTGGCACGCGAAAGAATATTTTTGGCACGGCGCGGCGTTGATTACGTCTCTAAATGAGGATACAGCGATTTTACTCAAAATACACGATTTAGATGATTTGATTCGATTCTATATTCGATTAATTGTAAATTGAACAATTTTAATCTTATTCAAAATGGTTTTGAAAATTTATCAAACATATACAATATTTGAAAACTATCAAAAAGGAAAGATGGTAAATTATGGCATCATGGAAATTAATTTCAGAACTATTTAAATAAACTGCTTTTTTTTTTCTCTTTTAGTGTTTTTTTTTTCTACTATTTATATCTGTGAGTCATCCTTTTCGCAAATTTATAATGTAAGTAAATCAAATTAAGAGTGGTTGCCATACAAATTCATTTAATTTGCATTCTGTTGAAATTAACTGAACATGAATATGATATTAATTATTTTTCATCCAAGATACAACGATTAATCACATTATGTTTTTAATTAATTTCTAAAATGTAATTGTTTCTATAATTATTGCAGTGTAATACTTACATGTATTTAATCATTTTAGAAAATATCGTAATAAGTAATTTTCAAGTAGTTTTGATTCATTATATCTCAATCTGCTAAATGTGTTTTTTAGTTGGCACGTCAAGGTCACGTAAAACATTTTTTGAAAAAAAAATTGGCACGCGACTATACAAAGGTTCACCAACCCTGGACTAAAGTATGTATTTTATAAAACACCTCAGCGATGAATATTAATTTCAATATGCCTGGAATTATCTAACATTATTAAAATAAATAGCAAACAATTTTGCTTCACATAAACCATAATGCAACAAAATTCTTTTAAGAGTCCCTGTATGCCAACTATAAATGCTACACACTTTAATTTCCATATTTAACATGTCACAGTAAGCCTCGATAAGCTACATCCATTAAATGACATTCGGAGTATATTTACGAAAGTTAGAGAGCAAAGATAAGACGGACAGACGGTCAGACAAACCAAATACATAAATACTTTCCACTACATTGTAACGCGTTTATTAATGTATGTACAGTCGTGGAGAAAAAAAAGTAAACACTTCCTATTAACGCTGCAACAAACTATCGTAGAAGAATGTTACTGGTGTCAAATGATTAGAAATAAAATCTACTTTTAAGTGATGTATATAAAATTTGCTTAGAGTGGTATCTACATTAAAAAAATAACCCAAACATTATTATTTTCAATAGAAACACTTAAGTTTGACACCATAACTATATTCTACACCCTTCAATCGGCCCCCAAAATAAATTGTCCTGAAATTCGTACTATTAGTTTCAGATAAATTAATTATTTTAAAACAAATTTTAAGGGCTGTATCCAAATTGAAGTTCGATACTCGAGCCTTAAAATTCTCCAATATGACTGTGACACTTCTATTCATGCATTATTTCTTGCCAATATTACCATTTCACTTGCTTAATATGTTTCGACTATTGCCAGCCCAAATGTTTTAATAAAATGAGCAAAAAATATTTTTTTTTTTTCAAATTATGCTTGTATGCACTTCATAGACCGCCACTTTTGATCATCATTTTGACGTTCTTTAATCATAATTCGAAAACTACTTGGAAGAAAAATTTGAAACTGAGAATTTGCATAAAGCAGGACATAATAAATATAAACCTATCAAAAAAAATTGTAGGTTGCAATTTATATATTTTTCGAATATTTGTTTAATAATTCATAATTCATATCACACATTTTTTAATATTTCAAACTCTATGTATTTATGTTTGGAATTTTTATTATTATAACAACAAAAAATATTACATTAGGATTATAATTTTAGGAGATATTAATAATAATATGAAAATGTAATTTAACATTAGAAGCTCTAAACTTCAAATGTTTATAATTCAAACATTTATCATACAAATGACTTGAAATTTCGTTTCCAGGCATAGGGTGAACCGAATATTTAAAATATATTGCAAAAATTGGGCGATACCATTGAAAAAAAGAAAGCAGGTCTGGTTTTGATTTGCACATGACCCCATAAGCAAATTTTATATACATCATTTAAATGTAGACTTTATTTCCAATCGTTTGCTACAAATAACTTTCTTTCATTATAATTATTTGCAAAGTTTGTAGAGGTGTTTACATTTTTATCCCACGACTGTGCATACGATAAGTTTAAAATGTTTATGAAATGTGTATTTATTTAATTTATCTTAATACAAAATGTAAAGTATTTAATAATATTTATCTGTGTTGTTGGGTGTAAATATTTCTACATACATAAAAAATAAAAAACAGTTTAATCCTAAAATGAGATTAACCACAATATACCGCACTATGGCACTAAATGGGAATATGCCGATGAAAAGACAGATTTTGATTTTATATTGAGGATATACCATGTTAACTTAAATTGGATAAAAGGTAAGTTGCAACAGAAAATGTTCGTAACTGTAGTTTAATTTTATTTCAAACTAATATCTTCTTATTTGACGGCAGTAAAATTTTTAAATATAGTCATGTAAAGATTATATATATATTATTTTTTGTATATTTTTATGGAATTTACGATAATACAAAAGCATTTTTCACAAAAGAAGTCTGCTTCTTTCACCCATTAAAAAAGTACCATGTCCGTTTATTTACAAACAGAGTTCACAAATAATTACTCAAAACTAAGTAAAAAAGTAATATTTCCAGATTATGTCAATGTTTCTAATTTCAAGTCTTCCAATTAAACATTTGTTTGACACACACTCGTCGTCATATTTCTAAAACTTAAATAACATTAATCATTTTAAAATAGTATCTGAAGAATATGAATTAAAAATTTATTCTAGTTGTATATATTCTGTTTATTTAATTGTATTAGCAAAATATTTTCCTATCAATAATTTATTTTCGAAATAAAAAATAAACATATTCCCTTTGACATTTACATTTAGTATTATCTCTTGAGTTATTTATAAAATCCTGCATGATATTTGAACGAAATCTTTCCATATTGATTTAAAATCATTCTTTATTTATTTTTCAAAAGGCTTTTACTGTTTACCTTTAAGTTTTTCAGATTTATAAAATGATCTTTTAAACTTTTTTTTTTCTCAACATAAACTTGTTAATGCGAAAATAAACAGATTTTTCTTCATATTTTACGTCAAAAAACAATTTTCTTAAAAAATTGATAAAAAAATTTTACGATTTTGTTTCTAAGTTTAATTTTCAATTTCGTAAATCGAATTGTAAGAAAAATCAAAGAAAGATGTTCTTTTACAATATAATTAAAACTAATAAAAAATAATTTAACTATACTTTATAGATGATTTAACAGTTGAAAATGTATCCATCTCTATGTGTCCCCGTTAATTTTTCATCACTTACACTCACACTTTTATATCATGCGTGCGCTCATAAAAAAAAAAAAAAATCTTCATATAAATATTTTTTTTGCTCCAATGGTTATGATTTTGTCAAACGATATTTAGTCCAGTCAAACGATATTTATTCCAGTCAAATTAGAGTTTGAAGTGGAAAATTCTGGTGTAATTGTTTTTAGTGGTTTACTTTATGTTTTCGGGTCTGCTGAATACGAATCGGAAGTTGTCCAACAAAATTTCTCTCGCCAAATATGAAAAATCGTGAAAAAAACCACTAAAAATCGCAGATTTTTTTTGGCTTTTAGCTTATAACTTGCAAAGTAAACTTTTTACGCAAAACTGACTACATATTAAAATACAGACGAGAAAATTTCATGTTCTTATATTTTTTTATGTACGATATACGGCTTCCGTAGAGGCGTTGAAAAAAAGGCGAAAACCAATAATTTTTGAAAATCGCAAAACAGATATTCTTACCCTTTCTGAACACGAATCTGAACGGTGCTGAACACGAATCTGAAGTTGTCCAACAAAATTTCTCTCGGCAAGTAGGAAAAATCGTGAAAAGAATCACTAAAAATCGCAGATTTTCCGAGTTTTTTGCTTATAACTTGCAAAGTAAACTTTTTACGCAAAAGGTGACCCAATATTAAAATACAGACGAGAAAATTAACCTACAATTCATGCTTTTGTCATTTTTATTTTTCGACAGATGGCTTCCGTAGAGGCATTGAAAAATCGGCGAAAACCAGTATTTTTTGAAAATCGCAAAACAGATATCCTTACCCTTTCCGTTCATAACACTAAAAGTAAGCATTTCACTGTAAATATTTGCAAACGTATTCACTTATTATTAGGTTATATATTTTTATGATGTAGGTATACAGTGTCACATCGAAAATCTGGCATTCAGAGATGCAGCAACAAAAAATCCGGCATCAAAGTCATCTCCCCCCTCTCTTTTTTTCACTTCCACCTTACGGCAAAAGTAAAAATAGCAATTATTTTTGAATTAAAAACCGAGATAAAAAACAATGCATTAGCTGACAGCGATATCGCCAACGCTGTGCCAAATGGAGCACTCGATAACGCTGGCAGCAGCTCAAAGGAACGAGGTAAGGACCTGGCAGAAGATAAGGTCTCACCAAAGAAATGCATACATTTGACCTGAAAATTAACATCATCTTCAAAGAAACAAGACTGTATTTCCGAAATTGATACAATTCTCTACAATTTATGTGCAAGTAATTTTTTTGGACCTCGAATAGTTATGAGAAAAACAATGACGAATGCACGAAGTATTCAGCTGCCTCTTTATTGGAAACATACAAAATGCATCATTAGACGTCTGTGCAGATATGTGAAACGTAAACGTTAGGTTTTATAGATACAACAAAAAGATAAAAAGTGATTAATGATCAGTTAGTACTTAATGTTATACAGTATAATAAAATAGGTAGGTAAGTATTTTTCTTATTATTAAATGATTATTGAGTTGAAATGACACTCATTAGTCAAACCGATCCCTCTTGGCCAAAGGTTGCATGATTGCAGGCATTCCTTCCAATTCTTCTACACCTAAAAAAAAAATATATATAATGAAATATAATATTTATTTAAGCACCTGGGCTCGAAAGAGCCATTTTCGTCCCGAAGGAGAAGATTGCTGCCACAGCCGTAGGCGAAGGCAGCAAACACCCAACAATCGAAGCTTAGGCTTCTGAGCTGCTCTGGTGCAAGTAGTATTTTTAAAAACGGTAGTACTAATTGTAATTAATTAAGTAATGATTCATGCAACATTTTATGATAACACGATTTTTACGTCTTTCTTTTTTTACCCTGTTTTACAACTCAAGTCATGAATAGGTTACTTTTGGACCTCAATTTAGAAAACATATTAGCCTATTATTTTACGAACCACCGTTTAAAAAAAATAATTTATCATTTATTTCTAATTGTTTTAAAATTGAGTAATTATACCACTGTATTAAGATAAATATTTTGATCACAAAAATAAAAAAGTTAGTGAAAAAGTAAAGGTGAAATGGAATTATTTGAATTATTTATTCATATTTACCTTCAAGTACTTCAGGGAATTCCGAATCACCCTCGTCTTCCTCGATTTCAGTAAGAGGCATGTTATTGGAACTGCTTTCGCAGTTTACACACATATTGGAGCACTTGAGGCCTGCTTTTTTTGCATCCACAGTTTTTCTGGCAGGTCTTCTTGCATTTGCAAGAAATGAGTTTCAAAACGGCTTGGGGTGCTGGTGGCCGTAGTGTGGTTACTTGCTCCAAACCATTTTTGATTTTCTTCCAACCCCATTGTCAGAATCTTTTTCATTCCCAAACCATTGTTGAACTTCAAAATATTCCCTAAAGGAATGTTGCTGAGCTGCAGGCTCATTAGGAGGTAAGAACGCTAAATGGTTTGATGTCTTATATGCAGCCCGAAGGTAACATAAATACCTCAATTTGGTTAATGACGTGACTTCCTTGTCAGCAAATTTATACAATGAGACCAAAAAATGATTGCCAGCATCAGTAACTGCATCAGCATCTGCCATAGGGTCTTTAAAAACCTCAATGGTATTAGTTAATGCAGAGTTTTTCTTCAGAGTCCGAAGAAACCTCATCTTTCCTACTTTGAGCAAGGATAAAGTAGTATCACAGCCTCCCATGGCATGCAAAAGTAATATGTTGTTAGCAATCGATTAATCAAGTTTTAGTCAGAAGTAAAAATGAGTCGTGAAACTTTCCCTTTCTTAGCTTTAGAAAGTATACATTTGAATGTACACCCCTACAGGGACAAAGCGTGATAGCTAGCAAATCGACGCCTTCACCCACAACAACTACACAGTTATGTTGTTGTGCAATGTCCCTTACTGTGGTGACAATAAGTGTATCCGCATCCTCTCGTGCCTGTTTTGTGCGAATGTCAGTTACTGCAAATTTGTCAGTTGTGCAAATTTTTGAAAATTACAGATTTCGGAAAACAATATCAAAAGTACATACGATTTTCTTGATAGTGACATTTATTCGTTATTTAATACTGACCGAAATGATATTGACGTGAGAAAAAAAAGAAAATTGAATGTTTAAAAAACTTACTTTAATTGATATTTTGTATGTTAAAAAAATCTGATAAGTAGTGCTGTCATTTCTTCTCATGTAATTTCTCAAGCATCAGTGTCAAGTAACTATCTTCTTTCTTGGATTTTATACAAATGATGAATATCGATTTCGGAAATACAATATTGTTTCTTTGAAGATTACGTTAATTTTCCGTTCAAATTTATCCATTTTTTCGGTGAGAACTTATCTTCTGATAGGTCTTCGTCCTCGTTCCTCTGAGCTGTTACCCAGTGTTATCGAGGATTCTATTTAGCATAGCATAAGCGATCTCGCTGTCCGCTAATGCATCGTTTTTACCTCGGTTTTTAATTCGAAAATAACTGCTATTTTTGCTCTTCCCGTAAGTTGGAAGTAAAAAAAGGGGGAGGGGGGGGATTTTTAAGTTGGGGATCTCTGAATGCCGGATTTTCGAGGTCACACAGTATACCTACATCACAATAATATATAACCTAATAATAACTGAGTACGTCAGCAAATGTTTTCATTGAAATGCTTACTTTTAGTGTTATGAACGGAAAGGGTAAGAATATTTGTTTTGCGATTTTCAAAAAATACTGGTTTTTGCCGATTTTGCAATGCCTCTATGGAAGCCATCTGTCGAAAAATAAAAATGACAAAAGCATGAATTGTAGGCTAATTTTCTCGTCTGTATTTTAATATTGGGTCACCTTTTGCGTAAAAAGTTTACTTTGCAAGTTATAAGCAAAAAACTCGAAAAATCTGCGATTTTTAGTGATTTTTTTCACGATTTTTCATACTTGCCGAAAGAAATTTTGTTGAACAACTTCAGATTCGTGTCCAGCACCCCCGAAAACATAAAGTAAGACACTAAAATTAATTATACCAGAATTTTCCACTTTAGGCCCTTTTTAACCTAATTTGACTGGACTAATTCTTCATATCTGTTGTAGTTTGATTTCCTGGAGGGAATATGTGTACGGAGGCTGAATAATCCACCGCTTGGCAGAGAATCAAAACTTTACTTAAAATAACGACACGTTAATTTACCTTTTTTTAAATTATTCTTTGAGGCTTTCATAAAGCATTTCTTGAAAATATTGCTTCAAGATTTTGGAATTACAAATTATTACTATAAATAGCTTTAAATGCATTTCCTGTATTACACTGATCAGATAAACTGTCAAAAATGTTATCATTTTGTTGAATCAGTGTATGTCTAACAGAGAATAATTCCGATTATAAAATGTTCTATACATACTAGTTTATAGTCGACCGATTTATCACAATAAATGAGGATGTGAGTTTCAAAACTCGAATTATTTTTAAAAAATTGAGTTTTCTCTATCAGTCTATTTTATATTCATATTTTATTGGTGAACCTGCTAGTGAAAAATACTAAAATCTGCAAGAAAACAAGTTTTATTGTGTATTTCTGGCATTATAAAATCTTGGTTTACAATAAAAACCAATTGTCGCAGTCAGGAGTTTTTCGTGATTTACCAAAATTAAATTTTATTCATCAGGTTAATTCTGAAATTCACGTCCTTAAGTCTATTTGAAGCCATTAATAAAAATTCATAAACTACCTCTTAGTATAGCACTGTAATTGAATATCTTAGGTATTTGATACAATGTGCTCTTTAACACTTATTAATAAGTTTTAATTTGCATTTGGTGAAGAAGAACAAATGTTTTGCATGGTTAGGTTGAATCAAAACAATGCTATGTGGCGAAACTTAATATTTGGTCTGAAGTGTTCAATACTTTTAAAAACATCTCTGACAAAAACAAGTTGGAAATTTCACTTCAAACTGGCCAGTGAGGTGCGTTCGTACTATAAGTAATTTAATAAACATTTTTTGCACTGCATATTGTACTGAATGTATATTTTAGTGCACTTCAAAAGTGCATATCAATTTCATTCTGTTCGAAAGGCTGTAACATCATTAAAATGCACTTGAAATAATTTTTCCTCATTGGCTGTAATGCTGTAACGGAATCTTTTGACTGTCCCTGTAATTAAAATATACACCCTATTCTCATAAAATTTCAAATGACTCGACAAAATTTTGCAAAAAATATATATTTAAAATTTCAGACCATTCTATTGGGTAGTTGTTGCTCTGTTATAGCGGACGGATGGACGGACAGATAGACAGACAGACGGACCGAAAGACTACTATAGGTGCTACATATTTATATAATTACGAACGCACCTGAAAAGAAGTGAAAAGTTACAAAAATGCTAACCTAAATACTTTCGTTATTTTCACATGGACATATTTACAGGATATGGCCCTTGAACAAAATCTGTTAGTCAGTCAATTTCCGAATTACCCTCTCTAAAAATAAGTCTATGTACGTAGGATGCATTAGTATATTTTAACAATATTGATATCGCGAGGAAATGTTTAACTACCCTTACTTACCCATCATGAGTAGTATAGGGTAAGTTTTGTAATCTTTTTAAAAATTAAAAAGAAAAATAAATCATGGATTTACACGTTTCAGACACTGTGGATGAGGGAAAACATATTTTTAGAAAAAAAAAATTGCCGTCCATCTGACTATGTGTGTGTGTGTGTGTGTGTGTGTGTGTGTGTGTGTAAATGCTCTATCTCCCAAAAAGAATGAGATACCGACTTGAAATTTGATGTGTACTTAGTATGTCATAATGAGAAGAAGCCTATTGAATTTCAGTAACGTCGATTATCCGAAACTATTTTTTGCCTGACTCTCGAAATATCCGTTTTGATAAAAGGTATATAAAAATTTCCGAAATTGTTTATTTTAAGGAGTGAATATAAAAGAAAATAAAAGAACATAAAAATTTTCATAAAGAATGAAGTTGATAAGATAATTTGTTGCCCAGGTAGTTGTAATCCTATTTTCGACACACTTTGATATTTCATGACACTGTATTTCATTCAAGTTTCAATTCAAAGATATATTTGAATTGAAAATGAGACGCTTAATCCAATGCAGTAAACTGTTAGTTAATATGATTACCATTTTTGGAGTTATAAGGATGTTTCTTTTACGCAATTCAGTAATACAGCATTTAAAGTTTATGACGTCATCGAGCCACGATTTTAAACCCTCTCTCTACCGAGTAAATTCACAACAAATACGTTTTAATTTTACTATGGAATTGCAATGCATTTTATAAATAGTTTACACATGTTTTATTTTCACATTTTATATTATGCATATTCATGCTGGGTAAGTATTATGGTGGACCACAACGCCTAGTTTTATTTGTACCGTTCTAAAAAATGCTTATTTTTTTCTTAGATGACAAATTATATCTAAAATCGATGCCTAATTTAATGTTTTATGTGTCAAAAGCTGACAAACTGTGCGTAAGATTTCAACACTACAGAAAAATTTAAGCATGTATTTTAGAAATATTCTGATAACTAAGAAATAAAAGAGATGATTTTAAGAAGAGTACACAGACAAAATGCATTAAAAATATTGATTTTCTGAGGATATATTTTAAATATTCGATTGAATCGCACGTCCATAGATTAAGATTAGCGAGGGAATTTGGAAGTTGAGTGACTAAGAGCCTTAACTCTTGTGGTGTAAACATTTATCTTGATACGAACTCTCAAAAGTTTGCTTCAACACCTATATATATTTCTATCGACTTGTCCTGCGGCATTAAACTAAATATATTTTTTTAATTCAAAGACATTTCATATGTGTAAAACTGTGTTTGGGAACAATTCCGATGATGAAAAATACATTTAGAAGATTCCAAAACGTTGAGACTGTTCCTCTTGATATACTCATATAATAATTTTTCCTTACAGAGGGTAAAAAAGTAAATCAAGAGATATATCGTTACAGTTTAATAATTGATGAACTCCATAAAATGAGTACAAAGCTTGCATAGAAACGAAACACTGGTGGTGCCGCCTTAGGCTGACCCTCTGATCGCGACATATGCTGTAGAGCACCTTGAAACCCAAGGTCAAGAAAACAGGGTTGGACACTGCAGGCCCTGATCCTTAATGGATTGTAACGCAGCACGTTTTGTTGTTAGTTTTATGTTTTTTATACATCATAGTTTCAATTTTTATTATACATAAAACATAAAACATAAACAACGGTTTTCAGTTTTAATGTATTGTCCCGGAATAATGCAGATTTTAAATATTTGTGGATAGCTTAAAAATAAATAATATGAAATAAGTGAAAATATTGTGATTTACATGACCTTATTTCACTAATTTTCGCTTCAATTACATTATGCTCAATCGGATGTATCACCTTTTATTCGTGTCTTTCCAAAAATATTAGTTTTACCTCTAGACTATAAAAAAAAGACTATTGTTTGTTGATACAGGAAAATATAATATAACCATAAACGAAAATATATAATATCCTCTTCCAAGTTGCCCATATTTCCAAATTTTTCTTCTCTGCTTCTTTGGTTTTTGGAAAAGCTTCTGTGTAGATTTTATTGCGTATTAATGAGTTTTCGCTACTAGAAATATAGATTTTCAACAAACATGTTTTCCAGGGAAACATGATAAATTAACAGCGTTAAAAATAAATTAATATTATATTGTTACTCTTGCATGTATGCATTTAGTTACTCAGCTGAAATATTTTAGCTGAGAACTGACACCATCCTAAAAAAAAAATAACCCGGTTTAAAAAAAACCCCTGATTAATACAATATACAGACTACTTGAAAACGTTTACTAAAATCATCGACAGCAAATTAAACTTTGCTTTTATAAAATCTTGAAATTGTATTTCTGTGCTTTTTGAAGATAAAGAACGCATTCCGGAATCTTGGTTAACCCTGGAAGAGATTATTCAGCATTTACGTTATATGTTTATATTATATTTTAGTAGGTTAAGAAAAAAAATTGTTTTTTAAAAATTCTTCTCTTTATTAGTAACTTTGTAGGTGTCAATTACAAACATGTTTTGGTAACTCTAACTGAAAGCAAAACTCTTTGTCCTTCATTTTATGTAGAAAATTGTTATATACATATGAACTGATATTTCGGGAATAAATAAAAATCTTTTACTTTTATTCAAAATTGTCATCAAATTTTAACGACTCCAGTAATGTCGTGCTATTTGGGCCTATTATATTTTTTCATGTGTCCCAGTAAACATGCTATAACTTACCGATACTGTAATATTTTTAATATCAACATATACACATATAATTTCAATATTTTAGGCTTAGTTTGAGAATTGAAATATTTCTATAAATAGTATTTTAATCCTTCATTACGTTATGTAGTGACTCTTCACTACAATTATTTTATTATCTACATGTAAAATGCATTTTTAATTCAATTTCTTCCACATCATATACAAATTTGACATTTAATACTATGAATGTGAAAACCTTAAAAGTTTAAATTAAGTAATCTATATACATGAAATTGTAAAAATGCATGCTGATAAAATTATTCAAGCATTTCTTAGTAAAAGTACCGTGAAATGAATAGGAATTTAGTTCATTTTCATCTGCGCAAATACAAGGAATTAATTTATATTAGGACTAAAAGTTATTTTCGGACAAAAGTTACTTTAGACTCACCTCAAAATTAACGTAATCAAGAATGGCTGATTAAATTTTCAAGTATATAAATGAAAAATAATGAAAGGTATGGTATAATATAAATTTCATTATCTCGAAAATACTTCAAGTATAAAATAACGGAATTAATCAGCTGTGCCTAGTAATGTAATTTTGTCTCAATCTGATTTACGTTCATAAATCTCGTGGGAAAAAAAAAATCTTTTCTAATACACAAACGATCCTTTGGGATTTTTTTTCGAATTCTTTGGTTAATAGAATTCATTAATTTTTCTTCGGGAAAAATAATTCATACTCATGGATTCTTAAGTTTTAATAAAGGATGAAGATTGTTAATTTTAATAAGCTTTCACTTAAAAAGTTATGCGAGTAATGTTGAGTTCAGTCAAAATAGCTTTGAAACAATTAATAGCTCTTTTATAAGCATTCAATGCTTTGTCTTGAGGGTCCGAGACAAATCTTCAAATTTTGCAAAAACATTTTATCTCATAAAAAATGTCTCTGTTTTTCCCTTCTGAAAATGGCATTTAAATCATGTTTCTATCTGAATTAGAACAAAAAATATTAAATTTTTCGTTTAGACTTGTTTTCAAAATCTAGCTCTCAAGCAATGACTGTCATGGAAACGACTTCTTGTAAAAATTCGTTTTTCTTCATGATAGGTTTTTTCACCATTTCTCGTATTTAAATTCTTATAACTCGAACCGTTAAAGATACCGGGTTCAAACTTCGAACATATCTTTTTTTCAATTGTTTTACTTTAATTTTGATTCAGCATATTTGAAAAAAAAAATTTCTTTCGAAAATATGATTTTTTTTTTAAAAGTTGCACCACTTTTTTTTTTCGTTAAATATTTTTAATTTTTTTATAAATTTATATTTTTTAAAATGCTGAATCAAAATTAAAACTTATATATTTCTGTTTATTTAAATGAAAAAAAATGAAATTCTGTAAATAATATTTCGAGTTATAATGATTTTAAATTACCCAACTTTTTTAATAAATTTTAAATTTAAATTAAAGAAAATTATGAGAAGTTTTATCATGTGATTTTGTTTAGAAATGATAATGTTAACCATTAGAAAAATTCAGAATTTTAACTCAATAAATAAAATTTATTTTAAAATGTGTCCCAGACCCCACTTAAAAATAACACCTAAGCAATTCCTTTGATCCGAAAAACAATCGGTTGCAATTTGTTGAATTAGCGCCTGCCCCGGTTATAGAAAATGCAACTCTCTAGAAAACGAGAACTAAAGAATGTATTTAAAAAATTGTAATCTTTACTCAATTTGTTTAAGCTATAGCAACAAGAAAGAGAAGAAAGCCTAATTTAAACTATTTATTCGTGATTTGTAATTTTTTTTTCAACGTACAGTTGCGTCTCAAAAGTATAAGGACAGGCGATTTTTTTAAATAACAGTTCAAAAATGTAGCAATAATCACGAAAAAAATATTAAGCATGTGGAATCATAACATAAGTTTGTTACAACAATGAAATAGAGTATAAGTTTGACAGAATTTTTGTAAAAAAATTAAAATCAAAACAGGCTGTAGCAAAAATATATGGACTTTTAGAGTATTTTGTATTTAAATTCAAATTTTGGATCCATCACTTTGAATCACTTTGAAAATCCTATTAGTCACGCTTTAAACTAGTGTTTGGGGAATGTCGGACTGTAAAGAGAGCCAACTCTTCTCTACTTGTTGCTTTAATTCCTGAATAGTCTAAAATTCACGACCATGGGTTACAACTCTCGTGCAAGTACTCCCCAAAGGTTTTCAATTGTATTCAGGTCTGTACCCATGGTTGGCCAGTCTATAACAATCATTTGATTCTGCGTAAACCACGCTGTTTTTGAGTGGGAGGTGTGAATTGACGCTTTGTTCTGTTGGAATTTCCAGTTTTACCTTCCTAAGGTTAGAAGTCCCAATTAGAAGTAGATTTCTTTTGAGGACATTTTGATAATCCTCTGAACACCTTCGACCATTAAGAAAAGCAATATTTATTGTTCCGTTGAAACAGAAAGCACCATACATCATGATAAACCTCCTCCTTGTTCTCGATTTATGAACCCGCGAGATTCTCGTCTTAGATCATATCAATAGTATGCCCAGCCATCAGAACCATCCAAATTCAATCTTTTTTGCCACAGAAGAAAGCATTTTCCTACTCATCTCTCCAATTTATGTGTTTTTTTAGCCCAAAGAACGCGTGACACCCTAAGGTGCAATTTCAGCATAGGTGTCCGTCACATTATGCAATATTTATAAAATTTGCATGACAGTATCCGATGGCGATCATTAGATCTCGATATAGAAAACCCTAAAGCCTTTGGAATTTCATGAAAATCCTTCTTTTGGTTTGAAAAGGCTAAAAAAATATCTCTATCTTGTCGCTGAAATGGTTTTCTTGGTCGATTCGAACGCTGTTTTGCAATCGCATTGTCAGCTTTCAATAAAATTTCAAAGATTACCGATCTTCTACACTTCATCTGTTTAGCAAAATAGGAATATTTTAACATTTTGAGCCTTTAAACGCCAAATTTTAGCTATATCAGCTGCAGAGAATTGAACATTGCGAGACATTTTTCAACCCTTCGAGAATTGAAGAATGAATGGGGATTTTATATTTTAAAGTGGTTACATCACATTGTACAGAACGCAAAATATGCAATTTTTTTTGATACAGTGGTAATAATAGCGATTCTTTTCATTGTCTATTATTTTTTAGACAGGTTATTTTGAATTTTATTTCTTTTACAAACGACCTGTGCAATAAGTCTGATATTTCTCTATCGTAATAAACTTATAGTGTGATTCCATAAGCTAATTATTTTTTTCGTGATTATTGATTCATTTTTTGAACTGTTATTTCAAAAAATCGCTTGTCCATATACTTTTGAGACGGACTGTATAATCAGAATTGAAATAATATTAAGCTAGTGGTTTATAAAAGCTTATTAAAAACCTTACTCTTCATTTTTTATTTATGTTTTATTTTCAATTTTTTTTTTGTGTGTGTGTGTTTAAAATATTTCCTCCTTGCAGTTTCTTAGCTAGTTGACATGTTTTAGCGCGTGTGATTTGGGACATAATTAACTTCCATGTAGAATATTTGTCGATTTAGCACTTATTCCCGCTAAAGGAAAAATTGCTTTAAAATTAATGTATTGTTTTACAACTAAGCTTTAAAAATATTCAAATGTTGTTCATTGGAAACACACCGCTGTACATGATTTTTATAATTTTATCAAACCAGGAAGCGAGTGGAAACTCGATTACAATATTCCATGTTTAAATATTTGAATGAAATTAATTAAAAAACAGATTTTCAAAGGTATTGGAATGATAAGTAATTTATACATACTATTTAGTGAGAAAGTATTTTGTGCATGCATTTAGAAAGCTCTGCTATTAAACCTTATAAGACACTTCGACTAATTAAGATTCCCCACTTCAAATTAAAGATTAATGAAATTTTCGCCTCAATAATTTCTCTCATTAAAATTTGAGAAAAGATTTAAAAAATATATGTAACACTGATGGTAAATGTCGGTATGATTCTATTAAAACTGATTTAATAAATCGGTAATTAAAATAGTTATAACTGTACTTAAATTAATAATTTAACTAACCAATATTATATATTTTTCAGTTTGTTATTATCTGCTCATACAAAACAATAAATTTTACATCATGCAGTTTTTTTCTGCTAAGGAGAGTTGTTATTATCTGGTCTTACAAAACAAATAAAAGTAAATGTAGAGTGAAACCCCTAATTATTGACACCAAACCAATAACTAACTCTTTAGCAAAACCTAACTCAATAGGCATTTTCTTTTAAAATTCTGCAATGAATGCTATTTAAAGGCAACTTATTTGGTGAGTTACAACTTAAGTTATAATTTAAAAATAATTATTTTTAAGTTATTTGTTTTTCAGGAAAGGGATGGTGTCAATTACAGATGTTATTAAGCTTATTTTTGAAAAAAAAAATATTTTTAGTAATAAAAAGTATAATTTTCAAAAATTTCGGCAATAATAATTTTTAACTAAACTTTGAAAAATAAATATAAGTATGAAATAGATTTAAAATTTTATAATAGTGATTTGAATAAGAAAGAAACCTTAAGGTGTCAGTTACTGGGGGTTTTACAGCAGTATTTAAAGTTTTTTTTTCTTTTAAGGAGAGATTTTTCTGAGAACAATTTTTTTCACTGCAAATCTCTCAAAAAGCATGAAATCTATTCATACCTAAATGGTACAGAAAAAAGTATTTATTTGTTAAATTGATAGTGTAATTCAAAAATGACAAAATAAAATAATTTAAATCTAAATACTTCTGATGTATGTGATAAATCAATTTAAATCATTTTGATATCAAATTCCTTTACTGATATTTTTAAGAGTCCTCAGCGAAGAAAGGGAGAGCAGTGTTGCCAAATCTGACGTTTTTTTTTAATCCAGAGTTTCCGAATTTACACCAGAAAATTCTACACAGTAATTTTTAATTGATTTATTTGTCTATTGTTCATGTTTATGTAAAACAAAAATAACTATTTAAACTAAGAAAGAGAAACAACGTTGGAAAACACAAATATAAGTATGTATAAAATGCCTACAGCTGTTTGTGCGGCTTCATCATTAGTGCTTAAAATTAAATTAAAACTTTGGATTAAAAGGGGGAGACAGAGAGACAGAGAGACGTACCTCACAGTCCGACTGTCAACGGCGAAATGTGATTCACAGTTGACAAACAACCGCGAAGTCGATCTCTCGCGCACTCAGGGGATAACCAATCAGAAATGCCCAGTTGCTCCGGGCGACTTCAAACAAAGAGGATTTAAAAGGGGGGCAAGGGAAGAGAACGAATTATAGAAATTGAAACCACATATTTGAAAAATTGGCGTGCTTTAAATGTCTATAATTCTTTCTCTTTCGCCCCCCCCCCTTTTCCCTCCTCTTTGATTGAACTCTCACGGAGCAATTGGGCATTTCTGATTGGTTTCCCTGTGTGAGCGAGAGATCGACTCCGTGGGTGTCTGTCAATTGTGAATCGCATTTCGCCGTTGACAGTCGAGCTGTGAGGTACGCCTCTCAAGCTCTCTGTCTCCCCCCTTTTAATACAAAGTTTTAATATAATTTTATCTTTAATTTTAAGCATTGATCATGAAGCTTTATAGGCTTCGAAAATGCTGAATGCGTTTTATATTTTTGTTTTCCACCGTTGTTTGCATTCTTAATATATTGATACAAAGTACAATCCACCCCCTCCCTTTTTAACTATTTAAACTTTCCTGTCAGAATTTACAATGTCTGAAGAAAAAAACATCCAGATTTAGCAGAGCTTACGCTGGCAACGCAAAGACGAATCAGTTCCGAATACTGAAATGCTAACGAAAATTTTGAAAAGAACGCTGCCATGGTTTAACGAAAGATTGTGATTGATCTTGCGTTAACAGCGTAGCCTCTTAAATAGATATTTCGTTGTTGTCATAAGAAGGCTATTGCCGATTTCTAAGTTGGGAAATTAAAAAATTTCTCGCTAGGGTCACTATTATTTTAATTTGTTACATTCAGGTCATATACTGCATTTTATGTAGGTATTTTGTTTGTAATGTATGTGTAATATTGGTTTCATTTTGTCTGTATTGTAAGATGTATGAAAGTGCGTGTATATAAATAATGATGTAATGTATTAAGTAGAAAGCAATAGATATAATAGTAATGTATTAAATATAAAGAAGTAAATATGGAGATAATTATTCATATACTACAAAGGTAATTTAAAAATAAAAGCTGCTAAGAATCTCAGCTGGTCTGGCACAAAGGAAAAGTATCAATAAGACAGTTTTAAAATGTTATTTACTATTTAACGAAATATTTGAAAAAAACCTAAAATATTCATTTTTTAAATGCTGGTAAGAACGCATATACTGTGCGGGATACTTCAATAGCTGGAAGATATACATATGATCTTATTTACCAAATTTCGCCTACATTTTTCATTAACAATAGATATTTGTATCTATTTTTACATATCATGGCCCATTTCAGCAGCATCTTTGTCATATAAACAGCAGTGATTCTTTCTATCGCATATGTAATAAACTTTCAGCTTCATTTCAGTATATCCTAAAATGTGCTTTAACTAATCCTTTTCACGTCAATAATTCGCCATACATGTCCAGAAAGTTTGGATTATATATCTTTGATCGAATCTCAAAATATATAACTTTTTTCAGATTAATGAACGTATTTTTCAAAAACCTTTTCCCCTCCTTTTCAATTTTTAATGCTTTCCTTTTGTTTCTCACAGTGTATTACCATTTACTTTCATTTGTTGTGTGTATATGTGGATGTGTTTTTCCTTTTAAATATACATTTGTACACTCTCTTTACGCTGATTGCTAATATATCTGAACCCCTTCGTAACAAAACTTTAATCCGGAAAAAAAAGAACTGCAATATTCGAACTCAATGTGACTATTTTCTACTCTTTCAATGCCAATGTATGTGTATTTTCCCTTGCTCATCAATTTCTGCACCTAAGTGTGGTTACAATGTAAAGGCATATGTATCGTCTCCTTTTTCTTCCTCTCTGACACTAGTTACTTTTTATCAATATATTTGTAATGACGAGTATAAAACTCTATCCCGTTTTCATTTGTTGTGTGATAAAAATATTAAATAGAATAGTCAGGATGCTCCAGATTCTCCATTTTATTGAAATGAGAAATTTTCATGGTTACACATAAATAAGACCTAAACTAATACCTTATTTTTTCTTCCAAATAATGTTTAGTCGTGACCTTTCCGCAGGAACATGATATCTTACGATTACGGATGGTATCTGAAAAGGATTATATTCACCTGGAGCAAGTTTGGTTGTAATTTGAATTATGGACACCCTGTATATAGAGATATCGGATAAAATAATGTAATCACCTGAACCCAATTATGGAGATTAGTCTTTTTAAAATATTTTGAAGGAAGGTTTTTCATGTGAGTCAGATAAATGATTCATAAATAATTTGTAAAATGAGATAAAAAATTTGCCTTCCGAATTGCAAATTACATTATACGTGAGCAGAGTCGACGGCAAAAGTTAGTTATATATAATTATATACAATAAAAGTTGCTTAAAGTGTGATCGCAATGGGTGGAAATATTTATTTCAAATCAGACACATTTCTAAGCGTACTAAATGTCTGATGAAATTACACTGTAAAAAAAATTCCGCAACGTTCCTCGGAAAAAAATAGGCAGCTGAGTTGCCCATTATTTCCAAGAAACATTTCTTGAAAATGACTGGAACTTTACTGTATAACTTTAAAACTTTCCACAGAAATGCTAGTAAGCTTCCTGCGAAATACCAGGAATGTTTCTGTTAAAAACAAAACATTACTGATATTTCACAAAAAGCTTACCTTATTTTCTATGGAACGTTTCAGAAGTGTTCAATATTGTCAGAAGTGACAATAAAATCAATATTTATGGATGTTACAATAGTAAATATTTTACTTAAAAAAATGAAACCATTATTTATTTCTCACAAAATATAAATGAATAAATATTATTAAATTTTATTTTTTATAAGCAAAAAAACTGCGTAAAAAAGAAGAGCTTACTGAGCAACACTAATAAAACTGTACAACTGCATGTTATATAGATAGAGTGAATATGAAAAAAAAAAAAAAAAAGCGAAAACAATAGCGTAAATATAGATTAATATTAATTTTAAATCTTAGACATAAATGTATAATTCTTAAATGGAAACTCATTAAAACATAAATAATATTAATACACATATTTGTTAAAACAAAATTTGTTCGAAAAATAATATACCATACTAAAAATATCAGCGGAACAAGATAAAATATTATATTTATAGCCGCTTACTCTTTTGAGATTATCCTTTTCTTTTAATTTATAATACTTTAAAGGGGGAGGGGGGCTTCTTATGTCCAAAAAGGATGTTCTAGATAATTGATTAATTTCTTTTTACATTTAAATTAATCAAGCTATCATAGAATCCCCAGTTAGATTGAAGTTTTAGAATGGATATGCAGTCTTAATGGAAATCCAAATACTAGGCGTATTTTTCTACTTGTGCTGCTGGCTAAACATTCCACAGACAGGTACGGCGGATAATACTTTAGAAGGAGAGGGTCCGAGGTTGGTCTCACCGAATACGGTGAACATTTGTGTTTCGATAGAGTATAGTTTGTATATGAATATATGACCACCATAAAGTGCTACCCCCAGGGTGTCTTGAGAAATAAGTCGCAAAGTTTAAGCTATAGTTTATAATCGGATAAATTTCCTTCTCTTGCAAGCAGCTCGGTGGCGTGTTCGGTAGTATACTGGATTTGAGTTTTTTCTACCCGGGATCAAACCCGGTTCGGACTTGTTTTTCGGTACGAAAATTTTTATCAATTATTTTCGAGCAGCAATTGAAAATATGTCTATAATAATTGAAATTTACGAAAAATATGAATTAAATTTATGTTTTGTAGCATATAAGTGCTTTTTAACTACGATATTTTGCATGCTTAAGTATATAATGAAACAAAAACGCATATTTAATGTCTATAGACCAGAAAATTTTTGTTGTTATTTAAAATTATTTACAGTTATTTCAATGAATAATCTACTATTTTTCACCGAGAAATAAATTAAAACACGTGATATAAATGCGTGAATATTACTTTAATTTTGTTTTTATATGAAAGTATTTCGAATGTTTCATGATTTTGTTTTAATACCATTTTTAAAATTCTTAATTTGACTTTTTTATTTCGGATATTTGGTTTTGTAATTATTACCTACGTAATAACAATTTTCAGCAGCTCAATATCTTTTTAGAACTTATTTTTAAGCAAAAAAACGTTTATTCTAACTTTAATCATAAGAATCCAGAAGTCCAATTAAAAAAAAAAAAAAAAAAATCAAAACTTAAAAAGCTAGTTGGTAAAAAAAATGATACATTTATTTCACTGTGAAAAGTACTAGCTTATTTATATAAATAACAGTGCATAAATTTTAAAATTAGCTTAATTTTATGGTCTATAAAATTTCTAATTGTCTTATTTTTAGTTTGTTATTATTATTATTTATTTATGTTATATTTACTTTTCATTAAATATATAAACATGCAAAGATTCACAAATAAAATTGTATTTTTATAATTAAAGTGCATTATATAAAAATATTAAACAAGAAAAAAAATATTTCCGAAAGAAATTACTACGTAGACACTTATTCTAATTAAAAATCAAGAATCCCAGGCTTTAAAAAATCATATTAAAATATATAAGCATATTTTTTAAACCATGACATATTTGAAGTATTTGAATGAGGAAACAAAATGAAAATAATATGCTTGTTCACTTATTTTAATTTATTTCTCTGTTAAAAATTGTAGATACTCATTGAAATAACTGTAAATAATTTTAAATAACATCAAAAATATTCTGGTCTATAGACATTAAATATGCGGTTTTTTGTTTCATTATATATTTAAACAGGCAAAATTTCGTAGTTAAAAAAGCACTTATATGCTACAAAAGATACATTTAATTCTTTTTTTCCTAATTTTCAATTATTATACACATTTTTTCAATTCCGGTTCGAAAATGATTGATAAAAATTTCGTTTCAAAAAACAAGTCAGAGTCGGGTATGAACACGGGTAGAAAAAACTCAAATCCAGTATGCTGCCAAACATGCCACGGAGCCGCTTACGCAGAACTGAAATTTATCCGGTTATAAAATATAGCTTAAATTTGCGACTTATTTTCTCAAGACTCCCTGTGTGTTGCGCTTTATGGCAGTCATATATTTATATGCTAACTATACTCTCGAAATACAAATATTCTTCGCAATCGGTGAGACCAACCTCGGCCCTTCTCCTTGTTAGCGATGTCACAGAGGTATTGCATTTTCATCTGAAAGACCTTGACAATAGAGACGGAAATGATTATGTCCTCTATTCATTTATTTGCATTCCACAATGATTTTTTGACATTCGTATAAGGAATTTTCGACAGTCGAGCGCGAGCGGCGGACAACAACAAAATAGTAAAATGGCGGCCGCAGCGTTTTGCTGTTGACAACTTTTGTTCAGGAACGTTTCAGATATGAAAACCAGAATTTCACAGGAAAGAACTAAATTATTCCGAAAACCTGAGAAAAGGCGAAACGTTCCTGGAATTTACGTGGAAAGTTACCACTTTTTCTTACAGTGTAGTTTTCATACCTTATAATATATTATACTATTATATATTATAGTAATTAAAATATCATAGTAACTTTAGCATATGCGTTATATATAAGATAAAATACTCACTGATCGTATTCTTGCAGTGATGCCCGATGTAAAATCTTGTATGTTTATCTGTCATCATTTATTATTATGGCAGTGCACAATATCGCATTGTTATTTTGTTTAATTTTAGAGTGTCTTGTATGTGTCTTTCCGCACTGAAAGCTCGTCATTTTCTCTAGTACAGTTTATCTTTTTCCTTCATTCAATTAATCTTTACTTTGTCAATTAATGATAGTGTTACATACTTATAGGTTGTATATAGACCAAATTCTGCGACTGTTAAAAAATTATTTTTTAATATTTTTTTCTTAAAACACTCCGTGGTCAGTTGTGATCTTTTTTTTTTTTTTATTTCCAAAAGTTTCAAAGCAAAACGAAAAAAAAAAAAAATCCTTTCCGTGGCAGACGGTAAAAATTTCAGGGACCACCCACCTTCATTATGATCATATTTTGTTGTCGCGTGGGGAAAAAATATGACCACATCAAAGATGTTGATAAAAGTCTGACAAGCTGTTGATAGGAGCAGGACAAACTTAGTCATAACTTCAGTCTTCGATATTCAGAAATAAAATTATTTATTTATAATCTTTTCAAAAATATTTATTGTAAATGTTTAAAATCAAAATAAAGAATGCATCTCACGGAATGCACGTCAGTGTTTTATATCACTACGGTTAGTCATGAAAATGAAAAGTCATAATAAGCAAATGTCTCAGACATTCTACTTATTCTACTTTTATTTTCGTTGGTTTGACAGTAGACAGTGCTGCTTGGATCATAGAGGTTCCTGAAGTATTAGCGGTCTTTGGGCGTTTATAAACAATTTAAAATAATGATAAATGGATTGCATGCTAATAACTCGGACACAGCTACAGTCTCAGAGTGACACATTTCAAGGTTTGACCACAAAAAAAAAATGGAAGCATTCTGGTTTACTTGCGTAGTAGTCACAGACATGCTTCAAAATTAGCTGAGATTCGTTTCTTACTGCTAGCGTCAGTTGTTTTCTTATAGATCTTGATTTTATTATTTTTTAATTGAGTTAGCACACTGGATAATAAAGATTTTCATTGTAAATTCGTTATTTCTGCTTTAATATTTTATAGCATTTTCGCGTTATACACGTGATTTTGATTAATTCTTTAATTATTGCTTTCACGTTCCACACTACTCAAATTATGTTCCATGAAAAAAAAAAATATATATATATATATATATATTTACGTGGCCGTGATCATGAAATTAGTATAAATTGAACGTTATCTGAGTTTGAAAATGTTTACAGTAGTAGTTTTCTTAAAAGAAAAGGTCTTGTAATTATATACGTAATCGTGAAGATGATTTAACTTTGGAAACATTGAACGCATTTTGTGATTTTTTAATGCATTTCATTTTTTGACTAAAAAACTTTCTTTACGAATGGTGTATTTTTATAAAGATACTTAAAAGCGTTAATGCATTATTAAAATATTTAATTAAAACCATTAACACATTTTACGATTACTCTCATTTATATATGGGATATAAGTTTCAAACTAAATGTTTCGTTTTATTGAAGATTTATATTCAATAAGAAAAAGATAATTGATTGTACGAGTGGAATAATAAATTTAAAGGTAAAAAACATATTATCCCAGAACAGACTTTTATTACAATTATAAATACTTCAATTTTTTCTAACCAAAATTTATTTTAAGAGAATTGCTTTGTGAAATATATAGTTCAATGTTTGACATTAAGACACTACATCTATTATTTAATTTATGTTTTAGCATGCATATCACATTCAAATATTCTTACGTTTCAACAAAAATATCCCACGATATTCTCTCTATTATAAATGTCATTAAACTAAATTTGTGTACTATGTTTGTAATAACATAATTTAAATTTTATCATTACAGAAACCTCATAAATAAAGTCGTAGTTTTGCTAAGAAAAACTCAATGAAATGAACATTCTAAATAAATGTATTAATATTTAAATGATAATTGTATTGCTGAAAACAAACTAAACGTAATTTTGTTTACATTCAATATGATTTCACACGTGAGTTTCTGGGCCATAAATATTATTAAATTCACATAACAAATCCTCTTTTATATTAAAACATAAATTAGAGAACTGAATTTTGTTATTTTATACATAGAATAATCCTATTTTGATTAAGAACCTGCAATTGAAAATGAATTTCCCTGTGCGATTTATTTTATGCATTCTATTTTTGGCTAAAAAAAAAAAATACCACTAACAAATGATTTTCTTTTTCATAATTTAGTTTAAAAAATTTTTAATTAAATAAAATACACCATATTTTACGATTTAATTCATATATTGATAAAAACAAAATGTACTTCAAAGCAATTGATTAAAATCATTCAAAAATAAAGTAATCGGTTTAAAAAAGAATAAATTTAAGAAATGAAAAGTAGCATTTCCTATTATATTAAAATTTAAGTTTTTAAAATTTTAATACATAAGCTAAAATCTTTAACAACGATTTAACGCGCAATACATACAAACACGACACAAAACATCACATACGATCGTTTCGAGGATTCCCGGAGCACCTTCCTCAATTTGAGAAGAAGAAAAAAAAGGGGGGGGGGAGAGAATTATAATGGGTTCGAAGAACCCCTTGGTTATATCCCCGAGTACTGGCTAATGGACTGACTATCAAGACGAAAACAAGTGTTTATATAACTTAAAGAAATGACTAATAGACCAAAACTAACTGAATGCTGCGCAGTGAATCCTTTTTTTCAGTTAGTTCTGGTCCATTACGCCATTTCTTTAAGATATATAAACTCTTTTTTTAGGCTTTTCAATCAGTCCATAAGCAAGTACTCGGGGATATAGCCGTGGGGTTCTTCGAACACATTTTAATTCTTTTTTTTCCTCGCACTGAGGAAGAGGATCTGGGAATCCTCGAAACGATCGTATGTGATTTTTTGTGTCGTATTTGTGCGTTAAATCGTTGTTAAAGGTTTTAGCTTATGTATTAAAATTCTCACAAAATATTTGATCTATCCTTTTAAAATTTTGTTAACGAAAAGTGATTTCAAGTGATTAGTCTTTTCATCCGCTTTAATATTTTCAAATCTAGTTTTGTTTCGCCGAAATAGAAATTTCTCACTAGAGGATGTTTATCACAAATGTCATTAAACTCAAGTAATGTATTATAAAACTTTAAGAAATAAAAATCTGCGTATCCTATTTTATTGAAACTTAAAATTTTTCAAATATTGTTAACGAAAACTTATTATAAGTGACTTGTACACGGTCGCTAAATATTTGACATTAAGACACTCGATCTATTATTTAGTTTATGTTTTAGTATGCATGTCATCTTCAAATATTGTTATGTTTCCCAGCAACAAAAATTTCATACGAGTTTCTGTCTATCATAAATGTCATTAAACTCAATTTGCGTATGCTGTAATAACATAGTTTAAATTTTAGAATTACAGAAACCACGCATATGAGGGCGTTGTTTTTAAAACTTAAAGAAAAACTTAAAGAAAAAGTATTTCAAATAAATGCATGATTTTTCAATTGATATTTATATCACTGGAAAACAAAATAAGCACAATCATGTTTATGTGCAATATGATTTCCCACGTGCATCTCTGCCACAATTCTCATTAAATAATCCACTACATAATAATAAGAAAATCTTCACTATTTTAAAACATAAACCAGGGAACTGATTTTTATATATAGAGAGAGAGAAACTCTATTTTGATTTAAAGCCTGCAATTGAAAATGAAATTTCTTGTGCGATTTATTAATGCATCTATTTGACTAAAAAAAATATTTTTACCACTAACAAAAGATTTTCATTTTCACAAGTGTGTTAATAAACTTTTTATTTAAAAATTAAACTACATTTTACGATTTTACTCATACATATAGTAGAAACGAAATATACTTCAAAATAATTTATTAAAATCATTTAAAAATATAGTAGCCTGTTTAAACAAACATAAATTTAAGAAAGAAAAATTAGTTTATCATATTATATTAAAATTTTAAATCTTTAAAATTTTGTTAACGAAAAATTATTTTAAGTGGTTTTTTTTTGTCATCCTCTTTAATATTTACAAATCTTATTTTGCTTCACAGAAATAGAAATTTCTCACGAGAGCTTCTTTATCACAAATGTCATTAAACTCAAGTATTCTATCCAAAAATTAAAAAAAGAAAAATCAGCATATCCTATTTTATAAAAATTTTAAATCCTTCGAATTTTAATTAAAAAAAGTACTATAAACTCCTTGTATTTTGTCGATAAATGTTTGGAATTTGGTCGTTCTCTGTCATCTTTATAAAAGCTTTCATTGCACATGTCACCACAAATCAGGCTTTGTTTCTTCCACGTGGAAATTTCCACAAGAGTATTTTTGTCACAAATGTCATAAAATTCAAGCAATGTATTATAACCATTTAAGAAACAAAAATCAGCGTTATTTTATTAAAGTTTTCAAATTTTCAAATTTTGTTAACGAAAAATTACTATAAGTGACTTATATCTTGTCACTAAATGCTTGACATTTTGTCATCCTCTGTAATCTTTACTTCAGCAGTTATCACACACGACGCTAATAAATATTGTCCAGTTTCCCAGCAGTTTAAAATCTCCAAAGGGAAGATCTTTATCGCAAATGTCAATTAATTACAGTAATGTATTAATTTTTTTTAATAATACATATTAGCTTATGTGTCATTCCATGATAACATACGTTACATTTAGAACAATTTACATCAGTAATTTTAGAAATATATCACCAAAAATTGAATTCATAATATAAAGTTGACATAATTTATTAACTAAACCTATTCAAAACTCAATTTAGATGAAATTTATCTGATTTTTGTTTTATTTATTGAACGCTGGCAGTGTTATTTGTTATATAACTGGCATTATTGAAAAAGGAACCATAAAGAAAGTTACCATAAAGAATATAATTTTCATTCTCATTTTCTAGGTAATTTTCGATCAAATTAAGCTTTGGATAGGTTTAATTCAATTCCTACTATTAGTTCACACTCTCCCTATATATATATATATATACCGGGTGTCCCAAAAAGGACTGACTGATTTTAAAATTCAATAACTTGCAAACGGTGACAGATATTTAAAAAATTCTTGCAGGAGGGTTATGCATAAGGTCAAAAGTTTTATTACAGTGATTTTCGATTTTAGTTCGATTTACAAACAATAGATGGCGCTGTAAGCAATAGTCGCTAAATACAGGCTCGATTTCTGGTCCTTTCTCTTGTTCCATGCTGAAAAAGGAGATGGAAATGTATTATCCGGGCCACGAAGTACCAAAAATCGAGCCTGATTTCAGCGTCTATTGATAGCAGCGCCATCTATTGTTTGTAATTCGAACTAAAATTGAAAATCACTGTACAAAAACTTTTGACCTTATGCATAACCCTCCTGCAAGAATTTTTTAAATATCAGTCACCGTTTGCAAGTTATTGAATTTTAAAATCAGTCAGTCCTTTTTGGGACACCCGGTATATACATATATATATATATATATATATATATATATATATATATATATATATATATATATATATATATATATATATATACATATATACATATATATATATATATATATATATATACACTATGTAGTTATCTGATACCTTTATTAGGATTCCATTAATTTTTTCATTCCTATCATTGCATAGCTTTATTTAATGTTATTTAATTTTCTAGTTATCATTTTAATTAATTTAATCTTATATATATATATATATATATATATATATATATATACTTACAGCTTTAATTCATAATATTACGGTTTTTGATGGTGGTAGGTTATGTTTAATTATTGGTTATATATATATATATATATATATATATGTATAATCTTGTTGAAATTTCAATCGTTAATAAAATACTTATTATTCATCCTATCAAGTTGAAATAATTTTTTTTAACTTGTACTGGATTATAATTGATGTTAATACAGTTTTTTCGAATATTAATTCATTAATTAAATTTTAATTAATTAATTTTAGTTTTTTTATGAGAAACAAAATGGCGACCATTGGTTATTGAACAGCATTTAATGCATCTTCCTATCTATAAGGGGGGTTACCATAGGGGGTACACTGTTCTGTCGCCAAATACCGCCAATTTTGGCGACCAAAATGAGTCGCTAAAAGTGACGCCAACTTTGCGAAATCTGTAATATTTCGCCCAAATTCCCATAGACTTCCATTGTTAACCAATAGGGTTTACTTGCTTATAGAAAATCATCAAATTGAGATCTTTTATTGCAACAAAAACTAATATTAGCTTAAGGAATTATATTGAATTTTTCTTTGATGACCTAAGTGGTAATTGACCTTAAAAACAAAATCTTGTTAACAAATCATGTCGACTTTACATTTGAATATTTTTTGGTGTTGTATTACTAAAATTACTGCAGTAAAGTGCTCAAAATATAACGCAAGTTACCATGGAATGATCCTTATCCTATTTTAGGAAAATTTTAAATATTTCAAATTTTGTTAACAAAAGTTAATTTTAAGAGTATTTTGTCGCTAAAGGTTTGTTATTTTATCATCCACTGAAATGTTTATTTTAGTTATTATAATGCATGCCACAGACAAATATTGTTTTGTTTCCCCGAAATAGAAATTTTCCTCGACAGTATCTTTATCACAAATGCCATTTCTCTCACACATAATATAATAAATACAGTAGAACTTACATTTAATGAAGTCTCACTTAAAAACTTCGTTATGAAGAAAATTTGTTAAACAGAAATAAACTCAAATTCGTGAAATTTGTATAAAAAAATACACATACATAAAATGAAAAATACACTTAAAAAAGAAATATTGGGAAAATGTATTTTAATTCGGGCAGTAACTTTTTTTATGCAATGAAGACACATGAGAAAAATTTAATTAGAATAATGTCTAAAAAAACCCATAACAAAGAGAAGTAAACAAAAACTGAACCGTATCGTAACTTTTCTCTTTTTTCTCATTTTTTCAATTCCTTAACTTTAAAAAAGTCTTTAATATTACTTTGAACAGATTTCTTATAAAAAATACATACAGTCGAGTCTCTCTATAACGAAAGTCCATACATTGAATTTCTTTATATAACGAATTTTTAGTAGGAACGGTCCCCTTTTCCCATGATCTCTTTAAAAATAGTCTCCATATAGCGAAATATCTATCTTCATATAACGAATTTTTTCATAAAATGTTCTTCATTCTTTATTTATTCAATTTTTAAAAAGCTTCCAGATCGCATGGAATCAATTTTCCATCACTGATTCCTGATTTCTCTTTCAGTGCTGAGTTTTTTTATCTTACGTTTCTGCCTTGAATCCCCTTTATGTCCAAAAATTCATCTCCCCCCCCCCCTACCACACACCTTTCAACCTCCTTCTTAAAACAGTGTCAATTGGATTGTTACACATATAAGAGCAGGATCAGAGAGTTAATTGAAGTTTAAGTTGAATGAGATCGAAGATCATATTCAGAAGGTTAAATTAGAAAAATAAACTCTCAGTAATCAAGCACAAGTCGATATTCATAATATTCACAGCCAGAAAGCTCCCGAGATCCACTGGTATGACACATGACCTGATGCGCTCCACAAAAAAGCGGGCGGCAAAGAATGCTCAAGCACGCTATTGGTCGAATGAAAAATTCTTCCTCGACAGCTGCAGCCACGAGAGCAGATCACTGTCACCATTTAAAACACGTTTTCATCTATCCAAATTAAAACTCTCTAACCACTTCAGTTAGAGTAGATGTTTATAGTTTCTTGCTTTCTTTAGTGTGAAAGATTTACAAAACTTAATCTGTTTAAGTGCGATTTTTTACTGCTTCTGCAGAAAAAAAAAAAAGTCCCCTAGGAATTGCATAACTCTCTGTGATAAAGTGAAGATTTTGAAAGAAATCGATAAGGGATTGAAAAAAAAAGATGTGGCAAAAAAGTCTGGGATTCCCTCAATCACTCTGTCAACTATCATAAAAAATAGAGAGTCAATCACCGAGCACCGAAAGAGGACGTGCCAATACGAGGACTTAGACAAAGGAATGTTTAAGTGGATTAAAGGGATAGGGGCCCAGAATTTAGCACTTTCGGGACCGATTATTTTAGAAAGGCACTAGAATATGCCTCATCTCTTTGGCACTCTGACTTCCAAACTAGCATTGGTTGGCTAAAAAAGTTCAAGAAGAGACATGGGTTATTCCAGGAAACTATCTGCAGTGAAAGTGTGGATGCTGCGGTGACATCATGTGAGACCTGGAGTCTTAAAGTAGCAGAAATTCTAAATCAATTCGATCATGAGAACACTTCCAATGCTCACGAAGCAGACCTCTTTTACAAGTGTCTCCCAAACAAGACTCTGGCGTTTAAAGAAGATAAATGTTTTGGCGGCAAAAAGGATTACTATTTTGCTGTGTGCTAACATGACAGGGAAAGAAAAATTAAAGATGCAAGTCATTGGGAAAAGTAAATCTCCTCGGTGTTTTAAAAGCCTGCAGTCCTTAGAAGTGGACTATGATTTTAATAAAAAGTCCTGGATGACCACTGGAAATTTTGATAAATGGTTAAAAGCACTTGACAATCAAATGAGAAAACAACGCCGTAAAATTGCTTTGCTTATTGATAATTGTCCAGCTCACTCACAAAACTGTGGAGGAAAACTAGAAAATGTTGAAGTTATTTTCTTGCCACCCAATTTCACATCAAAACTGCAGCCTTGGGAATAATTTAAAAAATCTAAAGGTACATTATAAGAAAAGAATTCTTAAAGAACTGATCATAGCTACTGAAAAAAATTATTCCACCCAAGGCATCATTAGTCTTAGAAAGTGTATTGCGGAACTTTATAAAGCTTGGAGATTTGATGTAACTAAAAAAACAATTTACAATTGCTTCAAAAATGCCAGCTTTTCTGAACTGGAAAATAGTGCGGATTCTGAGCACTAAGAAGATGTGGCTTTAGCAGACTTAAAACAGAAATGGAAATTAATTAAGTGACGCGAAAATGTCGAAGAAAATGCTACTCTCTCTGATTTTTAGGAAGTGGATGGCAATCTCGCTATTGCACAGTATACTACTGATAGTGATATTTTAAGCAGTGTTTTGAACAATGATGGGGAGAGTGACAATAAGCATGAAAACGAAAACGTACAACAAGAGAAAAAAACCCACCACGCAGTGAAATAATGAGTTCTTTTGATCTTATAAGGAGAGACCTTAAAATGGAAGAAAATGTTTCCGATACAATTTTTCATTCCGTGAACATTTTTTTTCGAGAGTGTCACAATTTTGAAATCAAAATAGCGAAAAATTACAGATTTCTTCGTCTAAAATTAATGTAAGTTTTCCTTATGTGATTTTTATTATGTTTTCAAATAAATGTCTGTTCCTTTTTTTGAAACTGTTTAAATAATTAAGAAATACAAAATTAGGTTATATTTATTGTTAAACATTTCAAATTCTTAATTAAACACCTCAAAAATAACTTTTGTTCAAAATTTATACATTAAATAGGAATTTTTACTCATTCTCTATAAAATGAATTTCTCTATATAACGAATTTTTTACTGGAACAATGGATTTCGTTATGTAGAGTCTCGACTGTAGTTCATAAAAATTTTCGCATTTTTGTTAACTACCCGAACAATTCATCTGTAACATTCTCGTGAAACTGGAATCCCCTTCTTATTGTATCGGAAGCTTTTAGCATTTCTTCTTTTGAATGGAAATGATAAAAAAAATTCATTTTCATGCAATCCGCTGAAATAAATCCATACATCCATCGCAACAGCATCCACTCCGTTTGAAATGCTGTATACGCACGAAAGTGGAATAAACATCGTTATATAGAATATATTTTTCGTAATATGGAGATTAATTTGCATGTTAATGGTGTTCAAAGTCAAGGTTCAACAGAACATTTCGTTAAGTAGAAAACTTCATTAAATAAGGACTTCGTTGAAGGGAATTCGACTGTATTTAAGAAATGAAAATCAGCAAACCCCATTTTATTAAAATCTTAAATCGTTCAAATATTGTTAACGCAAAATTATTTTAATTGGTTTGTTTTGTCATCCTCTTTAACACTTGGAAATCTTGTCATGTCTCCCAGAAATAGAAAATTCTCACGAGAACTTCTTTATCACAAATGTCATTAAACTCAAGTAATGTATAATAAAAATTTAAGAAATGAAAATCAGCTTATCCAATTGTATTAAAATGTTAAACTTTCAAATTTTGCAAAACGAAAAATCATTATAAGTGACAGTATTTTGTCCCTAAATGTTTGACATTTTGTCGCTCTCTGTTATCTACACATCTCTGTTATCTATACATGACACCGCAAATAATGTTTTGTTTCCTCGACATAGAAATTTCCTACGAGAGTCTCATTATCACAAATGTGATAAAATTCAGGAAATGTACTATAACAATTTAAGAAACGAAAATTAACATATACAATTTTATTCAAATTTTAAAATTTAAAAATTTTACTAACGAAAAATTTCTATGAGAGGCGTATATTTTGTCGCTAAATGTTTGACATCTTATCATCCTCTGCAATCTTTACTTCACCTCTTATCGCGCATGTAATTAATAAAGATTGTTTAGTTTCCCTGAAATAAAAATTTACCAAAAAGAACATATTTATGGCGAAAGTTATTAAACTCCAGCAATGTATTATAAATATTTAAGAAATAATAAATAATATATCTTGTTTTTAATTACAATGTTAAATTTTTTAATTTGTTAACGAAACATTATTTTATTGAGTTTATTTCTGTCGCTAAATGTTTGACATTTTTTCATCCTCTGTAATCTCCACTTCAGCTCTTATTATGTATGCCACCAACAAACAATTTTTTCCCCGCACTGTAAAAAAAAATATGTTGTTCTACAGATGTAAATTTACATGCTTACTAAACTTTCATCTGTAACTGTACCAAAAAAGCTGCAAATCTAGAAAACTAGTATTCGTAAAGCTACAGAAATCTATAATTTTACAAATGAATCTGCTAAAATTACAGTAATCTTACTAAAGTTTAATCTGTAAACCTGGTTGCAGTTACTTGAAAAGTTCCAGGCTTCCCAGTTTCCTAAAAAATTCTTAGTAACCTTACAGATTTTTAATTTTTGGCGCAAAAGTGTGTCTGTTATATGAATTTCTGTTGTTGCCATTACATAAAAAGTTCTATGAATCCCAGTTTCCAAGAAAAACTTTAGTAACTTTGTTTTTTTTTTTTTTTTTTTTGCAGTGTGCAAAAGAAATTTTATGTAAGAGCCTCTTTATTGTAAATGTCATTACACTCAAGCAACGTATTATAAATATTTAAGAAATAAATATTTGTATACTCTATTTTTTTAACATTTAAATTTTTTTAAATTTTGTTAACGAAATATTACTATGAGTACTTGTATTTTGTCGCTAAATGTTTGACATTTTGTCGTCGTCTGTTATCTTCATTTAATATCTCACCACGCATGTCACCGCAAATCATGTTTTGTTTACTCGACGTAGAAATTTCCACCCAGAGGCTCTTTATCACAAATGTGATGAAACCCAAGGAATGTATTATAACATTTTAAGAAAAAAAATTAACTTATACAATTTTATTCAAATTTTATTAACAAAAAATTACTATGAGTGAAGTATATTTTGCCGCTGTATGTTTGAAATTTTTCATCCTCTGTAATCTTTACTTCAGCTTTTATCAGGCATTTCAATAATAAATATAGTTAGTTTCTCTTAAATTAGTTAGTTTCGCTTAAACGGGAACTTCTTTATGGCTAATGTCATTAAACTCAAGCAGTGTATTATAAAATTAAACATAAACATAATTTGAAGAAGAAAAATCCTACATTGTTTAAGCCTGAGAAGGGACAGATATTGAGATTATTTTATTCAATTAGTTCTACATTTAATGTTAAATATTTGTAACAAATAAGTTAAGCCAATTGAAGATTAAAAAATAAAAATAAAATTCATACAATCATTAGATTCCGTTCAAATGAAATCGAAATAAATCTTAGACCTTTTTTCCATTTTTAATTGAAAATATTTGTATTGAAGATTTTTCATTATGTTTATGACAATTGTACATAAAATGATAAGACGCTTACAAAACACAAAACTTTAAAAAAAGTCTAAGATTTATTTCGATTTCATTTGAACGAAATCTAATTTTTTAGGTTGTTTTAAGTATCATATTGTATGAATTTTATTTTTATTTTTTAATCTTCGATTGGTTTAACTTATTTGTTACAAAATTTTAATATTAAATGTAGAACTAATTGAATGAAATATCTTAATAATGTCCCTTCTCGGGCTCAAACAATGTAGAAAATAAATTTTGTTTTTTTAAATTTGTTCTTCAAATTATGTTTTTGTTTAATGTGTCAAGCTTTTTTTTATATCTACTGCATTCAGACGAACTCATTTCAAAATTAATGGAGGGTATCATCATCAGGCTTTGAAGTATGCGGTATTGCCTCACAATGTTTACCAATGTATAATTCAAAATATTTCACCACTGCAGTAATGCAGGTTGCTGTAGTTTGGACAAAAACTTCCAATCTGAAGGTAAAAAATCTATAATCAAAACTAAAAGAATTAATTTAACTTAAATTTAGATACCCTATTTCCCACTATGGAACGCTATGAATGCAAAAATAAATTGTGTTGAACCTTTACTGCTAATATTTAACAATATCATAGCTGCGATGCATTAAAAAAATATATAAAAAAAGTTTCCCTTAAATTTTATATCCTTATTTCCTCTCAAGGGTTAATGCACAAGAGAAAATTATTACCTAAGTTTAACTCGGGATAAAAATAGTTTCCATCTTGGAAAAATAAATACATTTTAAAATTTAAGTTATGTAATTCCTCACTAAGTAAACCTGCCTAGCCACCTACCTGCGTAAAAATAGATATCCTTTTGAAACTTTATACTGAAACATAAACTTGACGAAAGCGGAAACTTATTCTGAAAAAGTTCTTTTTATTTCCACTATGACGCCATACTCATCTTTTAATTCTTATTAAAAAAAAAAAAAAAAACTATTTCAGTTTAATTTTTCACGTGGAAATCTTTCATCTAAAAAGAGATAAATTATTATTGGTGCTTTTGAATTATTTGCAACAATGAAGAAAAAACGTTAAATTTTGTAGGAAAAATGTCCATTAATTCTCAATGGAAAAAGCGAAATTTGGAATTAGGAAGAAAAATATTTGAATAATGTAAATAAAAATTAGCCCATGTTACTGTCTTGGTTATAACTCGCCCATATGGAAAGGCATTTTATCATCCGTTTTGAGTCTGACATCAGGAAAACGTTTTTTACACTTTAAATTTATAATACGATTAGTATTAGGAAATAATAAGAAAAATGTGGCATCAGGGACAAAAAGTTGGGATGAAAATAGATAAAACGATATGAGTTCTATATACTTTTCTATGTTAAATTAACAGGAAATAAATAAGTATTGCGATACTTAAATTTAAGAAATTAGTATATCCTATTATATTAAAATTTTAAATCTTTTAAATTTTGTTAACGAAAAGTTATTTGTAGAAGCTTATTGTTTATTTCCTGCTAAATGTTTGACATTTATTAATCCTCTGTATTCTTCACTTCAGCACTTGTCATGCGAGCCAACGACAAATATTGCTTTTTCTGGAAAAATATAAATTTCCTATAAAAGTCTCTTTATGTAACATTTTGGCGTCCTCTGTAATTTTTCGTTCAGCTCTTATCATGCATTTCGCCAAAAACTATTGTTACATTTTCCCGGAGGAGAATTTTTCCTTGGGAGCTTCTTCATCATGAACATCATTTAACTCAAGCAATAAATAATAAAGATTTAAGAAATGAAAATCAGCAAATACTGTATTATTAAAATTTTAAATCTTTAAAACTTTGTTAACGAAAAATTATTATTACTGCTATTTTGTACACTGGTATTTTGTCGCTAAATGTTCGACATTTTTTCATCCTTTGTAATCTCCACATCAGCTCTTATCACGCATGCCATAGGTAAATATTGTTTTTTCCCCTGCAAAAGAAATATCCGACATGATCCTATTTACGATAAATGTCACTATACTCAAGCAATGTATTATAAATATTTTAAGAAATAATAATCAGCGTGAGCTATTTTTTTTAAATGTTAAATCTTTTAAATTTTGTTAACGAGCAATTAGTTTAAGAGGTCTTTTTACCCAACTGCCATAAGGATTATGTGTTTCACGCGTATCTGGGTATGTAGATTTCTTTATACCCTCGAAACATCCCAACGGCTGGATAGATTTTAATGAATGAGGTCTCTATCGATTTGTCTTAACAGTCCGATGGTTATAGGCTGTGTTTTGTTTTTATAAATTCAAAATGGCGACCGTAAAATACAAAATGGCGGTAGATAGGAAAGAAAATTTTTACGCACCTTATTGAGTGGCATATCATTGGATAGATCTTTCAAAAAGAAGATGATGTTTCATTGACTATTTTACAGTCAGAAGCTCCGTTTAAATAGTACACAATCTGGATGATGTGTAGGTAGGATCTCTAGCTTTACTGCAACTCTAACTTTCATAGACATCTATAGGCCTCATCAAAATTGTGTTTATAGATAGGAACTAACAATTAAACACAACTTAAAAGTCATCAATACAAGTAAATAAAAAAATAGGTAAGTAATATAAAAAATAGTTTCACATTGATGAGAAATAATTAATTAGTTCACTTTTTACACAGTCGGGTTTTTTGATTTTTCAAATTTAATTTTTATTTCTGTTGCTAAATGTTTGACACTTTTGTCGTCCTCTGTCCTCTGTAATCTTTACTTAAGCTATTATCATGCATGCCACCTGAAATATTGTTGTGTTTCACTGGAATAGAAAATTTTCTCAAAAGATTCTTTATCACAAATGTCATTAAACTCAAGCCATGTGTTACAGATATTTAAGAAATGAAAATCAGCATATCCTATTTTTTTTAATTTCTAATTTTTTAAATTTCGTTAACGAAAACTTTTCTCAAGTGGTTTGAATCTTGTCGCTAAATTTTTGACATTTTATCCTCCTCTGTAATCATTACTTCAGCTCTTAAGGGGGCTGGTCACTCAGCTTCGGAATTCTCCTCCTTAATGTTAAATCTATGGACTTTTGATGCATTCGTATGTTTAAAATATATTTTAGGGAAATTCGTGTATTTAATATCTTTTTTTGTGTGTACCCTTCCTAAAGAGTGTCCCTTTTTTTCTTAGTTTTCAAAATACTTCTAAAATCGATGCTTAATTTAATATTTTATGTGTTAAAATCAGTCGAGCTGTAAGTAAGATTTTAACACTTCCTATAAAATTAAGTTTATACTTTAGAAATATTTTGAGAACTAAGAAAAAAAGAGACATTTTTTAGGAAGTGTACACAAAAAACAGACGTTAAAAATATTAATTTCCCGAGGAGGTATTTTGAATATATAAATGCACCAGATGCCCATAGACTTTGCATTAGTGATGGGAAATCAGAAGCTGAGTGACCAGCCACCTTAACACACATGTCACCGACAAAAATTTGTTTGCTTTCCGGATATATATTCCCACAAGATCATCTTTATTATAAATGGGATCAAACTGAAACAACATTTCTTAAATACTTCAGAAATAAAAATCAGCATACGCTATTTTATTAAAATTTTAAATCTTGCAATTTTTGTTAAATAACGAAATTTTAAGAGGTTTGTTTTGTGTCTCTAAATGGTTGACATTTTGTCGCTCTCTGTATCCTTTACTTCAGCTAATATCATGCATGCATCCGGCAAATATTGTTGTGTTTCCCCGAAATAGAAAAATTCCACGAAAGCCTCTTTGTCAAAAATGTCATTAAATCCAAGCAATTTATTATAAGTAGTTAAGAGATGAAAATCAGCATATCCTATTTTATAAAAATTTTAATTCTTTCAAATTTTGTCATATTCTTTCAAGTGATTTCTTTTGTGTCCCGAAATGTTAGACATTTTATCCTCCTCTGTAATATTTACTACTGCTCTTAACACGCAAGTCACCCACAAATATTTGTTTGCTTTCTGGGTATAGATATTTCCCACAAGATCATCTTTATTATAGATGGCATCAGACTGAAACAACTGAAGCAATTTATTATAAGTAGTTAAGAGAAGAAAATCAGCATATCCTATTTTATTAAAATTTCAAATCTTTCAAATTTTGTTAATGAGAAATTCTTTCAAGTGATTTCTTTTGTGTCCCGAAATATTAGACATTTTATCCTCTTCTGTAATTTTTACTTCTGCTGTTAAAACGCAAGTCACCCACAAATATTTTCTTGCTTTCCGGAGAGAGATATTTTCTGCAAGATTCTCTTTATTAGAAATGTCATTATGCTCAAGCAATATTTTATAAATATTAAAAAAATGAAAATCTGCATATGTTACATCATTAAATTTTAACATCTTTCAAAATTTTACTTTCTTCTTTCTTCTCGAAATTTTTTTCGACTTCCGGTATTTGACGTATTTACACGTTTAAGGGGTCAGAAATCCCAAAAGTAACGTTTGTACATAATGTCTGTCTGTCCGTCTATGTGCCCGTCTGTGCGTGTGTCGCCATTCTACCATCGAAAAGTGTATGAAATTATGCATAGAATTGAACCAAATTTTTTGTGTATTTATTTGGTTGTAGCAAGCAGGTCCTCCTTCAATTTAGAAATATTCTGCCTGAAGGGGCGCTGTAATATCCTTTTTTGTGCCATTTTCATTTTTGTACCATCAAAAAGTGTATGAAGTTATGCATAGAATTGAATAAGATTTTTTGTGTATGTTTTTGGCTATGGCCAGTAGAGCCTTCCTGAATGTGAAAAAATTCCGGCGGAAGGGGGCGCTGTAATAACGATGTCTGTGCAATTTTCATAATTGTGCCAGCGAAAAGTGTATGAAACTATGCTTAGGATTGAACCAAATTTTTGTGTGTGTCTTTGGCTATGACTAGCAGGTCCTCCATGTATTTGAAAAAAAATCTGCCGGAAGGGGGCTCTGTAATAGCGATTTTTGTGTAATTTTCATCGATTTACCATCGAAAGGTGTATGAAATTATGCATAAAATTCGACCAAAATTTTTGTGTATGCTTTTTGTTATGGCCAGCAGGTCCTCCTTCGATTTGGAAATATTCCGCCGCAAGGAGGCGCTGTACTATCGATGTCTGTGCCATTTTCATTATTGTATCATCAATAAGTGTATGAAGTTATGCATAGAATTGAACCATTTTTTTTGTGTTTGTATTTGACTGTGGCCAGCAGTTTCTTCTTGAATTAGAAAATATTCTTCTGGAAAGGGTTGCTGTAATAGCGATTTTTGTGCCGTTTTCTTTATTTTACCATAAAAAAGTGTAGGATGTTATGAATAGAATTAAACCAAATATTTTGTGTATGTTTTGGGCTATGGCCAACTGTTCCTCATTGAATTTGGAAATATTCCGCCAGAAAGGGGCACTGTGATAGCGAATTTCGTATAATTTTCTTGGTTTTCCTTGGCTCGAGGCTTGGTCTTTCTGGCTCGGCAGCTCGTGCAGTGACGGGAACTCGCGTCCTGCTAAGCCGGCTATTCCCAAACAGCTGATCTACAGCATAATAACGAAAAACTATTGATTTTAACATATATCATGATCGAGATTAACTCGTTTTTAATCCGATTAATTGACTGAAGCAGAAATTTAAGATGAAAATCAAAGTGGGCATAGTATTGAACAGACAAATATTGTTGCTTTTCCTTGAAATTTTCATTGAGAGTCTCTTTATCACGAATGTCATTAAACTTAAGCATTATATGATAACTATTTAAGAAATGAATAACTGCATATGCTATTTTATTATAATTTTAATCCTTTAAAATAATTTTAACGTAAAACTATTTTAAGAAGTTTGTTTTGTGTGTCTAAATGTCTTATATTTTGTTTTCCTCTGTAATTATTAGTTCAGCTCTTATCACGGATAAAACCTACAAATATTGTTGTTTCCTCGGGATATATATTTTCCTTTGGAGACTCTTTATCACAAATGTCATTAAACTCAAGCAATGTTTTATAAATATCTAAGAAATGAAAGTCTGCATATGATATTTTATAAAAATTTTAAATATGTCAAATTTTGTTAACGTGAAGTTATTTTTAAGAAGTTTGTTTTCTTTCGCTAAATGATTGACATTTTGTCGTCCGCTGTAAATTTTTGTTCATCTCTTATCATGCATGCCACCGACAAATATTATTGTGCTTTCCCGGAATAGAAATTTTCCCTGAGAGCCTCTTTATCACAATATCAATAATTTCAAGCAATATATAATCATTTTTTATGAAATGAAAATCTGCATAACGTATTTGATTAAAATTTTAAATCTTTCAAAGTTTGTGGAAGAAAAATTATTTTAAGAAGTTTTACTTGTATCGATAAGTGTTTGACATATTGTCGCACTCAAAAAATTTACTTCAGCTGTTATCACGTATGTCACCGACAAATATTTATTTGTTTTCCCGGAATAGAAATTTCCCACAAGAGCATCTTTATAAGAAATGCAATTAAACTCAATTTTTAAGAAATAAAAATCAGCACATGATATTTCATTAAAATTTTAAATCTTTCAAATTTTGTGAACGAATAATTATTTTGAGAAGTTTTTCTTTGTGTCGCTAAATGTTTGACAATTTTTCGTCCTCTGTATTTTTTAGTTCAGCTCTTATCATGCATGCCACTGACAAATAATTTTGTCTTTCTTTGAACAGAAATTTTCCTTAAGATCTTCTTTATCAGAAATGTCATTAAACTCAAGCGATGTTTTATAAAAATTTAAGAAATGAAAATCAGCACATGCTTTTTTTAAAAAATATCAAATTTTCAAATTTTGTTTACGAGAAATTATTATAAGTGATTATTATATTTTGTCACTAAATGTTTGACATTTTTTCATCCTCTGTAATCTTTATTTCAGAAATGTTAATCGAAATATATTGTTGTTGCACCGCAAATGAAATCTCCTATAATAGCCTCTTTAGAGTAAATGCCATTAAACTCAAGCAATGTATTATAAATATTTAAGAAATAAAAATCAGTATACGCTATTTTATAAACATTTCAAAATTTTCAACTTTTGTTAAAGAAAAATTTTTTTCAGCTGGTTTTTTTGTGTCGCCAAATATTTGACATTCTGCCGTCCTATGTACTCTTTACTTCAGCTATCATCATGCATTTTGCCGACAAATATTGTTGTATTTCTACAGAATTATTTTTCTTGAGAAAGTGTTTATGACAAACGTCATTTAATTTAAGCAATATATAATAACCATTTTTTAAATGAAAATCTGTAAAAACTATTTTATTAAGATATCATCTCTTAAAAATTGAAAATTGAAAAGAAATTTTTTTGTTTTGCGTCATTAATCTCAAGCAATGTATTATATTATAGTATAATAACGGTATTTTTAGTTATAATTAAAAAAATTCTGGTAACTGAAAAAAGAGCAGTCGTTTTTACCCGACTGCTAAGGAGGGTTATGTGTTTCACTCGTATCTGGGTATGCGGATTTTTTTATACCCTCGAAACATCCCAACGGCTGGATGGATTTTAATGAATGAGGTCTCTATCGATTCGTTTTAACCGTCCGATGGTTATAGGTAAGGTTTTGTTTTTATAAATTTAAATGGCGGTAGAGGCGGAAAGAAATTTTGACACACCATATTGAGTAGCATATCATTGGATAGATCTTTCAAAATGAAGACGATGTTTCATTGACTATTTTACAGTAAGAAGCTCTGTTTAATTTTTACACAACCGGGAATTTGTGTAGGTAGGATAGCTTTTCTGAATCTCTAACCTTAATAGACATCTACAGGCCTCATCAATACAGTGTTTATAGATAGGAATTAACAATTAAATACAACTTAAAAGTCATCAATACAAGTAAAAAAAAAATAGGTAAGTAATATAAAAAATAGTTTCACATTGATGAGAAATAATTAATTAGTTCGCTTTTTGCGCAGTCGGGTTTTTTCATTTTGTTAATTTATTTCTTAAAATTAAACGTCTAAAGAAAATATACTTTAATATTATCTACATGACCTTTCTAAATGACGGAATCAAAAACAAAATGAATGAATCTTTTACATAATAATTTCCATTCGCGATTTATCTATAATTTATTTACAAAGTAACAAAAAGTTTTTTATTACTAGCAGAACGCATTTTCATAGAAACATACAAAAACATGAAAATTTTAATATATTTTTAAATTAAACTTAATTAAATATTAATAAACTTAATTTAAAAAGTTAAGTTTCTTATACAATTAATTCAAACATTGAATTGTAAAGTTATTAAAATTAACAAATTAAAACTATTAATGAAATTTATAAAATATTCTATAATTAGGTACTAATAAATTTTGAAATTAAATATAATAAGTAATGTAATGCAATAAAATTATTTCGTAACATTTTATGGTTATTATTGCCTCCATGGTTTATCTACACGCGCATCTGACTTCAATTTATAAGTTCTTTTTCTGGTTTTATGGCAACTTCCTTTTTTTTTTTTTTTTTTTTTTCCTAGAAAAGTCGGCCATGTTAGTGTTGGCTATTTTGTGTTTGCGAAATAAATATGCTTTTTATATAACAGAATTATTTTAAATTACAACATGCAGTCTGTAACAAATAATTTTTTTATATATAAGGAAATATAGTTGAAATTAATTATTTAATATCGATTAAAAGCAATACATTAGTAGTAAAGACGAGGATATTAACAAAATAAACATCAATATATCCAGAATTATGAAGAATAAAATATTTTTTAATCTTTAATCACACATTATTTAGAGACTCAGTGGCTTATTGTTTAGAATGGTTAAAAAAAAGTCGTATCATTGAAGGTAAAAGCTCCTAAATCACGGTTTTAAAAAGTTGTTGTGTTATTTTTGGCAATGTGGATGGGAATATATTATTGAAACCTTTTTCTATTCCAATGGTTGTTATCCAGTATCTCACAGATGAGGCCATAAGAGGCACCTTGTTCCATTAACATGTTACGAAGTAATAGATGTATTGTTAGTTGAAAGCAAGTGTGCTAGTTTGGCTTCACTTTTTATTAAAAAACTAGCAAACTTTGCGGCTTATCTCGCGTAATTGTTGAAATATGCCAAGTGATATTTACATGCCTAATTTTTATTAAAAGAAATTATACTTTTAGGCATAATTCAAAAATTACTAATTAAAACACAGTTTGACTAAATTATTATTACACTGCATTAGGCAGAAATGAGACTTAAATTAATAAAAAGAATAAATGATAATTTAGAAAATATTTTGAAACTTTTATGCTCAATAAACATGCACATTTCAGTATTCATTTGAAGTTTTGAATTTTTTAGAAACCATCATCTTACAGTTTAAATTAATCATCATGTAAAATTACAAGCTTCTTGTCTAACGGTATACCATCTCTCTGTTGGTAGTGGCACTAACATAACATACCTATGTTGAAACAGATACTGTCACCATTAGTTTGATGACATTAATTTTGAAGTCGGTTTGATATTTCCAAATATTCCACAAAAACGTAATTTAGCTATGCTTTTAAAGGCCGTTTTTAGAAAGTTTGTTGTTCCTACCAAGCCCAGGTGGTAGGGTAACCGGCATAAAATATTTCCTCTGTAAGGTCAGAGACTATCACCAATGATTCGCAACTATTACTTTTACAATCGGTTTATATTTCCCGAGATTGCATAGAAATCGTAATTTAGGACTTTTTTAGAACACATTTCTCTCCTTCTCTTCGCTTCAATCCTTTTTAAATCGAATTTATTTTCGACAGTCCTTCGAGGACATTTATATTTTATATGTAACTATCATGCCATATTTAAAGTTTCTAGCCTCTTCAGTATCACAAAAATTGCAATTTAGAAAATTTTTTGCTCCTGAAACCCTCTGGTGGTAGTGGCACAGACATAAAATATAGCTTATGTTTGAGCAGGTTCTATCACTAACAATTTGTTACCATTATTTTTTAAATCGGTTTCGTATTTGATAAGATTGCATAAAAATTGTAATTTAGAACGGTTTTAGAGCTCTTTTCGCCCACTTAATCATTTTAAATTGGCAATTTTCTTTCGACGGTTCTATGAAAGCATTTGAAACTTGTAAGTAATTACCATGCTAAATTTCAAAATGTTAGACCTCTCAGTTGTGCAAAAAGCGCAAATTAGAACATGTTTTGCTCTTGCAACCCCAAGATGGTAACAAAGTACAGCCTCTGTTGGAGCAGAGACTGTCACCATCAATTTGCAACCATTGCTTTTGAAATCGGTTTGATATTTCCTGAGATTGCTAACAAACCGGCATTTAGAACATTTTTAGAACGCATTTCGAGCATCTTCACCACTTTTAAATTTCTAATTTCTTCGAAACTGTTCTTAAAAACAATTTTTATCTAATAAATATGTACCATGCCTAATTTCAAGTTGCTAGCCCCTACCGATCACAAAAATCGCAATTTAGAACGTTCTTTGCTCGTGCAACCCCCAGGTGGAACTGACACCGACATGAAATAGAGCCTATCTTGGAGCAAGGGTTGTTTCCATTATTTTCACACCATTATTTTTTAAATCGGTTTGGTATTTTCAGAGATTGCGTAGAAACCACCATTTAGAACGCTTTTTGTCAGAGCTATGTCAAAGAGTACATGCTGTCAGGATCAATTTCGTACAATTACTTTTAAATTAGTTTGATTCTTCCTGAGATTGCTAACAAATCGGCATTTATAACGTTTTTAGAACGCTTTTCGCGCATTTTCACCTCTTTTAAATTTCATATTTTTAAAGAAATGTTCTTAGAGATTGTTTATATATAATAAATACATATCATACCAAATATCATGAATCTAGGTCCTTCCATAACACAAAAATCGTATTTTTTGAAAATTTTTGTTCCTGCACCCCCTTTGAGGTAGTGGAAACAGACATAAAATATAGCCTATCTTGGAAGAAGTTCTGTCACTATCATTTTACACCATTATATTTGAAATCGGTTCAGCGCTTCCTGAGATTGCATAGAAATCGCAATTTAGAATGTTTTTTACATCGTTTTTCGCGCATGTTCACCCATATTAAATTTCGATTTTTTAGGGAATGCTCTTAGAGATCATTGATATCTTATAAGTAACTAACATTCCAAATTTCATGATTCTGGGCCCTTCCATTTCACAAAAACCGTAATTTAGAACGCTCTTCGCGCATTACCACCCTTATTAAATTTCAAATATTTTGAGTTTTCTTAGAAATATTTTATAATCAATAAGTAGCTAATATTCCAAATTTCATAGTTCTAGGCCCTTCAATAACATAACAATTTCATTTTTAGAAAGTTTTTTGCTCCTGCACCCTTTTTGGGGTAGTGGCACCGACAAAAAATATAGCCTATCTTGGAGCAAGGGTTGTCACCATCATTTTAAATCGGTTTGGTATTTTTTGAGATTGCGTGGAAAACACCATTTAAAACGCTTTTTGCGCATTTTCACCCTTTTTGAATTTTGAATTGTTCAGGAAATGTTCTTAGAAATCATTATAAGTACCAACTAATATTCCAAATTTCATATTTCTATGCCCTTCAGTAACACAAAAATCGCATTTTTAGAAAGTTTTTTGCTCCTAGTTTTTTGCTACCCCCTTTGAGGTAGTGGTATCGACTTGAGATATAGCCTATGTTCGAAAGTGGACTAACACAATCATTTTGATACCATTACTTTTTGAAATCGGTTCGGTAGTTGCAGAGATTATCTCCTACAAACAAACAAACTTTACTTCTTTATAACATTAGTATAGAATAGATGTAGATAGATAGATATAGATTCAGAGTTTTTTTTTTTTTTTTTTTTTGACGAAATTCAATGATGTTTTTTACTTTTAGAAGAATTTTTATTTGAATAGGTAATAGAGAGGTATAAATTCGTTAAAAATTGTTTGAATATGTAATCGAAAGGCATAAAAGCGTTAAAAATTGAAGAAGTTACAAAATGGGTAGGCGCAAATTATCAGATATGGAAAAATTCAAAGCCAAAGAGTGACGCCGAAATGAAAAACGTCTTGCAAAGCAAAAATCGAGGTCTTCAACTGATTATGTAGCCCATGAAAATCGAGGTCTTCAACTGATTATGTAGCCCATGAAAATCGACTACAGAATAAAAGACGAACGCGAAAAAGGAAACAATCTAATGTTTAATCGATTGATAGTAAAAGGCCATCTCTCGAAGGGCTCCAATCCACTAGCCACGGCGTTTTACAATCGGTCGATTCTAACCGGGAAAAATTGAGCTCAATGTAGGTAATTTGTTGCAATCTGAGGATGATTCGGTGGAACTGCTTTCGATTTGTAAACTGTTTTTCTTCTCGAAACGGGACTTGAAGAGTTTATCGATGAAGGTTTTGGTCGTCTGAAGTTCGATCTTTGCGATCTGTTGTTGAAGAGAATGCGACGGAATTTGGTGGACGAAATTTAGATTCCAAATGGTCGTTGTAATCTATTAAATTACAATTTTTTTTATACATTCAAAATGGCTGCCATAAAATACAAAATGGCGATAGAGACGAAACAAAATTTTTACGCATCATATTAAGTGGCATATCGTTGGATAGGTCTTTCAAAATGAAGACAATGTTTCATTGACTATTTTACTGTCAGAAGTTTCGTTTAAATATTAAGCAACATGGAAGTTGTGTAGGTAGGATCTCTAGCTTTACTGCAACTCTAACCTTCATAGACATCTATAGGCCCTCACCAAAACAGTGTTTATACATAGGAACTAACCATTAAACACAACTTAAAAGTCATCAGTACAAGTAAATAAAAAATATAGGTAAGTAATATAAGAAATAGTTTCACATTGATAAGAAATAATCAATTAGTTTGCTTTTTACGCAGTCGGGTTTTTGATTTTTTAAATTTAATTTGTTATTTACAATGTAAGATTTCGCAGCGAAAAATTTATTTTTATTTTTTTCTAAAATTTCACTTCTTATATTTATGTTACATAATTTCTACATATGGAATATTAAACCGAAAGGGCATTTTTTTTTATTAGGAAGAAATATTTATTTAGTTAATGAAATTATTTTCGGTAGTCTGCTCATAACTAGTCTTGCCGGATGAATATTTATATTGCTTCTATCTAAAACAGAAAAATAACACTACCACCTCTACGCCGAAATCAATTGTCGGACAAAAAAAAAAAAAAAAATCTACGTTAATATGACCGTAAAGTGTCTATAGAAAGTGTTTGTTTACCAGTTATAATTCATCAACAGTCAAACGGATTAGGATATGCTGACCTTCTCGTCAGCCCTTATTCATTTTAATGTATCATCAAACAGAGGTTAATCATTCCAATTTTTCAGAACACAAAATGAGAGTAAAATACCTTATGAGTCTATTTTATTATTTTGCAATACTTTTGCCACAAAAAATCCGGATCCTTGACAACTTTTATCGTGCAATTCGCCCTTTTATACTTAACTGTGATTTTTTAATGAATTTTTGAAATGTAAACGCATTTAATATAGAACCGTAGTAATTTAACTTTATGTGAATAGGCGTAATGTGAATATGAAGACATAATGGGGAATGAAAAAAGAATCCAACTTCAAAATAAAAATGTTTTAGTTAATTTATGAAATAAAATGTATTTTTAAAAAATGCAGCGATACAAGAATACTTTTAATTAAAAAATGGTTTACGAAATATTATCGAACATCGTGTCACTTAATTTAAAATGAGCTTAATTTAAAATTCAGCTATTTTGTAGACACACACACACACACCAACACACCTACACACATACACACACACATATATATATTTTTATTCCGATAATCGGAAGTGGAAAAACTATTATTAATAAATTACCTGTAATTATTTAATAATATTTAAAATGTTCATTGAAAATAACATTTAGAAATCTTTCAACGATAAATGAAATATATATCATATTATGAAAAATTGCCTGGAAGACATGAGATTTTAAATTGTGCTCACTTTCGGTAGTTTATTATTAGTTTAAATATTTTCCATGATAAATTGTCTTTCAATAAATTATTTTTAAAGAAATTAAAAATATCTCTGACGCAGGTAAAATAGAAAATTTAAAATATTTCGACAATGAGTACCTTAAGATGTTATTTCTAAAAAAAATCATTCATTAAAACCTACTATTACATTCCGCTGAGAAGCTGCGTTGACATTATATACACAGCTTTTGGTGTCATGCATCAAATAAACTTTCATAAAAATAAATTTTAGAATAGGAAATGCCGAAGAATTTTTTTAATTGCATTCTTATTAACTGTGAGTCACCTTTTTATTTTTTTCTTCAATTATACAGTTCACGTTGACATTTTTTACTCATACAATACAATTTCGATTTTAATTTACAATTTGTATATCATGCTAATACTATTTTAATGCTTTCCCTTCATATTAGACAATAAACATAGAATTATGCGTTTTTTTATCGTCTTGGGTTAGTTTTGTCTAGTACATAACGATTCGTGTAGTTTATATCAAGGATTCGTTTATGTGCCGTTGCCAACAATTCAACAGATAGCACAAGATAGACATTACAACCATAAAGAACTGTAAAACACACAGGGGTGTCAAACTCATCATGCGAATCAACGAAGCCTCCTATGTTTGCAAGCGTTTGGCGGCTAATCAGCAATGAAGCATTTCTAGAAGCTTATAAAAGAAAAATCTAGTTTTTCAATAAGTAAGCATTGTTGTGGCATTTGGCGGACAATCAGTCATGGAGCCATTTTAGCAGTTTATAGAAGGAAAATCTAGCTTTTCCATAAGGAAGCAGTGTTGTGGAGTTATGCAAAATAATTCTAAACATATCCCTTTATTCCACATATTTAGGATTAGAAATCCACATAGTAATTCATGTGTTGCATGCATTGTTTCTTTATGGCAAATATGATAGAATTTCGATACAATCCGGCCTGTTTGTAAACGTTAATTGAAATGAGTATAATGATGGCATATTGTTTCTGACAGAACTAATTCCACATTCGTTACTGGGGTTTACTGCAAAATTATTGGGATAGAAATTAGTGCGTTAAACATTTGCGGTTCTTTTAGCAAAATGGTTGACTCTCCAAACTGAATATTAGGAAAACATAATTAAAAACAACCACTTCCCTTTCGCCCTATCTTATAAGTACGAACTCTAAATGGTAAAAGCGTTTACCACTTGCCTTGCAAGGGGTTAAAGACTCTCATTCTTGACTCATTGTCATAGGCCTTCCCAACAATAACCTTTGCATACAGCCTCTTTTGTTGGCTTTATTCACATATTTATATTTCCTGTAAGAGAAATCTCAAGTCTCTTGGAGAATGTTATCATTTCTCTGCCATATGCTATTAGACGTTAGGCAATGACTCTTAACTTATGTAGAAGGGAATATCAATAGCAGAGATTTCATGCTTTAATAATAAAGCACATTCTGACACCGAAATGCCCATAGCCATCGTTAAGAATTTTTTTTCAAGCTGTAAAAGCCTTTTTGTAGATATTTATGCTGAAGAAATTTCCGTAAAGCGACGTCTTCTGTTTCCTTTTGATGACATATGAAACATGTGCAAAATGACACCGACAATTTTAATTTGCGTCATGATTGCGAATGTGATTTAGGGAATTATATTTTTAGTTAGGGATTGTTCGAAGTGCCATCTCTTCTCATATAAATGTTTAAATACAATTTTCGTCTATTTCTTTCCTCACTTTCTGAAGTGTCATATTATAATCCTTTTAGATTCTTTTAACAATTAATTTTTCCTTTATGTAGTGCTCTAAACAGGGATATTTCATTTTAAAGCATTCTGTATATTTTGCTATAAAATATGTTGTATATAATTTAAACAACATTACTTTATTTTATTAAATTAAAATATTCTTTTCAATGTGAATTTCAGCAAAATAATAATAATATTAATCATTCCTTTCCAAGTCTAATGTGTAATGTGTATCTCAGTTAACTTAAATATAATGATATTTTCTAATTAATTGCTAATACGGTTTCGCAGTTGACGACATTAAGGTAAAACAATGTGTTTGATCTTGTCATCATTGTTAAGGCTCTCGCTGTTTAGAGAATGCAGTAAATGAAAATCTAGTACATTGTAATCATACGTACAACGAAGGCCAGGGTGTGTCATAATTCATTTCATATTTTTCGAAAGTCATGAAATATTACCAAATTATCGTATCGGACTGCAGTTTCCAACATAAGAATTGTGAAAGCGTTGTATTTTCTGTAAAAAAAAAAAAAAAAAAAAAAAAAAAAAAAAAAAAAAAAAAAAGAAATTGTTTAAACTTTGTTGAACTGTTTTTCAATAAAGCTTCCGAGGCTTTACAAAGTTCTGTGATGTAAATCACAATCTTATACGCCAATTTGTTAATTTTGATGAGTGGGGGTTAGAAATGTGAAAGAACTTATGGAACTTCTTAACTAGTTTTTATTTTGAAAGGGATAACTCATCATTTTGACAAGTCTCATGGTATAAACTGCACTCCTACAAGACAATTCGTTAAATGTTTATGAATTTTTGAAATATGAACTTACTATGAACCTTTTTGAAACACTTTGCTTGCTATTACATAAAAAAATCCGACTTCCTGACAAGTTATAGTGAAAGCCCATACGATAATTTGTATATTTTTTATGATTTTTTTTAATGTGGGCGAACTAATGCGACACATTATATTTAAAATGTAAAAAAGAATTCATATTGAAAACAGGTTTTCATCCTCAAAATAACTGAATTACTCTCAGTAGCATGCAGCGATACTCGTAAGATAATTGTAATATAATTTTAAATTAGATTTTTTAACATTTTTATTTACGATTAAATTTGGGTGTTTTTAATATAATGTTAATATTTTTCACGAAGTACATCATTTGGCAATGTGTGATTTTGTTGTATTTCATTTAGTTATTTAAATTGCACATGGTGCACATTCAAGAATGTTTAATATTATAAATATGTTTTAATATTTTCAATATTTTTTTAATACTTTTAATATTTTTAATGTAATTTACAAAATTCTCTCTACAACTCTTCTTCTACTGTTTCCCACGAATTGAAAATTATGTTGTTGATCGTATTGGAAATAATTACAGTTTAACTGATTTCTCTTGTATGTTATCACCCCACAATATGCTGATTACATATTCTCTACAATTGGCACTTCTGATTTACATATTAGGGTTATTTATAAAAGCTCGGCGGCATTTTGCAAAAGAATCTTTTTTTTTCAGAAAGGGTGTAATTATTACGCACAGTAAAATTTGCGAAATAATTCTATGGATCTATTCTTTGAATGGATCATCAGAGCAATGATCCAATCAATATGAAATCACACAAACTAAATTATAGTAAGATTCAAAAATAAATTCGGGTAACATGATTTCTTCATAAAATGACATGACCATAGTTCTTCCGATTTCTGTTAAGTAGGACAATCTTAAAAGTTATATGAATGAGAACATTTCTCAAGATCAAATATTACGTTTTTCTTATACCGTTTGTTTAAGTAACGTTATGTTTTGAGTTTGAAAATAACAAAAAGAACCCCCCAATACATTTTTCTAAACTTTATTCATCCTCGTTTATGCATTTTTTTCTTTTTGTTGGAAACACATATGAAATTAAAAAACCTCTTAATCAAAGCAATGGAAATGTGTATAAATTTTCCAAAGTATATATATATACATATTTAATAAATATACATGTATATATCTATAATATATCCAAATATATATATTTATTTAGACTTTAAAATAAAACAAATATATTTAAAGCGAGTAAATAAAAAAAAAAAAAAGGAGAAATTGTAGGGAAACATGCAAAAAATCCAACTTTTAAGGACATAAATTTTCTCATTAAAAAAGTATACTCAGTGTCAGTAGGAACCAAAAACGTTTTTGGAATAAGCTGGAAAAGAAAACATTTCGTACCCATCTTAAAAATATATAATTATTGTCTTTCGCAAGTTCAAAGTTAAAATATTCCAGAAAATGTCTTCAAAGATAAGTCAAAAATGTTTATAACATAGGATTCATATGTAATTTCATCTTGAAACTATTGAGACCAAAGCGGAATTTTAATACATTTTTTAAATTAAAACTGTGATATTAAAAATATTAAATCTATTCATCTTATCTCAATCTATTAATCTTATTTATCACGTTGAATTAAAATTAAACGTTGTTAATAAAACTACTCATTCTAAATTTTTCTAACATTTGTGGATTTAAAAATTCTTTCAATAGATATTTTTTCTTAATTTTAGATACAACAAATACACTGGTGTCCAAAATTAAGGACCAGTCACAAAATACTAATTTTTAAGTAAGTGAATACTCAAAAGGATATAATATAATTCAAATAATTACTATCCCTAGAGCACAGCTAGTCCATACAGCATCTCATTCATGTTACACATGGTCACAAGTGTCACAGTCACTACGGTGAAGCAAAAAATAGGAAATTCCACACATATCATTATGAGTATCAAATGATCACTATATGTGACTCCAGCGAGACGTCAATGTGACTGCTGCTTTGTGACGAGTCACCAGGTGACTTTACAATGCAGTTACATTGTGACTCTCATTTGGCTGTCATTTTTAGACTCAATTTCAAAGTCATCATGAACGTTGCATTATGATAAGTCACCAAATAATGTCACATTATAGTCACATGGTGAATTTTTACAAAAGAGTACAATGGCGACTTCACAGTAGTCTCCCTGTCACCAGAAAGTCATCATGTGACTTTAATGTGACATTATTTGGCAACTTATCGAAATGCAGCGTTCACGATGACTTTGAAATTGAGTCTGCAGATGAAAGTCACATGAGAGTCACAATATAACTACATTGTAAATTCACTTGGTGACTCGTCAATAAGCAGCAGTCACAGTGACGTCTCAGTGGAGTCACATATAATGATCATTTGAGACTCATAATGAGATATATGGAATTTCCTGTTTGTTTTTTTATTCACCGTAGTGACTGTGACACTTGTGACCATGTGTGACATGAATAATATGTTATATGGACGAGTTGTGCTGTAGAGATAGTAATTATTCGAATTATATTATTTCCTTTTGAGTATTTACGTACTTCGAAATTAGCATTTTGTGATCGGTCCATAATTTTGGACACCAGTGTATAAAGAGCATAAAGACTTTTGTAAAAGTTAAGAACAACAATATTTTGCATCGACCTTAGAGCGCTTTTTTCTTTTAGAAGATTAAAATTTTAAAATTCTACAATTTTTATAAAAGATTGATTAAGAGATTTGTTTATGCTAAACAGAATTTACTTGAGATTTGAATTTATTGCTGGAACCTTTTGATTCAAGATTTTAAATTTTGATCTATTTTCAAGTTTTAAATTACGATTAAAAAAGTAAATAAATTCCGAATTATTAGAGTTCATCATACACTGACATTATCACAGTTCTTGATAAATTCTTTATATATAATGATTGTAAAATTTCTATGATTTAAAATATTTCCTGTTACCTAATAGCCAATGCACTTCTTTAGCAAACTTTGCATGTTAAAGATGTTTCTAAAGCGACGCTTGTTGCTTGTTTTTAAATTCCGCTGTACACGAATTTTCCAAAATTACATAATCAAATCAGTATAAATAAAAGATTTTATTGAATATTATAGAGGTGAATTATCACATTGCTAACAAGGCGTAAATGTCCAAGCCGGGCCCTTAGTGAAATGTCCTTAGTGAAAAATGTCCAAGCCGGGAATCGAATCCGGGTCCCTGGAATAGATCTCCAGTGCTCTACCATCATGTTTACTACCATCCAGGGACCCGGGTTCGATTCCCGGCTTGGACATTTTTTCACTAAGTTGGTTTACGCCTTGTTAGCAATGTGATAATTCACCTCTATAATATTCAATAATTTCAAGCATAATTTCACTGCTGAAAAGTAGTTGAAAAATTAATTAAAAAAAAAGATTTTATCTCGACGTATATCTATAGATATACATACGAATATACATAATAAAACATTTTGCAATAACTAACAATAAATCATGTGAAAAATAGACAGTAGAAAAATTAACCAATAAGTATGATTCACTATAAAAATGTATATGGGGCATTCTCGCAATATTTTGACTTTCGGAAATAAAAAATCCCTGCCGGCCCCGGCTACAGGCGGAGGTAGATTTCGAAGTTAAGTATTGCTGGTTTTATCAGAATCATGTTAAGGCTGTATTAAAAAAAATACTTTTCCATTCTCAACAACTCGAAATTTTCTGGCACATTTTAAGATTCATTTTTAATAGAAAAAAAAAAAAAAACCTCCTGACGTGATTATTGAAAAGATTTATAAGCGATATGTGTTTTTATTTTTCTTTCAATTAATTGATACTTGATTAATAAACAATTTTTTAGTTTCTAACACAATCACTTCGGGAAATTCTGTACAAAGTGCCCACATTGATATAATTTTTTTTAAATATATTCTGCCTCTATCAAAAAAAGAATCATTACGGTACATTATATAGATTCTGAAGAAGAGAATCTATCAATTGGATGCGTTTGAGAGCAAAAATGAATTTAAAAATTAGTAAGAAAATAAACAGTTTGGATTTGAATACACCCTTAATAAGATGATTTTTTTCTTCAACCTCTATGTATTTTTAATTTGTTTTTGTTGTAAGAATTGGTCCTATCAAAAACATGTCTGTATAAATGTTGAAGACAATATTAAGAAGATAATATGACAAATTCATGGGGATTTTATATCGTGTGAATTGACGGAGTTATGGAAATTTTTCTTCTTCACCCCCCCCCCCCCCTTTTTTTTTGTTTTCGTTTTTAATTTTTTTTTGCGGTACGAATTAGTCCTATCAAAAACTTGTGAATGAAAAAGTTGTAGATAATATGTATAATAAAATTGTATGGAGTATTGTATAAAATTGGAGATGTATAATAAAATTAATTGGATTTGATATCTTGAGAATTGATGAAGTTATGATTTTTTTTCTACCAAAACCCCTATTTTTGTGCCCCTTGACCCCGTTTTTAATTTTATCAAAATCTGTGACACATAAATTTTTGGTCCTATTTTTAGAAGTATTAAAAACATTAAATTGATTTGATATGTACAAAAGTTCAGAAGTTATGGGGTTTCCTCGGTTTTCACAAAACCCCTCCCTATTTCCATCCCCTTGGTCCGATTTTGCCCATTAACGAACTTGACCGAGATTTTATGCCCCTTGATTTTATGTATCAGTTTGGAAGATATTTGTGCAGAATTGTGGAAGTTATCGTGTCCAGAAGAAAGTGATATATATATATTTAAAGTTTTTTACTGAGGGTGGTTTTGGTTTCTACGGGTCATGCTCGGTGTAGATCTGATTTTTTTTTTTCAGAAATTCCAACATAGGAACGACGCCAATAGGTAGTATTTCATACGAAATCTACCTAAAATCTGGTAAAATTAAAGCTGCTAAAATAACATTTTAATCTGATAGACGAATGCCTTAATGATTCAAAATAAAGACAAAATGGTCAGCAGCAAATATTTTTTTTTTATTTAACTAAGGTTTAAGTTAAACTTGCGAGTTTAATTTTCCTTACCATTTTACAACTATAACTTTTAATTGTCTTCTAAATTTTTACTTATAATGAATTTGCATATTACCCACAGGACATTCAAATAACAAATAATAAAAATGTAGTACCTTAAATACACAATTTTTGTATAACATTTTGTTAAAGGGTTGCTAAAGAAGGGACGGTAAGGTAAAAAAAGAGGACGGTATAGGAAAAAAAGGGACGGTAAGGATGGAACTGTAATGAAAATTACCACCTATTTTTAGAAAAACCATGTTAAGACAAAGTGATAGCCACAATGTTCATTGATTTTTAGAAACAGTTGTTAACATTGGATTAAATTAATTTTTTTTTAATTTACCTCCAAAAGAGCAGGAATAAACCTTGGGGACGGTAAGACTACCAATAAAACCACGATCTTGAAATTGATATTTAAATGCTGATTTAAATTCTGAAGTAAATTTCCTATCAAAGAGTTTTTAACATTCTTTCTCTCGCATACTTTTGCATGAGAAAAAACTTGAAAACAATTCGGTGGCTGCGTCTGAAGTGATTTTCTGTATAAATTTAGCAAGAGGGACGGTAACGATGAAAAACCCAGGGACAGAGTTCAAAAAATAATATCAACCGTGAAAATGTGTAAAGGTTAATTTTTTGCTACATATTTATATAAAACAATTCTCCCAGTTTCGGAAAAAAATTACATCAAATTACTTTTATTGAAACAATTTTATACAGACAGCTCCAAACTTATTGACGGTATAGGAGTTTTCCTCGTATTTGGACACCCAACATCGTCCAAAACTTATTTATCTCGTTAATATTGTTATGCAATCATGCAGTGGGATGTTCCCCAGTATATGAAATAAAAATAACACAAAAGAATGTATTAAAATAAAAATTATTATTCAGGGACATAAAAGTCAAAAGATTGTGAGAATGCCCCATATCCAAAAATCTAACATGCTTAAAATGAAAAAATAAATAAATGTGTGCATGTGTGTGTGCATGTGTATTTGTTTTTATATGTGTGCGCATATGTAGTATATTAACTTTGCCAATAAAATTACTTTTTCTAACATTTTCTAACATTTGTAAACTTATTTTTTTTAAATAAGTAGTCTCAGTGCTAGTTGTAGTCAGTTGAAATCGAAAAAAAAAAAATACTTAAAGTTTAGAAGAAAAATCATTTGTCATTACTCTTAGACCGATTAACAACCATTTGGAAGATTAAAATTGTCCTGTTCGACTTCTTCTTCAAAGATGAAATATGAAACTTTTTTATGATTAATTATTTTAATAGTTGAAATGCATTCTGAAACTAACAATGGCAGTTTTTGAGTACGAATGATAGTTTTCTTTTAATGCTTCAAAATTGATCTATGGTAAAAAATGTTAATTAAGTCAGGTTTTAAAATGTTATTATACATCGATATGGTCATAATTCTTGTTATTTCTGATACGCATTATGATTTCCAAGTTTCTATCAATGCGAAAATGTTCCACAATTCCAATGCAACCTCATTACAAAATCCTTATATTTTATAAATTTAGATTTTGAAAAGTCCTTATTAGTTTCTGTCGGAAAATTCTTTTCTCTAATCTTGTTTTTGCAATTTTTTTGCGAAGAAATAATTAAAAATAAATAAAAATAAATAATCAAAGCAGTGCACATCAATTTACAGTTTTTTTGTGTATTTTATTAAAACAAGAACTTTATACAATTTTTTAAAAAATAGCATTCCACGAAGGAGTTAAAAAATATAATACGTCGAAAAGTGGTCATACGAACTTTTTCTAACTTTTGTGAAACTAAATTTTCTTTCATTTTATAAACTCTCTCAGTATTAGCTACAATCAGTACAAATAGCAAAAAGTTTTTAGTAAAAGTTACGAGAAAGAAAGTTTCACATCGCCCTTAAAACATTCATTTGTCTTTCGGAAGATTAAAGTAGAACAATTCAAAACTTTTCTTTGACGATTAAATAAAGAATGTTTTGGATGTTACATAAAATTTGTATGGAATAATGAGGCAAACTTTTGCCTCACGAGCCTGAATTTTCAATTGATTTCGAAGATTTGAAACTACGAGGAAAAACAAATTAACTTATTAAAAATCATATTCAGAATTCATATTCATATTAGTTCACATTTAAAAAAGTTGTTATACATTTATATGATCATTATTCTTGTTATTTCTGCTATCCATTATGATTATAAAATTTCATAAAATGTGAAAAAATTCTATAACTTTATATGATACAATTCGAATGCATTCTCATGTAAAATAAACCTTATATTTTATTAATCTAATTTTTGAAAATTCCTTATTACTTTGTTTTACGAAATTCTTTTTTCTAATCTTGTTTCTATATTTTAATGCAAATAAATAACATAAAAAATGAATAATGAAAGCAGTACACATCAATTTACAATTTTATGAGGTTTTTTTTTTTTTTTTTTTTTTTTTTTTTTTTTACTTTATACAAAATTTAAAAAAAAAACAAAAAAAAACCATAACATTCCCCGACAGAGTTAAAAAAAATTAACATGTGGAAAATAAGTGATTCGAACTTTTTCTAACTTAAAAATTCTTTCATTTTGTAAAAACTCCGAGTATTAGTTACAATCAGTACAAATTACAAAAACTTTTTAGTAAAAGTTAGGAGAAAGAACATTTCGCATCGCCCTTAAAACATTCATTTGTCTTTCAGAAGATTAAAATGGGAGAATTCAAAGGTCAAATAGGAAATATTTTGGATGTTACATAGAATTTTCTATGCAATAATGATGCATAGTTTTGAGTGACGAGTTTAACTTTCAATTGATTTCGAAAATTTACAACTGTGAAAGAAAAAAATAACATATTCAGACGTATTAAGATGACAGGATCATTACAGTGAGGCGATCACATATCGTTTTCGTATAATGATTGTAAATGTAATATAAATAACAAAATATTTCCTAATTTAATGCCAATTTATTTTCACGGCTTTTTCGAAAAGCCTTTCATGTTAAAAATCTTGGTTTTACATAATAAACATATTCAGAAATATTAGGGAGACGCGATAATTACAGTGACACAATCGTATTTCTTTTTTTATATAATGTTTGCAAAATTTCGATATATATGAAAATATTTTCTGATTTATTGACTACTTATTGTCATGCCTCTCTGGAAAAGCCTATCATATAAATAAACTTAGCTTTACATAAAAAAAGCATATTCAGAAGTATTAGGGAGACACGATCATATTACTTTTTCCTACAGCGATAGCAAAATTTCTATAAATATGAAAATATTTCTTAATTTAATGACGACTTATTTTCATACCTCTTTGAAAAAAGCCTTTCATGAGAAAATCTTAACCTTACATAAAAATTAAATCAATTTCAGAAGTATTAGGGAGACACTATCATTACAGTGACAGGATAATATATCACTTTCGTACAGTGACTGGTAAATTTCGATCATGAGGGAAATTTTTCCTAATTTAATGACAACTTTCTTTTATGCATCTCTGGAAAAGCCTTTCATGTAAAAAATCTTAATTATTTAAATGATTGAAATGAATTTTGAACTCACGATGGCAGTTTTTGTGTATAAAGGGGAATTTTGCATTTATGTTTAAGTTTGAAGTATGGTATTTCTGATATGCATTATGATTCCAAAATTTCTATCAATGTGAAAATATTCCACGATTTCGGTTAATATAATTCGAGCACAATCTCATTAAAAAATCCTTATATTTTATTAATCTAAATTTTAAAAAGGTCCTCATTAGTTTCTGTCTGAAAATTATATATATTTTTTTATCTTGTTCTGAATTTTTTATGCAAATAAATAATTGAACAAAAAATAAATAATCAAAGCAGTACACATCAATTGAGAGTTTTGTGAGTATGTATTTCAGAAACAAAAACTTTATTAAAAAAAAAAACAACGACAACAACAACAACAAAAAAAAAACACAGCATTCCGCGAAGGAGTTAAAAAATATAATATTTCGAAAAGTGGTGATTTGAACCTTTTTCTAACTTTTGTGATGTAAAAAAAATCATTTACCTTATAAAAAATCTCAGTACAATCCTTTACGACGTAGTACTCGTACGTCGAGTATTTGGACTCGACGTAGCAGTGGTTAGTAGGTAGCTTCAGGGCCCCGAGCCTTACCTTCCCGCTTTTCGGTGTCTTTAATTTGTGTAATTTCCCTTTTAAATTTGTCCGGTTTCAATTTTTGATTTTTTTTAAACCTTGCTTACGCAAAAGAGTCGGGCAAAGCGGAAGAATAAAGAGCTGCGGACGAAATGAGGCCACTCGCCGCGGTGGATTCGTCGAGTCCGAGTACGTCGAGTCAGTACGAATAACAAACAGGTTTTAGTAAAAGTTAGGAGAAAGAACATTTCATGCCGCCCTTAAAACATTCATTTGTCTTTCAGAGGATATTAAAATTATAGAACAATTCAAAACTTTTGTTCAAAGATTAAATAAGAAATGTTTTCGATGTTACAATAGAATTTGTATGAAACAATGATGCAAAGTTTTGACTGAGGTGTTTGAATTTTCAATTAATTTCGAAGATTTGAATCTGCGAGGGAAAAAAAAATAAGATATTCAGAATCATATTCATTTAGTTAAGATTTAAAAAAAGTTATTCAGAACATATTCAGAATTCCTATTCATATTATGTCGGATTTAAGAAGCTATTATGCATTTATATGATCATAATTCTTGTTAGTTCGGATATGCATTATGATTACAAAATTTCTAAGAATGTGAAAATATTCCATGATTTCATATGATACAATTCGAATGCATACTCATGAAAAGAAAACCTTACATCTTAATAATCTAAATTTTGAAAAATTCTTAATACTTTCTTTCTGAAAATTCCTTTTTAACACTTTCCAAGAAAGTTGAAAAGTGTTTATGCATTCGGTTTGTCTGTCCGTCTGTCCACGCTCTAACTCCAGTAACTATGCTCGGATTTTCATGCAATTGATAAAGGTTATTTAGGCTCACCAAAGCATGTTTGTTATTATATATGAAGTATGTAGGATTATAGTCTATATACAGTGGTACTCAAAAGTATTCCATTACATAATGGTATTATGGGGAATAATCGTTTGCAGAGTATTTTAATGACATTATACTATTTCAAATGTATTGAAACTGACATAAATTACTGAAGTTCACTACGATCATGTTAGAACAGGGCATTCATAGTATTTTGTATTCATTTACAGGGACACACAAAAGAAATCGGTTACATCAATATCTTTGAGTAATAACTGCTGGAGTGTACAGTTTAAAATTCGGTATGCGCTTTTAAATGTAATTAATTTTTTACATGTTATTGGTTATATATAAATTAGATACTTCATATACAGAGCTGCACAAAAGTATTCACATACCATTCTCCTTATTAAAGGAAATTACTGAAGGTGAACTTTCAACTGAAGTTGTATTTCTTGGGTGAATTAAATTTAGTTCACATGTACAGTACATGTAATTACATGTAGTTAATAGATACAAATCTATATATCATATACAGGGCTGTTCAAACAATTCGGATAATTTTTTGATTGTAGATGGGGATAGCTGAAATTGGGTTTTGAAATGTGTTATCCGTTTCCATATGGCTGAATTAGACGTAATATTTTAATTTTTTAAACGGTGCGTTTTTTTTTACATTATTCTGAATATGTTGGAAAGTGTTTCATAATCTGCGCTTGACGCATTATTTTTCCTTTCTTGTTCTGATCTCGTTTCTATATTTTATGCAAATATATAAGGAAAGTAGTACACATCATTTTACAGTTTTATGAGGGTTTTTTTTTGTTTAACTTTATATAAAATTATAAAACATAACATTCCAGAATAAAATTTAAAATATAATATGTCAAAAAGTGGCGATTTGAACTTTTCTGACTTTTGTGAATTTAAAAATTATTTCATTTTATAAACATTCTCAATATCAACTACAATCAAAACAAATAGCTAAAAGTTTTAATAAATGTTATTAGAAAGAACATTTCGCATAGCCCTTAAAGCAACCATTTGTCTTTCAAAAGATTAAAGTAAAGATTCCTAACTTTTCTTAAAAGATTAAATGAGAAATATTTTGGATATTACATAGAATTTGTATGGAATAATGATGCAAACATTTGAGTAACGAGTTTGAATTTTCAATTGATTTTGACGATTTAAAACTATGAGAGAAAAAATTAACACATTCAGAAGTATTAAGGTGGACACGGTCATTACAGTGACGCGATCACATTTATTTTTCTTACAATGATTGCAAAATTTAGATAAGTATGAAAATATTTACCAATTTTATTACCCCTTAATTTTATGTCTCTCTCGAAATGCCTTTCACGTTAAAAATTTTAGCTTTACGAAAAAAAAAAATAATAATAAATACTACATAGGGTAGAAAACTTTTTTTATTTCTTTTCTATGTTTTTAATTTGATAAGCAACAGAATTATTTTTTTATTACAGTACAATTCAGTTTACAATTATGTAACTGTTTATGAATATATACTTTACTTTTATGATTTAAATAAAACCAAAGTGCACAACTTTCCGTTTTCATATAAGAAAACAAAACCCTATTAAAAGATATTGCAAATCTAAATCTTCTAAATGTTGGGGTATAAAATTTCTTTAGTTAAACCTGCATTATCAGTAGCTGCAGTCAATTGATATACCAAAAAGAGCAAATAAAATAAAATAAAATAAGATAAAATTTAGGGAAAATATCATTTACTCTAAAAATCTTTATAAATATATATATTATCATTTGTTCTACAGTTTTCTACAAAAATAAAATGAAAAATTCATTTGATGTTAAATAGAATTTATATATGTTCAAAGTTTAATGATGAACTCTTATTATATTTTCAGTTCTAAACCTTGTCATAAAATACTAATTTATTCAGATTTAATAAAGTTATATATAGTTATGATGATTATGTTTCGTGCTATTTCTCTTGAACAATACTAGCTAAACAAACCGGCATTGCCCGGGACCTTGATACAAGCTATAAATATGCATAAAATAAGTGTTAAATGATTTTATAAAAAGATCTTCGAAAAAGAGTTCTCTTACTTTTTTTTAATCAATTACTATTAAACGAACATCGGCTAAATTTAAAACTTAAGGTGTCACATGACTCTTAAAACTTCAAAATTTTTGCAATTTTAATTATTCTAGATGTTAAACTCCTATCTTTTCTGAATATTTTGATATTATTGATTCCTTGAAATTCCCATCAGAACAGAAGTTATCACTTTTAGAATCATACCCGCTCAATAGCTGAAGCAGCTTTTCCGAAACTTTCAATTCATTTTTTTTCCAAATGACGTTTTTGGGCATAATGAGTTGGTTATCTCAAAAACATCTAAATATTTTTTCATGAAATTTTCAAAAAATATGTTTCATGTTAGTCTGTATAAACTGAACCTAAAAGTTCCTTTTTATTGTTGACAAAAAAAAATTAAGTGATTATACTATTGAAATCTTCAAAATCCTGTATAAGCTAAATACAACGTAGTATTAAAAATATAAAAATGCTTTAAATACAAATTTATTTAGTTTAACGGTAGTTATCACAATCTGAAGTATACGTAGGCACCAAAATATTTATTCTAGTTGAATTATTTATTTTGTAATCCTGAGCATAATCTGTTATACCAGCTTTCTGCTCATCAAATGTCTGACCGTTTGGAGCCCCCGACAAATGCTAATTCGGCATCTTGCAATTTTTTTAATACATGAAATGAAAGAACACATATCTTTCATCCCAATAAATTTTGTTTTTCAAAATCATTTACATTTTAAGATAAATGTTGAAAATGGTCCTTTTTAATTTTTTTTTTCAATTTTAGAAGTCCTGAGACACTTTACAAAATTTTATGGGCGATTCCACTGTCACGTGTGGGACATTTAGACTAAACTTTCATGAAAATTTTTCAATGCTATCACAGCGTAAATACTCTAATTATGTGAAAAAATATATCCACAGTTTTAAATGAAAAAAAAAAAAAATTCATAAATTTGATCTCCCACGTGCAGGACACACTATTGGAAAAACCTTTTCAAATGTTTTGCTTTTAACACAAATCTTCTGAATTTGATGTGTTTAAATAGTTGTAAATTTTTTTATATATGATGACGTGAGTTTCAAAACTCGCCTTATCGAAAATTAAAAATTCGAGTTTTCTCTACCAATCTATTCTATTGGTAAACCTGCACAGGAAAAACACTATAATCTGTAGAAAAAAATATTTTTATCCTTTATTTTTGACTTCTTAAAATATTGGTTTGGTTTCAAAACTCGCCTTATCCACTAGGGAGTTGGCAATAAAACTAACTTTATCCCTGCGCATGCGTAAGACCAACGGACGACTAGCTTATCAGCTACAATCACAGTAATTTTCCTTAATTTCTCTGTGACCTGTTGCTATTTTCGTTTAAAGTTCTTACCTGTTCTATTCATACAAACTAATTAAATAAGTTTTACAGCATGTTTTATGTATAATGGACAGAGAATAAACTTTTGCATTTTGTGGGGGAAGGGCAAAGAAAAGAAAAAGAAATACGAACACATGGGCTAGTAGAGAATACACGCAAAAGAAGATTAAAATTTAAGTTCAAAATGGAGAATAGCTTTCTATATTTCTTATTGTCAAAAGGTGTTAAAAGATTTAATTTTTATTCTCAGGCATAAACCTAAGGCATTTCCGGTCCTCTCAAAGTGCACTCACCAGAAAGAGAACCTCGAGTATTCAACTCTCTCAATGTAAGATGTATGACGCTTCCACCAAGCTTTTTTTTTTTCAAGCAAAGACAAAATTGCATAAGATAACTTTATTTTGAAGTTCACATCTCAAACTTCTTCTTCAAGAAACTGTCCAGGTTTCTTTCCTTCCATGAAACATCCAGAAAAGTAAAATTTTCACCTTGAAAGTATTTTTTAAGCGCATGTCAGTGCGTTTTCAAAGGCATTACGATAAGGTACTATATGAAGACTAAGAACCATGGCAATCTTCAAATTTGTGGAAGTGTATTTCGGAAGATTCTTGTCAAAACTCAGAGTGTAAAAGTTGTGCTAGAGGCATCTAAAAACTGGACATTCTTTTTAAAAAGAAGGGGGAGGGAGTCCCCGTGCAGCAAAAGAAACTTAAGGATGTCCACAGATTGTTAAAAAAACATTTTGATGAAAACTGGTCACAAATGGAGGTGCTTACTTTCTATAAAAACACTATTTCTAAGGAACCAGAACAGAAGGAGATGGTACTATATGTTATATAGATTATATTATATTATATTCTTTTTAAAAAAAGTTATTTTAATAATAAGCTATTTATAATAAGTTTTATTTGATTATTGATAAGTTTGCTTTTTCATAATAAAACGTAATACGTACTTTTAATCATACTTATTGCTCTTGTAAGGTTTATTTTTTAATTCAAAATATTATCATCCAATGATCAACAAAACTCTTCTTATCCATAGGTTGGCAACAAACTCTTCTTATCCGAAACTTTTTCCAATTTATTAATTAAACGAATTAAAGTAGATTTTCCAACTTTACACAACGATATCACAGAGCAACTAGCTATAAGTATACAAAAAATTGGAGGTATTCCATGCACGGGGTCGCAGTTACAGGTTTTTCGCGATTTCCCAAATTTTAACTTTTTGGATAAGGCGAGTTTTGAAACTCACGTCCTCATATATTCGGACTCCTTATTAACTATTCATTTTTTTTTTTGCTTGAAAAAGTAAAATTTAGTTTAAGTATTAATTTTTCTAATAGATTCTACGTGCATGAGACTCTTGTCACTTATGGGACAATGTATGTGAATTCCTAATTTTCAGGAAAAAGTAATCAATTCCTTATTAATTAAAAAATTTAATTTGACATTCATTTAACAAAATTGCTACCTTAATATGAAGGATCAGTTTAGAAAATCCATTATTAAGTAGATTTCGTATGAAATACTACCTATTATATTCTCCCCTATGTTGGAATTTCTGAAAAACAAATTGCAGGTCTACACCGATCATGACCCCTAGAACCCAAAACCACCGTCAGTAAAGAACTTTATCTATCTATCTATCTATGTATGTATGTATCTATCTATATATATGACTTTCTTCTGGACACGATAACTTCCACAATTTAGCACAAATCTCTTCCAAACTGATACATAAAATCAAGAGGCATAAAATCTCGGTCAAGTTCGTTAATGGGCAAAATCGGACCAAGAGGGTAGAAATAGGGAGGGATTTTGTGAAAATCGAAAAAACTCCACAACTTCTTAATTTTTGTACATATCCTATCAGTTTAAAATTTTTATTACTTCTAAAAATAGGACCAATAATTTATGTATCACAGATTTTTGATCAACTTAAAAATGGGCTCAAGGGGCGCAAAATATAGGGGTTTTGGGAGAAAAAAAAATCATAACTTCGTCAATTCTCAAGATACGAAATCCAATTAATTTTATTACAAATCTCCTTAATACTATCTACAACTTTTATATTCACAAGTTTTTGATAGGGTCAATTCGTAAAGAAAAAAAAACAAAAAAAAACAGGGGGGGGGGGTTGAAGAAGAGAAAAAAATCCATAACTCCGTCAATTCACAAGATATAAAATTCCCATGAATTTATCATATATCTTCTTAATATTGTCTACAACATTTATATAGACAAGTTTTTGATAGGACCAATTCTTACAGCAAAAACAAATTAAAAATACATAGCGGTTGACGAAAAAAATAATCTTATTAAAGGTGTAATCAAATTCAAACTGTTTATTTTCTTACTAATTTTTAAATTCATTTTTGCTCTCAAGCGCATCCAATTGGTAGATTCTGTTATTCAGAAACTATATAAGGTACCATAAGGATCGATCTTTTGATAGAGGCAGGATATCTTTCACAAAATGATGTCAAATTGGGCATTTTGAACAGAATTTCCCGAAGCGATAGTGTTAGAAACGAAAAATATTGTCCTACTGCGAAAATAATTGTTCATAAACCAAGTTTTAATTAATTGAACAAAAAATAAAAACACAGGACGCTTATAAATCTCTTCAAAAATCATGTCAGCAAGTTTCATATTTTTTCTATTAAAAATGAATCTGAAAATGTGCCAGAAAATTTCGAGTTGTTGAGCATGGAAAAGTACTTTTTTGAATACCTCCTTAACATGATTCTGATATCACCAGCTATTATATAAAAATGAAATAAGAACTCGTCAAAAGCGACCACATAAAATTGTTAAAGTGGATAAATCTCTAATCATGATTTAGTTTTTGTTGGTGAAATTAGTATACTTAACTTCGAAATGTACCTTCGCCTGTAGGCCGGGCGGGCTGGGATTTTTTTTAAACAAATTTTGATGAACAGGTTTCGCATGAAAAAAAATCGTAAAAGTAAAATGTTAATGACAAAAGAAGTTTTATTGTTTTGTTATACAATTTTGACTACATATTTCTATATATATTCAAATTTATAAGAGCCTTTACTATAAGCAACAATTGACACAGAAACAGCTTATTGTACTAATGTAATAAAATATAATTAAGCTTATTATTTCTTCATGTTTGTATGAAATTTTTTCTCGATGTTGGGCCATTGAAATCATATCAAATTTTTTACTCTTCTATGACATTTACAAAAATGTATAATTGCTTTATTAGTAATTATTCCTTGATAAAGCTAGTCCTCATAATTCACAATAATCAATTTTTTAAATTTTAGATCTTCATTGGGAAATACGTTTTTTGAATTATTTGATTTGAACATAAATTTTTCTTTTTTATGTCAGCAGTTGTGACAAAGTATGTTTTTCCCCTTGTGTTCATGGTATGGAAGATTGATATTAGTTTGGTAATAGTTTCGTTTCTCTAAGAATTTTCCTAGTGCGCACTTTCTTCAATCGTCTATTTTCCAATGTAAAATATCTTCATGCTCTGTGGAAGCTTGCCGTCTAAGTCAGCAAAATCTTTGGCAGATAAAACTTTGATCATTTTGCTCTGACTCATCATATTTTCGCACTCAACGTGTTTTTAGGTTACCACTCATCCCATCAATTGCTCTTCTCCCTCGTGAATGATTTTCCTCATTACTTTTCTCCCAAGAAGAGTTTTTCCATGTATTTATTTTGAAACTTGAAAAATCAGCAACAGTGAAGAAAAACGTAATTCACCAAGACAACAAATCTATTTGCACTTCATTCTGATAGATAGCCAATGAGAAATGATATTCCAAAGTCAGTTTGAAAAATTCTTGTGAGTTTATCTGTTTTATCCTTTTGAAATTTCATAAATTGGATTATTTTAATATTTACATGATTCATGAATTAAGTCATATATTCACTTAATTTTCATCTGTAATTTTGATCTTTTGGGCATGCAGTATAGTTTTGCAATCTATATTTCCCTTGTTTTTCACAAAACAAGTTTATTTGAATCACTAAGAATTATAACTAGCTTTCGATCACAACATTTGTCACGCAGTAAATACACCTTTTACTAAGCAAAAAAAAAGTTCAAAATATATATATATATATATATATATACTAATAACATTCATATTCATTATTCATTATTTTGCCATACGTAATGGGTTAGGTAAACTCTATAAGTGTCTTATTTTTGGTAACAATAAGTTGGAGCTTAAAGAAGTAGTTAAACGATGAGGTTTAAAGAAAAGCTGCTAAAAAATAACCTTTTATCGAAACACTTAATACAATCTGTATAGTTCCGGATATATGATCAATATAATAATAATAATGACTTCATTTAATCCATTTATGCCTAGCGTCCCATTTTTGGGTTGTTTCGAATTTTTATAATTTTTTATAATTTTCATCTTATATGACAGCATAAGATTGATATTTATTTGATTAAATTAAGGACTTTTTTCGGTGTTTATAGATTTTTCATTTTCCAAGAACACGAAATGTAAAAAGTAAGTTTATTTGTAGGATACAAATAAGTAAATCATAACCTTAGCTTGTAGTTTTCTTTGAAATACGTATTTTTTTTTTAAATTGAGAAATTATATGTTCAGCCTATTTTTTATACATATTTATAACGTGCGAAATATAGTGCGCTAGGCGCAAATGGGTGCATATTTATATTATCCATTCAGGGGACTGTTATATACGTAAAGTCCTTTTCAAGATTATTTTGAAATCAATTGTTTTTTAGCCTCAAATAAGATTATTCTTAATTTATTATTAATTATGCTTATAATGTTATTAGTCTCTGTAAAGAAAATCAATATATATTTTTAATAGTTCATAAAAATACTAATTACATTATATAATATACAACTTAAAAGCTTAATTTATGTAAATTTAGACAAAACATATAATTATGCATTTTTCCGCATAATGATATTCCTGTATTTAGTGAGTTTACATTTTATCAAATAAATACAAAAATATTTTAGCGTAATATTTTTTAGTATTTTTACTGTTCATTTTGCGACATTTTAAAATGATTTTACCAACAAATTTGAGAAAGCAAAAATTCAGGTATAAATGGTTTAAATACCGCTACTATAAATGTAAATAGGAATGAAATAGGCAGCAATATTTTGTACAATTAACGCATTCAAATACACGAATATTTTCATGTATTTCAGTATTAATATGATGGTAGTAATGTTTTTATACATTGAAATGAGTACTTATTAAAAGGATTGAACTTAGTGCCTCAGACCTAAAAACAATGATTTCTCAGTTATACGTCTCCAAAAAGACTTAAGGAAAACATCGTTCACATGAGAGATTACCTCATCCAAACTAAGATAATAATTGCTAAAAATGATAAAAAATACACTTAAAAAGTATATAAATACCATTATTCAGACCGACATATGTTTCATCTCTCAGACGGAGACATTCTCAAGATCATTGTCGATACAAATATTTTCGCAATCTTTTTTAAAAACAAGAAATAACGAGGTCTCGTGACTTTATTTACCAATTTGTTGTTTTTCGGCCTCGTGATTTCATTTACCAATTTCTTGTTTTTTAAAATTTTTGCGAACATATTTGTATCGACAAAGATCTTGAGAATGTCTCCGTCTCAGAGATGAAACATATGTCGAACAGAATAAAGGTACAGTGGGTGATCGGTTAACGAACTTAATCCGTTCCAAATAGCGTTCGCCTACCGAATTGTTCGTTAACCGGCCATAGATTTTATATTGATCTGTATGGAAATTCAATTAATTCGTTCTTAAAAACTAAATAATGTATAAAAAATAACATAAATATTCTCTTTAGAAAAGAATATACATCTTTATTTAACATGGACACATCGTATTTTAATGACATTGTCCGTATTGTATAAAAAAAATGGCATGCCCTTTGTAAAAACTTTTAGGATAACATTCATTGACTACGGCATTAAATCTTATAATTTGTCACTTTGACCATTGACCTAACTCCTTAGATTTCTAAAAGATCGTGTTTTCTGCTGGGCCTAATAAAGTCCAAATGGAGTCTAGAGCCTGTTATTATTTTGTGCAATAATTTTAAATTAAAATAATTAATTTTCAATTAAAAATATTTCCTGAAAAAGGATATCAAAATATAGAAAATGATGTTTAAGATCTGTTCATTCTAATTTGATGACCATAAAATGCAGAGTCTGAACCCCGGTAGCCCATAAATGAATAAGGCCATACATATACAACTGGACTGTTAAAATGTTCTCTAAGTCGATAGTAGACGCATTCAAATACAATTCGGCAAATCTGAAACACAGCATTGCTTTTTCGTGGCTTTGTTTCGTGAGGTATTCCTTAACCGAACATGTGTTCGTTATCCGAACATAAAGTGCTCGTTAACCGATCACCCACTGTATGTATATGTCTTTTAAGTGTATTTTTTATCACTTTTAGAAATTATTTGCTTAGTTTGGAAGATTTTAAGTGATTTTTGTACATAATTTTATCAAATATTACCTTATTATAAAAATTTAAATTCCTACATGCATCATTACATATTGTAACTATTTAAATAACTAAATGTTATTTCAAGATATTAAACGTTAAATGTAATTTATTTTAAAATATATGCGTTAAATAACAAATGCTGGAAAATACTGGGTTACACACTTACCCCACTTTTTAGTGAAATTTACGTTTAAGAATCCTATATACAACAATGGTTTCAATCTATTTAAAAATCGTTTTGTTTCAATATATTTTAAAGAGTACCCAAGGATGCATTTCAAGAACAATACCTACAGTTCCACACGCATAACAACTTTTATTTTGAAACAATGCAATTCCATTGTAACTAGCATCGATAAAATCAAAGTATAGCTAAAAATTTAAATTGACTTAGCCCTTTATGCACTGGCGGTACTTCTAAGTACCATTTAAGAAAATGTAATTTAAAATTTATTTACTCTGTCTATTAATAAAAGTTTATTTCTCTTTCCACTCAAAATTCTCAGCTTGATCATATTTAATTTTCAAAAAGTTGTAATTTTCTTAATCATTTACATGGGCATTGTGAAGATAGATACCTTCACTATTAATTTTAATAGTTTTCCCTTTTTCCCTCCTTCAAAATTATGTATTTTCTAAATTCTTAACTTTAATTATCTGTCTGCATTTGGATTCAATTTATTTTGGAACGGTGATTTGCTTTTATAAAAGTATCCTGTCAATTCCTAATCCCTCTCATCTTTTAACCGCAGCTCACTGCATTAAAAATAAAAGAAATAATATGCTTTTTCTGCCTAAGAATGTCTTTCGTATTTCATTGTAGTGCCTATTTTTAGTTGCTATGCAGAGTTTACCCAGACGCTTTACTTCTCAACTTTTAGTCGTTATTTTAGAGGCAACATATAATTCATTTCATTATTGGTACTCTGTCTTTAATTTATTTTATTTTATTAACATTCGTTTTCGGGGTTTCTATCCCATCAGGCTTTTGGCAAGCCCCTGTAGAATTTTGACTTGTTGTTTTCGGCTCCCCATAAATTCCCCGCTATCGGTTGGCGTTAAATAATTCATATTATCCTTTCGACGTCTACCATTGAGTTATAATTAATGGAACCTGAACACATGTCTCCCCTCAATCTATTCTCGCCATATATCATACATATTTGGCGAAATGCATATATAGTGCGGCCAATACTGAATCATTTCGAGAAAATGTAATTTCCTCACTCCTTTCTTGACTGTTGAGCTGACAACATAAAGTATAAAAGACTATGCTCTCCTCTCCAGCTACCGGCGGTTTGCGGATTTTTCGCTCTGTGACTATCTAAATTGGATCCTGGTGTTAAAAACTGAAAATAAAGTTCTTATTCATGCACGATGTCTGTACTCAGTTTACACGGCCTAACTCCAACTCACAGTATCAGACATACACTAACCCTAATCTAAAGAGTAGTTATACGGCAACAGATCTACTTTATAGGTATAACTTTCCTTTTTTTAAAGAAAAGGTATATGAAACTTTTTCTAAAACAAAAGCCTTTCTATTTTCAGTGAGGATCATAATACATTTAAAAGCACGGCTTTTATAACAATTGTGATATTTACATAAGAGTATTTTTGGTTAATTAATTTGATTATTTTTGTAAATATTTTCAAAAAAATGTATAACAACCGATTTATTTAAACAGTTTTTATGAAAAAATATATCTAAATTTAACTTTATTATTATTTAAAAATTCCAGTTTATCTTCAGATATTAAAGAAAATGATTAAAGAAATGAAACAACTTCTTGATGAAAATTCCGTAAATAAAATGTTAAAAAAATTAAACGTTAAGAGTGAGTCAGAAATTTCTGATAACAAATAAACTTTTTGTGTAAATGACAGAAGACGTCACTTTTCTTCCTATAAAAAACTGCCCGTTGTATCGAAAGAAATCGTCGTATAAACGAGTATTTCGTATAACTGTAAGATAAACGCATTTGGAAATTTGATGTGGGGTTTTAGATACTTGGTTTTAGTTTATTAGATTTATTAAACGCTTGTGGAAATGTTATTTGTATGAACAGGATAAAATGTTTTTATTTTCATTCAAGATATTTTTTATAAACTGTAATATATAATTCCGTCGCAAAAGAGTATAAAATATTTAAGCTCTTTGTATGAAGTTTCAGGAATTCATTAAGTTGCTTTTCCCAATCTTCGTAAAGTAAAAAAAAAAAAAAAAATGAATAGCTAATTTAACTGAGCTTACAAAGTTTTTTTCGTGTATTAATTATTACTTTTTTAGCCTTGAAAAAGTAATTACTTTTTGTATACGGTCAGAAAAAATTAAACAAAAGAAGAATAATAGTAATATTCATGAACATAATTAAGCGCATTTTTCTATTGAGCATGTATTTATTCGTTCTATTCCTTGCGTTCTTTTTTTAAATAATTATTCAAATTTGTCTTATTTAACTGAGAGATAAGACAAGCATGCTTAGAATCAGATTTTAATATCAGGCTACATGTCAGCAACCGCATAAATTTCCCAAAAAATTGTATATGAAAACACATAAGAATTATTTACCATTAAAAAGAACATTTTCTCAAAGAAAAATTTTAGGTTATAATTTAGAGCGTTGGTTAAAAAATTATGTAATTTTTTTATATAAAAATAACTTAAAGCTTACGTGACTACAGGTGATAGTTGAATTTTCATTTGAAACACCTACACATAAAATGTGTCCATAAGTAAAACAAAATCCTTGCAGGTTTCACTCCAGAATGATATTAAATTTTCACCTAAAAGGAACTTGAAGAAAAGTGAAAATAGCCACAATTTGTAAAAACAATTTTTAGTATTTTGATACTTTAAACAAATGGATGTTATATTAACGTTTACATATTCATCAGGATTTAAAATATCAAATGTAAGGAATGACTTTATCTAGTACATAAAAATTATTTTTCTCTGAAACTTTTTTTAAGGTAGGCTTTTACATAAAACTACATTCGTTAAAAAAATATAAATGCTAGACATCTCACCTTTCAAGAGCATTAGTAAAACACAAAAAATGACTTTATTTGCAACAACCAATCATACAAGTCAAAAATTAATTGACGCCCGAAAAAGTATTTGCATCACATGTTTATGTTTATAGGCGTAAGATAAATTATGTTATAATTTCATCGATACTAAATTATGTATTTGAATTTCAGCTAGGTTAATAATTTTTTGAAGTAAATGTATATTTACACACAGTGCGTGAGAATTTTTAGTAAGAATAATATTATTCCAATAATGAAACAATCTTACCTCAGGAGAAAAAAAATTGCGGTAAAGCATAGCACTTTTTCAAAATGATTTTGGAAAAGTTAAAATTAAAATCACAGTATTATAACACAGTTCAAATGTAACACCTGATTTTCAAACATAGCATGATCCTAATATCTGTCATATCCTAAATATGAAGTTTCATTGAATTTTTTCAAATGCATTAGCCCAAAATAGTGAAACTTTGCTGTAATTCCAGCTAACAACTATGTTATTCTAATAACAATGAACGTGCATAAACTTGAATATTCCTCTGTATCTTATATTAAAATACGAGTAAAAATTGCCTGTGTGTGTGTATGTAAATTTTATCTTGAAAACGGCTCGAACGATTTTGAATAAATTGTGCAATTTACCATATTCGGGCACGAGAAGACCATTGGGCTAGGTCATATGTTCGAGAAAATTGGATTAGTGGGTCATAATGGGTCAGGGTCAAGCTAATTATATTTAAAAAATGGCTCAAGTGATTTTGTTCCATTCGCTTTCAAGCAAAAGAAGACAGTTGGGCTAAGTCACGTTTTCGAGAAATTTCAATTAGTGGGTCATTTTTGGGTCACTATGGGTCAAGCCAATTTTATCTAAAAAACGGCTCTAACGATTTTGACTAAATTTTGTATTCTATCATTTTGGCTTACGACAAGACCACTGGGCTAAGTCACATGCTAGAGAAAATTCAATTAGTGGGTCATTTTGGGTTACTGTGGCTCAAGCTAAGTTTATCTAGAAAACAGCTCTAACGATTGTGACGGAAATTTGCTTTCTATCTTTTTAGGGCACGAGAATACCATTGGACTAGGTCAGAAGTTCAAGAAAATTCGATTTGTGGGTCATTTTGGGTCACATTGGGTCAGGTGTCAAGCTAATTGAATCTAAAAAAGGCTCAAAACATTTTTAAATTTTTGTGATATACCGCTTCTGGGCATGAAATGACCATTGGGCCAAGTCACATGTTCGAGAAAAATAGACTAGTGGGTTATTTTGGGTCACTGTGCGTCAAGCTAATTGTATCTAAAAAACGAATCAAACTATTTTGACAAAATTTTGTATTATACCGTTTCTGGACATGAGAATACGAGTGGGCTAAGTCACGTGTTCGAGAAAATTCGATTACTGGGTCATTTTTGGGTCACTGTGTGTCAAGCTAATTGTATCTAAAAAACGACTCAAAACATTTTGACAAAATTTTTTATTATATCGTTTCTGAGCATGAGAAGACCATTGAGCTAAGTCACATGTTCGAGAAAATTTGATCAGTGGATCATCTTTGGGTCACTGTGAGTGAAGATAATTGTGCCTAAAAAACGGCTCAAACTATTTTGACAATTTTTTTTATTATATCGTTTCCCAACACGAGAAGACCATTGGGATAGGCACATGTTCGATAAATTTAGATCAGTGGGTCCCTTTTGGGTTCAACCTAATTTGATCTATAAAACGACTTTAACGATTTTTACTAAATTTTGTATTCTATCGTTTTCCGGTTCGAGAAGAGCATCGGTTAGGTCACATGTTTGAAAAAATTCGGTTAGTGGGTCATTTTGGGTCACTGTGTCTCAGGATCATGGCAATTGTATCTAAACAGCAAGAATGGTACAGTGAGAATAAAATATCGAATTGAACACAAGGCTCATTTTGACCGAATTTAGCTCGGCCATCCCTGCTAGTACATACATAAGATAAATTAGATTAGAGAATGCTAAATAATTTGTAGTGCCATAATTTTTTTGTAATATAAAACTTACACTGTACTGTTTTATGCCTCAGCCCAACTAAATATGGAGTTTCATGGAATTCTGAGCATAAGTGTTGAGTTACATCAAACAAGATATTTGTGTAACACAAATACACACAAAAACAGACAGCTGTCAAAAATTAGACAAATCACATTCAAGTTATCACAACTCTGGGAAATCAATCAAAACCGGAAATTAAAAAAAAAAATTCTCAAATCCAATACTTTTATTAAAAAATTAATTGGAATTAAAAATACAGAGATTAGAAAAGTACTTTTTTAAAAGAAATTCCTAAATGTGTTGAAAATGTTCTTAATTTCTAACACCTTAAATATATTCTTCAAATGTTACGAATAAATGAAATTGTTTACCATTTCTGCTGATTTAATTTTTCTACCCTGAATGGGACTAATCGATTTGTTTCTATAATTTATTTTATTCGATTCGAACCAGAAATTTCTTTATAATGTAAGTTAAATAAACGCCACATAACAGTAAACAGAAACAGTTGAGAGGTTCCAGGGTCTTCCCTCTTACGAATCAACACCATGCCTTGTCAATGAGTAATGGTATATCACATATAAGAATAAATTGTAAAAAAGTGTCCAGTTGAACTGAGGGCATTCAGCTCACAAGCTATTCACACTAATTTTATATTATACTCATATTTATTTCTATTATTCATAACATATAACTCACACTTTTTGAGCAAAACGGTAAACAAATTAAGGGGGGATTAGCTCCCCCATTTCTCCCCTTTATATTTAACCAATGAATCTCCAAATCTAATTAGGGAAGCGCATTATCAGAATAAACCGGTGTACCAAATTTGAAGCAAATCGGATAATTCTGCATGAATAACCCAATTATCTATATTAAAGGGGGATTAGCGCCAGTCCCCCCCCTTTATACTTAACCAGTGAACCCCCAAAACTAATCAGGGAAGAACCTTACCAGAATAAACCGGTATACCAAATTTGAAGCAAATCGAATAAATCTACATGAAAAAACATTTATCTAAATTAAGGGGGAGATCAGTCCCCGTTCCCACCTTTATACTTAGCCAATGAACCCTCAAAACTAACCAGGGAAGCGCTTTATCAGAATAAACCGGTATACCAAATTTGAAGCAAATCGGATAATTCTGAATGAAAACCCATTGGGGGGGTTGGACTCTCAATCTCTTCTTTAACCAATCAACCATTAAAAATGATCAGGAAAGAGCATTATCAGAATGAACCCATTTACAAAATTTGAAGCAAATCAATATTTCTATCAAGAGTTCTCGTGTTACGCACGTACATACCTAACCTGCGAGCACATTAGCTCTCAGGCTTCGATAGCCTGTGAGCTAAAGAAATTTGAAAAATTGTAGCAATAATCCAGAACAAGCGATTGCACAAAAAATCTTTTCATGTATATAATACCAACTGCTTCGAAATTTACAGGAACAATAATTCTTTTTCTATAATGAAGCTTTTTTTTTGCATATTTTTGCACTACATTTTCGACGGAATCTCTGAAAATATAATACCTAAAATTTAAAAAAAAATGTATTTTTGAGTTCAGCGTTACGAAAGCTTTCACATGATACCCAACACAGTATACAAAGAAAAGATTTTTTGTTTCAAGTAACTTAATTAGCTCCTCTACATTTTTTCTAAAAATATTTGTAAATGTTTAATAATCTATAAATATGTGGGCCAATAGCCTTTATTACTTCCCCCCAATTTGAACTTTCCATGTTCCATAGTTTACGAGTATAATGACTGTGACAGACAGACACAGGAGCGATCTTATAATGGTTCCGTTTTCACTTTTTAAGTACGGAACCCTAAAAAAAATGAAGATTTCATTAGTGCATTTCGATTTTGAAAATTCTTGGAAAATTTCACCAAAACAAAGAATAAAAATACATGTATATATATTCTTTTAAAATAGAGAAAAGAGAATTCTTTAAAATAATTACAGTACGTAAATTGGCACACTCTTTAAAACATCTAAGCTTACGTAAAATAAAGCTCTTCTCAGTTTTTTTATATGTAATTTTCATAAATCTAGTCATATCATTAATATATTTCATTTTTAAAATATCTGACACGAAAATCATCATAACAAAGTTTAAAAACATTTCTAATATGGAAATGCAAGAAAAACTTTTGCTCATGCAGAGTGATGCGAAAACTCTGAAAAGCTTGAAACTTTAACTTCGGTACAATTAAAGATTGCACTTTTTATAATTCTTTTCCTGTCAACTTAACTGTCAACACCCCCCCCCCCCCAAAAAAAAAAAAAAATGTTTTCTTTTTTTTTAATTCCTTCCTCAAGGGCATAAGAAACTTTTTGTGCGGCTGGCATTTAGCGTTCTAATCTTGAATTGATGTCAGAGGTTTAAAGGAACATATGTATAATTAAGAACGAAAAATTAAATAAAAAGTTTACAACTGTCGAAAAGTTGTAAGAGTATAGTTCATTTTTTTGTTGTTGTTGTTATAATTAAATTTCTTTCCGGGTATTTTTTCAGAGAATTTTAAAAGAATACAGGTAGTTGGAAGAAAATTTGGAAGATGTTTAAATTGAAAAATATATTTATTTTTGCTTCTAATTTTATACTTTTCTTAAAAGCGCAGGCTACAGAAATTTGTTCAAGGCTTTTATGCATAATCTTACACTAGCGGATTCAAGAAATTCCAAAAATTATATAATTTATGCAGTTTCAAACTATATAAACTTCTAAAACTGAATCCTTGATTTCTAAATAAATGTTACGAAGAATCGTCGTCACAAATTGTGAAAAATATTTTATTTTTAGTTAGTTTCAAAATGTACTTTTTCATATTTAAGTATACTTTTAGGAAATTTGTTAAAGCTATGTGTTTAAAATTTTCAGAGGTTCTGCAGATAACTTCGTTATTTAATACTATCTAAGATTACATCAGTAAAATTAATATTATAGAAAACATAAAGGAATATTTTTACTTTTTCTATTCTATTCTAAACAAAAATTTTCCAGCATAATTTTTATGCGACACTTGTACAAAAAATTTCCCAATGAGTAAATTGTGACCCATACATTAATAATGTCATTTACAAAATTTCAGCAATTTATTATAAAAAGTCAAAAAGATGTGAAAATACATAAATGCTGACATAAAACCCTTTTTCGATACCTGGGTATGAGTTCGCAAAGGGGAAAAGCCATGTCGGATGATCGCATTTCAGGAGTCGTACATAAATTACGAAATAAAAAAATGATTGCTCTCTAGCTGTAATCATTTATATTTTAACTTCTGCTTAAACCATCATCAAATTTGTTTAAATATAACTCTGAAATTGTTTATGATAAAATGCTGAAAATTTGTACATGACCCTATTAGTGTATGGGATACATTTTATTCATTTGAAAACATTTTGTATGAAGGCCGTATAAAAATTTAAATTTTGCATTTCTTCAAATTTAAATCCCTGAAAATTTTAATTTTCATAAAATTCTTACCTTTTTTTAAGTAACTTTGTAATTTGTAATATAAGTCTATAACCAATGTCTACCTTATTAAAATCCGTGCGCGTATCTATGCAACCTCAAAAAGTCCTTCCGGCCAGTGCCGGGAGGAAGAGGTAGCTTTCATAATCCTTATTTTAAAAAAGCCAACTTATATCATGCAAACACACGAAGCTCAATTTAGTGGAAACCGAATATAGGAGATTCAATACTAATTTTTATCAATATAATGAATGAGAATTTCGCGAAATTAGTCAGCTTCATCCAAGCTGCTTTCCTTTAAAGTAACTTATATTTGGCTGCCAAATTCGGCAATTTCTTAAAGTGCCAGTCATTTTAAGACAACATGGTGGATGTGGATGAGGCTAAGCAGTGAACTTGGTCGAGACTTTAGTAATTGCTGTGCACATGCTCACTCACATCGGAATCGGTTAATATATAGGAGTGCTGTCGCATGCAAAAAATCAGATTTTTCAAAATGTCACCCACAATAGAAATTGAAACTGCTATATCTGAGCCATTTTTTAAGGTAAAGACAAACAAAAAATGCTCCTGAATCCTTATATCAAGATCAAATACTTAAGAAAGAAACCTTTATCAATTTCTAATTTTTTTTCACCTCACTTTAAATATATATATATTTTTTTAATTTAATGGCCGCCATTTTGAAACAAGATGGCTGATGAATCTGGCCAGCGAACTTGGTCGAGGTGTTGATTTATACTATCCACATGCCTTCTTACATCGAAATAGGCGAATACGTGTGTTATCGCGTGACAAATACAAGATCGTTTCAAAATGTTAGCCATGCTAGAAATTCAAAGTGCTATAAATCAACCATTTTTTAAGATATCAACAAAAGAACAAATTTTCAGAAACAAAAACTGCTCCGGAATGTTTGTATCAAGGCCAAACACATAAAAAAAATCTTTTTCATTTTCCAATTTTTTAATACCTCATTTTGAATTTTAAATTTAATTTTTTTTAAATGGCAAACCTTTTGAAACAAGATGGCGAATGAAGCTGGCCAACGAACTCGGTCGAGACATTGGTATGTACTATGTACAGACCAAGTTACATCCAAATAGGTTCATAAATACGCCTGTTATCGCGTGACAAAAATCAGGTCGTTTTAAAATTTCAGCCACAAGAGAAATTCAAAATGCTATTACTCAGCCATTTTTTTTTTTAGATATAGACGAAAGAAAAACTGTTCCGGAATCTTTGTATTAAGGTCAAACACATACAAAAAAAATCTTTTTCATTTTCCAATTTTTTGGTATCTCATTTAAATTTTTTTATTTTTTTAAATGGCCGCCATTTTGAAACAAGATGGCGGATGAAGCTGGCCAACGCACTCGGTCGAGATATTTGTATGTACTATGTACACAGCAAGGTACATCCAAGTCGGTTCATAAATACGCCTGTTATTACGTGAGAAAAATCAGGACGTTTCAAAATGTCAGCCACGCTAGAAATTCAAAATGCTATAACTCAGCCATTTCTTAAGATATAGACGAAACAAAAACTGCTCCCGAATCTTTTTATCAAGGTCAAACACATAAGAAGAAAATATTTTTCCATTTTCAATTTTTTGGTACCACATTTCAAATTTTAAATTTTTAAAAAAATTTTAAATGGCCGCCATTTTGAAACAAAATGGCGGATGAAGCTGGCCAACGAACTCGGTCGAGAGATTGGTATGTACTATGTACACACCGAATTACATCCAAATCGGCTCATAAATACGCCTTTTATTGCGTGACAAAATTCAGGACGTTTCAAAATGTCAGCCACGCTAGAAATTCAAAATGCTATAACTCAGCCATTTTTTAAGATATAGACGAAACAAAAACTGCTCCGGAATCTTTGTATAAAGGTCAAATACATAAGAAAAAAATATTTTTCCATGTTTAATTTTTTTGTACCACATTTCAAGTTTGAAATTTTTTTAAAAATTTTAAATGGCCGCCATTTTGAAACAAAACGGCGGATGAAGCTGGCCAACGAACTCGGTCGAGACATTGGTATGTACTATGTACACACCGAATTACATCGAAATCGGTTCATAATTACGGGAGTTACAGTGTGACATAGGTCAGATATATATATATATATATATATATATATAAATATATATATCAATTTTGAACGGAGGGTGGTTTCGGGGTCTGGGGGTCATGATCGATGAAAATATACCAAATTTTTTTTAAATCGCTTTCCTCCGAACGGCTGCAATAGGTAGCTTTTTTGTAAAGAAAGCTACCTAAAACTCGGAAACCACAGGGCGCAGGGCTACGAAATTTGGCACACGTGTTCCTCGTAGGGGGCCCATGAACGATTGTGGCAAAAACTCGAAAATTTTAAATACTTTTTTTTATTTTATGTTTTTAACGAATATTTGCCCTTGTTTATGTTCAACCCGTAATCGCACGAGTTCTGACCAGTTTTAAATGTTTACTGCAATGTAAAATATACGTATTACGTACGCCAGGCTGCAATATTGAGAAGCTGTAGTGGGTATTACGATAATTCTTTTACCTCGCATGCAAATAATTAGAGATAATTTAATTGTGCTTAATTTTTACCTTTTTTAAAAAAATTATGAAAAACATTTTATCACAAACATCAACAAAAATTTTTATTCTATTTATTCCCTTATTCTAAAGATATCGTTTTATCGTCTACTGCCATAGACACATGATGAAATATATTTCAAAAAAAAAATGCACAGTAGTGGAAAAATATTTTTTCTAAATAGAATAGTTATTGAACACGAACTCCCGTGCGTTGAACAGTTTAACCCGCGAGAACTCGCTAGTGAGAATTTTTCTCACGATGCCCAATTGCTTTTCTTTTACTTTACATTCGCTTAATATCATTTTTTTTTTTTTTTTTTTTTTTGCTTGGCTTAGTACTTTTATTCACAAAAAGGTAAAATAATTTAAATAACATTTTAAAATTTTAATTAAAATTAAAAATTGTTTAAATAAGAGTCTTAAGAAAAGTACGACGGTGAGAGAAAATCTCATAGAGGGAGTTCTCCCGAGTTAAACAGCTAGTTTCAAGAATAAAAGCCGAGGTCAATGTTTTTGGGCCACCCTGTATAGAGAGTGTTTCTTTTAATCCAAATCCAGTTTTATTCACGATTAAGAAAATCATGTATATTTTATAGGTAGTTTTTTTACGCAAAAAGATATTTCATGCTAAGCTTTGTGTTCGCTGAAACGCATACCATGATTGCCACATTTGCCATTATATCTTATACTATAATGCGAGCAAAAATTGTGTGTGTATGTATGTGTGTGTGTATATATATAAATTTTATCTTAAAAACGGCTCTAACGATTTTGATGAAATTTTGTATTTTACCATTTTCAGGCCTGATAAGACCATTGGGCAAGGTCACGTGTTCGAGAAAATTCGATTAGTGGGACATTTTGGGTCGTAATGGGTCAAGGTCAAGCTAATTATATCTAAAAAACGGCTCAATCGATTTGGACCAAATTTCTCATCCAACCGTGTTTCGACACGCAGAAACATTTGGGCTAGGTCACATGTTCGAGAAACTTCGATTAGTGGGTCATTTTGGGGTCACTATGGGTCAAGCCAATTTTATCTAAAAAACGGCTCTAACGATTTTCACTAAACTCTTTATTCTACTGTTTTAGATTACGAAAAAACTATTGGCCTAAGTCACATGTTCGAGAAAATTCGATTAGTGGGTCATTTTTTGGTCACCGTGATTCAAGCTAAGTTTATCTAGATAGCTCCTTTAACGATTTTGACGAAATTTTGCACCCTACTATTTTCGGGCACGAAAAGATCATTGGGATGGGTCTCGTGTTCGAGAAAATTCGATTAGTGGGTCATTTTGGGTCATAATTTGTCAGGATCAAACTAATTATATCTAGAGAACGGCTCAATCGATTTTCACGAAATTTTGTATTTTAGCACTTTCGGGCATGATAAGGCCATTGGGCTAGGTCACGTGTTAGAGAAAATTCCATTAGTTGGTCATTTTGGGTCGTAATTGGTCCAGGTCGAGCTAAAAATATCTAAAAAACGGCTCAATCGATTTTGAGCAAATTTCACATCCAACCGTGTTTCGACACGAAAAAACTATTCGGTTAGGTCACATGTTCGAGAAATTTCAATTAGTGGGCCATTTTTGGGTCACTATGGGTCAAGCTAAGTTTATCTAGATAACTTCTTTAACGATTTTGACGAAATCTTGCACCCTACTGTTTTCGGGCACGAAAAGACCAATTGGGATGGGTCTCGTGTTTGAGAAAATTCTATTAGTGGGTCATTTTGGGTCATAATGGGTCAGGGTCAAGTTTATTATATCTAGAGAACGGCTCAAACGATTGTGACTAAATTTTGTATCTAACCATTTTGGGGCACGAAAATACCATTGGGATGGGTCTCGTGTTCGAGAAAATTCGATTAGTGGGTCATAATGGGTCAGGGTCAAACTAATTATATCTAGAGATCGGCTCAATAGATTTTGATTAAATTTTGTTTCTAACCATTTTCGGGCACTAAAAGAGCATTGGGATGGATCTCGTGTTCGAGTAAATTCGATTAGTGGATCATTTTGGGTCATAATGGGTCAGGGTCAAGCTAATTATATCTAAAGAACGGCTCAATCGATTTTAACTAAATTTTGTATCTAACCATTTTCGGGCACGAAAGACCCTTGGGATGGGTCACGTGTTCGTGAAAATTCGATTAGTGGGTCATTTTTGGGTCACTGTTTGTCAAGCTATTTTTATCTAAAAAACGGCTCTAACGATTTTCACTAAACTCTATATTCTACAGTTTTGGATTACGAGAAGACCATTGAGCTAAGTCACATGTTCGAGGAAATACGATTAGTGGGTTATTTTTGGGTCACAGTGGGTCAAGCTAAGTTTATCTAGATAACGGCTCTAACGATTTTGACGAAATTTTGCACCCTACTGTTTTCCGGCACGAAAAGACCATTGGGATGGGTCTCGTGTTCGGGAAAATTCGATTAGTGGGTCATTTTTGGTCATAATGGGTCAGGGTCAAGCTAATTATATCTAGAAACGGCTCAATCGATTTTGACTAAATTTTGTATCTAACCATTTTCGGGCACGATAGAACCATTGGGATGGGTAACGTGTTCAAGAAAATTCGATTACTGAGTCATTTTGGGGTCACCGTGGGTCCAGATAAGTTTATCTAGATAACGGCATTACGATTTGACGAAATTCTGTAATCTATCGCTTTCGTGCACAAAAAGACCATTGGGATGGGTCACGAGTTCGAGAAAATTCGATTAGTGGGGCATTATGGGTCAGAATCAAGCTAATTATATCTAAAAAACGGCTGAAGACATTTTTACAAATTTTTTAATATACGGCCGTTTCTGGTCATGAGAAGACCATTGGGCTAAGTCACATGTTCGAGAAAATTCAATTAGTGGGTCATTTTGGGTCCCAATGGGCCAGGTTCAAGCTAACTGAATCTAAAAACATGCTCAAAATATTTTGACCAAATTTTATATTATGTATACCGTTTTGGGGCAAGAGAAGAGAATTGGGCTAAGTCACATGTTCTAGAAAATTCAATTAGTGGGTCATTTTGGGTCACAATTTGTCAGGGTCCAGCTAATTGTGTCTAAAATAAGGCTTAAGCGGTTTTGACTAAATTTTGTATTCTATCGTTTTAGGGCTCGGGAAGACCATTGGGCTGGGTCGCATGTTCAAGAAAATTCGATTAATGGGTCATTTTGGATCACAATGGATCAGGGTCAAGCTAATTGTATTTAAAAAGCGCTTCAAAACATTTTGACATAATTCTGTATAATACTGTTTCCGGGTATGATAAGAGTATTGGGCAGAGTCGCACGTTCAAGAAAATTCAATCAATAGGTCATTTTGGGTCCTAATGGATCAGGATCGAGCTAACTGTATCTAAAAAACCGCTCAAAAGTTTTTGACAAAACTTTGTACTACACCGTTTCTGGACAAGATAAAAGCATTGGGCTGGGTCGCATGCTCACGAAAATTCTATTAGTGGGTCATTTTGGTGATAATGGGTCGGGGTCAAGCTAACGGCATCTCAAAAATTTTCAAATTTTGTTATACCGTTTCACAGTACAAAAAGACTATTGAAATAGCTCACATCTGTCGATGAATTTCGGTTAGTGGTTTTTTGAATCAACGTGGATCAAGCTTATTTTACCTAGAAAACGACTAACGATTTTCACTAAATTTTGTATTCCATCGTTTTCAGGCTCGAGAAGAGCATTGTGATAGGTCGCATGTTCGAAAAAATTCGATTAGTGGGTCATTTTGGGTCACTATGTTTCACGGTCAAGCTAATTGCATCTAAAACAGCAAGAATGATTCAGTGGGAAAAATATATCGAGATAAACAGAAAGCTAATTTTGACCGAGCTTAGCTCGGTCATTCCTGCTAGTCAGTTTTATATCCAAGCATAAAAAAAGCTTAAAATTCAATGATTTTCAATTTCAGGGAAGATATCGATATAAAATATCCAAAACGTATTTATAATAAAACGTAAATATCCAAAACAAATTTCCGAAACGTAAAAAATTGTACCATTTTCAATATTTAAAAAGAGGGGGAGGTGAATATCCAAAATTTTATCTGTTCTGCATTATTGCTTTTAATCAGATAATGGGGATAAAATGACACTTTTGTGCCATATAATTTGTGTTTAAATATTTTGTTCTCTTGGAACTTTCACATATCACCCGCACACGCCCCAAAAAGGGGTTGCTTTATGGTCCTCGTTTAGATGAACTATTAAAGATATAGGCTTGCACATGGTACTACATAAAGAATATATTACATGTTCAAAATATTTTTAATAGAAGGTTTATACACTCTTTGATTCTTAAAATAATATTTTTTGAATTTTATTAACAAAATAAATCTATTTGTTACCGAAACAAAGTAATAAATCGGTCTTAAATTCTAAAAATGCAGATGGCACAAACCTGGCAACCCAAATTTAGTTTGAATTTAGTCATATGTAATAGTATGTTATTTCTTTGATTATGTGCCAAAACTAGCTGCTGTTGTATATTTAATCTCAATACAATTTACAAAAGTTTTTCTTCCTGGTAGATTTCTCTTGCAAATATCACTGTATAAATGTTTTACAGAGATTAATTTTCAAGAAATGGTACATTTAGAATAAAAATTGTTCCACTCAGACATTCCATTCAGATAGATCATATGTCTATCCGTAATGAAAGTGCTATAAGGAAAAGTATCGTCCAAACGGATTGTTACAAGTAGCCTTGAGTACACCACAAAAATAATTTTTGAGTAAAATGGCATTTAAGATTAAAAATTTCGACAAGAACAGATTAAACATTAAACATTACGAAATTCGACATATTATGTTCGACAAAATACTCCCGGAGCACATTTCATTTGCATGTTCTACAGCCTTGTTTGTTTTACACTCTTCTTGGTTTTTCAAGCTGCTATGGTTGCTGGTCAAAAATCGTCATTTTTTCGTTTTCCCCTATCATTAATTTTTTGTAGCCAGCCTGAATTAGGTATATTTATTATATGAGGATCCCATATTGTACATATATTGGAAGTTGGTTTTCAAGCTGCTGTGCTTGCTGGTCAAAAATCAGCATTTTTTTTCATGTTCCACTATCATTAATTTCTTAAAGCCAAGCAGAATTTGATATATTTATTATACGAGGATCCGGTATTGTACATATATTGGAAGTTGGTTTTTCAAGCTGCTTTCTTGCGGTCAAAAATCGTCATTTTTTAACGTTCCCCTATCATTAATTTCTTGTAACCAACCAGAATTACGTATATTTACTATATGGGACTCCCACATTGTACAAATATTGTAAAGAATTCTAATGAAACATCAATATTGATCAAATGGTGAATTTTCGCAGAAATAAAACCTGCTGATATTTCACTACAATAAAAATTATTGACTTTACACTAAAAATATTTGTAAAGAAACTGAGCAATATAAAAATATTGATTTTACAATATTGGAATATTAGAAAGGAAATGGTATTACTTTTCAAGAGAATATTGTTCCAGTATTTCAAAAATGTAAGTAACCAAAATTAAGACAAAATTTCATGCGACTACTTTCAAAGTTAAGCAGGATCGTAGCTGTAGTACAGCAGTATATAAATAATATTAGCCCAATAATCTTTTGATACACGGGATATATGTGTAAACATTAAAATTTTACATAACTTTACACGTAAATTTATAATCAGATTTTCAGACAAAATAGTATGTTATTGTAGTATTTATATTTAGAAAAAATACCATACTATATTATAACAAATATATATATATATCTTATACTATAATGCGAGCAAAAATTGTGTGTGTATGTATGTGTGTGTGTGCGTGTGTATGTAAATTTTATCTTGAGAACGGCTCTAACGATTTTGTTTAAATTTTGCACCCTACCGTTTTCGAGCACGAAAAGACCATTGGGTTGGGTCTCGTGTTCCAGAAAATTCGATTAGTGTGTGATTTTGGGTCATAAGGGGTCAGGGTCAAGCTAATTATATCTAAAGAACGGCTCAATCGATTTTGACCAAATTTTGTATCCAACCGTTTTCGGGCACGAGAAGACTATTGGGCTAGGTCACGTGTTCGAGAAATTTCGATTTGTGGGTCATTTTTGGGTCACTGTGGGTCAAGTCAATTTTATCTAAAAAACGGCTCTAACGATTTTCACTAAACTCTTTATTCTACTGTTTTGGATTACGAGAAAACTATTGGGCTAAGTCACATGTTCGAAAAATTCGATTAGTGGGTCATTTTTGGGTCACCGTGGTTCAAGCTAAGTTTATCTAGATAGCTTCTTTAACGATTTTGATGAAATTTTGCACCCTACTATTTTCGGGCACGAAAAGATCATTGGGATGGGTCTCGTGTTCGAGAAAATTAGATTAGTGGGTCATTTTGGGTCATAATTTGTCAGGATCACACTAATTATATCTAGAGAACGGGTCAATCGATTTTGACGAAAGTTTGTATTTTAGCATTTTCGGGCATGATAAGACCATTGGGCTAGGTCACGTGTTCTAGAAAATTCCATTAGTCGGTCATTTTGGGTAGTAATGGGTCAAGGTCAAGCTAAAAATATCTAAAAAACGGCTCAATCGATTTTGACCAAATTTCACATCCAACCGTGTTTCGACACGAAGAAACTATTCGGTTAGGTCACATGTTCGAGAAACTTCGATTAGTGTGTCATTTTTGGGTGACTATGGATCAAGCTAAGTTTATCTAGATAACTTCTTTAACGATTTTGACGAAATTTTGCACTCTACTGTTTTCGGGCACGAAAAGAACCATTGGGATGAGTCTCGTGTTCGAGAAAATTCTATTAGTGGGTCATTTTGGGTCATAATGGGTCAGGGTCAAGTTTATCACACCTAGAGAACGGCTCAAACGATTGTGACTAAATTTTGTATCTAACCATTTTTGGGCACGAAAATACCATTGGGATGGGTCTCGTGTTCGAGTAAATTCGATTAGTGGATCATTTTGGGTCATAATGGGTCAGGACCAAGGTAATTATATCTAATCGATTTTAACTAAATTTTGTATCTAACCATTTTCGGGCACGAAAGACCCTTGGGATGGGTCACGTGTTCGAGAAAATTCGATTAGTGGGTCATTTTTGGGTCACTGTGGGTCAAGCTATTTTTATCTAAAAAACGGCTCTAACGATTTTCACTAAACTCTATATTCTACAGTTTTGGATTAAGAGAAGACCATTGAGCTAAGTCACATGTTCGAGGAAATACGATTAGTGGGTTTTTTTTTGGAGTCTTAGTGGGTCAAGCTAAGTTTATCTAGATAACGGCTCTAACGATTTTGACGAAATTTTGCACCCTATTGTCTTCGGGCACGAAAAGACCATTGGGATGGGTCTCGTGTTCGAGAAAATTCGATTAGTGGATCAGTTTTGGTCATAATGGGTCAGGGTCAAACTAATTATGTCTAGAGAACGGCTCAATCGATTTTGACGAAATTTTGTATTTTAGCATTTTACAAAATTGCTACTGTTTTCGGGCACGAAAAGACCATTGTGATGGGTCTCGTGTTCGAGAAAATTCGATTAGTGGATCAGTTTTGGTCATAATGGGTCAGGGTCAAGCTAATTATATCTAGAGAACGGCTCAATTGAATTTGACTAAATTTTGTATCTAACCATTTTCGGGCACGATAAAACCATTGGAATGGGTAGCGTGTTCAAGAAAATTCGATTAGTGAGTCATTTTTAGGTCACCGTGGGTCCAGCTAAGTTTATCTAGATAACGGTCCTACGATTTGACGAAATTCTGTAATCTATCGTTTTCATGCACAAAAAGACCATTGGGATGGGTTACGAGTTCGAGAAAATTCGATTAGTGGGGCATTATGGGTCAGGATCAAGCTAATTATATCTAAAAAACGGCTGAAGACATTTTCACAAAATTTTTAATATACGGCCGTTTCCGGTCATGAGAGGACCATTGGGCTAAGTTACATGTTCGAGAAAATTCAATTAGTGGGTCATTTTGGGTCACAATGGTCCAGGTTCAAGCTAACTGAATCTGAAAACATGCTCAAAATATTTTGACCAAATTTTATATTATGTATACCGTTTTCGGGCATGAGAAGAGAATTGAGCTAAGTCACATGTTCTAGAAAATTCAATTAGTGGGTCATTTTGGGTCACAATTTGTCAGGGTCCAGCTAATTGTATCTAAAAAACGACTTAAACGGTTTTGACTAAATTTTGTATTCTATCCTTTTCGGGCTCGGGAAGACCATTGGGCTAGGTCGCATGTTCAAGAAAATTCGATTAATGGGTCATTTTGAATCACAATGGATCAGGGTCAAGCTAATTGTATTTAAAAAGCGCTTCAAAACATTTTGACATAATTTTGTATAATACTGTTTCCGGGCATGATAAGAGTATTGGGCAGAGTCGCACGTTCAAGAAAATACAATCAATAGGTCATTTTGGGTCCTAATGGATCAGGATCAAGCTAACTGTATCTAAAAAACTTCTCAAAAGATTTTGACAAAACTTTGTACTACACCGTTTCTGGACAAGATAAAACCAGACAACAACAAGATTGGGTTGGGTCGCATGCTCACGAAAATTCTATTAGTGGGTCATTTTGGTGATAATGGGTCGGGGTCAAGCTAACGGCATCTCAAAAAGGTTCAAATTTTGTTATACCGTTTCACAGTACAAAAATACCATTGAAATAGCTCACATCTGTCGATGAATTTCGGTTAGTGGTTTTTTGAATCAACGTGGATCAAGCTTATTTTACCTAGAAAACGACTAACGATTTTCACTAAATTTTGTATTCCATCGTTTTCAGGCTCGAGCATTGTGATAGGTCGCATGTTCGAAAAAATTCGATTAGTGGGTCATTTTGGGTCACTATGTTTCACGGTCAAGCTAATTGCATCTAAAACAGCAAGAATGATTCAGTGGGGAAAATATATCGAGATAAACAGAAAGCTAATTTTGACCGAGCTTAGCTCGGTCATTCCTGCTAGTATGTATATATATACCTATAATATAAATATTAATACTAGTAATCTTTAAAATTTGAAACTGAAGTAAATTGATCTAAAAAAACTTTTATAAAAGGTGGAATTTTCAAATTTAGAAATAATGAAAACAATATTTCTTTCAATACATTTAAAAACAAATGCTAGCAAATGCAAAAAACAAAGTAAATATAATGACATATCATTTAAAATAATGACATTGTTTCACAATGCTTTTCATGAAGGATGATATATATATTGAATTATTGATACTATATTCCTTCTTTCTCAGTTCTGTTACATTTGATTCAGTCTGTCTGGCTACAGAAAATATAAATCTTTTTATTTCATTATTTAATCCAACTGAAAGTTCTCCTATTTTAGAAAGCTTCAGATATACGTTTTGAATTTGAAAATAAAACATTTTTGAAAAAATCATTTCTTATTTTAATTTTGATCAATATTTTTAATGGAGAAAATAAATTAAATATTTTCAGGGCATATAGTACTTTTCTAACTTTAAAATTAACGAAAAAAATAATTTCGAGAGATATTATTTATTAAACTTTCTGATTGTGAAGAGTTTTACTGAAATTAGTTTTAAATTAATAATAGTATTGTGATTTCTAGTGATTAGCATGGAAAAACTTTGAATTTGCTTATTTTTATATGTGTGGGGTTTTTTTCGAATTTAATGTGAGATTATTTAATTGTTTTAAATTAAATATGTAGAATACGTAAACAAATGTCTAAAATTGAAAACACAAAGAAGCGCGTACTATTTCGAAAATTTAATTTTTTTTATATTGAAGTTTTGTAGACCGATACCGTATATTTACAAAGAGCCAATGACCTATACTAATTTGAAAAAATATATATAGGGGAGAGTAGCTGAATTTGGACCACTTCACTTATTTTCAGGTGTAACTCGCTTAATTTTTGGAATATCTGCAAAATTAAATCGCAAAATTAAAATAATTATCGGGGTCAATCTATTCATCTACTAACTAAACAAATCTTTAGATTAATTTCTTTTTGAAAATCTTAAATTTTATTTTAATTTGAAAAATTTGTCAAAAGTGGTCCAAATTCAGCAACTGGTCGCCTAATTTGGACCCCCAGTCTCCTAAATTGGACCAAATAATATCAGGTTGCTTTAATGACCAGGGAAAGGCCATTTATTATCATTTTATTAAAAGCAAAGTTTACGATTAATGAAACAATCAAACTAAATAACAGCAATGAAATATAATGAAATCAAAATATCTGAAAAAAGAGTAATTGTTTTAAATCAAAATGTGTTCAAAATATAAATCAAAGTTATCCGTGATAAAGAATAGAAATTATGGAACTAATTGTCAGTTACTTTAATATCATGTAAGGAGTAATGCAAAGCTTACACATGAAACCGTATTTGGCACTGAATCATTTCTACTATTTTATTTTTCTTACAAATTAGGCAAAGCCAATCATCACTGTCTAGATTTTTCTTTTTAGATTCTGAATTATTACTTTTTTTTGTAACAGAGATTTTCTTTACATTATTTTTGTAGTTCTTCCTTTCCATCATTTTCTTGCTAAATGCATTACGTCTATTTCTTTTAAATTTGATGTTCCAATAGCTTTGTGCTTCCTTTTTGTCTTTTTTTTTCACTTCAAGGTTTAGTGTATCTGGCAAAGATGTTAACAGAACTGTTTTTGGCTGCCGCTGTACTTTGATTTAACTGAATTTAGCAAGAGAGTTAATATTTCTAATGATTTGTTGGCTTTTGAGGAGGCTTTTTAGCTACAGCCTTTTTGCAGGTCAATTTTTTCACAACTTACTCTCACCTTTTTGTTTCCTATCTCTTTAACAGCTTTTCCTATCACGGGAGTTTGTCTTCCAAACAGATCGCCTGTGTCTTTTTCAACATTTTCAACATTATATTAAAAAAGTGTTTAAAAATATCCTCTATTGAAAAATACGCTATGATTAATAAAACACAAACATTATGTCTTCAAACAGTGTTGAATTCAGCACCCCCCCCTCCCCCCCCCAGAGCCTTGAAATAACCAGTACCCCCTGAAAGTTTGAGATTTTATTCGTCTTGATGGCAAAAAAGTATAACTCCACCCTCCAGAACTGTAAAAAGTCTTCAATCACAAATATCCTCCAGGAGGAAAATGTTTGAATTCAACTATGTAAACCAAATACCCCGTAGGAATAAGGATTTCAAAGAAAATAAATACAAATACATACAAGATAAAAGAAATTGCAAACAAAATTTATTGCATAAACATATTTAAAATATTTTTATATTTATAGAGGCCTAAAATGTATAAAATAATTAATCCTGATATATATATATATATATATATATATAAAACCTGTCATGGAGATAGTAATCTATTATAAAATATTTAAAAAAATGTAAAAAATAGTGTGCAAAATGTACCGTCTTCGAAATTAATTACTTACTTTTCAAATTTATGATCGCATATCTAGTCCAATTTAAGCAACTGAAATTGGCCCAATTACGGCAACTGCGCCATTTTTGAAAACAGATAATCTCAAGACTAAGAACAAAGACGAAATCAAACAAATCCGCGGGAAAAATATGCGCAATAAACCAATGAATTCATATATGTATATGAAAATGTAACAACTTACCTTAGTTTTAAAGTATTCACTTACGTTTAGTAGGAAAAAATTAGATCAAAACAGCTAACTTTAGATTTTTTAAAATTGTCTGAAAACAGCACGTGGTAGGCGGTTGCTTCTTGTAATATTGCGTGAAGTCATTGTGATGAGTACTATTTCAGCTGTAGATGGCGTCTTATCCTCTAATTAACGGCCGAATGGCAACGGTCCAATTAAAGCGGCGGTCCAAATATGGCTACTCTCCCCTATTCGTAGCACGTAGAAACCTAGAAATTGGATATGGGATGGACGAAGAATATTTAAAATGCTCCTGAAATTCAGATTTTCAATAGGTTTTTTCGATCGTTTTTTATATTTTATTGAAAGAAAAAATTCGCGTATTTCCTCGATTTTCTAAGTTTGCCAACGATTTTGAAAGGCGAGCAATCAAATTCAATCTTGTAACTCAATATAGGGAATTTCGTCCTTTTTCAATGCAGTTTATTTTGAATTTTTTCTGGTATTTTTTAATTTTGCTAGATTTTTTAAAAAGTCCCCACTTCGCCAAAAATGAAGATTTTTTATCAGATGATATTTATATGATACGTTAGGTATCCAATATTATATTTTACATCGCCGCATTAGGAAACTCAGGGGAATTTTTTAAAAAATCATAAAGTATTAACATCCTACATTTATAAAATAATTTGAAGTTCCGTCCTCGATTGTAAACCCAGAGAGCCCCTTTCTTGATCAAGGCACCTTAGGCGCCACTCAAAGAGTCAATGAAACCTGTTGGATTACCGTACAGCAGAATAAATTTCAAAATGTCTACTCACTTCCTTGTCTACTCACGGCCCCTTAAACCATCATTTTGCCGTTTTTAAGCATAATTTGAAAACTACTTGGAAGAAAAATGTGAAATTTTGGTTTTCCATAAAGCCGGACTAAATAAATCTAAATCCATCAAAAAACTTGTAGGCTGCAATTCATAATTTTTTCGATTATTAATTTCATAATTCATAATTCATATCATAAAATTATAAAAATGTATATTAGTAGTGGTATATTAGTATTATTGCTACAAAAAAAAATTAGCACATTAGGAGCATAGTTTCAGGAGATATAAATAAAAAAATGAAAATATATTAGATGTAAATTTCCAACTGGGCGAAAAATGTCCGGACCAGGATAGGGACCCGGGACCCCCTGGCTGAAGCCGCCAGTGCTGTGCCATCTGAACTATCCCGGACGATTCTGGTCGAACCCTTTCACCCAGCTAACCTTGATGATTACAGCATCTGGTCTGAAACCTGGTTCAGCTCAACAGAATAAATCTTAGGTAATGGAACTCCAGAAATCGCTGGATACGAAATTACACTAGATTAATTTTAACACAATTATTCTAATTGGTAAACAAATCATATTAGATGTAAATTTCCAACTGGGCGAAAAATGTATCCTGGTCCGGACATTTTTCGCCCAGTTGGAATTTTACATCTAATATGATTTGTTTACCAATTAGAATAATTGTGTTAAAATTAATCTAATGAAAATATAATTTAACATTAGAAGCACTAAATTTTGAATGTTTATCATTCAAAAACTTATGATCCAAATGACTTGAAATTTGGTGTCTAGGCATAGTTGGAACCGAAGATTTGAAATATCTCTTTAAAATTGGGTATTACCATTGAAAAAAATGAAGTTTGGATTCGCTTTAATATGTAGATGATCCCCTAAGCTAATTTTATACACATCATTTAAAAGTAGACTTTATTTCCATTCGTTCGGTACCAGAAACTTTCGTCTACGATGATTTGTTGAGGCGTTAGTAGGGGGTGTTTACTTTTCCAGGACTGTACTGTGCAAAAGCACTCTTTTAACTCCACTTTGCCCGGCTACATGGCAACAGTAGTTCTAGGTTTGTTATTTTAGCAAGGAAGGAGGCCATCTTAAAATAAATGGCTTCACTTAAAATAAATGGCCATTAGGGTGGAGCGAAAAAAAATTAATTTTTTTTAAAATCAAAAACGGGTAGGTGCCAAAAGTTGCCTTTATACGTGTACATCAACTGCGTGCAATATTACCGCTGAAAAAAAAATGGCTTGAGTCTGCGCTTTTGGTCCAAAAGTCGAAATTTTGGGTAAAATTTGACATTTTTTCAAAAAAATTAATTTCCTATAGAGCTGACTGTTATTCAAAAGTGTTATTTAAACCTTTATTATTAATGGCTTAACATATTTAAACGATAAAACGATATCTTTGTTCTGCATAATGGGAGAAAATCTGACAACTTTTGGTAAAAAAAGGCGTTTCCACTCTGTTGTGTCATACAACTAATTGTTGTTCGGAATATGCTTTGAAATCTACCCAGGAGGTATCACGTGGAGGTGGATGCATTTTATGACGCAACAGTGTGTAGCTCGAGCACCCTTCCATTTTAGTACAATGTTTTATTTATATATTGAATTGTGATTTTTTATCAAAGAATGGCATACGTTTTCTATGTATCAACCTAGTCCATCTCTTCTCTGTATCCACAGACGTTGGGTGATGCTGCTGTGACACTCCTTCACGTATATTTCTACTGCTTGTGTATGATAATGCAAACAGAATTTCTGCCCTCTAGTATTTTCACCAAAATTGCAGCCAGTTACTGCATAGTGATTGAGGGTTCTGTTCCAATAACATTTTACAACATTTTGGTACTTCTTAGTATCTTTGAGTATGCCATCATTTACTCTACCTCTTGCATTTTTTATATGCTGATAAGCTTGTTGTTTAATGTGATGGCAATCGTCATCAAAATTGTAATAAGAATTTGCTCTCGATGTGAAAAGCTACCATTGTCCTAAATATATATATTTTTTAGTATTTGTTTTTTGCTGTTTTCTGTGATGTTTAGTAGCCGAGTATTTTTCCCATAAATTTTCAGATCAACTTTTTAGATGCGGATTATATTTGGTGTAAACCATCCTGAGGCATAAACTTGGATTACACACCTTGTGAGCGAACCAGACTCTGATGATAGATCAGTGCATATATAATGGCGAATAATTTTATGCGCCTTTGTGAGCGATCTTGCGTAGGACAAGTTTCTTGGGTCCCTATTCGCTAGTTCTTCTGAGCAATATCTTGATGAAATAACTTTGCAAATGTCTAGCAGGTATGTTCTGAGTACACTTTTCTCGATTTCAGGAAATAATGTTTGAAAATTACTCTCTATGGCTTCAAAAATTTAAATTAGAAGGGAATAAGCACGTGGACAAAGATTTTCCTATTGGTCCGGCGAATCACTGTGGGTTAGAATATAATTTTTGCCAACGACCTTGTCTAATAAATGATGCAGAGGAAATTCGCTGGACTTGGAGGTGGCATATGATCAATTGTAATGGTTCATTCTACACATGTCACTCGCAGAATGGATGACAACGACTAGCAGAATTATCCGCCTTCGATGGGCACTCACTGCCTATCAGAGTCTCTACGTTCACTCAAAAAGTACTATGTTATCCAACTTTGGCCCCAGGATAGTTTACAATCAAATGTAATCCACAGTTAAAGAAGGGATCTAAAAACTCATGGGAAATTACTCGGCTACTAAACAACACACAAAACGGAATAAAACAAATACTAAAAAAAAAGGTTATTTAGGACAATGGTTGCTTTACATACGCAAAGGAAATTCTTATTTCAATGCTTTCTGACGATTGCCATCATATTAAACAGCTAGCTGCTCAGCACATAATAGTTGAAAGATGAGAGTAAATGATGGCATACGCAAATCTGAAATATCGACAATACACCTTGAAGCGGATAATTATATAAATCTAATTCATTGGAAAAGTGTTGTGGTAACAGAACCACTAATCAATATGCATTTATCGGGTGCAATCTTGGTGACGATAATAGACGGCTGAATAGATTACATTATTATCATCCGCACTGAATTACACTGTTTGTTTTCTCCTACACAAACAGTAGAAAAATACGTAAAGGAGATCACAGCAGCAGCATCCAAAGTCTGTGGATTCCAAGAAGAGATGTTCTAGGTTGATAAATAGAAAACTCATGCCAGTCTTTGATAAAAAATCACAATTCGGTGTATAAATAAAACATTGAGTTCAGATGGTAGGGTGGTCGAGCTAATCACTGTTGTGACATGAAATGCGGTCACCTCCACGTGGTACCTCTTAGGTAGTTTTGAAAGCAACTAGGTAAGAGCTGCATTCTAAACAACAATTAGTTGTATGACACAACAGAGTGGCAACGCCTTTTTTCACCAAAAGTTGTCAGTTTTGTTCCAGTTATATAGAGCAAAGATATCGTTTTATCGTTTAAATATGTTAAGTCATTAATAAATAAAGGTTTAAATAACACTTTTAACTAATAACCATCTCGATAGATCTTTTTTTAATTTTTTGAAAAACTGTCAAATTTTACCCAAAATTTCGAATTTTGGACCAAAAGCGCAGATTCAAGCCATTTTTTTTTCAGCGGTAATATTGCACGCAGATGATGTACTAGTATAAAGGCAACTTTTGCCACCTACCCGTTTTTGATTTTAAAAAATTAATTTTTTTCGCTTTACCTTAATGGCCATGGTAATAATTCACTTAAAATAAATGCCTGCTTCTAAAAACGTGTCCCTGGAGGTGACAGTGGGAGTTGACGGATTTTTAAACTTCAGAAATTTCTAGTACGTGGTACATTTTAAATATTAAAAGAAAATCGAAAAAAAAAAAACTTCGTTATTTCCTGAAAACTTAAGTTTCATGTTGTTAACATGTAAAAAAAAAAAAAAAAAAAAAGAGAGAGATATTTGATAAATGCAATAAAAATTAGACGTTTCTGAATAACGTTAGAATTAGTCAGAATTAGACGTTTCTAATTCTGAATAACGTATCAGTATATACAACATTAAATAAACACAAACAACCATAAAAAGAACCGAGGTCAATCAGTTATAGTTATGAGCAAAACAGTACTTTCATGTGGAATCGGCGCTGCTTTGTTCATAGGCGATTCAGTCAATTTTGTGAATCGCCCCTGTAGAAGGATACGGCCGTTTTGAATGTTGCAAATGTAAATGTTGTAATCCTGTGAGCGAAGCAGCCCCAATTCCACCTGAATATACTGTTTCACTGTCATTATAACTGTAAATGATTGACTTCGGTTCTTTTTGTGATTGTTTGTATATCTTTAATGTTGTAAACTGGTGAAAGATTAAGAATAGAATGTAAAACAAGGAATTTTTCTTGTATTTTCATTGTAATTTAGCACTTGAGTATTTTATGAAATGTCTGAAATTTTTGTTCAATATTAACGTATTAATCCAGACATAATATGTTTGGGTTTTTAAAACGAATATGACATTATACACCCTCTTATATCTTATAAATATCATCCGGCTTTAAAACGTATGTTCTCAGGAAATTATGAAGATTTTTTTCGATTTTCTTTTAAAATTTTAAAATGTACCACCGAAAAATTATGGAATGGTGCGATAACTTTACGTAATTTCTAGTTTTTAGTATTTTAATTAAACATACTTTCTAAATGATACGCAAAAATATACCTCATTAATTTTTATTTTAAAATATATAATTGGTACAAAAATACATACGCGTAAAGTATCAAATTCTATAAAATTTTCTTTAATATTTAATACTAATGATTTTAATAACTTTTAATGTCATATTTTATTCATGATATGCATTATGAAGCTCCTTTGATGAATACACATTTTTAAAGTATCATTTTGTCTTTTTTTTCATTATTATCGAAACTAATATAATTTAAAATTTTTATTGCTTATTCCCCCTTTTCGATATATTTTCCTCCTCTCATCTACAACGTAATGAAACTGAGATACTTATTTTCACTTTGATGTGGAATATCTAATATTTATCCGGGTAAAATCTTTAAAGAAATAGGGCTAAAAAGGGTTTTTTTACCTTAATGACTTTTAATAAGGTTTAAAAGTTAATTACCGTGAATATTTTCTGTAACATATATATATGAAAATTGTTTAAAAAGGAAGATATTTAAATGACTGTCTGCGTAAGATAGCGATGCATGTTTGTGACGAAATTATAGGAAAATAAATTACTTTCGATAGGTCATAGTTACATTTTTAAAAAAAATCGTAAATGGATGTCATTAAATTAAAGAATGAATTTTTTTAACAGATATCAGACTCTGTATTTTTTATTTATATTTTCTTGGTTTTGCTGTTTAAAATATTTCAATTTGTATTTGAATTATTTAAAATACAGGGTGTACATAAATGAATATCCCCACTTTACAGGGCTATTAACCCTTTATCTACTGACAGTACTTATAAGTACCACTCACTTTAATCTTTCATCCCTTAGTGAATATTACTAATATTCTAATGGTACTTTGCAAAAAGACTCTTTGAACTCCACTTTATCCGGATACATGGCAGCAGTAGTTCTAGGTTTGTTATTTTACCCAGGAATTAGGCTATATTTGACACAGACGATGGGTTTGTTGCCGACATTTTGTACAGATTGTCACGCTCGTCTTTTTACTGCTGCAAACGCAGTAAAGGATATAAGAAAAGTGTTGGATTTTTTTAATGTGTTCATTATGATCTTAGAATACAGCTTGACAAGATATTTTAGGTGAGCGGAGTATGATGTATTTGATTTAACAGTTGAATTAATCGGTGGTACTTATAAGTACCGTCAGTGCACTGGGTGTTGGAGAAAAACATTTTGTTTACTTTTCGTCTGTGTAGTTATCCATCGTTTTCATCTGCTTTAAGATGTAGTTACTAAAATGTAGTGTAGTAATGATTTCCCTGGTATTTCTTTTCTGTTTTATTGTTATTTAATTGTAGGAAATTGAAAAAGTTGTGGCACCGGCTCGTTTTTGCTATGCTAGAAATGGCATATGTAAATTCATATATTGCATATGTTGTCCCTGGAATATAGACGTCGCATAACTAAAGGACTGCTAACAAGATTAAAACCTAAAAAAAAAAAAAAAAAAAAAAAAAAAAAAAAAAAAAAAAAAAAAAAAAATTAACACTTACAGGGGCAAAGCATTTTCAATTCTAAAGTGTTGAAATAAATGATTGGTACCCGAATTTGCCAAACGATTTATTTGTAAATAAAAAAAAGCTTATATTTTACATACTTAATAAATCGAAAATATTTTCTGGTGCAATTTGAGATACCTTGTGGGTTTTCCGTTACGATATTTTAGTTATAATGTACTGACGGTACGTTAAAGTACCACTTTAATTAATTATCTCTAAATAATTACATTTCTCACGGGTGAGTATTTTTTTTTAATGTTTATCCTTTAATTTTCATTGTAGTAACTGAAAAAAAAATATTACATGAAAAAAAAAATGCAGTCGATCATAATGCAGTAGATAAAGGGTTAAAAGGAAATAAAACAAAGTACAACATTGTTGAGCATCAGAAATAAAAAATAACAGTTGAAAGTTTAAATTCAATACAGTTATAAGTGTTCAATGTGAACTCCTCCAGAAATACGAACGATATCGAGACGTTACGATAACTCATCCCACACTTTTCCATCCAGCATACCTGGTGTGACTTTTTGAATGGCTGCAGATATGCGTGTCCTAAGTTCGTCAACGTCTGTTGGAAGCGGTTACAAACACCAAATCTTTGATATGCCCCCCCACACACACACACACACATACACAAAAAAAAAAAAATTGCTGAGAACAGTGTTGGATGAGCTATCGTTCCGACACCATATCACTCGTGTTTCTGGAAGGCTCACATTTAACACTTATAACTATGCCGAATTTAAACTTTCAACCACTGTTTTTTATTTCCGATGAACAACAAGGTTTTACTTTTTTTTCGTTTTCGTTTAATAACTCTGTAAAATGGGAATATTCATTTAGTGTACACCCTGCATAATCGTTGCTATTTAAGAACCAGTTGGCATACTTTGGTAAGTATGGTTTGGCGCATAATTGACTCCACTGATTTTCTAACTCGTAAATTTATATAACCGTAAGGAATATTTGGCGAATTATCTCTAACGGACGGCTAGCGGAGAGTTTTCTTAAAATTAATTCATTAATTTATAATTAGTTTCTAAAATTATAATATTGTCATCGGAAACACATCTATGTATATAATATTTATAGTTATAGTATGCGAAGAAGGGAATGAAAAATCGATTATAAAAGGCCTTCTTTACAGGGAAAAAAAAAATTCTAGTTCGAGTTACATAACAGATAATAATATCCATGAATAGACTTCATTTATTAGACGAAAAATTAATAAAACAAAATCTTCTGTGCCAGAGATCGGCGGCGGCAATTTCTCTGAGACTTTTAAATATATGTGTGTTTCATAGTTTGCTCTACGGTGCATGCATAAATAGGAAATAAAGAAAAAACACAGCGATTTGACGCAAATTGGCACCCATGGCTATAAGCAAATGTTTCATAAACAACATATCATTTCAAATGAAAATCAAATTTCAAAGTACAAAGTAATTGCTTAAAAGGCGCAAAGGCCAACATAGTGAAAAAGATTCCTAGCCAGGACTCGAACCCGGGCCATCAGTATAGCGCACTGACGTTCTACCGACTAAACTACTTGGAACGATACCCAGCACGGAAAATTTCTCACTATTATATGTTGGCAAGGCTACAAACGCAGCACAAGATGGAATATTCAACGTGAGCCACCGAACTGTGGCAAACACGGAACATAATTAAATCCATGTATTAATATAGTTTCTATCGATGCTGGATTTAATTATGTTCCGTGTTTGCCCCAGTTCGGTGGCTCACGTTGAATATTCCATCTTGTGCTGCGTTTGTAGCCTTGCCAACATATAATAGTGAGAAATTTTCCGTGCTGGGTATCGTTCCAAGTGGTTTAGTCGGTAGAACATCAGTGCGCTATGCTGATGGCCCGGGTTTGAGTCCCGGCTTGGAATCTTTTTCACTATGCGCCTTTTAAGCAATTACTTTGTACTTTGAAAATTGATTTTCATTTGAAATATAGTATGCAAGGCGAATGTTTCCCTCTGGAATATTTTCCATGTATTAACATATCATTCATATTGAGAACTACAATTGAATACACCTGATGTCAAGATATACAGGGTGGTCATAACAAAACTTCCCCGATATATTCACCCTTAGCTGCCTAACCGCTCAACCAATCGAAAAGGGAATTTTAGATATACTTATTTGGAGGTATGCGCTCGAGATCGTAATGATTGAAAACAATGGAGCTCTCACGGTTACGGTTACAGGGAAAACATTTCGAAATTTTTCAATAGCAACACCCATTTTTCGCCTGCGCAAATTCATCAGCGCATTGAAAAACCATAAATGACGTTGGAAGGATACACGTACGAAGAAAATTGCGGGCATAAAACACTTGCAAAAGAGACCATTGCGAGGAGCGAAGGGAATGGCTACAAGACATGTTTTCCAGTAGACGATTTTTTTTCTCACTTGTGAACTCAGTAATGTTGTAAGATTTGTTTTAAAATGTTTTTGAGTTGTGTTTGTGTACAGATAGTGAAAATAAAAATGTAATCATTTGTTTTAGTGTTTTGAATATTACGTTATAGGAACTGATTAGGATTGAGTGCCACGATATTACACCTTCAATTTTAGCCATACGGGTATCGTTCCAACGCCATATATGGTTTTTCAATGCGCTGAGGAATTTGCGCAGGAAAAAAAGGTTTTCCCATTCGAAAATTTCGATATTTTTTCACTGTAACCGTAACCGTGAGAGTTCTATTGTTCTAAATCATCACGATCTCGAGCGCATACCTTCAAATGATTAATATAAAATTTCATTTCGATTGGTTGAGCGGTTAGGTCGCTAGGGTTACATATATCGGGTAAGTTTTTTATGACCAGACCCTGTATGTGAAGTACATCTTCTTAGTTTAAACATAATTGACGATTTGTTTTAGTCTAACTTATCGTCTTTATTTAAAATTAAATTTTTCATTTCGTCAAATGTACAAATATTTATTATAAACAAAAATCAAATTTAATTTTTCTAAATTAATGAAGAAAATGTTCAGGTTGGGAGTCAATCCCAGGGCTTTTCGATTAAGTTGGCAACACTCTATCAACTAAGCTATCCAGGAAAACACCTATTCATTTAGACAATCTTTTCACAATAGCATCTATTTGCAATATATGGTTCAGCGCAACAGACTCAGATAATAATTAAATAACGCATACATTATGATACTATACATTATTTTAACTCAATGAAACTGACTGATAAGGAAATAACACAAGTTGCATTTTTTTTCAACCGAAAAAAAATGTGATGATACCAACCAATTGAAACTATCTCAAGTATTCTAATTTCAAATATAATACTTTTTTTAAAAGTAGTTTTATTTCAAGTTATTTGTCAAAAAGTAACTTCGAAATATCTTATTAACGGAAGTAATTAACCAAAATATTTATCTCAAGTATTCTAATTTTAAATATAATACTTTTTAGGGTTCCGTACTCAAAAAGTAAAAATGGAACCATTATAAGATCACTCCTTTGTCTGTCTGTCACACTCATTTTACTCGTAAACTATAGAACGTGGAAAGTTCAAATTTGGGGAAGTAATAAAGACTATTCACCCACATATTTTCAGATTATTAAACATTTAGGAATATATTTAGTAAAAATGTAGAGGAGCTAATTAGGCTACTTGAAAAAAAAAATCTTTTCTATGTATATCGTGTGGGATATCGTGTGGAAGCTTTCGTAACGCTGAACTCAAAAATACATTCCTTTTAATTTTAGATATTACATTTTCAAAGATATTGTAGAAAATGTAGCGCAAAAATATGCCCCCCCCCCCATCTAATTCCGAATCTATTGAAACTAAAATTATGAAAAAATTAGAGGCAGTAGACATTAATTTAAACCTTGAAGGACAATTATAGCGATTAACCTAAGCCACACAGCTTTTGAGAATATCGCATTTTTCTGTTGCACACAAATTTCGATTTACGGACATTCAGAAGAAGTATTGATCAGCGCCGGAGGTACCTATCGTAGCAGAAGCATAAAAACATTATTGATAATGATTTTCGAAAAATATTGTCCGTAATTAGCCGAGATATTCATCCTTAAAGATACGGACAGTTTGGACATGCATAATGACATGGGTAGCGTACTCTATGCCTAGTTAACAACTTTTAATGATACATATGACTAATGTAATGTCTTGTAGCAATATAAAAGCAATAAATGTCAAATTGTTAAAAACAGACTAATTTAAGGAGTCTCAGAACTCTTAAAATTGGAAAAAAAAAATTTAAAAATGGCCATTTTCAACATTTAATGTCTTCAAATGTATATGATTTTAAAATAAAATTTTTATTGGGATGAAAGATGTAAATAATGTTCTTTTATTTCATGCATTGAAAGAAATTGCAAGATGCAGAATTAGTATTTATAGGGGGCTAGAAACTGTTAGACATTTGACAAGCAGAAAATTGGCATTACAGCTTACGCGCCGGATTACAAAATAAATATTGCAACTAGAATGAAAATTTTGGTGGTAACTTATACTTCAGATTATAATAATTAGACTGAGCTTAAATAAATTTGCATTTAAAGCATTTTTATATTTTTCATGCAAAGTTGTATTTAGCTAATACAAAATTTTGAAAATTTCAGCAGTATAATCACGTAAAAAAATATTTTTTTGAACAATAAAAAAGAAATTTTAGGTTCAGTTTATACAGACTAACATGTCATATATGTTTTATGAAAAAATATTCAGAAGTTTTTGAGGTATCCTGCGCGTTATGCCCAAAAACGTCATTTGGAGAAAAATGACTTCAAAGTTCCGGAAACGCCGCTTCAACTATTGAGCGGGTATAATTCTAAAACCCATAACTTCTGCTCTAATGGGAATTTCAAGGAAACAATTACATAAAAATGTTCAGAAAAAATAGAAGTTTATCATCTATTTTTTTTTTTTTTTTTTTTTTTTTTTTTTTTTTTTACATTTTGAAGTCTTGAGAGTCTTACGACCACTTAATTAGAGTACATCACACAAATACTGTGGAATTATCGACTAGTTTGCATTGAGTGGATCTCTCAATACGCCTCGAGTGACTTTTAATTAAAAAATTATCTGGAAAAATGCGGCACGGGCCAAGGCGGCGTTGCAGATTTGCGTCCTCCTTTCGACGCGCGCTTAGCACAATGCTAAATTTAAACTTCGAACAAAAATTTAGTTTTAACTGCACTGTAGAAAGAAAACTTATTGCTACGCTGAATTTAGTATTATGAAATGCCAAATGAAGTTCAAATATGCACTGTTTTTATTGTTAGTACAGAATTAAGTTCATCATAAACAGATTAGGATAATAGTAAAAAATGAGTTATACAGACTAGCTATATTTGATATTATTTAGGTTCCATATCTCTTTGAACTTTCATAGTATATCCTGTTATACTTTTCTAGTATGTACCGTTATACCCAACTTTACGTTGTATAGTTTTTTACAAAGTCTTAGTATGTTTTAGCAACTTTTTTTTTTTTAAATAATGCAATTACAAATTCATATATTTATTCTACGGAACTCTCTGTACGCGAGTAATACTCGCACTTGACGGCATATTTTAAAAGTATTTTGATTTCAAGTTATTTGCCAAAAAGTGACTTTGAAATGTCTTATTAACGGAAGTAATTAACCAAAATATTTATTGCCATGGTACATATTCACTGAAAATAAGTACTTTTTCTATGATTAGGAAAGCTCTCATTGGTTCCAATAAATGTACCATGGTACACATTCACTTACAGTAAAAGGATACAGGACCTTTTAAAGTCGTGTCCCTGGAATCGAAAATGAGAGTTGGCGGATTTTAAAACAAGAAATTTCTAGAACGAAAATTTTAGCATGTTAAAAAAATTCCAATTCTAATTCCTGATTCCAATAAATGCGCCATTGTACGTATCCACTTAAAATCAAAGCATACTTTTTCTATTATTAGGTAAGCTCTTACTGGTAACAATAAATGCGCCATGGTACACATTCACTTAAAATAAATGCGTCCTAGTAATAATTGACTTAAAATAAAGCAGTCCTTTTTAAAGACGTGTCCCTGGAAGTGACAGTGGGAGTTGACGAATTTGTAAACTTCGGAAATTTCTAGTACGAATATGTTAACATGTAAAAAAAATCAGATATTTGATAAAATGCTAAATTACAATATAAATACAAATTTTAAAATGTATATGATTTTAAAACTATATTCTTTAATTTCACGTATTTAAAAAATTGCTTATTTAAAAAAGCTTCTTAGCTCATGCGCAAATTTTGTGACTCTCAGATACTGCAACAACCGTTCCCATTACAACAGTTTTTGGTGCAAAACAGTTTAATTGAACAAGGCAAAAATTCAGCTTTATGTAATGTTCAAAATCATATATATATATATATTTCATATTGAATCCCATTAAATTTGTTAAAAAAAAAAAAAAAAATAGCAAACATCGAAATTATTCATCTATGTTTTCTTAAGGATCATCGAAATTGCCCACGTCGAAGTTGTCCACCGTGACTCCTTCTTGATCAAGCAGTGAATTGCAACTCCCTGACATATTTTGCGCAGTGCAGAACAGGTTATTCTGCTTTTTACAAAATTCACTGGGCTGACAAAGAACCATATTTGAAGGCAAATACATCTGCTTAATTATTTTGCCAGAAACAGGAGGTTAGCACTCCGAAAATGATGTAATGGACAGTATCCCGGTATGATGTATTGGGTGAAAGTCCCATACATCTGATTTTAAATTAGCCGGGTCGTACAGGATGGGTACACACGTTTAGTTCAAGAACCCATTTAATTGGGCTCCAATCCCAACAAATTAACTGCAAACAGATCTTAAAGGTTAAGGTGTAATTTTTATTGAACTTCGTGAACAAAATAAATTGATGATGGGGTGGTCCATTAGACAAACATGTCTTTACAGTATCAGAATATCAGGCCGAATGATACACTTCCATATCAATCGCATGCCAACATCCACTGGAATACCAAGCCAATATGACAGTTTAAACAAACGCCAAAATTATCCGTTGCATAGAAAAGCAATGGGAGCGAAGTTAAATTATTGACGAATAAACAGATAAAGACAAAATTGCGAAATAACCTCAAGCAAACCTAGATATACATCGACTCAACTTAAGAATCTATTTATATTATAGATGGCAGCTATCATTATGATTAAATGTATTGCCTGCCTTATAATGCAATAAATGGATAAAAACGCTTTGTTAATAAAAGTGATAGCTTTCTTTTATAAACAAAGAAAGGAAAAATACCCACATAAATACTGTAAATAAAATAGATTAGAATTAAATTTAATATCGAAATGACAGGAATATAATTATCGTAAATCTTTACAGATAATTTAAGCTGTTGAATTGCAGATTTAAATTAGCAAAAAGCAGAATGAAAATGAATCAATTCGTTTAATGTTTATAATATAACACTTCACTTCCGCATGAAAGAAAAGAGAAAAGAAACACGAAAATATATTTCACCATGAGATTACATTTTAACGAATCCAGTTATGACTGATTGAATAAAAGGAAAAAAAGAGCAAATATTAATTTAAAAAATATATAAAAAGGACAATATATGATGAATCATCATATATTATCACCCCCAGCACGCAAAAAATGGCTGACTCTTGGCATCGCTTGATTCCAAAAATAACATAAAAAATATATTCAAAAACACTGTACTAAATCAATATATAAGGTACTAAAATTACAAACATTTTCCTCATTATTTATTTTTGAAAATAAGAAAATAGAAGCTTCTTGTAAAACAAATGGACAGATCTGAATGTTAATAACAATGTTTATATCACGTGATAAAATTGATTATTCATCAATCAAAACTTTCAAAAGTTTCTCATTGTTCTTTTTAAATAGTCGACTAATTTCAATATGAATATTCTTTCTGATATCCAATAATCAGATCTAATAATAAAAAGTCATTTGTCCTTAACAAGTAGCGTGTCCTTATATGTGAAACTCTGACTAGGACTTAAACACTTTGCTTGTTTGTTATAATTGTTGCTAGCATAAACAAACATTTTCTAATATGTTTTATAATACTTGACAATCACAAAATATAATATATGTATGCATACAATGAAATATTAAACACAAAATTATGTACAAAAAGTGTGAAAAAAAATAAATGTAATATTCGTGCAATTCGCACAGGAGAGATGAAGAAAAATGATGCACATGTGGCATCGAAGAAAAAAAAATATCTCACCTTAAACTTGTAATCAGTAACTACAAGGAATATGACCGCAGCTTATTGTTTTGGTCCTAAACGGGACAGAGCGTAAAAGGGAGGAGTACCCACAGACATTAATATTTAATATCTGCAAATCCCCCGCTCCGCGCAAAATCAGAGAGATCCTCTGACAAGTTTGGAGCCACCTGGACTCCAAAACAAAAATTGTCATAACGGAAGATGGCGAACCAACTTCCAAAGTGTGTGTGTGCTCTCAATACAATGAAATGCAGACCCTATGTGGGCATTTAATTTTGAACGGGTCACATTTCAGCAAGAGTGAATGAAAAAATAAAACAAAAGATAAAATAAATCAAAGTTTTTTCTAAAAAATGAAATAATGTATAAAAGACATAAATATAGAGTATTGAGAGCGAAAAGTGTCATAGTCGAGAATATCTATATTCCTGTATTTTTTACTTAATCCATACTTGTTTAAAAACAATCAATTCCATAAGATGTAAAATATTTTATCTGTTAATTATCCTTCATGTTTATAAATTGTAAACTACTGCTGACCAAAACGAAGCTTAAATTAACAAGTATCAAAGTTAACATTTAAACAAACTAATTAAAATAAAATTTAAGCTGCAAATATTTTTTAGAACTTTTTTTTTAATGTCAAACCTTCTGCATGGAGCATCTGCGCATATAAAAAACAACAACAAAAAAAACATGCCATATGGAACCAGCCACATGACAACAAAAAGAAAAAAATGCGCGCAAAGACATAGAAGTAAAATAATGCAAAGATACTACATATAAAAGAAACACGGATGAGCAGAGCTAGTGACATATTTATTTCCTAGCACTCAAATTATAGGGATGGGGTTGATTAAGGATGTAATTGTTGCTATGAGAAGAACTGTTATTTTTAACATAGGTTAAATCAAATAAGTGACCATTGCGAGGTGGGGCAAGCAGTAACCTGTCAATATGAACTCTGAATATGGAATTGTTGTGATGTGAGTTTATTTGTTTGATGGAAAATGAAACAGGTGAATGATTCTTTACAATTATGTATGGTCCTGTGTACTTTGGCTTAAATTTATCCACCGATTTCAAATATACAATGTCTTTTTCGCATATAGGTCTTAACATTGCTGTTCGTTGATAATATTGATTTCTTTTAACTTGTGAAGATGTAATGTTTTCATATGCTTTTATGTAAATATCTTTAAATCATCCAAAATTTTATGGATTTCAAAACACTGATTTAAAAATAGTTGATTAGCATATAAATCATAAGTGTAAAAAATTAAAGACAGTTCACGTCCAAAGTGTAACAAATTTGGCGAAAAGGCAGTGGAAGAATGTTTTGATCCGTTATATAAATTTTTGTGAATAGCAATAGAATTTTCAAATGTATGACCTTCTTGCATTAACATAGTAATAGAATACTTAATAGAAGTATTAATACGCTCCGAAATCGCATTACAAGCCGGATGCCCTACCGAAGAGTGGCTGATTTTAATACCTAAAGTATCATTAATTAATTCATAAACATGTGATGTAAACTGTTTTCCTAAATCTGACAAAATTCTGTAAGGTCGACCGAAAATTGTTATGTATGAAAATAAACATTTTACAATTTTAGGAGCAGTAGTACTGTGTAACGGATATAATTCCATGTGGCGTGAAAAGTGATCAATGACAGTTAAAATAGATTGACCATTTGGAAAAGGGCCAACTAAATCCATTGAAATAGTATCGCCAGGGAATTTAGGTGTATAAGTAGTTTGGAGAGGTGCATTAGGTGTCCTGTGATGTTTAGCTTGTAAACATTTGACACATGATGAAACAAAATTTAATGTATCCCTGTACATGCCTTTCCAACAGTAACGGGGTGAAAGAAAATCATATGTTTTACGCAATCCAAAATGAGAGAAATGTGAAGTAGTTAACACTTTAGGATTAAGGGAATTTGGAACGATAATAATGTATGAATAAGTATTATTAGCAACATTGTTTTTCTTTAACATCAGCACCTTGGAATCCGGATGAATAAAATAAGATGGAAATTTTTCACATGAACCATTCTTTAAAATTTCATTGTATATAATAGATAACGGAGGGTCCTTAGATTGTTCCTGTACAAAAGTGTCATTCGAAATTTCTAGAAGAGGATACTTTTTTCTTAGAATTACCTGTTACTAAACAATTGATAATATCATGTTGTTTAGCACTCTCATCTACATCATTTTCAAAAATGGGCAAAGCCTGATCTACCTCGTGAATAAGTAGAGGGTTAGAATTTAGAGTTTCAATATTATCTTCATTGAAAATGCATCTAGATAAATAATCTGCCAATACATTTTTTGGAACCTGGAATATGTCGAAATGTGAACGTGTACTTTGAAAGGTGCATGAGCCATCTAGTTATAATATCAGCAGGGTTAGAAATCTTTTTATATTTTTGTAGAGGTGCACTGTCTGAAAGAACAAAAATTCACGATTGAAAATGTAATAATTAAAAGCATTAATAGATTTAACGATGGACATCAGCTCTAATTTCAAAGCTGGATGTCTTCGCTCAGATGGTTTAAGTGATTTAGAAAAATAAGCGACAGGTAGTAATTGATCATTATGTTTTTGAAGAAGACCACCTGATATTGCAGTACCTGAGGCATCAGTGTTTACATAAAAAGTCTTATTCCAGTCCAGTAGTCTAACCATGGGAGGTTGAAAGAAAACTTCCTGAATATCATTGAATACCTTTTGATGAAAATCAGTGCATTTGAAAGTAGTATTAGGCTTAGTTAAATCAATAAGTGGTTGTATGAGCTCAGAAAAGAATGGAATTAAACTTTTGTAAAAAGTCGCTAAACCAACAAATCCTTTAACTTGTCTTTTAGTAGTTAAAGCAAGGAAGGATTTAATTTTCTGAATGTTAGCATTAATAGGGGAAATGAAGTAGTTTTCAATGTGAAAACCAAGATAGTCTACTTCCGAATTATGAAATGAACATTTAGATGGTGACAAAGCAAGATTGCACTGCTTTAAAATTTGAAGAATTCTTTCTAATTTTTCACAAGATTCTTGAAATGAGTTAGAACCAAAAATGAGATCATCCTGGTATACATGTATACCTTCTATTTGCATCTCATCTATAGCAAGTCCATTAAAGTTTGAAAATAAGCACTAGCATTCTTTAAACCAAAACATAAACGTTTAAATTTAAATGAACCAAACATACTGCAAAAAGTAACCTTTTCTTGATATTCTTTAGGGAGATCAATCTGAAGATATGCCTGTTTAAAATCCAATGATGTAAAGAATTTATATTTCGAAAGATTTGAGATTATAGTCTGGATTTTAGGAAGTGGATAAGAAGAGCTTTGAATGATGGTATTTAACATTCTTAGATCAAGCGCAAGTCTATATTTTTGTTTTCCTGACCCATCTGGTTTCTTTTTAACCAAAAGGATGGGACATGCCCACTCTGAACAGCTACGTTCGATAATTCCAGCCTCTACGAATTGATTAATCTGAGATGAAGCTTCTTGCTGGAGAGCCTGGGGAAAAGGGAAAGGTAGAGTTTTTATGGGGAAGTCAATAATAAATTTTAAGTTTGGCTTGAACTTATCAGTATGTCCTGAGGTTTTCATACTTTTAGAAAATACAGCATAATGATCTAACAGTAACTTTTTTAGCTTTTCTGCCTTTTGTGAGTCAAGATGATTTAATTTAAAATCAGAAGAGGATAGATCGAATTTCCTCTGTTGTAATATTTCTTGAGAAGCCTGAATAAAATTAATAAATAATTGAGAGTCCTTTTTAAAATCCTCTTGAATATTTTGAAAGACATTAAATTGTCAAATATTTCATCAACTTGAGTTATGCATCCTATATTTGTGTTTTTGTTCAAATGCACATCTTCTTTAGATATATTTTTAACATAAATATTAAATTCATCAGATGCATGTTTCTTTACCTTCTTTTCATACTGATGTTTACTATCTTGTAGCTGAATAATTGAGTCAAAAACCAGAATATCCTTAGATAATGCATTACTTTGGAACAAATATGGAGTCTCGTGTAACATGTTACTAGTTTTAACGGTGAAACATTTGACTTCATCAGGATGCAACATAAGTTTACTTTTTAGAGTTATATCTTCAATAATGCGAGTGTCTACAGAAATATTATGGCATTCCGGTGATGTTTCATTTGACTCCATACAAGTGAAAGGTACATGTAAGTCACTGAGTTGCATAATTTTGTTTGACAAATGTAATGTGATGTTATATCTTTGTAGAAAATCTAGCCCTAGAATGCCATCAAATTTGTATGAATCTGGTATATCTAAAACATAAAAACAATGAGAGAAAAATTTACGATTGATCTTAAACGAGAAACGTATACATGCTGAAAATTGTAATTCAGAGTTAACCGTTGTCAATGTAACATTGGAGCCTAGACGTTTATATTTTAAGTTGTGTTTAAGATTTTCAAAAAGTTTCACCGAAATTAAAGACGTGCTGCTACCAGTATCTAATAATAAGAAAATATCTTCCTTGGCAATGGAGGCCTTTACAAGAGTAAGCGCCGGAGATTCTCTATTGACATTAAATATGTGTTCCTGAATTTCACTTTCTGTCTGGGTGGCACAACTGTTTGCAATTTTTATCGTAGACTCTGTTTGCGATGCAATCGAGTTAACAATTCTTTTAGAGGATAACTTTGGAAGTTCGTGAAATTGTGTGTGAAAAATGGTTTGTGTATCTGTTGCTGACATGTCTTGAATTTGTTGAGGTGTAATATTATCAGAGCTATTACACCTCACTTTAAGTTTAAATTACGGTCTTTAAAATTACCGTGTCGTTTATAATCATTGTTTTGTTGATGAAATTGTCGTGTGCTAGCACGTTGCCACTTAAAACAATTGGTGGCCACATGACCGACCCGAAAACAAAGCTGGCAATGTTCACTGTTATGTCTCTTAAAATTTTGATGTCTGGGGGGTGCTTGATAATTCTTACAAGTTTTATAATTTTTTTTTAACTCCTGAGACTTTCTATACTTGTGTTGTCTGACCTCAGGTGTGATTGTTTATGTTCCTGGGATGATGAAGTAGCGGCAAAACTTAAAGTATTAACTTTCTCGGTCAATTCCGCTAACTGTATTTGAATGTTCTCAGTCACCTGAGAAGAACAAGAATTACTCGTAAGAATGTGATCCTGACTAAAAATATCTTGTAAGGTTTCGGCTCTCTCAATCGCTTTTTCGTAATCCTTAATATTTTCTTCCTGAATTTTAATTTTGATTGCACATGGAAAACAGGATAATGATTTAACAGATTTAATATTATCCGAAGCAGTTTTCTCAGAAATATCCGGATATACTTTTGTTACAAACATATTTAAACGGTGAGCAAAGTTCCGAATATTTTCATGGGGCAAGAGGGTTAAATGATTAAGATCGTTTAAAGGAGGCGGTAGAGCTCACAGCAAAGAATTTCTTAAATGCTTTCTCAATGAACTGTAGTTACCTTAGAAAAGATATCATTTTCAATTAAGTATTTTTTCGCGGGACTTTTAAGTTTAGACTTTAAAAAGAGAACCAGTTGCTCTTCATCTAACTTTTTGTTTCTGCCATACGCTGACACTTGATCAAAGAAAAAAATAATTAGGGTAGGATCACCATCAAAATCATCCACAGAAAAATTAAAATTATGAGACTCTGCCATTTTAAATATGAACACTATAATATATACCAACTAGAACTTAAAAAATCACTGCACTTTATCTTACCAAAATACTATAAATATAAGCAACAAAAATTGTCACATTTAAATTGAAAATAATGAAATAAATTCAATGAATATGTGTGCATGATGAAAATAAACATTTTCACTTACTTTGGACGAACACAACACCTCTATATTGATCTAGGTACTTATAAACATCACTATATTTACGAGTACTTTTTTTATTATTATCTAGTGCACTTATTTATGGATTCATTTACTTAAAAAGTACTCAATAGGAATCATGCACACTTTAAAATTCAGTTTTCTTTTCAATAAACATATAATAAATACACTCTAAATAAAAATTGTAGAGATCATTCAGCGATTAATAGCTATTCAATGAAACATTTATGCACACGAAAAGTCTCCCCAAAAAAACAAACTATCATAATTATTTACGATCAAAATATGCAAAATCAAAATTAGTATTAAAGACATTTTATCTGTTACTTACGATATCCCTAAATAATCTCACATTTATGTATTATCATACTTAAAAAAATTTTTTTTCTTTCTTTTGTGTAACTCTTGAAAACACTTACCGTATTTACTCGTGTATAACGCGCACTTTAAAAAAAAATTAGAGCAAAAACCCTAGGTGCACGTTATACACGGAATATTTTTTTTTCTGCTAGATGTAATCACGCGATATATATATGTATCAAGAAAAATGCATTCAAAGAAGAAATTAAAACTGGAAAACCTCACTTTAACCCCTTAACTTATAATGACGGGCATAGCCCACGTACGATGATCGAGCCAAATGTAAAATCTTCTTACCAGTAAAATTTCACAGTAAATATAATTTAATTTAAACGTCGAAATTTCATGATTAAACAAGACGAAAATCTCTATTAAATTTTAGTGGTAGCTATGGATTTGCTAAACCGTGGTGCTGTTAAAAGTAAATCGTAGGTTAAGGGGTTAATTGAAGTATTGCTGCGTCTTTATTTCGCTCCTTGTACCTTTTTTATACAACAGTGCTAGTGACATTATTTAAACGCTAATTAATAATTCCCGTTGCCGCTACTGCTGTTGTCCTCGTCATCACTGGCACAGTCAATATCCTCGTTATCTATATCGTCTTCAGTTCCCATTCATCTGATTGAAATTCCAGTCACTTGGAAGCTCTTTATTATCATATTGGAGGAGATGGAATTCCTAGCTTTACATATCCACTCACATACAGTTGGGAGTGACGCACGTTTCATTTTCCCGCTTGGAGTGAAGTTGTGATCTGTTGTTTTCATCCACCGATTATAGGCATGCCGAAATGCAACTTTAAATGGTCGGTTGATGTCAAAATCTAAGGGCTGGAGCACTTTCGTCATCCCACCTCGTATCACAACCAAATCACTTGAGCGATGATTTTCACTTTTACTCCAGTCGTCGAGTGTTCATGGAAGCTGTCCAAGACCAGCATCGATGGCTGACGTAAAGTACCTAACATCCCCAACAGCAAGAGATAGCGGCTAAATTTCGGCCTGTTATAAGAATTGTCGGTAAATAAACGGTAATCAAATAGAGAGATTAACGCGATGTTTTCTCGACAATAACTGGCGATTTCTCTAGTTATAGGTCAAATGCTAACATCAGCAGAATATCTAATTGATCTATGAAAGAAATTGATTGGCATATACTACAAATATAAAATCGGCCAATCCTGTTAGACGACCAAAATTGAATCATTTTACTGGGGGCCTATTATTTTGCCTCGACGGTAACTCTACCCCCAGTAGTTAAATGTTTCACGTGACATAAACAAACCCATATCTTTCGAGAACTTTATCTCCGATCCCCTCCATATCCTCTATTTACGTTTCAAGGACAGACCAGACTACACTTTTAAGCGAACAAACGAAGCAAATAGAAGTCAAAATTCTTCCGAAGAATTGTTTCTTGGTGAGAATAAATTCCTTATGCACAAATCAATAAACCTTAATTTGTTTAAAGTTTGCAGATGCTCCACGAAAATTGGACAATAGACTGAAATCGAAACCTAACAACTTTTTAAAAAATTCTAATTTTCTCTTCTTTTTCTTTTTTTATTTACGTATAGCCATTCATACCTAAAAATATACTTTGATAAGTATGAAAACTTAAACTGATTAATAAATTAAATGAATTAAACTGATATATTTGCTAAATGTTGATAACAAGACTTGCCTTTTTTTTCAGATAAATACGAGAAAATATCTTAAATTAAAACTTACAAACTATTTGCTCTAAATGTATTTTTTAAATTATGAATTTAAAAATTCCGAGTAAATAAAGGAATTTCTTTAGAATTTTATTATGTAAAATTTTTGGAATTAAGAAAATACAACTCTATAACGGTAATAAAATGAAAGGTGATTGATTGTAATGATACATAAAAAAATTTGAGAAAGTTTTTCAGATTTTTTTTCTAAAACGTTATGATTTAAATTATCTTACAGAGAAGTAAATCATCTTTTTTGTTCCAGAAAATGAAAAATCTAATTTTATGATATTTTTAAAAGTAAAAAAAAAATGACTGAATAAAGTATTCATTAAAATAATTATTTTGAATTTGAAAAAAAAAATATTTTTTATACATAACTCTAATGAAATGAGAAATGTTAAGGAATGTGATTTTTACAGTTGGGAAACAATATTAAGTGTGAACAATTTTTATTGTTAGATGCATATATCGTATAATTAATTTAAATGTTTGAAAGTCCGTTTTAATTCAAATGATATATTTTGCTAAATAGCAATATTTTTCACTATAAAATACAAAAATATTTACCTATCGCGGGTGTAACTAATTAAAATGTAAGAAATTTAGTATTGTTTAAAATCTAAACATTGCTGTTAAATGATGTTACAATAAAAATTACAAATAATTACAATTACAATTTAAATTACAATTAATTTTTCTTTCTAAGATTGAAAAATATTTATACATCAATAGAATTTATAATAGGTAAGAACGTAATTTTTTTCCTTAAAAAATAATTTTGTTTGCTTCTTACACTAAAAAATTAATTGCAATTAAAATTTAATTGTAATTAAGTATAATTTTTATATCAAATGCCTTTCACAGCAATTTTAAAACTTTAAAAAATAACAATTTTTTTAAACTTTCTAATTGGTTTTGTAATCGACGTGTAAATATTTTTGCATTTTATTTGTAAGAATAATACAGATTAGCAATATTTATCCTTTGAATTTAAACGAGCTTTCTTACTTTTAAATATTATTTTTGCACCTTACAAATTTTGCTGTCTGATATCACTAACTAATCGGCAAAATATCATATGATATTGGAATAATGTCGGCAAACGATTAACTAGTGACTAAATGATCAAAAATAAGTAGGCAAAAGCTTCAAAACTGATTCAATAATAATCGGGATGCGATGCTCCTTATCTGTTTTTCCGGGCGGACAAAAAGCCTTTCCCGCCGACCTCAGGGAGGGACATAGTTCGGACGAAACATAGTCAAATTAGGACATTTGGCGGAAGCTCGGCCAGGGATTATTTGCTGCTTGGGGACGTTCCCACACAACGTTATTCCAATTTTTCACGAGCTCATCCGTCATCCACTTTTTTCCTGTGCTCATACAATTATGACGATTGGAAACGATTCATTTATGATAGTTTTATGCTTTAAAATCACATATGGTGTCAGCTTGCGGCCGTTAGCTGTAACGGTCCGCATAACGATGCATCGTCGCTTGTCTGCTCCTGTTGTGCGCACTGGCTTCTATCTCCTACGGGATGAACGGTAGTGGCTTTCGGCATATCAAACAACAATGGAGTTTGATATTCATTGCCAATTTCTGACATCTGATATCCCTTTTGTTTTTGCAGCATTATAACGTACTGGAAGAATTTGGTAGTTTGTTCTTCGTATTCTTCCGGAAGGTTCTGCAGGGAAGACAGGGATGACCGCCCCGGGAACCCAGCTTTCGCTTTAGAGTATAAGTGCAATCCCGGGGGGAGACTCAAATCCACTGCATATGGTAAGATACATTAACAATGACAATATTTTTAAAACAGTTAATAACATACAGAAAAATAAATTCAGTTTGCTGTTTTTGACTCTGAAACTCACAAGAAGTGTCATCAGTACATACATTGACAGCAATTGCACTATGTTGTATACATGCATAACCAATTACAAGACATGTTTTTTGAATATTAGAGCTGAAAAACTTTAAGTGAAATGCATATGCTGATAAATATAATAAAAATACTAAATAAAAAAACCAAAGGGAATAAGACAAATATTTACATTATGTACAAAACAGGGGCTCCTGTCTGAATAGGATTGTTTTTCTCCTGATAGACTGTTACGGATCATAAAACGTCGCACACAGCCTTAAATGGCCTTCTCAAATTTATAGTGCGCGTTATATACGAGATAAAAAAAATTGCCATTTTTCTTGTAAAGTAAGGGGTGCGCGTTATACACGAGTAAATACGGTATATTATAAACTCTATTTTATAAAGTTTCTATTTTTTTTTCACATTTAAAAAAAATAACTACGATGACACTGACGACAATAAAAAAAATCACTCGCCAGAAAATATAAAAACGTTGTGAGAAAAAGAAGAAAAAAACTAGAGAACAGGAATTCTGCTTTATCAGAATTTAGTGTCGCCTCCGGCATTTCCATTACTTCATTTTCTTCTGATGGACTGATGGCTTCTATTATTATGAAACAGCCATTATAAATGAAGTGTTAGGTGAAGATGAATGAGCAGCCTTAAAAAGTTAAAACTCTGATTTTCTGGTCAGAATGGGGGGAAGAAATGGCCATTATTGTTTTTTACGGCTGCTCTTTCATCTTCGACTAACACTTCATTTATAATGGCTGTTTCATAATAATAGAAGCCACCAGTCCATCAGAAGAAAATAACTCGGTTAAGCAGGACTCTACTGCAATACAAAACATATTTAAATTTCAAGACTTAAAGCACATGTTTTATTTTATGTAAAATAACATCATTCGTATCCGCTTAAGAGTTTCACAGACCGATAGTAAAGCATGCATAGTACATCACTATCACGAAATAATGCACAAATGCAGCAAAAAGATATCGTCATTCAAGAAAATCGAAAAAAAAACCGGCTATCTAATGATTCATAGATACTTACAATTAAATATATTATATAATAGCTCCATTGTTTTAACAGAAATCATTCGTTTATATTTTTTTTTCAAAATAGCACGTATTTTAATTACATTTTCTTTCGGTTGTTATGGGAAAATGGCAACAAAAATATATAATTACTATTTTAAAACTATTTTTCCTTTGCTTTCTACAGAAATGGATAAAATGCCGTTGCCAATATAAAGCAAATGGCTCCAAAAACTACAAAAAAGTTAATATTTCGAAAACAAATGGAGATACAATTTTCAAATAAAGTGCATTTAAAAGAACTTTTCTTTTCCAATACGACGGTATAAGAACTGAAAGTGTGCGATGCTTAGAAGTTTAAAAAATTGCTAAAGAGTATTTAATCGTAATGATTTGTTTTACAGCTAGCCTTTGTAAGCTAACGTTATTTTTTGGACACAAAATAAGCTGGGAGAAAGAAATAGCAAACCGGACCGGAGGCTAATAATAATTATGTAAATTTTATAGACGTGTTGGTGAAAAAAAAAAATCACTCACTAACACCCATTAAAACAAAAAGCACACCGTTTTTTTTTTTAAAATCTCTGTACTTTAGTGAAAATTTGGACAAAATAATTGCAGATATACTTTGACTCGAAAAAAAATCCTGATAATTTAAGACACTTGAATACTAACGTATACATTGATTCATCATCGCACACCATGAAGCTTATGCACTGGTATTCTCAAGATTCACCACGCGTTCGGGGAAAACATACCCCCTTGTTGCTTGCTGACATTAGGAGTACCACACACACCATATTACTTGCTTTCCAAGATTGTTAGCACTTACAGAACTGTGTCACACTAATTTCGTAGCACACTTGGACACATACAGGAGCCCCGCACACGCCAATAGAAGATTAAATACAGCACATCACGATCATTTAAGAACACGGGAGCCCCCCGGACAGGACTCCAGACCTTGACAGCGGAATCAGGAAAGCCGGACTGAGATCCGGGACCATCAGGATCACAGCAAACCACCATCGGGACCATCAGGATTGCAGCAAACACACATCAGGACCATCAGGAACGCAGCAAACCAACATCGGGACCATCACAAAAAACTGGAGAAGAAGACGCTAGCAGCATCGAAACTTCGGAACCACATCATCGTAATAAAAGTTTTAAAAAGTTCGCAGCCAAAAATACGAAGGCACCACTTATATGAGAACAGAATTGACTGCAAAGAGATTTTAAAGGATAAGATGTAATTTTTATTGAACTTCGTGAACAAAATAAATTGATGAAGGGGTTGTCCATTAGACAAACATGTTTTTACAGTATTAGAATATCAGGCCGAATGATACACTTACATATCAATCGCATGACAACATCCACTGGAATACCAAGACAATATGAGAGTTTAAACAAACGTCAAAATTATCCGTTACATAGAAAAGCAATGGGAGCGAATTTAACCCATTAGTGCCTGAATTTTTTTTTCAACTCTGTATTGTGCTTAATTATAGTAAATGGTGTAAAATGAACGTAAAAAATAATAAAGAAATTCTCTTTGAAAAAATATTTATTTAACATATAAAAATCTAAACGTCCCAATTTTGGGACACTAGGCACGAAATGGTAGGGGTTTTCTCCGTTACTGTCTAAACATTATATCTATGTTTTATGCCATTTAATATGTTTCAAAAAGGTTATATATCAATCGGGTTATTATTTGACTATAAAATTTTCTTTATTATTACTATAAGGGGGGGGGGAGGGTTGTGGTCGGCTCAAGAACAAGACCCCCTTTTTCCTCACCATTAGCCATTGGCATAGTAAAATTTATATATTAAAAATTGATAATAATCAATAATTACTAATAGAGTACATATACCGTATATACTCGCATATACGCCGACCCATTAACTTTTGAATGCAAAAACTCGCGTATGTCGACCCCCTAACTTTTTACTTCAATTTCGCACAAAATCAAACCTAAGATTTCACTTACTAATGCGAAAAATTAGTAAGTAAACAAAAACAAATCATTGAAAATTTTTTAATAATATATTATTATTATTTGCATATTTTATATATTATTTTATTATTTATATACATAAAAAATCAGACTTTTGCAGTATTCGAAGGTTTTTTTTTTTTTTGGCTTTTGTAATTGACTCGCGTATAAGTTTATCCCCCCATTTTCTTGCAGAAAATTGTCAAAAATTGTTCGTTTTACACACGAGTATATATGGCACAGTAGAACTTCGATTATCCGACCCCCGTGTAACCGGAACTCTCTGTAAACCGATGTCGATATCATGATTTTTTTTTTTTTTTTAACTTTCACATTCTTTGTGTATGCAAGTGTTCCCTTCCAAACCACGAGTAGAGATGAGCATTTTGGTTCCCTTTTTTTAATTCCATTGAAATTAGCTTGAGCTCCCGGAAGATCCGATCCCGTGAAGATTATACACCCCCCCCCCTCCCCGTGTACACGTCCCTGTTCTAAACAAATAAAATTATTTTCATGTATAGTTTAAATTTAGATGTTTATTAAGCAGTTTAAATAGTCCTAATAGCAGTTCGATGACGATGTTGCATATTAAATAGATGATTATTGATAAATTCTCGATTATCTGGAAATATGATTATCATCTGTCGGTTCGGACCCAATTACGTTGGATAATCGATGTTTTGCTGTATATATTTTAGTAACCTTAGGATGTCAAATACTAAACTAAGTACAAAACATAACGGCATGATATAAATTTTTACTAAGCCAATAGCTAAGGGGTGGGCGTCTTGTTCTTGAACGGAGCCCAGTCCCTGTTCCCCCTATAGTAATAACAAATAATAGCCAAATAATAATCCGAATAATAATTTTATAATCAAATGATAATCCGTGTGGTATGTAACCATTTTGTAACAAAATAAATGACATAAAATATACATTTAATGCACAGACAGTAAAGGCGAAAACCCTTACCCATTCGAGCGTAGCGTCCCAAAATTGGGACGATATATAAAGGTAGCAAAGCAAAAAAATAGTTTCAAGCAAAAAAATAGAAATCTGAAAAAATGCAAAAATACGTATTCTAAAATAATGTTTCATCTTATAAATAATACCGCTTATAAAATGATTGATAAAAAAAATAAAAGAAATATCTTACCTTTACTTATTTCAAGAAAATCCAACATTATGCTACAACAAACATTTATTTCACCTTTTTATTTTTTAAAATGCACTGCCATTTATGGATAAATATTGAAAACAAATACTAAGGATATATTTTACTAAGTTTTGAAAGGATATCATAATTCAATTTGTAATGGGAATTTTTTAAAGAAAGCGTCCCAAAATTAGGACGCCAGGCACAAATGGGTTAAATTATTGGCGTATAAAAAGATAAAGATAAAATCGCGAAATAACCTCAAGCAACCCTAGAGAAATATAAACTTAACGTAAGAATCTATTTATATTATAGATGACAGCTATCATTATGATTAAATTTATTGCCTGCCTTATAATGCAATAAATGGATAAAAACGCCTTGTTAATAAAAATGATAACTTTCTTTTATAAACAAAGAAAGGAAAAATACCTACATAAATACTGTAAATAAAATAGATTAGAATTAAATTTAATATTTAAATGACAGGAATATAATTATCGTAAATATTTACATATAATTTAAGCTGTTGAATTACAGATTTAAATTAGCAAAAAGCAAAATGAAAATGAATCAATTCGTTTCACTTCACTTCCGCATGAAAGAAAAGAGAAAAGAAACACGAAAATATATTTCACCATGAGATTACATTTTAACGAATCCAGTTATGACTGATTGAATAAAAGGAAAAAAAAAAGAGTAAACATTAATTTCAATAAAGAATAAAAAGGACAATATATGATGCATCATCATAACCTGTGACGTAACAAAAGGTAAAATGGCGATTTTCATAGTCTTGAACCGGAAGGAAGAATAGGCTCTATTTCTTTATGGATTATTAGTTGGAAACAAATGCTAAACTAGTTATATTCGTTTAAGTGTAAACGAAATTTCTGTAATCCTCTGCACGCAATAAGTACGATAATTATTCCTGATAATTCCTGTGACCTCACATAAGGTAAAATTGCGATTTTTATAGTCTGGAACATAAAGGAAGAATACGGTCCATTCGCTGCTTTGACGCATACATACCCCAATGTTCAGGTTTCCTTCATTTTTAGGTGCGTTCGCAATTATATAAATACGTAGAACCCATAGTCGTTGTTCGGTCCGTCTGTCTGTTTGTCCGTTTGTCCGCATATAACAGAGCAAAAACTACTCAACCGAAATTTCTGAAATTTTAAATCTATAATTATTGCAATATTTTGACGAATCATTTCAAATTTTATGAAAATCGGATGTATAGTTTAATTACAGGGACAGTCAAAAGTTTTTCCGTTACATTACGGCAAATGGGAAAAATTATTTCAAGTGCATTTTAATGATGTTACAGCCTTCCGAGCAGAAGGAAATTGGTATGCTCTTATGAAATGCACTAAAATATACATTTAGTATAATATCCGGTGCAAAAAATATTTATAAAACTAGTTACAGTACGAATGCACCTTATTTGGCATGTTTGACGTGCAATTTACGACTTGTTCAAGCAGTCGTTGGATTTAAATGGTACACCTTAAATGAACGTTGTGTGATTTTCCGGTAGATGAGTCATAATGTTTCATATAATAGGAGTTTACAAGCTAGCTTTTTCTTTCCCGGATAAGAAACTGCCATTATATAGCCTTTAACCCTTTATCTACTGCCGTTACTTATAAGTACCATTAAAGTAAATTGCTATAAAGTTCATTTAATACATCGATTAGTAGAAATACAGTATACAATGAGTTATGGATGCATCACTTTATCTTGTTCCAAAAGCATTATTGGTTACACACACACACAAAAAAAATATTTTTTTAAAGGATGATTTTTTTTTCAGCTTTCTTGGCATTGGGATGGGGGGATTTTTCAATGGGAGATATTTCTATATTTCTATTGTAAGAACATTATAAAATAGTAAGAAAAATATTTTGAAATAAATTATTTGAGTGGGATTATAAATATTGCACAAAATCTTCATAAATTCAAATTTAATTAACTAAAATCCTTCTAAAATTTATTAAATGATTAAATAAATCTTCTAATGTAGTTGCAAAAATTCACGAGAAATATTTTAGAAGATAAAATTTTCACAAATTCATAATTCTGTATATAATGGGTTAAAGGCTATTCCAAACACAAAAATTAATTCTAAACGAAAATAAGTAAATTAATGAAACCTTAATCCCATCAGTTTAAATTAAATGATGTAAGGGAAAAAATTTTGCGATAAAAAAAAAGCCAAAATAAATTTATTCGAATGTTTTTTCGCAAATGCAATTATTATATTTAAGTTTTAAATAGGAGTTAATAACAAATATAAATAAGCATTTTACCTGTAAAATATTTTATAATAAACTGATCAATAATACTTTCTAATATCTGTTATGTGTTAAAATAGAAAATCATTAGATTAGACAATTTCTAGATTAATACTAATCACGATGCAAAATTATTTAACTGCATTTTTTTTCACATAAGAAATCTTTAAATTAGTATATGTCTAGTGTAAGACTTAGGATAGAGCAAAGTATAATGAATTTGTATAAAGAAGAAGAACACTTCTTCTTTATAACATGAAAATTGCATGAAATAGTTATCTGTAAATGTCTTTACCTGTTACCGAGGGATGACGGCATAAGATGGATCCCCCCCCCCCCTTAAGATGAGGGCTTTTATCGGAGTTTATAGATTTTTGATTTTTCAAGATGGCGAAATGTGAAAAGTAAGTTTATTTGTGTTTTTTCTACCAAGGAGCTAAATAAGTAATTCATAATCTTAGCTTGTAGACTTCTTCGAAATAGGTATCTTTTTAAATTGTGAAATTATATGTTCAAGCCTTTTTTTATGTAACGAACAAAATATAGGGCGCTAGGCAAGAATGGGTACATATTTTTATTAAACATTTATAAGGCAGTTATTTGTACAAAGTACTTTTTAAGATTGTCATGAAACAAATTGGTTTTAAGCTTCAAATATGATTATTCTTACTTTATTCTTACTAATAATTATAATGTTATTAATGTCTGTAAAGAAATAAATGTATTATTTTAGTAAGTCATAAAAATTCTAATTCTAGTATATAATATATAATTTAAAAGCTTATTTTATATTAATTTGGGCAAAACATATAATTATGCATATTATACTATTACAGATATTATGCATATTTCTATATTTAATACGTTAAAATTTTATTAAATAAATACAAAAAAAATTATGGTAATTTTTTTTAGTATTTTTCCAGTTCATTTTGCAACACGTTAAAGTGATTTTACCAACAAATTTGAGAAAACAAAAATTCAGACTTAAATGGGTTAAAAAAACGGTGTAATTGGTGGGAAAACAATTGAAATATCGCGTGATATAATGATTTCTGTGCAGATGTTTGGTCTAGGATCTTGATATTTGAACATAATTATTTAGATATCAACTAATCACTAATTTTACAAAAGAATATGGTTAAGACCAACGCAGTTAATCCTGTAGTGCATAATATAACTCAGGAGTTACGTGATCTTTCTTTTTTTTTTGCCGTTTGGCGCTTTCTATTGGTCTTTTGGAGATCTTTTATGTGTTACTTAAGTGTGATAACATTCATTTAAGGTCGTGAAGACTGTTTTTGTTCTGCTTTGTTATCAAGGGGCGGTTATAACGTGTTTTGTTGATGCAGCTTACAATGTGCTCGACAGGCGCTTTTCCTCTATCTTTATAAGTGTTGGAACGCTCTGTGCACACTGATTAACTAATAATAAAAATTGTTTAAATAAATATTTAATTCCAACACACAGAGAAAATTAGAAATTGAGAATCTAATAGGCATATATCCCGTGTTTGTATAGTGAAAGCACCATGATTCTGAGTCCTTGTGGTGCAATTTAAGATTAATATATTGTTATATCAATTAAAATTGCATGATTTAAATTTATTGCGCTGTGTGATTTCGAAGCACAAGAACTGTATAAATCACACAGGGATTATAGATGATCTGGCGAAGTCACACTTTAACCTATAATACGGCCGCAATTTATAACCTACCCTGCGAACAAAAACATCAATTTCTAAAATAACAGTTAATTAATTAAATACAAAGCATAAATTGAAGAGATTAAAATTTAATATAAATAAAAATTTATTTACATATATATTTACATATTATAGAATTGAAAATTAAAAGATCCTGAATACATCAGGTTGAATGAATACCTGAGATTTACAATTGAATTTAAGAATAATATTTAAATGCATAATTCTTGAGTAAATGCGAACAGTGCCATTTCCACTCAACTCTCGATTGCATAAAACTTTACAATCCTATATTAATCTTAATGGAAATGTTAAATGATGCCTGTTCCATATCTAAAGATCACCGATGATTGAGTCCTTCATTGATGTCTCTAAGTGGTTCAATTTCATATTCATTCATCATGAGAAGAGTTCAGACACAGTTGGTCCATGATTTGCTAACCACTTTTATGTGGCAATCCAACTATTGTGATTCAAAATTTTGAGAGTTAATTTTTTTTATTTGGAGATATTCCTACTTTAGAATATATGAGCAGCATTGCTAAAGGAAATACATCGTCACAAGATGCTAATTTTTCGTAGAGAGAAAAAATATCTCTTCGTTCACTTCGAGAATCAGCGTCAGAAAGTGAGCAGAGTGGGAAGAGAGGAAAAAAAAGAATCTTATTATTTTTTAAGAGATAGATTAACTTGTATTCTGTGTTCTTCAACAAATGAAAAAATACCTTTATTTTTTTTTTCATTGGATGTGTGATTATCATGTGGAAGTTGTCACCTACCCACATGATTATAATGCACACATAATTTTAGGAAATTTGCATGTTAACTCCTCCCCTTTTGACCCATGACCTGAGTGTTCCTCTTCGAAATTATTTATCGCTTCCTGTTGAGAACTTATCCTGGTAATCGAGTCCTTTTTCAAGTTGATGAGTATTTTTTAAATGTCATTATAAAGTTTTAATCATTTTATAATATAATTTCACAGTCCAATTTTTGTTTTATTAAGCATGTGTAAGAGTGAGAATTGTATTAAAACAATCCATCGATAAGGTAGTATTTACTCTGTAAACTATTAAAAGCATTATATCGTTGAACAGCTGTTATTGTGTTGTGTAAACATTTATAAGCATATAATTTAAAAACATCTTTGTTTGAGAATTTTTACTTATATAAGATATGAGTGACATTGTGATATTTTGCCCAATAGAAACAGAAACATTTTTTTCACTATTTTTCTACTGGATAATTAACAAAAATAAACACTAATATAATGTTTTTGGAATAAAATAAAAAACCACGCAATAACGGATTAATAACCGTCAAAAAAGAGGCAGAAATTATGTTCCTACCAATATCTAACTATCTACCTAAGATGTTAACTATACTTTAGAATAGATGCAGAAGCGCGCCAGCATTTATTCATGAAAAGTAAAGATATAAAAGCAAAATACAAAATGCGTAAATTGTGTTGAATAATCTAGTATCCCATACATGAAAAGTATTAAAGTTCGATTTAAGTTTAAATAGGGAACAATCAGAACAACGAGGGATTAAATTAAAATATACTTTTGCAAGTATAAAAATCTTAATAATTCCAGCACGACATGGAAGCTTTGCATCTGGAATAACAGATAACTTAAGTTGTAAAAATTTATGGTAAGAAATTTACTTAAGTTGTAGAAATTTTTATAATCTTTAAAACATACTTATAATTACTTAAAAGGTAACGCAAGCATATAAAAATATTATTTAATATAACCTTGAGATCTTTCAAACGCGTTAATTTTCAAAGGAAAAAGATCTATAAAAGGGATCAAAGAGATATTTTCCCTTTTGAAAATGAACGTATGTGCATTTGAAAGATTTCAGGGTCATAGTAAATATTATCTTTAAATGTTTGTGTCACCTTTTAAGTAATTATAATTATGTTTTAATGTTTATATTAATAACAAGGTGAAAATTCCTTCACGACGCTAATTTTTTAATACAGTAATTTGAATCTATATGTAGAAATTTATGTTGATTTATTCAGCTTCTGTTCAGAATGGAGCGATTGTGCTCCGTATCGAAACACGAGATATAGGCAGTAAATAATGAAATGTGCAAAAAATAGTAATTCTATGAATATAGGTATATATAATTGTTCTAATTATAAGTGGATCATATACATAGGAAATTGTTGATAAATTATTTTTAAAATTTTATTTACCAAAATGACACCAATGTTTTTTTTTTTCTAATATTATTTAGCAAAACTATAACAATGTTATTTTTGAAATATTTACCAAAATTATATCAATATTATTTTTCTAGGTATATTTCTTTAATATCTACATATATTCTTCTATTCATTAGAAGCTTATTTTCTTGTATATAATAAAAAAAAACTCGAGCGTGTATGAATCATACTGCATTATGCAGAAAAATTCTTTGTTTTCTTAATCTGGTGAAAATCTTTCACCTTATAATGCATCTTTAAGAAGATTTAAATGTATGCTAGTCTCTTTCTATATAAAAAAACTAAAGACTTTAAAAAATGTTCTCAAAAACATAGGCGAAAAACTCATACTTTCTTTATTTTTGAAAACCTGTTGATTTTCCTTTAAGTTTATGAACTTTTAGTAAAATAAAATCGTTTTTCTCATCTGTTACTCTCAATGGAAAAGAAAGGGGAGAAGCTTTCATTCATTTTGAGATTTTTATTCCTGTAGCAATATATTTTTTCCTCTTAGTATTCCCACAAGGAGAAATCTAGGTTTTTTATGAGAGCAATTTTGATGTTTTTGTTCTTAGACGCAATTTTGCACGTTTTTACTTAACACTTAGATAAATAAATACAACACTCTTAGGGTGAAAGAACACAAAATTGTTTTTTAAGATTATTTTTGGGAAATAAATTTGTTGAAATATTTACTCCTACTCTTTGCTATTCATTGCTTGTATTTTTCTAATGTTGCATCGTTTAATATTTTATAAATTAATACTTTTTAATAACTAGATGACAAATAAATATTTTTAAAGGGATCTAAACTATAATAATAAACTAAATATGTGCACAACGTAACATTTAAAATATACTTGTTTATTCTGATAAATATTTCACAATATCTTGTCAAAATATAATGTGTTAATTTTAAGATTAATTTTTGAAAATAAAATATTTAAGATGAAGGACACTTAAAATTAAATATTGTATCGCCAAGAGTTTATTTATTTTTATTTATTTATTTATGAAACATATTTGCTTAGCGTAATGCGTTTCTGGTAGAGTATTTAATATAATTTATTTGACTAACATTTCAATTGATTGAAATTTAGATATAACCATGAATTAAAGACAATTTGAAAATCAAGCTTTGTGAATAATTTGAAGCATATTCATATTGCTTCCATTTAACGATTTTTATATAATATAATATCATCATTTTTCGTTTTGAAAAGAAACACATACTTTCTTTTAGATGAATTCCCTCTTTTAGATGACTGTGATTATATTAAAGATTTTTCATCAGTTTTATAAATTAGAAATTAGGATTGGTTCTTCTTCCGTTGTACATTTTCAGACTCGAATTTCTGAAAAATATAAAATGTATCTGTACTTGCGTAATCTTAGTAATTTTTGTCGCTACTCTGATTATAAATGTATTTTAGTGTGGTCAGCTTAATGTTAAAGGAAAGAAGAGAAAAAATGTTTTTTCATATGACATTTATTACGGCCTCAATCTATGTTTAACCCCATGATCTATGGCAAAGCAGAAATTCATGTATAATGTGATACCTATTTTGAGGTTTTGATTCCCTAGCGTATCTTTTTTTTCGTGGGGGGGAAGGGGGGGGGGGGAATTAACAGTTAATTAAATGAAGAGCACATTTTATAGAGAAAGAAAGCAAAATTTCTCTTAAAGTATTTTCTTTGGAAAATAATCATCTTAAAAAAATAAATGCGTATCTTAAAATAATGTGATATTCACTGTTCGATATTTAATTTATTTTTAATTCTCTTTTAAATCAACAATATTTGATACAGTTTTGTACCGTTGCAACATTTTACATTTTAGAAAATAAATTCTTTAACTAAAAATAGCAAATAATTCTCTCAATAGGAACAGAACTATATATAAATGCATATTTACATATATATATATATATATATATGACATCACTGCAATATCTACTGTTGTCTACACTAGATATTTTTACAAATTCTAAATTTTCTGAAATTTTCTGCTTAGAAACTTACCTATTTTTCAACAACATATTTTTAATATCTATCTAAGATATTGCTCCTATTTTCAGTATATAATAGATAAAGAAAATCTAGATTTAAATATATGATAGTTGTGAAATATTTCATTTAATTTGAAAACACTTTTGGTGCTGAGCATCTTATGGATATTTTCTTTTAACTGTAAAATTAAAAATATGTTAAAACGTGGAATGTAAAACAAAGATTTTTCTGCTAAAAACTAGACGAAAATTAGAATATAAAAACGAAAATGAAGAAAGAATTTTCTATCAAAGTTTCATCTCGATTTTTTCTTTTTGCGTCACGAGAAAAGGAAATTAAAAGTATCCGGAAAAAAACTAATCTAAATTAATGAAATGTCAAATAATGGAATAAGGAAATGAGTGAATTAATATATTTCCCAAATAGTTTCAATTTTAATTAAGGTAAAAAGTTTGTATTATTTTTTATTTTAAATAATAATAATGTTAAAAGTTGAAGATTTTACATTACAATGTATCATCAGAAGCTTTTTGTTGGAAAACTGATCTTTAAACAAGTTTTTATAAAAAAATATTCCATTTCCAAAATTTGTTCCTTTCTACTGTATTACAACATAAGGATGATAATACAGTATAATTATTACGCATTTTATAAATATTAACATTAATAATAGTAATCAAATCTAAAACGATTCATACTGAAGAAAAATGAAGAAGTTTAATGTTTGTTGTGAAAGAATTTGGAAAGAAAAAAAAAAATTTTGAAAATAGTAGCTGGATATCATACAAAAAAAGGTTTTCTAAATATATCTTTCTATGGGATAGAAATCGTTTTATAACAAGAATACATATAATTAACATATGACAATGCTCATAAGAAATGTATATTCAATACCATGCAAACTAAATAAAAGAACACGAAGAAAATCCAATTTATTTTGACAACTTTCAGAAATTATTATAACAGTTGTAAATTTCCAAGTGGGTGAAAAAAATCCAGGCCAAAACCAGGGATGTTTTGGCTGACGCCGCCAATGCTTTACCAACTGAGCAACCCCGGGTGAATCTTGAGGTCAAATTTACCCAACTAACATTTAATTATCACATCTTCTGGTCTGATATCTGATTCGTTCGGAATGGCTCAGTTGGTAGAGCCTTGGGGGTGTCAGCCAAGACACCCCTATTTCGAATCCTCGCAAAGTCATTTTTAACCTACTTGGAAATTTGCAACTGTTATGATATATTTACCAATTGAATAATTATGTTTAAAATTAATCTAATTTTAGAAAGGTTGTTTATATTATCCATTTACCGAGGATATTTGTTTTTCAGAAAAATCCCTTTATTGAACGTTAATTTTCTGTGATTTGAAATTATTTAAAATATTTTCTCTTATAAAATTCTTTTAATTAGCAATACCGTATGCGCTAATAGAAGTACTGTAGCATAGTGGCACATATGTCTGCTGCATACAGGTCACCAGTTCGATTCCGCGTTGCAGATTACGCAAGGTTCACACAATCTTTCATTTCTTCGTGGTCGATAAATTGAATGCCAAGTTTGTTTGCACTGAAAAAAAATGGTAACGTTCCATGTAAAATCCAGGAACGTTTCGCCTTTTCTCAGGTTTTCAGAATAATTTAGCTCTTTCCTGTGAAATTCTGGTTTTCTTATCTGAAACGTTCTTGAACAAAAGTTGGAAACAGCAAAGCACTGCGGCCGCTATTTATTATTTTTTTGCTATAATCCGTTGCTCGCGCGCGAGTGTCGAAAACGAATTCCTTAAATGAATGTAAAAAAATCAATATGGAATGCAAATAAATCAACAGACGACATAATCCTTTATGTCTCTATTGTCAAGACCATTCAGATGAAAATACAATACCTCTGTGACATCGCTAAGAGATTATCTCTCGTACTTGTCTGTGGAAAGTTTAACGAGCAGACCGTATAAAAAAAAATACACCTATTATTTGGATCTCCATTAACCAGGGGACCATCAAACATGATTCTCACCGATTTTGATTAATTTAGAGTATGTTTTAGAGTTCTTATCTCTAATTATTTTTCTGAAAGGATTTTTTCAAATGGGCCTTAGATTTTCAGAAATTAGATGCCGAGGTTTAGCATACGTTTCAAATAACCATTAGTTTGCAGCTCTCAATGTGTCTTTCGTGGTGTGGACGCAGAAGACTCGCACGCCACCCGTACGGACCGAGTTCGATGCTACCTCTTGCCTTTTTTCTTTCTTTTTTAATTAATTTTATATTTTAACACTTTACAATTTGATTTAAATTTGATATATGTTTGACATTTTGAATTGCTGCAAATTTGAATTTTTTTTTTCGGAAAATTTATATGTATTTTATCTAACTTGTAAACTAACATAATTACTGACGAAAATCCAAAATATTTTATGTCTAGATTTTTTTTCTAATTATTATTTACATTTATATATTTTTATGTTTTAAGCAACGTTCAGAAACAATATATCATATATATATTTACTTTATTGAATTTTAACTGAAAATTTATTTTTTCGTGTAAATTATAAATAATAATTTTGATGTCAATTTCAAAATATTTTTTCATTCCAACAAATAATGATAATAAAGCGAAAATTGTCAACTGGAAATGTAAAAATCGTCTGCGGATCCCGCATGCTGTGAAATGTCAATAATGTTTTGCTGTCAACAGAAATATTCCTGGTATTTCGCACGAAACTTACTGGCATTTCTGTAGAATGTTTTTAACATATACAGTAAAGTTCCAGTCATTTTCAAGAAATGTTTCTTGGAAATAATGGGCAACTCAGCTGCCCATTTTTTTCCCAGGAACGTTGCGGGATTTTTTTACAGTGTGTGAACTAAATACCGAGGGTTCAGAGTTAGGCTGACAACCTGAAAGGAACATATGCGGCATAACACCCCATGGACAAGAAAGCAGGGCTGGGTACTGTAGGCTAGTATTCTAAATTGATTTTAGCGCCGCTAGTTTAGTTTAGTTAATTTATTCATTTTAGTATGCATTAATATCAGATTTAGAACATTTACTAGCAGTTTTACTCAAAACGCATTTCCATGTAGCAAGCATTATAAAATAGTTTTAACTTTATATAAGGGGGCTGTTCACCCAGCTTCCGATTTCCCATGAGTAATCTAAAGTGTATGGGCATTTGATGCATTCGTATATTTAAAATATCTCCTCGGGAAATTAATATTTTCATCATCTATCTTTTGTGTACACTTCCTAAAAGATGTCACTTTTTTTCTTAGTTCTTAAAATATTTTTAAAGTGTAGACTTAATTTTATATGAAGTGTTAAAATCTTAATTTACAGTTCGCCCGCCTTTAACACGCGAAATATTAAATTCAGTATATATTTTAGAAATATTTCGAAAACTAATTAAAAAAGAGAAATCCTTTAAAAAGAGTACACAGAAAAAATATGTTAAAAATGTGAATTTCCAGAGAAGATATTTTAAATATACGAATGCATCAAAATTCCATAGCCATAACATTACGGAGGAGAATTCCGAAGCTAAGTGACCAGCCCCCGTAATTTTTTCCCGTTATAAGCTTTAATAGCATTTTAAACTTAATATTTTTGTTCGTATTATTTAAGCATCCGCCCGTCTATAAATGCCATATTTTATTCATGATATGCATTATTAAACTCCTTTAATGAACACATATTTTTTAAACTATCATTTTGTCTTTTTTTTTGTTTTACTCTAAAGTAATACAATTTTAAATTTTAATTGATTATTCCCCCTCTACGATATATTTCCGTCCTCTCATCTGCAACGTAATGAAACTGAGATACTTATTTTCACTTTCATGTGGAATATCTAATATTTTTCCGAGTGAAATCTTGAAAGAGATAAGTCTAAAAAGTGCTTATTTACCTTAATGACTTTTAATAAGCTGTAAAAGTTAATTAACCGTGAATATTTTCTGTACATATATATATGAAAATTTTTTTTTTAAGTGAAGATACTTAAATTACTGTCTTCTTAAGATAGCGATGCCTATTTATTAAGAAATTATGGGCAAATTACATTCGATAGGTCATAGTTACATTAAAAAGAAATTATAAAATGATGTCATTAAATAAAAGAATGAATTTTTTAAATAAATATTAGACTGTGTTTTTATTTATATTTTCTTCTTTTTGCTATTTAAGTATTTCAATTTGTGTTTAAATTGCTTAAAATACCGGGTGTACATAAACGAATATCCCCACTTTATAAGGCTATTAAAAGAAAACTAAAAATGTACAGTCGTGGAAAAAAAAAGTAAACACCCCCTACTAACTCCTCAATAAATTATCGTAGAAGAAAGTTACTGGTACCGAACGATTGGAAATAAAGTCTACTTTTAAATTATGTATATAAAATTTGCTTAGGGGGCCATCTACATATTAAAACGAATCCAAACTTCATTTTTTTCAGTGACAATATCCAATTTTAACAAGATATTTCAAATCTCCGGTTCAAATTATGCCTAGGTACCGATTTTCATGTCATTTGAACGATGAGTTTTTGAATTATAAACATTCAAAATTTAGTGCTTCTAATGTTAAATTACATTTTCATATTTTTAGTTATATCTTTAGAAATTATGCTCCTAATGTGCTAATTTTTTTGTAGCAATAATACTAATATGCCCAAACATAAATACGCTGAATTTGCAATTTTTATAATTTTATGATATGAATTATGAATTATGAAATTAATATTCGAAAAAATTATGAATTACAACCTACATTTTTTTTGATGGATTTAGATTTATTAAGTCCTGCTTTATGTAAATCCCAAATTTCACATTTGTCTTCCTAGTAGTTTTCAAATTATGCTTAAAAAACGGCAAAATGATTCTTTAAGGGGCCGTCTATAATAGAAGCGACTAGATATTTTGAAATTTCTTCTGCTGTCCCGTAATCCAGCAGGCTTCATTGACTTCTTAAGGTGCCTGGATCAAGATCTCTCGGTCAACAATCGATTTCCGAACTTCAATTTGGATACAGCCTTTAAAATACGCTCGTTTTAAAATAATTAATTTCTCAGAAACTTATGGTACGAATTGCATAAAAATTCGTTTTTAGGCTAATTGGAGGGTGTAGAGTTCATTTATGATGTCAGAATTGTGTACTGCTATTGAAAAAAACAAAGTTCTGGTTCGTTTTAATATGTAGATTGCCCCCTAAGCAAATTTTATATACATCATTTAAAAATAGACTTTATTTCCAATCGTTCGGTACCAGTAACTTTCTTCTACGATAATTTGTTGAGGAGTTAGTAGGAGGTGTTTACTTTTTTTTTTTTTACGACAGTACAACCTTGTTGTCCATCGGAAATCTTAAATAACATTTGAAAGTTGAAATTCACCACAGTTATAAGTGCTTTAATGTGAATCGCTCCCGAAACACGAACGATATCGAGGCGTTACGAAAATTCGCCCCACACTTTTTCAGCATGTCTGGTGTGATTTTTTTCAATGGCTGCAGATACCCGTGTACTAATTTCGGCAACGTCAGTTGGTAGCGGTGGAACAAACACCTAATCTTTCATATCCCCCCCCCCCCTGAAAAGAAAATATGAATGTGGAGAAGGGTGTGAGATGCGTTATCGTACCGACTCGATATCGCTCGTGTTTCTGGAGGACTCAAATTGAACACTTATAACTGTGTTGATTTTAAACTTTCAACTGTTATTTCTGGTTTCCGATGAACAACAAGGTTGATTTTTTTAAATTGCCCTTTAAGGTAAGGATATTCATTTATTTACACTCTGTATAATCGTTGCTGTTTAAGAACCAATTGGCATACATTGACAATCATGGTTTGGGCACATAATTAACTACATTGCTTTTTTAACTCGTAAATAAATCTAAACATAAAGAATATTTGGCGCTTTCTTTCTATCGGACAGCCAATTCCTTAAAATTAATTTATTAATTTACAATAAGTTTCCAAAATTATAATAATGTTATATTGCCATCGTAAACACACCTATGTATATAATGTTTATAGTTATAGTATAAAGAATGGAATGTAAAATCAATTATAAAATAACATCTTTACAAAAAAAGCAAAAAACAATAAAAAAACAAGCAAACAAAAAACAAACAAGTTTGATTAAATAAGAGAGTATAATAATATCCATGAATATACAACTTCATTTATTAGAAGAATAAATTAATAGCACAAAATCTTCTGTGATAGAGATTGGTGGCGCCAATTTCTATGAGACTTATAAACATGTCTGTCTCATAGTTTTTCTGCAGTGCATGTATGAGTAGAAAATAAAGTAATAAAAAACACGGTGTGGAAACAAATTGACTCAAATTGGCGCCCATGCCTATAAGCAAATATTTTAGACCGGGAGATGGCAGCACAGACAATCACCTCATCTATTTGAAAGCTGAAATTCCAGCATTATACAGAACTCGATTAGCATATTAAAATGCAATTGGTCTGCCAAGTCATATCATGCTGGAAACCACCTGGAATATTGATTTTAACGGTCCACTCGTAGGATTACCATTGTATTTTCCTGCTCCCAATCCTCCATGTTTTCATAACTTTGGATGCAGGAAAACACAATGATAAACCTACGAGCCAGACACTAAAATCGGGTCTGAAGCGTTTCCACCAAGATTTGACTTGGCAGACCAATTGTGTTCTAATATACTTATCGAGTTCTGTGTAATCCTGGAATTTCTGCTTCCAACTCGATGAGGTGATTGTCTGTGCAGTCACCTCAAGGTCTATTTCATAATCTACATATCATTTGTATTGAAAACTACAAATGACTACACCGGATTTGAAGATATATATTAAGTATGTCTTCTTAGTTTGAAGATCAGTGACCATTTATTTTAAATTAACTTTTGGTCTTTATTAAAAATCTAAATCAGCATTTCGCCAAATGTTTGAAAACCACAGATGATATAGGTGGTAAGTGACATAATCATCCTTTTAAGAAAATGAGCTTTAAAAGTTCCAAATGTCTATTTGCTTTTATTGTCAAATGCCTCCTTTATCAATTAAAATCTCTGTAAGAGTTTTTTTTTTTAAATATAAATTGAACAATTGGTAGAAGACCATTTGTTAACCTCAATCATATGATTAACTCGTTTTTTTTTTTTTTTTTTTTTTTTTTTTTTATAACATACCACGTTTATTATCTAAGCTCTTTATTTATTATAAACAAAATAAAATTTAATTTTTCCCACCTTAATGAAAAAAAATGTTGAGTTTGGGATTCAATCCCAGGACTTTTTAATTAATTTGACAACACTGTACCAACTAAGCTATCCTTCACAACATCTATTCAGTCAGACAACCTTCTCACAATAGCATCGCAATGCGATATATTGCTCAGCACAATAAATTGAAAATAAGATAATGAAACTCCATATAAAATAATGCACAAATTTTGGTATTATACATTAATTTAACTCATTCAAACGAACTGATAAAGAAATTAAACAAGTTAAAAAAATTTCCAACAGAGAAAAAAGTGATGACCCTAGTAGCAAATTGTGTCTGGCCCTTGAATGGCCTCTCATCGAAATCCGATTACATGATAAGTGGCCGATTATCGTATTCTCATCGGACAGGGATGATTTTCATCGGCAATTACTCAGAAATGTCTCATTGGCCTTAGATCAATGGATGATCGCAACCTGATGAATTTTAGAAAAAACTATAATGAATCACCGAGGAGTACGATTTCATGACGATGAATGTCCGATGACTTTTAGATGAGTTATCAAGCACATTTTGATGAGAAAGCGATGAATTATAGATCGGTTGGTTGGGTGTATAAATGAAAGCGATATCAGAATATTCATTTTCAGATTTTGCGAAATATACATACATTAAAATTTTAGGAGTTAGAAATTTAAATATGCTCACTTTTAATTTCTATTAGCTTTACTACAATCATTTGAAACAAAATATTTAAACAAAAATATCCAAATTTTGTTTTATTTTTTGAGGGGGGAGGGGGGCTGAATTAAAGTTCCATATTTTCTTAGTTTATTTCTGAACAAATACTACTCCTTCATTTAAATAATCCTATTAAATTCTATTATTTATCCTCTTCCTAGAGCCTATTATTTTAAATAAAGTTTGCTTGCTGAACTCAAACTGATTTATTAAAAAAAAAAAGGCTCTAAAAAAGGGATTTTCCAATATTAATACTTAAAAAAGGGATTTTTTAAGTATTAATATTGGACTAACAATTACCACTGTTATTGTTTATCATTTTGTTTGATAGAAATATTTTAAAAGAATTTTGTTAATTCTAAATTATTGTTCTACTTTGATAAGTTTTTGCCCTTTAAATTTTTCATTTTAAAATGTGAAAGGTTATTTCTTTCATTTTATTCGACTTTAAGAGATGAAAAATGCATTGGGCCTTTTTTCTACCAAGGTACATATGAATAATTCAGTAAGTTATACTATTGTATAAACACTCATAACTCACAAGAATGCATATTTTTAAATAAGCATTTTTTGGAGGGGGGGAGGGTTAAGGTGGGATTCAGGTGTCTAATTAGGTACAATTTAGGTCTGTTCGGAGATCCTTGACAAGAGGCATACAAAAGAAAAAGGCCCTCACACCGTCCTCGTTTAAATAAAGACCATTTTTTATCACACAAACTGTCCCAAACACATACCCATATTTGCCAATAAGCCGTTTTTCCCAAAAATAAATACTTTGAACCAGAAAATTTATTTAATTAAATGTGTCTTGCCTCTATGTGGTAGAGATTTGAAATATACTTTATTTCATTAAATAAAATTTCTGGTTTAAAGTTTTTTTCTTCTTTCATTACGTGGGAAGGTGGTAATAAGTATGCTTATATTTTTTTTTCTTAAATATTTCATAATTCATATCTGTAAAGTATAAAAAATAAAACTCTTGAAGAAGCACACCGTAATAACAGATTATATTTCTAAAACAAATGTATGAATTAGGTTCAGCTTTGCAAGTCCCATTTTTAATTCAAATCCATTTCATTTAACCCCTTGAGAAAGTGATTGTGTTCCTGTAATGTTAAATTCACACCGGATCTTTGAAAATTTTTGTTTCAAAATAAGGAAAAGCAATTTTACAAGTTTTTTCCATCAAAGTTACAAAAATAAAATTTATTTAAAAGTTTCCGGTGCAAATCTTGATTAAACTTAGGTGAGATAAAATATATCCCATCGCCTCTCAAGGGGTTAATATTCACAACTTTCACGTCTACGGTTAATTTCTTTTCTATTAGTACTACCTAGATGTTTAAGGAAAAATCTTATGTCACGCTGATACTTCAAGACTGTATTGTCTGTGAAAACTTCTGTAAAGTAGGTCTTTCCCCCTCTGAAATATTTGTATCTTTAATATGATTTAAGAAAAATAGATAGAAAAACTATTTTAATTAATATTTTAATAATTATTGATCAATCTAATTGTCCAATTTATTTGAAAATAACTTTTGGAGCCTTTCTGATAATTTTTTTCCCAAAACACTGCTGCGATGATTTTTTTCATTCAAAAAATTTACATAAATTTATATTCATTATGGAATTGGGCTTTATTAGCACAGGATCAACATTCTCTGGAAGTGTAGGAAAAAAATTTTCAACACCTAAACTTACGCATCCAGATGCATAGGTCACAATAGTTGAATGCGAACAAATCCACACAACGTGGAATAAGGAAAGGCTTTAATGCTCGTGATATTATTTAAAATGTTTAACTGTTTTTGTTTATTAATCCATAAATTTCATGACTGAAACAAAATTTAAAATACTACTGTAGTAGTTATACAGTCAAACCTCGTTAACATAAATTTCAAGGCAAATTAAAAGTTTTCCCCTCATGTTATCATCAATAGTTTATATTATTAGTAACAAAATCGTTGTATTAATTTTGACAGGCATTGTAGGAACAATTCATATTAAAAGCATACCAGGTTAATTCTGTACATGTTAATGAGGTTTGAATGTACTTTTTGTTGTTTAATAGCAACATCCATCTCCTGTTAGTTTCTGTTTCATAGCTGCCAACTTGTACGTATTTTTCTTACCACTAAAATTTTATAGAATTTTTTTATTTATTTAAACGTTAAAATTGCTTGAATTGCGGTGATTAAATTAACTAAAATTTTCTGTTACATTTTAGTGGTATGAAAAATCCGTACAAGTTGGCAGCTATGCTGTTTAGATATTAGGGCAGATGACTGAAAAAATACATTATCTTAATTCATTTTTTTTTTTCAGTTTTATATCTCTATGCCTACATAAAACATCACATTAATGTTAGCTATTTTATCTTATTGTTTCTAAACTTGAAGTGTTGTTTTAAGAATCTACATATACTATCTGCATTTTTTAATTACTACATTAATAAAATACCCCAATTTCTAGTGCATACTCTGCTGATCAAACAAACATGTTTAGATCCAGAAATGTTAATAAATAAGATTTATCTTATTTCTATTTTCTACATATTATGCAACATATTTAAAGAAACTTTCTTGATGTAAAATTTATTGGATCGGCTGCAAACTATGTACATCTGAAATTAGAGTACACAAAAAGTACTTAAATTCTGTTCAATTAACTTGCTCATTTCATATAAATGTACTATTTGAAAGTTTTATTAAGGTTAAACAATGGCAGAAAAAAAAATTGTTGCTTCTTCCCGTAACTCTTCATAGAAATCTAAACACAAATCTTCTAAGTTAAATAAGTTTCTGAAGCAATTTATTGTCACAGAATGATTCAAACGTGGCTGTGTACATCCCATAAAAAAGTAGAAGTAATAAAATATTTATTGAATATTCATGCATAAGAATTAAATGAGGACGTCAGTTTCAAAACTTGTCTTATCTAAAAGTTAAAAAATCGAGTTTTCTCTGTCATTCTATTCTACTGGTACTGGTGGACATGAATTGAGAAAACAATACAATCTGCAAAACACTAGCTTTACTGTGTATTTCTGGCATTGTAAAATCTTGGTTTAGAATGAAGACCAATGGACGTGATCAGAGGTTTTTCACGATTTCTGAAAATTTGATTTTCTGGATAAGGCGAATTTTGAAACTCATGTCCTCAAATATAGCTAATAATTTCAAAAGCAAACTTTAATTAACTCTGATATAAATTTAAGATTTATTTATTTTTAAATAACACATAATATAACATACACATCAAAAGAAATTCAAGGTAAGTTTAAATATATAAGTGCATCAATTACACTGTTTATAATTAATGTTCCAACAGGAACAAACAAAAACTAATGCATTTAAAATAACTTCGGAAAAAAAATCGCAAGGGAAGGTTGATCTGTATTTTCCATTTGAAGTCTGTCATCTGGGTAATTACATGAAGTATCTTGTTTTAGAAGTGTTCTAGCCAAATTATCAGGACGGAATGCCATCTTTTCTTAAATGTAGCTAACAAAACTGCTGACAATATTTCATTTTCTGCAGTGTAGAGAGGGGATATCATGAATGTCATCAGATGTAAAATGCAGTTCACAAAGCTAGACAAAAAGAGAAAAAAATAGTAAATTTTTGTGCATAATCATGTGTTGTGTATATACATATAAAACTGTGGTTTATTTCAGTAAGCTTTATTTAGTACCCTTGTATTTTATTTCAATGAGAGATATATGGGGTCATTCAAAAAAGTCCATTTTGAAATTTTTAAGAAAGAAAAAATATCTTTTGAAAAGGATTGAATACTTATTCAAAAAAGAAACTGAAGGTGAATTTGAGATTTTGGCCCCAGCTTAGTATTTTTTTTTTAAATCTTGGATTTTTTGGGTCTGCACAATTTGAAATAACAGCAAAATTGTAAAAATTTTAAGCCAAGATAGAATTTGTTAAGGCCAAACCTGAAAATTTTAGTCTGTGTAGACCTTTAATGTCTACTGTTATTTCAGTTAATTTTTCTATATACAAGTTAAAATTAACAAACATAAAACTTTCCAAATAGGAACCGGCAAATTTGCAAAGAAAAAAAAATTAAGACTTCATATACAAAATTACACTTTGTTTCTATAAACAGTTTCAGTGTTTAAATAACCATTTTACAAAGGGCCAATTTTGGAGATTTTCTTCAGATTGAAACCTGGCACTTATCAAGTATACCCTACAGATTTCACCCAAAATCTTATTTCAAACAACAAAAACCAGCTTTTTGCTATGAAGAAAAGGTGGTTTTATGATTTCATGGAATCCTCTATAATTTTCTTTAAAGGCAGGATACCATTCATTGAGCCGAAAAAGTAGGTCAATTTCATCCTCCCCCCCATAGAAAGAATAAAGTACCACAAAAACTGAATTTAACCAGTTATTATTCATAGTTTGTAGTATAACAGATATTTTTTATTATACAACAACCCCAGTAGCAGAAAATTCTCCATGTGCCTGTGACAGATACTTCGGGGACAAAAAATAATCTGCAGGTAAAATATTTTTACAATTGAAGCGTTAATTAATCAAACAATCACTTACATGTAACGTTTTTAGACATTTTAAAATATTTTATTAATAACAATATTAACTTTTTGTATTAAGTAATAAAGAAAGAGCTAAACATAATACTATGAAGCAAAATAAAGGTCTGACAAAGAAGAATCTGCAAAACAGAAAAGAAAATCTGCGAAGCTCGTCTCCTGTTTCGAACATTCTGCTACCGGGACAACAACTATTAAAACTGATGGCAATATTGTCAGTTGCATATACAACATTTTTAGCATGACATGTAAAATACAGTTTAAATGGATCACCCAATCATGTTTTTCTTTTTGGAAATATCAGAATATTTTGCGGGCCCATCAGCCTTTTACATATGTAATTATAATATATTCTTTGAGCTACACCGAAGTTAAGAGATAAAAGTTTTCAGAAAAAAGATGACACTTTTTTTCTGAAAACAATTTCGCCCCCCCCCCCCCCAAAAAAAATTAAATTTCAATGAACTGCTGTAAAATTTGTAAAAAGTTTACACCACCATCGTTATTTTATGTCACACAGACCTTTCGATTTGAGACAGACTGCACGCAGATTGAAGAGAAAATTTACCATTTTGGCTTTATTTTCAGTCACACAGATAATTTTACAACATCTGTTTTATTTCAGGTCCAAGGTGCATAAAACCAAGCAAAAAAAAAAAAAAAAAATACAATTTTATATAATTTTTATTCTTTAAAACCTGAGGAGGAAAAAAAACGCCAAATTTTCACAATTGGGGGGGGGGGAGGAGTTTCCAATTTCGAAATTATTTATGTTTCCACAGACATGAGGGAGAAGAGGGGAAAAAAAGGGAGGGGTGAAAAAAAATAACAACAATTTAAAAAACAACTCAAAGCATTCAACGTTTATCTTTAAAAATCACACCTTTCAAAACTGCAAGTTTATGTAGTTAAAAAAATTTTTCATTACAACACGTTAATTTGGCATGGGCCCGATTATTGAAAATTCATCCTTTTGATTGACACTTGGATAAAAAACATGAAATGGTCCTTAAAAATAGACTTCTACATGGTTTTCTTGATGTGTAATCATAATTATATTTATTAAACCATTTGAAAATTTTAAATGATAAAAAGAGTAGGCATATAAATTTTTAAATACATTATTTTTTTTATCTTTTCTACTTTTTAGTGTTTAAATATTTTGTTGTTGCAGATTCACAGTCAGTTGGCATATTTTCGAAGAAATGATTTGACACATTATCTTCATTGTTTTTGTACTCATAAACAATTATAACTACACTTCTTCTAAACTGTTTATTCAATGTGTAATCATAATTATATTAATATTAAACTATTTGAAAATTTGAAATGATAAAAAAGTAATATTTTTAAATACATTTTTTATTTATTTATATTTTCTACTTTTTAGTGCTTAAAATATTTTGTTACTGCAGATTCACAGTCAGTTGGCATATTTTGGCAGAAATCATTTGACACATTATCTTCGTTGTTTTTGTACTCATAAATAATTACAACTGCAAAAATTATTTGGCAATTTATCAACATTTTCAAAATCACTTTGTGGCAACCTTTATTTACATTTTAAAAACATTCACAGATTGAAATATCTTTATAAAATAGTTATCAATGTATCAAACGCACAAACAATTATTTGTTTTATATTGATACCATTTAATATACACATTAAAAAACTATTAGTTTAATTTATGCATAAATAAAACATAACAATTAATACAATATATATATATATATATATATATATAATAAGAAATAAGCCATATATAGTTAGACATTTTTTATTGGTCGCAATTTCACTTTCACGACAGTTTATAATATTTGCCAAGAAATCACACTTTCTTAATCTTAACTCGGTCATGACTGAGTTATGTCATAGCCCCTATAATAAAGAAGTATTTGTTACATTAGTGTATAACTTAACATACTCTTTGAAGTAGCAAGAGACGTCAAGTTACGTCTGGTAACTCAAAAACATTAACGTTTAACATGGATCAGTTTATACCAACCAAAACACGAATTTTCCGTTTAAAATCAATACGAATCCAACAACAAAAAAATTCTACAAACTGAAGAGAAAGGAAAGTAATACATATTTTAATACAATTATGGAAAAAAGTCTATAATTAAATGTTTCATATAAATACTGTCTTTTTTGCTTTGAACAGTTTGAACACATACAAATTTATTAATATTTAAATACAGTAGAACCTCGATCCATCGTTTTTCAAGGTGTGTGTGTGGAAAAAACGATAAATGCAGGAAAACGATGAATGTGGTTTAACGTCAAAACACGAAAAAAAAAAAAAAGTTTAAGCATTACTTACTAATACATGCAATGTATACAGTATATTAATAAATACTAATTTGTTACAGACCAAACTGTAAAATAAATAAATCAAAGTTGTAGAAAATGGATATTTATTCTAAAAATGAGTAATTTTATATTCAGTTTTTCGTTCATTTTTTAAATTAAACAACAAATTTTCAGGATGTACAACATATTTCTGGTCATTTTCTGTAATTTCATGTACATATAAAAAAGTTCGTATAGTTTCAAATGCCGTAATTAAATCAGACAGACTTTGCGCTGGTGTAGGCTTAGCTTCATCGGCATGAACATTATCCTCTGCTTCTTCGCCATTATTTTCATTTTTTGCATCATCACACATTTCTTCTATGCTTAGGACACCACATGTCGCAACATCTCGATCAATAGAAATATATCGTTAAATTTTGTAACAGAGACATCCTCTTTTACACGCAACCACTCTTCATTTGCATTATCGTCAGCATATTCATTATTTTCTTTCCCTTCTGTTGAGCATTCTTCATGAGTTTTTCGCAAAAAAACTGCATTTCACGAAACACTTCTGGATGGAATGAAGAAGTTACTCCATGCCAAGCTGAAAGTACAAAATGAATAGCCTGCAGAAGCTCTATTTTTGGAGTACGTTCTTTTGCTTATTCCATGAAACAAAGATATTTCACTAGCTTTCTCCTGTAAAATTGCTTAAAACAATTGATTATTCTGGCATCAAGAAGATGTACGACCTCTTGATAATCTCTGCTCCCCCCCCCCTCCCGAAACAGCTCAAATGAGTTACTTTAGGATAAAAAAAGTAATTCCAGTTTGTATGTCATATGGATCCGCTTGACCTTCAATTTCATTTCGGTGGGGAGAAAAATTTTACAACGATGAATGCGGGAAAAAGATTTCTTGACGAACGATGAATGCAGGTTTCGTTAACATTATTTAAGTATAATTTGTGCAGGGACCATAGAAGTAAAACGATCAATGTGGGAAAACGATGGATGCTGGAACGATAGATCGGGGGTTTCACTGTATAGTATAGATGCTGCTTAATGTGATTACTTTGGGACCACAAGTTTTTGATAACAATATACAGGGTTTTAAAACACCCAGCACACTGGTCTAAAACTCGGGGTTTTCTTAAAAAAAAAGGGTGGGGGGGGGGGGGGGGGTTGGGACTTTATTGAGTTTTTTTGCAGAACACTTTAAACTTCTACATAATACATATACATTTATCAGTGAAACCTGGGTATAATTTTGCATTAATTATGATTTAGCAAAATATATATATAAAAAATTAAGTTAATTTAAAAAGTACATTTGTATCTCATGGGACTGGTTTGCTGCATTAAGAATATATTGAACCAACTACAACTGAATTTTTTTATATAATTCTTAATATAATTCAAAATATTTTTCACACAAAGCGATGCTTTTAGCATGAAGCGTTAGGTCGAGACATGATGATTTTGAAAACACTAACAGGCTGATATTACACATAATCACATTAAGCAGCATCTACTGCAAAAAGTAGTTTCTTTAGCATAAACATAATTATAATTACCGTTAAACAGATTTCTCTAAAAAGTCATGCTGCAAGGGGAACACTGTTTGCATCCTCAGAGTGGACTCTCAGGAATTCTAGGTATATCCTAAGGATTAAAAAAAAAAAAAAGTAATTGAAATGTAAAAAAAATATTGGATTTCATTAAAGTACTGATACACAAAAACAAGTTGGAAATTGCACGTCAAACGTAGCTAATGAGGTGCGTTCGTACTATAGCTAGTTTTATAAATATTTTTTGCACCGCATATTGTACTCACTGAATGTATATTTTAGTACGGTTCAATAAGTGCATATCCATTTCATTCTGTTGGCTGTAACATCATTAAAATGCACTTTTTTTTTCCCCCCATTGGCCGTAATGTAATGGAAAACTTTAGACTATCCCTGTCATTAAACTATAGATCTGATTTTCATAAAATTTGAAATGACTCAACAAAATATTGCAATAATTATAATATTTAAAATTTCAGAACATTCGGTTGGGTAGTTTTTCCTCAGTTATATGCAGAGTGACAGACAGACAGACGTACTGACTGAATGACAACTATAGCTACATATTTATATAATTACGAATGCACCTAAAAAGGAATTTTGGTAATGTAAAAATAGTATTGACTATGGGCTTATTTGTCAGGGCATAAAGCCCGGCGGCCCTACTACTAACTACTTTATGCACCCAGGGGTCCTTACTGTTTTTTTTTATTCACCCTTTTATTTAATTTAATCGAAAAATACATCAATCAGGTGCAACAAAAAAATCTGAATTTCACTAATTGGCCGAAGGAGAAAAAAACCCAGCTAAATTCATCGAATAGGCAAGGGAAATGCAAAATTTGTTAATTGATTGTAAAGAGGGGGGAAAAAATCAAGAAATATGTCAACTCCACACAAGAAAAAAACTGCGAAATCTTTTAATTGTGATCGATTAATGGGAAAAAATATCAAATTGTCTACTCATCTCAGAAAAAAAACATGCAATTTTTCAATTCAACAGAGGAAAAACAGAGTAAATTTTGTCAATCAATCGTAAAATGAAATGGCAGGATTTATCAATCGTCGCAAAAATTTTATAACCGCTGAAGACAGGGCTTGAAATTCAATTTTTAGGGTTTCGTTCATCTGATGAAACCCTATTCGTCTCGCTCCTTTGTCAGTCTGTCACAGAGTCCGTTCTAGTCTTTTCTGCGAACCATTCACAAAATTTGAACTTTTCCATGCCCTATGATGAAATTTGCATCCCCCCCCCCCCATGATCCTTCGATGAAATTCACGATTTTTCAGCAGCCATTCGACGAAATTTGAGTTTTCGTGATCCTTCAAAGAAATTGGAGTTTTCGCGATCCTTCGAAGAAATTGGAGTTTTCGCGATCCTTCGAAGAAATTGGAGTTTTCGCGATCCTTCGAAGAAATTGGAGTTTTCGCGATCCTTCGAAGAAATTGGAGTTTTCCCGATCCTTCGAAGAAATTGGAGTTTTCGCGATCCTTCGAAGAAATTGGAGTTTTCGCGATCCTTCGAAGAAATTGGAGTTTTCGCGATCCTTCGAAGAAATTGGAGTTTTCGCGATCCTTCGAAGAAATTGGAGTTTTCGCGATCCTTCAAAGAAATTGGAGTTTTCGCGATCCTTCGAAAAAATTGGAGTTTTCGCGAACCTTCGAAGAAATTGAGTTTTCGCAATCCTTCCAAGAAATTGAGTTTTTGTGATCCTACGAAGAAATTGAGTTTTCACGATCCTTCAAAGAAATTGGAGTTTTCACGATCCTTCGAAGAAATTGGACTTTTCACGATCCTTCGAAGAAATTGGACTTTTGACGATCCTTCGAAGAAATTGGACTTTTCACGATCCTTCGAAGAAATTGGAGTTTTCACGATCCTTCGAAGAAATTGGAGTTTTCACGATCCTTCGAAGAAATTGGAGTTTTCACGATCCTTCGAAGAAATTGGAGTTTTCACGATCCTTCGAATGAGAGTTTTCACGATCTTTCGAAGAAATGAGAGTTTTCACGATCCTTCGAAGAAATGAGAGTTTTCACGATCCTTCGAAGAAATGCGAGTTTTCACGATCCTTCGAAGAAATGCGAGTTTTCACGATCCTTCGAAGAAATGCGAGTTTTCACGATCCTTCGAAGAAATGCGAGTTTTCACGATCCTTCGAAGAAATGCGAGTTTTCACGATCCTTCGAAGAAATGCGAGTTTTCACGATCCTTCGAAGAAATGCGAGTTTTCACGATCCTTCGAAGAAATTGGAGTTTTCACGATCCTTCGAAGAAATTGAAGTTTTCACGATCCTTCGAAGAAATGAGAGTTTTCACGATCCTTCGAAGAAATGAGAGTTTTCACGATCCTTCGAAGAAATTGGAGTTTTCACGATCCTTCGAAGAAATTGGAGTTTTCGCGATCCTTCGAAGAAATTGGAGTTTTCGCGATCCTTCGAAGAAATTGGAGTTTTCGCGATCCTTCGAAAAAATTGGAGTTTTCGCGAACCTTCGAAAAAATTGAGTTTTCGCAATCCTTCCAAGAAATTGGAGTTTTTGTGATCCTACGAAGAAATTGAGTTTTCACGATCCTTCAAAGAAATTGGAGTTTTCACGATCCTTCGAAGAAATTGGACTTTTCACGATCCTTCGAAGAAATTGGACTTTTCACGATCCTTCGAAGAAATTGGAGTTTTCACGATCCTTCGAAGAAATTGGAGTTTTCACGATCCTTCGAAGAAATTGGAGTTTTCACGATCCTTCGAAGAAATTGGAGTTTTCACGATCCTTCGAAGAAATGAGAGTTTTCACGATCCTTCGAAGAAATGAGAGTTTTCACGATCCTTCGAAGAAATGAGAGTTTTCACGATCCTTCGAAGAAATGAGAGTTTTCACGATCCTTCGAAGAAATGAGAGTTTTCACGATCCTTCGAAGAAATTGGAGTTTTCACGATCCTTCGAAGAAATTGGAGTTTTCACGATCCTTCGAAGAAATGCGAGTTTTCACGATCCTTCGAAGAAATGCGAGTTTTCACGATCCTTCGAAGAAATGCGAGTTTTCACGATCCTTCGAAGAAATGCGAGTTTTCACGATCCTTCGAAGAAATTCGAGTTTTCACGATCCTTCGAAGAAATGCGAGTTTTCACGATCCTTCGAAGAAATGAGAGTTTTCACGATCCTTCGAAGAAATGCGAGTTTTCACGATCCTTCGAAGAAATGCGAGTTTTCACGATCCTTCGAAGAAATGCGAGTTTTCACGATCCTTCGAAGAAATGAGAGTTTTCACGATCCTTCGAAGAAATGAGAGTTTTCACGATCCTTCGAAGAAATGAGAGTTTTCACGATCCTTCGAAGAAATGCAAGTTTTAATGATCCTTCGAAGAAATGAGAGTTTTCACGATCCTTCGAAGAAATGAGAGTTTTCACGATCCTTGGAAGAAATGAGAGTTTTCACAATGCTTCGAAGAAATTGGAGTTTTCGCGAACCTTCGAAGAAATTGAGTTTTCGCAATCCTTCTAAGAAATTGGAGTTTTCGTGATCCTACGAAGAAATTGAGTTTTCACGATCCTTCAAAGAAATTGAGTTTTTGTGATCCTTCAAAGAAATTGAGTTTTTGTGATCCTTCGAAGAAATTTGAGTTCTCGCGATCCTTCGACGAAATTAGAGTTTTTAGCGATCCTTTGACGAAATTTACGCTTCTTTCGCGATCTCTTGACAAAATTAGCGGCATTTTTCGTGATTTTTTGATGAATTTTTTTTTTTTTTTTTTTTTTTTTACAAAATCCTGCATTTGACCGGTTCCTTCCATATTTTTTGTCGCCAGTCTTTCAAGTCGCCGGTTGGCGAGTGCTTATTTTCATCTTTACGACAAAACCCTTTTGATTTTCATAAAATAAAAATAAAATTATATACAGTCGACTCTGAAATCTGCACACTTAGGGACAGAGGGTTTTGCGGATTACACATTTTTGCAGATTATAGATCATCCATTTGTTTACATTTTACTTTTTAGAGTCTGGCAATAAATTAGAAACAACTGCACACAAATTATAATTGCAATGTAAAAGAAAAACATAATGCATTATTATTTTACTAATTGTATTAATTTTTTTAAACGTTGACACAACATAATGGTAATTTCAGTTTTGCTTTGTTGTCAATAATTTTTTTCTATAGTCTATGAACAATCATTACTTTTTGCTCTGAGATAAAATTTTGTTGCCCTGAGAAATTTAAACATTTATGTCTAATTTATATTTAAATATTTATTCATTGGAGAACTGATAACTTATGAAAAAAAAATACCAAATTTAACTTTATCTAAGAGTTTAACTGTTAATGGAATTTTCATTGTTTACATTCCAACATGTAGTCCGGATAATAGACATTGGCGGATTATACATCAGCGGATTTCACAGAGTTGACTGTATTTAATAGTTCACTTATATATTATATTAAAAAAAAAGAAAAAAAAGTCGCCAAACAATGTGATTTAAGACCATAAAATTCATAAGTGTAATATGGTCACATTTGTTACATGTTTATCATTTTTGGACCACAGTCAAATATCTTGTCTGTGCATTCTAATTATAGAAGATTGCTAAGAAAGTATGGCAACAACCAATCAAGACTGCAGTGAAGATAACCAAACTATGGCTGTCAGAATGATTGGTACAAAATTGCATTTTTTTTTTTTTTTTTTTGCTTATTTCTACTATTATATATATATCCCCCAATCTTTATGTTTCGAGCTAAATTTGCTGTGTCAGAACTGATTAATAAAAAGTCACTGGTCTCAAGGACTCAAACATTAGAATTTACTGGTCCACAACATAAAATTCGATTAAGCACCTTTAACCCTTTGAGCCCTCTACCCTCCGCAGAATATAAACCAAACTCACTTTTCAGTTATCCAAAATTTTCAGCATTAATAAAATGTGAAATTTTAATTTGTTAAAAATAAAATAAAATTGTGATTTGCGATCCCCAGAATATAAACCAAACTCACTTTTCAGTTATCCAAAATTTTCAGCATTAATAAAACGTGAAATTTTAATTTGTTAAAAATAAAATAAAATTGTGATTTGCGACCGGGAGGGCAGAAAAGTTACTGGTTCTGCGGACAACTAAATTTTTCAAATTAGGGGCTGCCCACAACTAATGTCATGCTTGGAGTAGGGTTCGTGAAATTGTGACAAGGGGATGGGAGGGGGTAAGAAGAAATGTGACATCACACATTTTGGTTAAAATAAAAGCATTAAAAATCAGCAGATTAAATTTTGAAGTTATTTTGAAATTAAAATCAGGGGTCGATCCATGCAAAATTTGGGACCTATTTAGGGCCCTTTCACAAAAATCTATTTAATAAAATAGACCCCTTCACAAAATTCCTTTTAATAAACAGGCCCCTTTCATAACATTCTTTTTCATAAAAACTGTTTTAAAATGTGTAATTTGTAAATAAAACCAGATTACGAAAAACAAAAAATTTAGCAAGGGGATTTAAAGAAGTTTTTGTTTATAAATTCTTGGTTCGAATGAGTAACTGGATTTCCACTTTCGTTACAAAATGCTATTTTTCACAAAAATATTATAAAATTCACAAAAATAACTTACTTTTCACAAAATGGGCCCCAAGAATAAAAACCTGCATCGATCCTTGAAAGTATTTTATACTCATAAAGTAAGGATAGTATTGAGTTGACTCTAAGCCGCTTTTTAGCAGGGCGCAGCGCTAGGTGGCCCTTTTTTTCTTTTTTGTGCCCGGCAGCTCTTTTAAACCCTCCTGATACGCCCAGCTGCCCTTTTCAACATTTCCTATGTGCCTCGTGGCAATCCAATTGATCCCGAAAAAATATCACAAATTCTAGGCTCTCTAAACAAACCAGTTCAAAATATTTTTGTGAACAAGGTTTAAGTGTCCCTTTTTTGAAAAAAAAAAGTGCCTTTTTTTAGAACAATGTTTCCTTTTTGAAGAAATGTACCCTTTTTTAGATAGTGTTCCCTTTTTTTAGAATAGTGTTCCCTTTTTGAAAAATTACTGCCCGGCGGCCCTTTTTTTCTAGAGTCTAAAGGATAAGATTTAAAGCCAAATATATTAAATTCCATTTCAAATTCCAAAATACTACTGTTTTCAAATGCTCTTTCATATTAATATTTTATGACTATTGCATATTAATTTATGTTTTTTGTCGTAAACCTTAATATTATTTCATACAAAATAAATGTACAAATCATATTTTATAGTTATGCTCACAAATGTCGTGAAAACAAATAGTTAAAGTTAATATGAAAGTTTAATTATAAAGTTAAAATTTTAAATATGATCTATAAAGCAGTGCTTTGTTTCTGAACTGCAAGTATATGTTATGTAATATAGCATGACATGCGACAAGAGGGGAGGGCAAGAGGTAAGGTGAAGTGTGAAAAAAGGGGGGGGGGAAGGGGCCAAAAAGTGTGACATCATTTATGGACTGTCCCTTAGTGGTCAGGTTGAATTTTCAGTGGTCGCGGACCAGCAGAACACCAAGGATTCTGAATGTTGATTTGTAAATGTAGAACGAATATTTATGTGGAGCAATATTAATTTATAAACTGCCTAATTTAGAAGACAATGAGTTACTTATAGTTTCATTAGAAAGAATATTTTCTGGTTTTCATTTAATTTAGTTTAAAAAGGTTAGGCAATAAAAATACAGGCATGCTAACATTTGCATTCAAATTCTTCAGTAAAAAATATATTTTGTTCTGTGTATAAAAATTCCCTTGATAGTGAATGTTTGTTTTTTGTGAAAAGCAAATTGTTTCTGTTTTCAATTAGTTGACTGTCAATTTTGGTGTAAATAGAAAGAAAAAGATTGTGTTCTTTTTAGGTGCAATATAGTTTAGTTTCCAATTTATATTAAATCTCAAAATATTTATAATCAGCAATAAGTATTTGACTATTTTGCAGCGTTCGAAATCCTTGGTGGTCCGCTGGTCCGAGACCACTAAAAATTCAATTGGACCACTAATTTAAAAAATTTAGTGGTCCGAAGGACCAGTAACTAACAGTAACTTTTTCCCCTTTCTGACAGGTAAATGTAAATTTTCCCATCCCTGAGAAAACTGCAACCAAACATTACAATAAGCATAAAATTTGCATAAAAACTTAGTTAAAATAAATAGACGGAAATAAAAAACATAATAATTTCAGTTTTTGTTTATGTACTATTTAATTTTTAGCAAAATATAATTTTACATTTTATTATGCCGAAAATTTTGGGTAACTGAAAGGAAGTTTAATTTATATTCTCGGAGGAGGAGAGGGGGGGGGGGTGTCACTCAAAGGGTTAAGGTACTTATATCATTTTATGTAGCGGGCCAGTGACGATGTCTGCGGACCAGTAAACTCTGATGTTTACTGTTCCTTGTGATCAGTGATTTTTTTTTAATCAATTCTACCGCTGAAAATAGTCAGGGTTGCAAAATCGCTAAAAAAATGTCGGTCATAACAAAAAAGATGACAGACGATCAAGGGAGAATATGCAAGGGATATACAAAAACTCATTCAATTTCATTATAAAAATTAACATAAGGTTAACAGATGATAAGATTAAAAATTCAAAACAACATTCTTGTATTTAATAACATTTGTTATAATACTTGTCCCCAAGCAGCATTAGCGATAAATACAAAATATTATTTTGTCTTCAAAAACATCGGTAAATTAGAAAAATTTTGGTTAAAAAAAAAAAAAAAAAAAAAAAAAAAAAAGATCTATTCAATCTATCTTTTAACATGCTTTTACAAACAAAATATCAAAGTTCTCCAAATGTTATTTATGAAAAAGGAGAGAGAGAGAGAGAGGGGGGGGGGGGGAGAAATTTGTAAAAAGCAAATAGTATAAAATTTTGTAATGATAATGATTCTGAGATTCATATAAATATTAAAATTGATCTAAGCCCAATAAAAAACAATGATGTTTTCAAAACAAAATACCAAAATTTTCCAAACGTTATTTCTAAAAAAAGAGAGGGGAAAGGGAATTTGTAAAAAGCAAATAGTAATAAAATAAACAAAAAATTTTGTGCATGCATGTGCAGTAAGTAAAAAATACTGCATGTATGAGCACTGCATGCCCATAAAGCAAAAATTCAAAACAATATTCTTGTATTTAATAACATTTGTTAATGCTTGTCCCCACGCAGCATTAGCGATAAATACAAAATATTATTTTGTCTTCAAAAACATTGGTAAATTAGAAAAATTTTGGTTAAAAAAAAAAAAAAAAAAAAAAAAAAAAAATCTATGCAATATGTCTTTTAACATTCCGATGAAGCAAGTAACTTTTTTCCCTCTCTGACAGGTAAACTTAAATTACCCCATCCCTGACAAAAACCGCAACCAAACATTACAATAAGCATAAAAACTTAGTTAGTTAAAATAAGTAAACGAAAATAAAATACATAATTAATAAGTTCAGTTTTTGATAATGTACTACTTATTTAATTTTTAGCAAATTATAATTTTACATTTTATTATGCCGAAAATTTTGGGTAACTGAAAGGAAGTTTGGTTTATATTCTCGGAGGAGGAGAGGGGGAGGGGGGGGGTGTCACTCAAAGGGTTAAAAGTACTTAATATAATTTTATGTAGAGGGCCAGTGACGATGTCTGCGGACCAGTAAACTCTGATGTTTACTGGTCCTTGGGACCAGTGACTTTTTTTTAATCATTTCTACCGCTGTTTTGATATTTGCGACCCTGCAAAAATTTATTTTTTATCATAAGCGATAAAAATAAGAGTATTTTATGAACTTTTTTGTATTTTAATATCACCCCCCCCCCCTCTGCCTGTTTTTTTTTCTTTTTAAATATCCCAGCAGTAGGGGCTGTGTGTTAATAAACGAAAGCGTTAAAAGATGTTTTTTGTTTAGTATCCTTAAATCTTGACTGAATGATACTAAAGCATTTTGGATTTTGGCTGCCAGACTGCTTGGTTTCAGAAACAAAATACTACTACATACTAGGGTGTAAAAAAATCATGATTTTTTGGAACAGATATCATATTCGCCCCATATTGGCGCGATTTTTTTCTGTCGCCAATATCATATAGGCAACAGGTACTTAACTTGCGCCAAAGTGCTTGATGTGGTAACCCGGATTATGTTGTTTATGCTGTTGATGTTTTCGCCAAATTGGCAAGCGAAAAAAATCGCGCCAATATGGGGCGAATATGACATCTGTACAGATTTTTTTAATTTAAATCAGATTTTTTTTATTTTTTTCCCTGTGTTAAAATATTAAACATTTACCAAGAATTAAGCATTTCAAAAATGAACAACCCTTCAGTTACTAACATAATCTATGTTTTTTTGCTTTAATTAATTAAATTTTAATTATGCAATTATAGAATTTACAAAAAACTGCAAATTAAAAATTTCTTTAGTAACATACAACATTATGTGCATTAATATTTTGTAATAATTATGTAAACCAATATTAAATACTGCTTACATTTTAACGTTATTGATAAATTGCATTTAATTTTAAATTGATGATACAGATTAAATTTTGTAATTATTAAACAATTAACTTTTTAAGAACACAATCTACATTTTTGAAAAAGTGATTGAAAAAAGGTGATAAATAATAGTTTGATAAATACATAAAGCAGCCAGTAATTTTACACAGGTTCTAAAGCGTATGTATATCAAATCGATCAAAAATTGTAGCAATGTATACAGCAAATTCACACATAATTTAAAAATAGATTACAAAAATTGTATTTTTGAAACTTAAATCGGATTTTTTTCCCCATAACATTAAAATATTTGAATAGCTACTAAATATTATAATGTTTTGAAGTTATTTAACATTTAGTTAGATTTTTTTTTTAAATGTATAATACTTCTTTTTACACAGTTTAATATTTTTATAATTAACAATAACAAATATTACATTTTTTACAAGTGATTTAGTGATCGTTTTCATTACTGATTATAATGCTTTTTCACACTATTTTAAAAAATCAGAAAATATGTGATTTTATCATCTGATTCAAATCAATTGATTAAAATCATTGACACTCTATTGCTATGTTTATTGTATAGTATAAAAGAATGAATAACTTGATTATTAAAAGGAAATTATGGCATTGTAAATTATATTAGATTGAAATATCATTTTTAAATTAAATGCTTTTTATGTTTGTTAGATAAAAACCATGCTTTTTACAAACTTACTGTACTTAAAATTTCACAATACTCAGGAATTATGCTTAGAAACAATTATTTAAAGCTTTGTTTTGTGTATTCATAAGTCACAATACCTGTAGAAACTTTCCAAATTATGTTCATCTTAGATTTGAATACTTTTTACGTCATTTTAAACATTTAGAATTTTTTTGATTTTAATCAATGATTTTTTTAAAAAAATCACTTGATTAAAATCATGATTTAAATCGCTGATTTAAATCAACTGATTTAAATCGTTGACACCCTACTACATACAGACTTGCCAAGCTCCGAAATCCAAAAATCAGAAATGAAATCAATTTTTTTTTTCAGTTTTAAATTGCGCTTTGTTGTCATATAAGATTAAATATAAACAATTACACATACTATTAAAAAAGGTGCATTACAATCAAGAGCACGGGAAAACGTGTGTAAATCAGAAGCATTGTCAAATGAAAAAGGTAATAACATCAGAAAGAATGAAATAGGTACTTACATATTTCCGGAAAAAATGTATTTATTCCACGGATAATGCGGTGTAGCAATGGCGACCGCTTCCTTCTTCCTCGCGAACAGCCATCAACAACAACATCGTCTTCATCCGGGATCTTCGTAGCTCTCGTGTTTCAACCAATCAGATTCACGCTTCCAGAAAAACTGCGTTTTCTGGTATATTTCACCGTGATTTGATATCGGGCCGTTACCTGTTGCACATGACTATGCGATTAGCACATTTTCCTCGGTAATTATGCACATAATGATACCTTTTACCCGAGGAAATAGTGCCCATCGAAAACCAGTTCTCAGGTACTGCTCGCAAGGATATACCTGTGTTATTACTCGAGCACATTTCGAGGAATTGATGAAAGGCCGAGAAAAATACGATCTGTCGATGCTACTATGGGATACCATCCAAATTAAACTATCTGAAGAATTTTAATTTAAAATATAATAATTTTGTTAATAGTACTTTGATTTCAAGTTATTTTGTCAAAAGGTGACTTCGAAACGTCACCTTTTTTATCATGCGAAATCATGGTAACCGTATTAATTAAGCTAATTGTTTATTTCATAAAATATAAAATGGGTACAACTAATGTTTGTGGAATGTAAATTGATGAAAAAATTCGTGTAATTAGTTTATTTTAATTTATTTAACTATTTTTAAAGAAGCTGAAAATTGGTGGAAATAATTTGAATAAAATACTGCTTATATAATTGAACATGTCTCCTAAAGTAGATATTCCGAATAGAGCGCTTCACTTGATGAGGAAAATGTAGCGCGTGTCCCATTATTTCTTTTTCAAATATTTTATAACTTTGCTAAAAAATTTATGTTTTACTTTATTCGTATTCAAAAAGATAAAAGATAAAAAATAAAAGATTATAAGAAAATACATACAAAATTTAGTTTTTATTTGTTTCGTACCACTTAAAACTTCATCAGCTTTCCTAAATCGGAATAGTTTCTTAAAATACAACCACAACGGGTATGCTATTAGGTAACCTTGATTTTTTATCAACCACACAGCAAGCTGAAACAATTCTCAGTATTTTGTAAAGGGTATTTCAATCCTGCCACGCCCTAAACAAACTTATATAAGTTTTATTTTTATTTTTTTTAATAGGTTGTACTGTATTTTTCTCACAATAAAGAGTAATAAAAACAAATTTTATCAAAAGCACATGCCAGCTAATGACACACAAATTAAATTTTACATTTCAACAACAACAACAACAAAAAATCAGACACTTCAAATCATACAACAATCAATCTCATTTCAAAATTAAATTAACTTTAATATTTAGGCAAAAAAATACTTATTCTTTTCTTGACATTTTTATAACAATAAAGAATACCAGAGGAATTACAGGACTTTGGAAGGTTATATTTTCAAAAAATGCGAGATATATGGCACTTTTTCGGTTATTTACTAAGCTCTTACCGATCCCAATAAATGCACCGTGGCCCTTATTCACTTAAAATCAAAGCCTACATTTTTTCTATGATTAGGTAATCTTTTAGAAATTCCAACAAATGCGCCATGGTACATATTAACTTAAAATAAAGCCTACTTTTTTCAACACTTACGCAGCTCTTACACTGTAAAAAAATCTGTAGTTCTACATATGTAAAGTTATATGCGTTCGAAACTTTCATCAGTAACTGTACGAAAAAAGCTACAAATCTACAAAACTAGTTTTTGTAAAGCTACAGAAATCTATAAATTTACAAATGAATCTGCTAAACTTACAGTAATCTTACTAAAATTTTATCTGTAACCCCGGTTGCAGTTACATGGAAAGATCTAGGCATCCCAGTTTCCTAAAAAATTCTTAGTAACCTTACAGATTTTTTGATTTTCGGCGCAAAAATGTGTCTGTTACATGATTTTTTGTTGCTGTCGCTACATAAAATGTTCTAGGAATCCCAGTTTCCTAGAAAAACTTTAATAACTTTACAGATTTTTTTTACAGTGTACTATTCCAACAAAATGTCCCATGTACAATGTACATATTCACTTAAAATTAAAGCCTTACTTTTCTATGATTAGGTAAGCTCTTACTGGTCCTAATAAATGCGTCATGATACACATTCACTTAAAGTAAAAGTCTACAGGCCCTTTTAAAGACGTGTCTCAGGAGGTGACAATGGGTGATGGCGGATTTTTAAACATCAGAAATTTCTATTACGAATATGTTAACATGTTAAAATGAAAAATAAATAAAAATTCAGACCGATTCCAATAAATGTGCATTGTACATATGCACTTAAAATCAAAGCCTTTCCTACGCCAAGTACTTTTTCTACGATTAGGTAGGCTCTTACTGGTCCCAATAAATGCGCCATGGTACACATTCACTTAAAAGAAATGCCTACAAGGCCTTTTAAAGACGTGACAATGACAGTTGGTAGATTTTTAAACTTCAGAAAATTCTAGTACGAATATGTTAACATGTTAATTAAAAAAAAAAAAAATCAGACTGATTCTAATAAATACGTCATCATACATATTCACCGAAAATCAAAGCCTTCTTTTTCTATGATTTAGTAAGCTCTTACTGGTCCCAATAAATGCGCCATGGTACACATTCACTTAAAATAAATGTCTGCAGGGCCTTTTAAAGACCTGTACATGGAGACCTGCCAGTGGGATTTGCAGATTTTTAATCTTCAGAAACAACTAGTACGAAGACATTAACATGTTAGAATAAAAATCAGATATTTAATAAAATTCTAAAAGACAATGTAAATACAATAAAAATTAGACATTTCGGATTCAATTCTGAATATCTCATCAGTATACAACTTCACAAATACTTAAACACTCACAAAAAGAACTGAAGTCAATCACTTAAAATTATAATCACAGTAAAACCAGGTATATTGAGATGGAATCGACGCTGCTTCGTACATAGACAAGTCAGCCAATTTTGTAAATCCAGCCCGATTCCACCTGAATACACTGTTTTATTCTGATTATAACTAACTGATTGACTTCGGTTCTTTTTGTGATTGTTTGTCTAACTGTAATATTGTATACTGATGAGGGATTCAGAATTGAATGCGAAATATTTATTTTTTATTGTATTTAAATTGTATTTTAGTATTTAATAAATGTCTGAAGTTTTAATTAATTTTAACATGATAATTCAGACGTAACATGTTTGTGTTTTTGAAATGAATATGTTACTATGCATCCTTCTATCTTTAACATGTGATCTGTATTTGAATCGCATGTTATTAGAAAGTTACCATTTTTTAAAATTTTCTTTTAATATTTTTAAATTTATCACCAAGAAATATCGAATGCTTTCGATAACTTTTCTTAATTTCTACTTTTTATCATTTTAATGAAACACATTTTCTAACAGACACACCAAAATATACGTCATTAATTTTTAATTTAATTTGAGTATTTATTTAAGTAATCATTTAAGTATTTAAATGGTACAAAAATGTATACCTGTAAAATGTCAAATTCTATAAAATTTTATTAAACAAAACAAAACAAAATATCTTTTCACCATTCCTCATTATAAGATATAGTTTAATTACGTCAATACGAAAACGTTTTAAAACACAACTATAAATGATTATTTATTAAGTAGTTTAATCATAATAACTGTACGTGGCAGAGAGATTAAAACAACAAAGATTGGTGTATTGAAGCAGAAAGAAAGCTTTGAATGTCATGCTGTTTGTCTTTTTATACATTGCCGCTAATGTCTGGAATCAAAGAGAAATGCGAAAGTAATTATTTCTCCTCAAAGATTAAATGTCAAATTGTAAACCCGTGTCTGGAAAATTGAATGTTTCTTGTGGCAATGTTAAATTGATGTATGACTGACTAATACTTGGGACATAAAAAAGTCTTATTTTTTTCCTTGACATTTTATAATTTTTTATAAGAGAATTAAAGAATAAAAGAGATACTTGTTATAGGGAAATGTAACAGCTTCTTGAAAATAAATAAATCACTTTTAAACTTTATGTTTTAGTGTTTTTAAGCATTCATATTAATAATGTATATAAGGAGTTATTAATACTGCTAAAAGGAAGCTACGAAATGTAAAGCCTTTAACTATATGGTGTTTCGTAATTCTTTAAAAATGCTGCATCAATGAAAGTCAGTTATTAATTAACAAAATTAGAAGTAATAACTAATTATTGGCGATGTTATAGCCATTCACTCATCATTTTATATTTGCATGATCGTCAGTGCTTAATTTAAAAGTCTTTGGCTAATAGATAGCATGTTTATGGATAAGTCGTTGAAAATTAAAACTCTTAAGAGAACATAACCTAACATTGGGAACAAGCATAAGAAAATTATCAACGAACAAAAATCATTTTTTGGCCGTGATTTGTGCGAGAAAGGAAATGTTTAATCAGCATGTACGTACAAGAAATATGTTCTGAACCGCTTTTTTAAGCATATGCATTTTTTTACAATATTAAAATTGGAATTTAAAAGCGGCAAATCACCATGCATCACTAAAAATATATTTACAAATAAATAATCCTTATGCCAAATCACTATGAATAGCGAAGTTAACAAAGAGAACTATAGAACAATTCAGCAAACTGTAAATTAAAATAAAAATGTTGCACATAGTTCAAATTTATTAAGTTTAGAATATATTAGAAAAAAAATGGAAGAAATATATATATATTACAAAATTGGATTTTATAAATAAATGATTTACTCCTCGTGGATATCTATTATATCCTATTCTGGCGAAAACATATTTCGCACTATTTGATAAATATTCATGAAAATGTAACAATTGGCAATAATAATAAAAAATTATTTACACATAAAACGATAAATGTTTTGTGGAATCTTTTAAGTGAATACGTGAATGTATGAGACGTAAAATGATTATATTTTTACTGAACAAACTATACTTTTCTTTAAAAACTTTGTACAATTAAATTTGGAATCGCAATGAAATTGATTAATATAACTAAAACTTATAAAGACTAAAAAAGGAAGACATTTAGGTTTGGGTTTTTAAATAATCTATTTATCAAAAAATTAATACAATAAACCTAACATTTAGGACATATAAATGGACATATATAATTTAGCAACACAGGGTAAAATTTTGAGTAATTTTCAATCATTAACATTTTGACGTCTTGCAATATTGTACAGTATATTTTTTTTCTAAACAAACTATTCTTTTCTTTAAAAACTTTGTACAATTAAATTTAGAATCGCAATGAAATTGATTAATATACCCAGGTAAAAAAATCAGAGAAAAACCTTTAAAATTTTTGAGATGTTGCAGCCATTTTGAAGGTTTCAGCGGGTATCTTTAAGGAAAATGAAAACTAAAGGTTTTCTTAAGAGAAGTATACCGCTTTTTAAAAGATTTCATACAGGTTTATTTCTGTAAGTTATCACCTCCAAATTATCTCCAATGACTTAGAAAATTTTCGTGAAATCGCTTGAGATATTTTCAGGGAAAATGAAAACTGTTTCTCATGCAGGTAATATGGAGGTTTTACTTGAAAGTTTTATAAAGTTTTATTATTGCACATTATGGTATCTAAGATTTTGATATGCCTGTGTTTCCTCATTAATAATTTTAATAAATTTCTAAATTAATACACGGAAATCTAACGTCTTCCATCGGTACAATAAAAAATTTTTAACTTACTATTTTTAACTACTACTCTAACTTAACTACTATTTTTAACTTTTTATTTATTACAAGTAACATTACTTCTAACACGCTCAAAAATTTTAATCTCAGAAAATTCCCCCTAAAAAGAAAAACAAATCACGAAGTTATTTCGAAGCCCTTTTTGACCTTAAATTTGTCACAATTTTTTCTAAAATTATAACCAGGAACAATAATTCACCACAACTCTAACACGCTCAAAAATTTCAATCTCAGAAAATCCCCCTCTATAAAGAAAATAATAATCACGAAATTATTTCAAAGTCTCCTTTTTATCCTAAAATTTTTCATAAATTTCTCTTAAATTACCACTAGTAAAAATATTCCCTCAAACTCTAACGCATACAAAAATTTCAATCAACAAAAATTGTCCCCTAAAAAAAATCTCCAAATTATTTCAAAACCCCTTTCATTAATATTTAAAATCGTATTCAAACACGCACAAAATATTTTTTAGTTAAATTTTAGTATTTAACGATGGGCAATGGGCCCCCAGTTTCCCCAACCCTTTTCTGAAAATGTCTTATTTAGTTTTTCATTTTAAGTTTTCCGAAAAGAATAAATTTTACTGTGTTTTTCTAAATCTGTCAAAAAAAAAAAAAGAAATTTTAGTTAATTAAATTTCAAATACAGAAGGGACAATGGCACTCACCCCTCCCACCATGCCGCTCTTTCGTCCAAGCGCGACATTCATAGTTCCTCTTTAAAACCGCCCCACCAGTGGCCGAGTGGTTCTGCTCTCAAAGCTCGTAGACGAGAGGTGCTGGTTTCGATTCCAATCACGCCCGTCAGCCTAATCGTTCGGAGTTTTCCGTGGTTTTCTTCGAACCTTGGATTTCCTTGCTTTCTCTTAGAAAGACGCCAGAGCACCCCCTCCCCTCCCCTCTGGGCCCATATCCCAAGTGTAGATAATTGACCGTCATAAAACACACCAACAACAGCTCTTTAAAAAAGAGGAACTAAGAATTTTGCACATACTAACATAAAAGAGGCTCTTTTAATTTAGTTACTCGAAAATAATAAATTTTATATTGTTTTTGAAAACATAACAAAATATGTACAGTAAAACCTCCCTAAAGCGACCACGTTCCGTTCCAATAAAAATTGGTCGCTCTGAGAGGTGGTCTCTTAATGGAGGTTATGTTTAAATCTAGATTTTAATTGTTGAAAAAAGGTAACGATTAATGTCACTAAAATATGTTTTTCACATTAAGAAAAAATATAAAAATTTAAGTATCAAAACAAAAGTTAATTATAGTAAAACCTCCTTGAAGCGACCACGTTCCGTTCCAATAAAAATTGGTCACTCCGAGAGGTGGTCTCTTAATGAAGGTTATGTTTAAATCTAGATTTTAATTGTTGAAAAAAGATAACAATGTTACTAACATTTATCTTGCACATTAAGAAAAAATATAAAAATTTAAGTATCAAAACATAAGTTAATTACGTACGTTAATTACTACAAAGTTTAAAAAATGAATACGGTTTTATCTTTTATAACTTATATTTCCAAGTCCTTTCGAAGTTCACTAAATAAATGCTTTTTTTTGGGTGGGGGGTGGGGGGGAGCAATAAATAATGAAGATTTCATTAATTTGTATCTATTATTATCCATTTCTTTGAGAGTTCCCTGACAGAATAGGGCAAGGGAGTTTATTGACCGTCATTCTTAATTTGTCATCAGAATTAAATTCATTGCCTAAAAAAGGCATAAAGGGGTTTAAACACTTAAAAGTTACCGGAATAATAATAAAAAAAAAAAATCTAAATTTAGTTCAGAAGATTGATGAATAATGCGCTCTCCGAAATTATTTTTCTAATAAAACCTTCAATCGACCAGGAGAAAACGGAATTTGTTTCATTTTCTTCAAACAAATTGGTCGCTCATGGAGGGAGTTCATCTGGGATGGTCTCTGAATGGAGGTAAAATTAGTATTGAGCCTATAGGAATAAATTTCGTTCCATGAAAAAATGTTCGTTCTGAGAGGTGGTCGGTTAATGGAGGTGGTCACACAGGGAGGTTTCACTGTAGTCATTTAAATTTCAAAATCAATGGAGGGGAAGGGAGCCTCCCATCCCCCCTCTCCTCATTTTGGTGGCGTCCAAGATTAAAGCTGAAAAATATAGGTGGGGTTATTGCATGCATAATTTGCCCTTATCCTCTATCAGGCGTGACTTCCAGTTTTTATAAAAATTACTTCTTCAAAAACAAATGAAAAATGTATAATTCGTATTAATCTATTTATTTCAAATTTTCGTTGGAACATTTGATTTTGATCACGAGCTGTATTTATGACTCCATGTCACGGGAGAATGAGAAGGAAGTACCCAACTCAACTCTGAGACCGTGTGTTTACGCTTTAACGCCATTCGGAAAATTAGCAGGACTAATCGTCACGTTGTCGTGTTATTGTATTTTTTTCTTTTTGCAGGGAGTTTTTCATCAGTATAGTAGTCAAATTTTAATTAATTTTTAAGTTGATATATATATATAGCGTAAGAGGGCTGTATTACACTTCTTTTTAATATTATAGTATTGATATTCGGCACTTTGTATTCACCATGCATTCGACAAGAATCATGTTCGGTAAAAAATATCGCCACATTAATTTAGAAATGCTATGGTATGGGGAAAACTTTTTATAAGAAATTTTCGTGTACAACTAAAGATAAATTTCACTATTTTTTTAAATAATAGCGAAAAATATATTCATATATTTCCATTATGTTTAAAAGTGAAAGACTGATTTTACTACTAAATAATTAAACTTGTAAAAAGTTCGGTTTGGAGGTGGGAAAGTTTTGTGAAGGATCCTGTTTGCAGGTGAAAAGTTTTGTGAAGGTTCCTTGTTTTGAGGTGATAAAATTTTGTGAATGGTCCTTTAAAGGACCCAAGTTAATAGATCCATGTATTGGAATACAAATTTTACTAGTAAGTACCTAATTTAGTTTCCTTTATAAATTGAGAAGCTATAATCTTTTTAGGAACATAGCTGCTTGATTAATAATGCACAGAAGGTATAATGTCTCTTGCAAATCATTTAGCAGGGCTCAGTGTCTTTGGTTGCAGTATTCGACTCATAAAAATAATTGGTACTTTTCGGTTAGCCGTTTGCCAGTGTTATATATACATACATATATTGCATATATAAATACATATCTGTGTATATATATATACACACATATATGTATATATAACACTGGCACCCAGCTAATCGAAAAGTACCAAATAATTAAAAGAATTTTTATATATTGTAGATTAATTTATTATGTAGAATATGAAATATAGAAAAAATAAGGTACTTTTCGGTTAGCCGGGCGCTAGTGTTATATATTACAATATATATGTATAACACTGGTGCCCGGCTAACCAAAAAGTACCAAAAATAATTTTACATGTGTATAATTATTTTAAATAAAGTAATTTTTTCACGAAAAAACAGTTAAAGACAAATTTAAAACAATATTTTTTACAGATGACTGAATGAGAATTTTTGCAATTTTTTCCCGCAACCAACTGATGAATTTTGCAATATTGTATTTCTACCAATTTGCATTTAAATGTTGCATTTTTTCTTGCACCCGATTGGTAAACTTGTGAGGTTTTTCTTTTTCTTACTTTTTTTTTCATGTGATCGCTGGGTGAATTAAGCAATTTTTTCCCTGCTACAACTGAAGAACAATGTGATTTTTTCATTGTAACTGACTGGTGAATTTCTCGTTTTTTGGTTCACATGACCAATTGACAAATTTACTGTGCCTCTCCATGACCTAATGGTGAAATTTACGTTTTTAAAAAATAGCAAAATTCTTCATTTGATCACGGGAAAATATTGCAAAAGTCTGTAGAGAAAAAGGGACGGCTGAACAAGACAGTTCAAAGTATTATTTTTTTTTTCTTTTACAGAGTACAAGTGTGCCCTTTTTTTAAAAAATTACCACTCTGTGGCCTTTTTTTTTTTAGAGTCAACTTCTAGGAAGAAAGGACTGCTGGGTGGGAATTTTTACATAAAGGGCGTTCATGTACCTTGTTCTCAAAAAATATTTTGAATTTGTTTATTTAGGATCTTTTTTTTTTTATCATCAGTAGAATTTTGTGATGTTTTCCTGTGACGGTTTGAATTTTGTGATTTTTTCCAATTTATATAATTATGCATTCTTTTTTTGTTTACATTGATGTTCAATAATTATTATTCAATTGTTACTTAATGTGATTAATTTAGCGATTTTTCGCTAATTTTCTGCATTCCATTTTTTTCTGCAACCGAATGAAGAATCTCACGATTGATTGTCCGCTACATTTCATTATTTTTTCTATAGCAGATTGACAAATTTCACAATATTTTAAAGCAACACACTGAGGAATTTCTCTTTTTTTTTTCCCAATGATTACTGGTGAATTTCTCAGATTTTTTTTCTTTTTCCCTGATGACTGAATGAAGAAATTTGCAATTTTTTCTTGTAACCAATTGACAAATTTTGGGGTATTTTACTTGTTGTGATTGGCAAATATTGCATTTTTTCTTGCGAGCAACTAGCGGAACTGAATATTTATTTTTTTGTTTATGCAGTCGGTTTATGAATTTTGCCGACACCCCCCCCCCCTCTCCCTTACCTAAGCTTATCAACGGATCTCTTTTTTTTCTGTCGATAAACCGTCTTTTAAAAAGTCGATAAATTTCCATATTTTTCCACCACAACTTACAAGCAAAACATTTTTTTTTCATGCGATCAATGGATGAATTAAATAATATTTCCCCCCCGTGACAATCAAAGAACTGTGTGATTTTTTTTTTAACCCTTTACCGACTGATAAATTTCCTGGGGGTTTTTTCTTTTTCATATGACCAGTTGACAAGTTTATGCAGGTATGCAGTGTTACTGAAAAAGAACCAGAAGGTATACAACATTTACCTCTGTATACCCTCCACTTCTGATGGCAAATTTTTTCTCTCTTTTTTGCGAACGATCATATTTTTTTCTGCTACCGATCGACTAATTTCGCATTCTACTCGTGACAGAACAGTAAAAATTGTGATATTTTTTCACAGTCGACTGGTAAACTGTGTCTTTTTTCAACTGATTGGCCAAATCTCGAGGGGTTTTTTTTGTACGGCTGATCGACAAATTTCCATTTTTTGTCTGATCTACTGACAAATTTCGCTTTTTTTTTTTACCGGTGACTGATTTTTAAATTTTGCTATATTTCTCTTGAACCAGTAAGTATATCTTGAGGCCGATTGTTGAAAACCGAGTTTTTTTTCGCTACTGATCTACGAATTTCGCAGTTTCTTCCGTCGATCTACTGACGAATTCCGCGATTTTTTTTTAGCCACGACCGATTTGCAATTTTCTTGATTTTTTCTTTTAACAACATAGGTGAATTTTGAGACTTTTTCTTGCAACCGATTAGGGAAGATCGTGGGTTTTTTTTGCTGTTTCTTCTAGCGGTGCACTGACGAAGTTTTTTTCCTGCAACTGATTAGCAAAAATCATGGATTTTTTCTAGCAACTGTTCGTCGAATTTTGTATGTTTTTCCACAACAGGCTGAAGAATTTCATGATTTGTTCTCCATGACTGATGAACTGTACCGTACGAGTTTTTCTCGCGACCCATTGATGAATTTCACAATCTTTTTAATAAAGATGAAAATAAGGAATTTTGCTTAGTAGCCACTGGCCGGTAGGTTGATTTTATTTAGTAGCCAGTTACTAGTGAGTGAGAATAATTTCTTTAGTAGCCAGTAAGTACATTTATGTCTCTGAATATTTAATTTGTGGGTGTATTTTAGGTATGTTTATCCACTGAGTAGCAGGTATGATTCAAAATTGAAAAAAATAGGTTTAAAAAATCTCAAATTTGCAGCAAATTTTCTGAAATGTAAAGGGGGGGGGTTGGTAGGGGATCCCTCCTGGTACTAATTATGCATTTTTTTCCAGATACTTTAACGAAATTCGCGTTTTTTCGGGATCTATTGGCAATGTTTTCGTTTCTTTGGCGTTCCTTTGACAAAATGTGCGTTTTTTTCACGATCTTTTGACAAAATTTGCATTCGTTTTCGCAATTCTTTGGCAGAATTCTCGTTTTTTTTTTTTTCGAGATTCTCATTTTTTTTTTCACTCGCGATTCTTTAACAAAATTTGTGTTTTTTGACGATCTACTGACGAATTTTGTGTTTTTGCCATGATCCATTGACGATATTTGCGTTGTTTCTTTGCTCTATTGATGATTAAGGTTTTTCGCAATTCTTTGACGAAATTTTGGATTTTCAGCGATCGTTTAACGAAATGTGTGATTTTTTTGCGATTCTTTGACGAAATTGTTTTTTTTTTCTGCGATCTATTGACGATATTTGTGTTTTTTTTCCGCAATCCACTGACCATATTTGCATTTATTCCACAAACCTTTGACGAAATTTCGGATTCTTTGCGATCCTTTAATGAAATTCGGGTTTTTCCACGATCCTTTGATGAAATGTGCTGTTTTTATTGTGATTTTTTGACAAAATTCTCGCTTTTTTGCGATTCTTTGATATAATTCACTTTTTTGGTGATCCTTTGATGAAATTTACATTTTTTTTTTCGTAATCCTTTGACGAAATGTGTGTTTTTTCGCGATCTTTTGACAAAATTCATGTTTTTTTCTTCCCCAATTCTTTGACGAAATCCCTTTTGGAAAATCTTGCGTTTGGCTGGTACTTTCCATATTTTTAATCGTCAGTTTTTCACATTTATTTGCCGAGTGGCGACTGGCGATTGCTTATTTTCATCTTTACTTTTTAAATGAACATTTAAAGAATTTGGTGATTTTTTTTCTAGCCAATGAGTGACAAATTTCGCGATTTTTCCTACATTGAATGGTGAATTTTCTTGAAAATGAAAATTTGAAATGTTTTGCAGTGAAATCCGTTGTTCTGCAATGTACCTCTCATTTATAAGCATATTCTGCTTTGGGGATTTCATTATCTCTTACTTTTCAGACTTTTTAGCTCACAGGCTATCAAAGCCTGAGAGCTTATGTGCCCGCCCGTTCTGTATGTATGTACGTATGTATGTACGTATGTACGTAACGCGATAACTCTTGATAGAAACATCCGATTTGCTTCAAAATTTTTTCCTAGGTTCACTGTGATAAGGCGCTTCCCTGATTAGTTTTGGGAGTTCATTGGTTAAGGATAAAGGGGGAAAAACGGGGTTAGTCCACCCCCCCCCCCTTAATTCAGATAAATGGGATTTTCATGCAGAATGTTTCGATCTGCTCCGAATTTGGTATACCGGTTTATTATGTTAAGGAACTTCCCTGATTAGTTTTGGGAGTTCATTGGTTAAGGATAAAGAGGGAATAACTGGGTTAGTCCACCCCCCTTAATTCAGATAAATGGGTTTTTCATGCAGAATCATTCAATTTGCTCCGAATTTGGTATACCGGTTTATTATGTTAAGGAACTTCCCTGATTAGTTTTGGGGGTTCATTGGTTAAGGATAAAGGGGGAAAAGGGGGGTTAGTCCACCCCCTTAATTCAGATAAATGGGTTTTTCATGCAGAATCATTCGATTTGCTCCGAATTTGGTATACCGGTTTATTATGTTAAGGAACTTCCCTGATTAGTTTTGGGAGTTCATTGGTTAAGGATAAAGGGGGAAAAACGGGGTTAGTCCACTTCCCCTTAATTCAGATAAATGGGTTTTTCATGCAGAATGATTCGATTTGCTCCGAATTTGGTATACCGGTTTATTATGTTAAGGAACTTCCCTGATTAGTTTTGGGAGTTCATTGGTTAAGGATAAAGGGGAAAAAACGGGGTTAGTCCACCCCCCCCCTTAATTCAGATAAATGTGTTTTTCATGCAGAATGATTCGATTTGCTCCGAATTTGGTATACCGGCTTATTAAGTTAAGGAACTTCACTGATTAGTTTTGGGGTTCATTGGTTAAGGGTAAAGGGGGAAAAGGGAGGTTTGCCCGCCCCTCTTAATTTAGATAAATGGGTTTTTCATGCAGAATGATTCGATTTGCTCCGAAGTTGGTATACTGGTTTATTATGTTAAGGAGCTTCCCTGATTCGTTTTGGCGATTCATTGGTTAAGGATAAAGGGGGTTTAGTCCACCACCTTAATTTAGATAATTTTTTTTTTTTTTTGCAAGATTATTCGATTTGCTCCAAATTTGGTATACCGGTTTATTATGATAAGGAGCTTCCCTGAGTAGATTTGGAGGTTCACTGGTTAAGTATAAAGGGGGAAACGGGGGCTAATTCCCCTTCACTTATTTTTTTGAGTGGCATTATTCTTTAAAATAAGAGTATAATATACAATTAGTGTGAATAGTCTGTGAGCTCAATGCCATCAGTTTAGCTGGGCACTTTTCTTTTTTATTTTTAAATTGCAGCATTTTCATCGGAGGTTTCCGATAAATATTATTTGTAATATATAAAAATTTCAAAGGGGGGGGGAGGCACAATACTAGGCCCAAAGTGTGGCACTTTTCTAACTTTTACCAACACCTGCCCCTGCCATGTAACATACTGTTGGAACGGCCTCTGACCACTTATTCATGTTATACACATCTGATATCCATGCTGCTACTTTGCTCCCCCCTGTGGGGGGCACTTTTCTAAATTTTGCTGACACCCCTCATGTGACATATCGTTCAAAAGGCCTGTGACCACTTATTCCTGTTATGCACCTCTAATGTCACTCCCCCCATTTTGCCCCACCCGGGGGGGGGGGGGCACTTTTCTAAATTTTGCTGACATCCCTGATGTGACATATCGTTCAAAAGGCCTATGACCACTTATTCAAGTTATGCACCTCTAATGCCCCTCCCCCCTTTGGCCCCCGGGGTCACTTTTCTAAATTTTGCTGACACCCCTCATGTGACATATCGTTCAAAAGGTCTGTGACCCCTTATTCATGTTATGCACTTCTAATGCCCCTCCCCCCACTTTGCCCCCTCCGGGGGCATTTTTCTAAATTTTGCCGACACCCCTCATGTGACATATCGTTCAAAAGGTCTGTGACCCCTTATTCATGTTATGCACTTCTAATGCCCTTCCCCCCACTTTGCCCCCTCCGGGGGCATTTTTCTAAATTTTGCCAACACCCCTCATGTGACATATCGTTTTAAAGGCCTGTGACCACTTATTCAAGTTATGCACCTCTAATGCCCCTCCCCCCCTTTGCCCCCCCGGGGGTCACTTTTCTAAATTTTGCTGACACCCCTCATGTGACATATCGTTGGAAAGGCCTGTGACCACTTATTCATGTTATGCACTTCTAATGCCCCTCCCCCTTTCCCCCTCCCGGGGTCACTTTTCTAAATTTTGCTGACACCCCTCATGTGACATATCGTTGCAAAGGCCTGTGACAACTTATTCATGTTATGCACCTCTAATGCCCCTCCCCCCCTTTGCACCCCGGGGGGTCACTTTTCTAAATTTTGCTGACACCCCTCATGTGACATATCGTTGGAAAGGCCTGTGACCACTTATTCATGTTATGCACCTCTAATGCCCCTCCCCCACTTTGCCCCCCGGGGGCACTTTTCTAAATTTTGCCGACACCCCTCATGTGACATATCGTTCAAAAGGTCTGTGACCCCTTATTCATGTTATGCACTTCTAATGCTCCTCCCCCCACTTTGCCCCCCCCGGGGGCACTTTTCTAAATTTTGCTGACACCCCTCATGTGACATATCGCTGGAAAGGCCTGTGACCACTTATTCATGTTATGCACCTCTAATGCCCCTCCCCCCCTTTGCCCCCTCCGGGGGTCACTTTTCTAAATTTTGCTGACACCCCTCATGTGACATATCGTGGAAAGGCCTGCGACCACTTATTCATGTTATGCACCTCTAATGCCCCTCCCCCCACTTTGCCCCTCCGCGGGCACTTTTCTAAATTTTGCCGACACCCCTCATGTGACATATCCTTCAAAAGGTCTGTGACCCCTTATTCATGTTATGCACTTCTAATGCTCCTCCTCCCACTTTGCCCCCCCGGGGGCACTTTTCTAAATTTTTCTGACACCCCTCATGTGACATATCGTTTGAAAGTCCTGTGGCCACTTATTCATGTTACGCACCTCTGGTGCCTTTGCCCCCCCCGGGGGACACTTTTCTAAATTTTGCTGACACCCCTCATGTGACATATCGTTCAAAAGGCATGTGACCACTTATTCATGTTATGCACCTCTAATGCTCCCCCCCACTTTGCCCCACCGGGGGGCACTTTTCTAAATTTTGCTGACATCCCTGATGTGATGTATCGTTCAAAAGGCCTGTGACCACTTGTTCATGTTACACACCTATGGTGCCCCTCCAGGGGGCACATTTCTAAATTTTGCCAACACTGTTCATGCAATTTATTATAAGCATAGTTGTTTTCCAGAAACGAGCCTATACAAATCTATGACATGCTACCCCCAAAAGCTAATGTTAAATCAACCAACTTCACAAATTTTGTAATCCCATTTGAGTATTTGAAGTTTATTTTATGCATAATATATATCAAATCAATGTCGAACTGGATATATAATCATTATTATGTATTGATCTAATGCGAATTTGCACAGGATGCAGGTGCAGCGATATAATGTAAAGAGAAGATACAGGTTTTATACCTAAAAAAAAACTGCAGATATTTCTGCAAAATCGGTGAAGGGAAATAACAGGTTTTTTACCTAAAGGAAAACAGCAGGTATTTGGAACTAAGAAGGTTAAGGGAAAATACATGTTTTTTACCTAAAGGTAAGCTGAAGGTAATTTTAGTTCCAAATACCTTCAGTTTCCCTGAAGATTTTTTTTAAGGTTTTTTGCTGACTTTTTTACCTGGGTAACTAATACTTTTAAGGACTAAAAATGGAAGATATTTAGGTTTGTTTTTTTAAATAATCTATTTGTGTAAAAATTAATACAATAAAACTAACATTTAGGACATACAAATGGACATATATAATTTAGCAACAGAGGGTAAAATTTTGAGTAATTTTAATTCCTAAACATTTTGACGTCTTACAATATTGTATAAGGACAAATAAAAGGAATATAAATCAAAATTATTTTGGCCATGTATACTTAGAAAAACTTTTTCGTGAAATTCAATTTCAAACTAAGTTTTCCTATTTTTATATAGGTGACTAGTTATGCTTAATTCATACATATTACATACTGGGAAGATGTTATTATTCCGTCAATCCATTAGCGTCGATATACATTTTTATGTTTATTTTCAGAAGCAAAACTCGGTGAAAAACTCAGCTGCTCAGAATTCCGATTTTTAATTATTGCTATTTTTTAATAGGAAAATAAGCCGCTTTATGTAATAGTAGAAATTTCCGATTAAATGACAACTTTTGAAATATTAGTGCATAAAAATCGGAAGGCTTGGCAGCTATATTACTGCATAGTGTTTACATTTCTTTTCCCGGGCTGACGATGTAATAATAAATATTTAAAAACTGTTTATAAATTATTGAAAAGGAATATATGCCTGATGCTATTAAAATAATGAAAACTGTATTACATAAGTCACACTCTTAGAAACCTAATATTTGGAAGAAAAATATGTTTCAATTTCTCTTTTGGAAAACTAAGATATTTATGTTTGGTTTTTTAAATAACAAATTTCTATAAAATTGAGTATGATAAAATTAACATTCAAGAACTATAAATGGAAATATAAAATTTAGCATTAGAGGGTAAAACTTTGAGTAATATTAATTTCTAAACATTTTTAGTCTTGCAACATTGTATAAGGACAGAAAAAGGAATATAAATTAAAATTATTTTCACCAAATCTACTTTGAAAAACATGTTCATGAAATTCAATTTCAAAATAAGTTTCAATATTTTATATAGGTGACTAGTTAGGCCTAATTCATACATATTACATACTAGAAGATGTTATTATTCCATCTCTCCATTAGCATCGGTATACAGTTCTACGTTTATTTGCAGAAGCAATGCTGCAGGACAAGTTGCTCAGAATTCCGATTTGCAGTTACTGCTATTTTTGAATAGAAAAAAAATCGCTTTATGTAATGGTAGAAATGTGCGATTAAATAAGGTGAAGACGTTTGAAATATTGATACATAAAAATCGAAAGGCTTTTCAACTATATTGCTGTAGGATATTTACATTTCTTTTTCCGGGCTGAAGATGCAAGAATAAATCTTTAAAAACAGTTTATAAATTATTGTAAATGGATATATACCTGTTGCTAATGACATATCAACAACTGTATTGCATAAGTCACACTCTAAGAAATCTAATTTTGGGACAAAAAAAAATATTTGAATTTCTCTTTTGGAGATAAAAGAAAACGTTATTTTTCATGATTAATGAATAAGCTATTAATACAATAATATCGCTGTTTTATAATATACGTGTGATATAAAGCTTTACATATAAAAAAGTTTTAAATTGTATTTTTCATAAATTTGTAAATGCATTTTAAGAAAGCGAAGTTTTTGCCAGTACTGCTGCAAATAAATTTACATCATATGAGACCTAATATGTAATGTCCTAATATGTAATATGTAAAGGTCCTAAGAAATGTAAAGAAAATAAAACTTTAAAACGCACTTTGCATGAAAAAAGAATATTTTGACGATAATGAGTGTTTTTTTACGTACAGAGATTAAACAAACGATGTTTAATGTATCCAAGCTGAAAGGAAGTTTTGAATGTCATGTTGTTTGTCTTTGTGCACACATGAAGGCAAACGCCAGGAAAATAGGAGACAAGCGGAAGTAATTATTGATCGAAGATTAAATATAAACTCTAAATCTGTCGTTAGAAAAAGTGAGTGTTTTATTCAACTAATGATGAGTTTATTCATATGTATAAATATATTGTTTTCCATTTCTCCGTTTGGCATAAAGGAAGGTCGTTTATGATTGCCTTTTATGTTATATTATGTTAATCACTGATATTTATGCCAGGTGAAAACACACTTAAAAGTAAGATTAATATTATTAATTATTATTTTCAGTTATGTTTACTGAAAAGTGTTTGGAAGTTTCATAAGAATACAGCAAAAATAAATTAAATCATTTTGAATTTATATAGATCTAATATATGTATGATTCGAAGTTATGAAAAATTATTTGAGTGAATTTTGTGATCTTTAAAAAAATATCCAGGAATGTTAGTAAAATTAATTAGATTTTTTCCCTCTTTTTTCCATTTGATTCAAGATGATAAGGTTCTAGTGCAATTTTTTACTAACATTTTAACCTAAAACGTGATTTATTACGGTTTCAAACGAATTATGGTACAGAACAAGAATTTATTTTAAATTCATTTAAACGAATAAATGGACTTATTTGACTTTGGTTCTGATTGCCTCTTTCAATAATAGATATTAATCAGTTTAGACTATAATTAGAAGATAGAGGATAATGGGGCAAAAAAAAATAGAGAAATATAAAGCCAAAAATTATGCATCTTATTATTAATTTAAACATTTGTTTGAGATGATTTTACTAAGGACATTATATTGCAGGTAAAATAGAATTTGACAATGATAATGGTGTGCATTCAAGGAATAACTTCGGTTTGACACTGGTACATCCATTGACCACCCCCCCCCAAAAAAAAAATCGTTTTAATATGTTTTGTGGAAAACAATGAAGGGGGCAATTTTCAAATAACCAAATCTAATGTAGTGTCAGGTTTCATATACTTTTTAGTGATCAACAAATAACACCATTCGAAAGTATATACAAGCCTCTATTTGTTACCGAGTTACGACCGGTTTTAGTTCAAAGCAATTTAATTAGACTAAGCGAAAATTACATTTTCTGTAAAAACGCAACTATATTACTTTTACTTTACGTTCAAAAACTTAATCTTTATATCAAACTGGAACAGTTTTAACTTGTTAAAAGTCTTTAAAATAATAATCATCAAAATCATGGTCATCTACGGCTTCTTGAAGGTTATCGAAGTTGTCCAAGTCATACAAAATCATTAGATTATTATTATTATTATTTTACATTAATACTTAGTAAGATGAAAAAATACTTACAAGCTTTCTCTTAATCTTTCCGAAAAGAAATCATTAGATTAGTAGCTGTCTAGAGTAATACTTAGGATAGAGCAAAGTAATTTTGCGTATTGTTCAATGATGCTTCAAATGATATGCCTTAAAGGAATCGAGTGAAATTCAATAAATTGATCAAATCTAATTAAACAGCAAATATCTTTGGTCCAGAACTGCTATTGAGTGTACATTCAATATTATCAATAGTTTCTGAACAAACTCTTAAGTATTCATACTGACTTCACAATTGTTTTATCTTAATAAGTTTTATCCTACAGGCATCATATGTTAACAGCTGATATCAAATTTCTACGCCAATGTTTCGATTTAAAGTTAAAGATCTTACTGATTTATTATCATGTGGGCGATGTATTTAATGTAATCAAATATATATAAGAACAACTATCTTTACGTGTAACTAGAGGAGATAGAAAAACTGTCTGCAAATCTTTTAACAACGCATTTTTTACATCATCTTATATGGGGTAAATGCACCAATAGTCGGCCACCTCCCCCAGTAGTCGGCCATTTTAAGATAAAATACGGCATCAATAGCTTATTTTTGGTTTCAAATGAAATATTACAATCCCCCAATATGTAGCCATCCTTTATACGTCAAAAGCCATCAGCAAAGAATTGTGTGTTTTTTTATTGCATTAGTAACCAGTAGGGCTGGATTATTTATCAATATATCGACAAATATTGATATTTTTTAAATGTTGCAATAACAATATTTAAACCTTGACTCCATTGATATATCAAAATAAAATAACAATGTTTTGAGCTCACTGGAATTTTGAACATGAGCCTCGAAAAAAGAGCGTAGAATATCTCAAAACCAAATAAAATAATGTTTTGCGCACACCGCCACAGCCCCGAAAAGCATAACCCAATATTCCATTACAATGCTTTCTCCCTCTATCCTCTCCGAAACTGAAAATCTACCTCGATTATCTTTCTTTACGTTGATTATCTCTAGACCTATTCCAATTATTCCAATCTTCCCTCAGTGAACCTGTCTGCGTAATACTGAATAACACATATCGTACTTCTCTTCTCTCGCCCTCTCGCCGTTATGACTGATCCACACACATTGATATAACTACAGCTATTGATATGTCATGAATAACCAAACGAGCTCTGATTATTGCTGAGTTCCAGTTGATACAGAATAGCTGGTTATCATTGAGTACTTAGCCGAACAGCTGGGATGATCCGCTTGCGAGCGACCAATTAGAGTCCGCTAATTGTAAACTTTACTTTTTTTCTCTAGTCAAGTTGGGGGAAAAGTCAAGGACAAAGCAGTCGTTCACTGTGATGATTCGTTGCTTTTAAAAAGAGCTTCTCAGACTCTAATGTCTACTCTGCTACTGAATACAATGCTTATTCTTCATATTGTGTATTGATATTCTTTCTTTAGTGTCGTTTGTTGTATTTTCATTAGGGCGAAGTTTTCTCTCATGAATTTAACATATACTGTCTTGCATTTTAGCTTAAAAGGCATATTTATCAAAAAATAAATTTAAATTAGTATAAAACTATCCCGAAATTTGATTTGAATATTTATATTTTTAAAAAAAAGGTTTCGATGTTGTTTTCTTGTAGTAAATAGGTAAGAAAATATGAATACAGTGAATGTTTTCGATTAAGAATCCATTCATTCCTTAGAGAAAGATTGAAAAGCAACATGTCTCCTGTATTTATCATTCCCTGAAACCTACTTAATTACAAGCATATTAGCATGATATGTGGCATTAAATTAATTTTAGTTTTTCCCCTGCTTTTACTTATTTTAATTCTATTAAAATCGTCACTCCCTAAATTTAAGAATATTTTATTTTAATTTTTTTTTTTTTTTTACAATATTCTCAGTTATACGCAGTATAACTCAGTTATAACTTATTAAATAGTTAAAATGTTATTAATAAATAATCCATAAAGTAGGAAGAGAAGAAAACATACTATTTTTAAAGAAAAATATAATGCAACAAATGGTATAAGTGCAAACAAATATCAAACATTGGTTTCTTCCCCTAAAATATTTCTATTTTGCATAGATTATACATATTTTAATGATGCTGTGTGAACATATATAGGTATAAAACATTGATCGTAGCTTTCTACATCTGTTGGTACTTAAATTGCTGCTACTGTACCATTTTTGTTTTCGAAATTAGCAATATTTCTATTCTTACACAGTTTAAGGTAGTTTAGAGTAACACAGTTTAAGGTAGCACGGGCCGACATTTCCAGGTCCGGGCCAGGCCCGACTCATAAAAAAAATTGACCCAGCCAGACCCGATACAAAAATTAAAAGTTCGCCCCGAGCCCGCCCCGGCCCGGAAAAAAGTCAAAATCTCGGCCCGGCCCGCAAAAAAATTTGTCTCATACGAGGAGTTCTGACCAAAAATATTTATCTTAAGGTTTTTTCGTGTTTATAATCTTCATTTTTAGAGAAGTGCCGCAGGGTGGATATTTATTTTTTAATGAATCTCTATTTCGTGTATGCAAATGTGTTAGTTATCATTAATATTGTTAATCCATATTCCATGTATTGAAGTGTTAAAAATCTGAAAAATACTATACAGTAAAATCTTCTAAGACGGAATTGCATAGAAAAAAATGCGCTATAGACAAGTTCCCTTCTTAGCAAGAGTAAATGTTTTATATATTCTTTTCTTACGTATTAGTATATTAATTTTGCATGGATAAACACTTTTTTCAGTTTAAAACAAGGTTTCGACATAGGCAGATTCTTTTTCACACGTTTTACTATATTTTAATTCAGCTATATTTTAATAAGCAAAGAAATCTACTATTCTTTAAAAAGAATAAATTTTAATGTTTAAGTGTAAAATAATGGCGATTTAAAAGTGTATACATTTTTTGCAAAAAGTTTTGGGCCAGGCCTAATTTTACTGACCTTTGAATGGACCAGACCACGCTGAGACGATGATTTTCATACGGGCCGGGTCAAAACTAGAAATGGAAATTTCGGACCGTGAAGATTAGGAATGACACCAGTCCCGGCTCTATACAGAAAAAAAAGTTAGGCCCAGCCCGTCCCGAGCTTTCAGAAATAGATATGGCCCGGGCCCGGCCCTGCCCAAAAAGAGTAGAGGGAGACCAGGCCCGAGCCTTCAGAGAGAAGTATGGCCCAGGCTCGGCCCAAGTGCCATAAACGAAAATAGGCCCGGTCCACGGGCAGTGCCGGGCTTCGGGCCACGGGCTGGACCATGCAGATCTCTACAGTAGTTATCGCGATATATCAGTAATATCGATATTAACTCGTTGATATATTGCGATATTAAATTTCTGATATCGTCCAGCCCTAGTAACCAGCCATTTTTTATTTGGTTGCGGTCAAGTAACCGTTTTTGCTATTTTTTTATCAAACGATGACAAACTTTTTAAAAGACTAGCATTAATTTTTTTTCTAACATTATAAGACTGTACTATTAAAAAGTTCACTAAACTAATGTTTTTCAGTATAAAAATTAAATAAGTGTGTTTGAATTAATTTTAATGTGGCCGACTATTGGGTATTATATTTACTTACATGTTCAGTACTCGACCACCACGGTTGACTACTGGCTAAAAACCCATTTCACTTTTCTGAGTTTATTTTTAATAATTTGATTTTTTTCGTAATTAGATTTTCACAATTTGAGATTTATATAGCCTTTTATTTGCATTTTATTTTATGCACACTATATAAAAGGTGTCCTGGGGTAATAATGCCACGTTAAGGTTCTATCAATTTTTACGGCTTAGTTTTAATTTTTTTTTCAAACAAATATAGTATTTATACAGCAACTTATTGATTATATACACAAGAAAGACTATTTTAGCAGTTATCTATTCATAAAATGCACTTGCATGATTTTTTGACCAATGCTATTTTGGCGTTATTACCCATCTGGTGGGTAATAACGCCATGCAATCAAAACTATAAAATAAGATGGAATAATGGCATGTAAATTGTCCAATTCTAAAGATACAAACTCTACAGCTTTAGAAATTGACAAATTGCTTTTACTTACCATTAATTGGGATATCAGGTACAGTAAAAATCATATGATATTTTATTCTTCTGCCACGAAACAATTAGCAACATTTAGGACGTACAAATTTCTATTTATTTTTATTAGTTTTCAACAATGACAATAATGGTGTCTCGTGCATAAAATAAAAAAAATAAAATAAAAAATGTAGTTCTGCCACGGAAAAGAATCAACTGAGGTAATAACACTGGTGGATGTCGTTATTACCCCGGTATGCATTTTGCGCAGTCTACTTTAAACTACAAGCTATCTCGCGAATGCATCCAAAATCTCCCACAACATTTTGAAAATACATGAAATACACTACAAATTTACGTAATAAACAAAGTATTTCCTAACAAATATATAGTCTTCACATTACAGAGCTTACCTAGCAAATTTTAGATCTGGCGTTGACTCTTACGAGCTTATTCCAGCGATAAGGTCTACAAATGTAACAAATTAATTTTTAGCGGTTGTTTGTATTCAGATGAGTCAGAGCCTTTCAGCGCAGAAGCCGTTTTGCCATTTTCCCGGATTCCTTCATAACTACGCCTAACATTACCACTTGGCGTTATTACCCACCCTGGCGTTTATACCTCAGGACACTTGATATAAAATGCAAATGGGAATTTCGTTCCGGCCGCTTATAATTTTAGTTTTGCTGAATAGATTTCGATGGAACTTGCATGATTAGTTATATAATTTTTCAGAAAAGGCTTTAGTTTATTGTACATCATCCTACGTTGCCTAGTTATATTATCATGGGGAAAGTTCTATAATCAGGTGAGCTCCATTATGAAGTATCAGCATTTAAAAAAAAATACTAGACGATTTTGATGAGATTTTCATTGTTAATTTGATAATGTTTTAAAGATGTTTTAGTATATTTCATTATATAGTTCTACCGTTATTTACTAATCCTACTGTAAATTATCAACTCAATGATTGTTCAACGATTCTTAATAGGGAAAACTTTATCTGACAAATTTAAACATATAATAGTACAATGGTATTCGTAAGTTTATTTCAGTTCTCAATGACATTTCAGACAAAGGCTCATTTCGCTTTAAAATATTTTATGACGGCGATTGAAAATATGTAAACTGTGAATTTAACCTTGTATTTACAAGGTTAAATTCACGATATATTTCGTTTGGGAAAATTGACCAGCATGAAGCCTTCTAATATACTACTGTTATAAAGAAGAAACGTTTGTTTGTTTCTTTTGTAGGAGGACATCTTTGGAACTGCCGAATCAATTTTAAAACTAAAAGTAAAAAAATGATGGTGGAAGTCTCTGCAGAAGCAAAGCACGTTCTAAAATATCCCATTTTTGTAATACTGAGGGTGTTAGATATTTGAAACTTGACATGGTATTTCTTAAAGAGATAAGTGCCCACTTAAAACGGTTTCTAAAACGAAATATAAATATAAAAGGCTGAAATGAGTAGAATACATTCTAAAAACGTTGAAAATTATGATTAATATCAAAATTTTAAGGATAAAGACTTGGAATATTAAATGGCAGTTATTTATAAAACGTAAACGTTTGCGCATAATAGTTACGATAAATTTGAAATTAAAAAAAAGAAATTAATCAAAAAACGTTATACTTGTTAGGGAGGGGAAGTAAAAGTAATTTAAATATTGGATTGAAACTCGACATAGCTGTTGCTTACTCGCACAGAACGGGTTTCTTGAATATGGAAATTTTAAAGTGTGAAATGTGCGGAAAGCATACTTAAAACGATGATTTATTTGGGAATTGCGAGGTAGGGCTATTGCTAGAAACTTGAAATTTTACATGGGTTTTACGTTTAAGACATAAATGCTCTCACAAAGTAGGTTGTAATATAGTCGAAATTTAAAGGGGTGAAATGTTTCTCACAATCATCTAACAGGTTATTAGGATGAAATTTCAACAAATTGTGTTTTAATTAATAATATTTAAACTTTTTGCGGAAATATAAGTTCTTCCTAATTTTAATAGGTACACAGATATAATTTCTCCCTAATGTTAGTAAGCACACAAATATCATTTGCCATTTTTCAGTAACCATAAAGCCACGGTTTGTGATAGCTTTTCAATAATATAAAAAAACCTTATTATCTGGTTGATTAACTCAATAGTCATTAATAATATTAACTAGAGACTAACTATTGGGTTTTAAAATCCCATCTTCTGCCTCTATAGAACTTAAATTTTAAAAAAATGAAGCTAACATTGCTCATTTTAAAAAAAAATGGCACTTTAAAATATACATTACACAGAACATCAATAATCGATACAATAATCGATGTCTATGACATGTTAAAATTTCACATCAAAACTCCATCTGTTATTATCGCCAGAATGACGAATTGACGCCCTATTCTGATCGTATCGTACCAAGATATCACGAAGCAAATAATAATAGTTTTACTATACTAATCTAAATATGCAGCATATTAAAATTTCATTCCAAAACTCGATGATGCAATAGTACAACTAAAAGAAGAATTGGCTCATATCTAATCGCGTTATCAAGAAACAGACTGAAGCCTTTGTATTATACTAATATGTAACTTTAATCATTAATATTTCAGGCTCAAAATTGAAAAAGAAATAGTACCGCCAAAATAATGAGTTGGCGACATTTTATGTTTGTATAGTACTCAGATACCACGAACAGACTGAAATACTTAAATCGTATTAATCGAAAGAGACATGTTAAAATTTTATTTCGAAATTCGATGGCGAGATAGTACCGCCAAAATGAAGAATTGGCACCGCTTCCCATATCTAACCTTAAAATCCCAAGATAAACTGAAATATTTGCATTGTACTAGTCGAGATATGCAACATATTAAAATTTCATCCCGAAACTCAATGACACGATAATAACGCAAAAATGACGATTTGGTGCTCCCTACTGCTAATATCATACCAAGACGTGCATAGACATATCAGTCATTTATGTTATGATAATAATATTGTCCTACATCATAATTTCATTTTGAAACAAGATGACGTAATAATTTTTTCGCTGCCCGCCCCCTAGTCTACGACGGATAAACGCAGAATTTGAAAGGCCGACTACTAGACAATTTGGTGCATTTAACTTTACTTGCCATAAGAAACAAGAATGAAGAATCACGCTTCAAGAATAGATTACAAAAGCACTTCCCATGACGTGAAGAATTATTTAACGAAATTTAGCTGCATAATACTGTAAAAAAAAGTAAGCATTTTAGAAAAGGCATAATACTTTTGAAAACCAGATAATGGTCCCTAACCGGAAAATTAATCCAATTCTTTTGTGCAGTCCTGTATTAAATCTAAAAATTTGTATATTATTCTATACATAGTATGATAAAACTTAGTATAGTAAGAAAATGCATTACAGATTGAAAATTCACCTGCAGAAATTTCTACCTCTATACGGAAACATACTTGAATTATTTTGTACAGCCCTGTATATTACCAACAGATTTTTATGTACCGCACATATTAAGTTAAAATTTAATTCAGGATAAAACGTGGTTAAAACTACTGAAATAACACTTCCACACATTATTATACCTAGAATGTCATGTATTCAGTTCTTTGCGTGGCCCTGTAAATGATTTTATTTATATTATACAAACATCTCTCAGTATACTAAATATAGTTCAACTTGAAAGAGCATAACTTAATTAAAAGCATCCTTTAAGCCATTCACGCTGATACTACGCAAAGTTTACAAACTCTTTTGTGTAGCTTTGTATTTGAACAATATCAGTTATAAAGACCGCATACTAAGCAATAATTTAATTAAACCTTAAAACGTATGTCGTAAACGAAATCACACTTCCAGCAATTATCGCTAATAGAAAGATACAGCGCTGTATCCGAATTTTATGTGTGTCCCTGTAAATGAACGATAAATGCTATGCATATCATGTTATACAAAAAGTATATTGTAGTAAGCCTCAGTAATCTATAACAGTTTCATTATTTTTGAAATAGTGTAACAGAACTAAAATACGCTGCAAACCGTTTTTCCCCTGACACTATTATGTAAAGGATTTTTTTTGCTATAAATGAATAATAAGTACTTTGGACCCCAGATTGCCCAAAATGCATAGTTTAGTGCCCTTCATAAATGCATATCAATTTCATTATGTTTGAAATGACACCATTCAAATAAACTTGAAGCAAATTTTTCGCATTGAACATAATGTATCGGAATACTTTTGACTGTAACTGTAGATGAACTATAAATCCTACACACTTTATTTTCAATAGCGATCGATCGTGCTATTGTTAACTTCAGTAACATGCAAAAAATTCAGGGAGATTCGAGTATATTTACAAGTGCTAGAGCTCGGACAGACTGGAGACAATCCAAATTCACAAACACTTATGAACTATGTTGGAAAGTATTAAAAACTATTATAATATTTTAAGTTATTACTGAAACATTATAAGAGAAATATAAATTAACACATGTTATTGTTAAAATGTTGTTCTGTTTATAAAAATTATACTTTAAGTTATTTACAATGACAAAGCTTTTAAGTGGCCGACAACTGGTCCAGTGATGGCCGAACACTAGAATTGAGTGGCCGATTACTAGCGACCTTGCTACTTTTAAGCTTAACTTAATATAAATAAAAACTATAACCAGTTTTTAAAAAAAATTGCTGAAACAGTAAAATAAAAGTATACATAAACATGTGTCACTGTTAAAATTGTTGTATTGCTTTTTAAAATTCCGCTTTGAGCTATATACTAAAAGAAAGCGCTTAAGGGGCCGACTATTGGTGATTTTACCCTATATCACTTATTATTTTTTATATACCTATAACTGAAACGCAAGAGTATATCATTCGTTTTAAAAGAAAAATAAACAAAATCTTTTAAAACATTTTTAACTAAAAACTTCCCCTTATCTTTTGACATAATGGTAAAAAAGCTTAACTTTATTATTTTTAGTTGACCGTTATTCACACTTTAAATTGTAACTATTTTATTTCGTGTTTGTACAATTTAACTTTCTCATGTTTGTATAATTTCACTTGACTCCTCGCGTATCGTCGGCATGTTAACCACAGTAAGATACGACTTAACGTGGTTACCGTGCCAACGTTAAAGCAGAAATCCTACCTTCAAATCTAGACTAGGGCATTTTTCTCTCACTTCGAATTTTAAAAAATCTCCCGTATGATTTTATCAATATGTGATTAAGATGGGATCTTCAGACAGAGGACTTAAGTTCGACTTCTGCTTTGGACATACTTCTTTTACTTGGTATTAAAAATATATCTCATATGATTTCATCAAAGTATTTTTGAGATAAATCTAATTCCATAACTACATATCCAGGGTTAATGGAGTTCCTAGTGGAATATTTTGCAACCCTCTCTCGAGCAGTCAGCCAGACTGCTTAGGCGCCGCGAAGGATCACGTGACCTTCGAGAGAATTGATATTTGAAAACATTTTTTTACTCTTTCTTTTTTTAGTTTAGTTTTTGTGAATATGAATCTTGAACGCAGCAGGTGGCCTGCGTATGTTTTTTGTCATAATTTTCAAATCAAAGAAATGTTTTGATTTTAAAAAGGGAAATGCTATTTTCGTGGCTTCTTTTTAGAAGAACATAATTGCTGAAATTTTAATATGATCATCTTGAATTCCCAGTGTGAAATTTATTTAACAAATGTTTTCGCTGTATATAATGTATATATTTAAAAGTGTAAATATAGAATTAACAAAGTTTTTAATCATCCTGTGCTTGACTTGGACTTATACTGAACAACACCAGCCCCATTTTCAGTTGTGAAATATACTTTATTATTTTAATGTGATTTTACATGAATCGTGAAGTTTTCATCTAATAAGCTCTCCCAACTTTGATTTAAATTAAGAACAACGTGAAGCTCTTGAAATTCATCAAGATTATTCTTTATTCCTTTATATGACTTTTACTTGTTGAACTGTGTAATATTTCAGAATGGAGGTATTTACCAAAACTTTGATTGATTGAATTATGTTACCCACAATCATCCAGAAGAGCACACGCGGCATAGAGTTGGGATGTTAACCAACAGATCCTGAGTTCGACTCTTGCCAGGGAGATGTGTCATTCAATTCAATTAATAGAATTATATCGAATCAACAAATCTACTGTGTAAAAGCTGAATTAAATTTTACCTATTACTAAATATTTTGTGGGAAAAGTGAGATAAATTGTTTATATTGCGTAGAAATAAAAGAACACGCATATTCTGCTAATGGTTAATAAAATGATACTCAAAGTAAATTTGGCAAGTCTATAACCCCAAGCGTAATGGAAAACGACAGGCAAAAGTCTTATTTTTTTATGTGTGTGGGTTAATAGATAGTTTCAGCAGTAGCAAAATCAAATTTATTATTGAATACAACGTTAAAAGCACCAAAAATTTTAAATTTTAAGCATACCGGTTTCGGTAGCATATAGCATACCTTCCTCAGTGCTAAGGATGGCGGGAATTTGCTCACATATATAGGAGAGATGGGGATTCAAGTTAAAGGTTTATTGACCAATAGGAAAACAGAGGATTGCAGGTAACAGCCAATAGGAAAATAGATGGGAAATGGAACCGAAGTAGTAAGAATTGATTCAAGATTTTATGATTGAATCTCGCAACTTATAGCTATAGATGAACATGGTGTTTAATTTCTTGGAATTCGGGCGTTATGCTTGTTTACACTAAATTTCAATTTCTTTGCTTGACATATGTATGATTGTCCACATTGACAATTCAAATTTTTAAGGTCCAAAACATGTTTTGTAATGAATGGCATCTTTTAGGTGAGAAAAACGAATTTTATTTATGGAAGTTAAAGTTACGCCAAAATAGAATTTTTTCAAATTTTGTGCTACTCGCGTAGTATTATAGGGGTAGAATAAAATTCACTGTTTGAAGAATTGACTCAATACTAGAAACGACGGATTCACTGAGAGTGAAAATGTCCTGGATATAACGCAATGAAAATGGGAATTAAAATTTCCTAAAAAAGGCAAATTAATAATAGTCCATAAAAAGTGCCTCTCAGTATTGGTGAGAAGGGACTTCCATACAGAAACCGTTCGTTTGTTTGTAAAAAATATTGTACTGCACATATTGTTTTCAAGCCATTATTCAAACATGAAAAAAAATAGTAGATTTAAATAAGAGATGTTCGCAATCTAATATCAATACTACAGAAACAAATTTAAAAGGGACCTGAAATTTTAAGTGAATTACTTAGTTATTATGCAATGGTTTTTATGAAATATCTAATTATACTACGAAGTTGCAACTGTCTAAAACTCCATTCAAAAATATTCCATTTATCTTCTATGAATATAAATAAATTGATATATCGGTTCTTAAACTGTCTACCATGGATACCATGAGGTTTGAAAGGTGTTTTCGGGGGTCCTGGGAGGCATGGAGTTCAATATAATTTTTTTCAGTTATCTAGTGTTTGAGAGCAGGGTTGCGAAAGAAACAAAAGGTAAATATAAGGAAACTGTTTAAATGTATTGTGTAATTATTTTAAATATATCTTTTAGTTTATATTTCTTATACTTGATATACAGGGTGCATAAAGTCTTTACATTTGAGCTCCACTATTTCCGAAAAGTTATATCCGCTTATTTAATCGTAGAAAATTGCTGCAAATTCTTTCGTTAAATGAAGAACCATATTCAGTAACAGTGGTATTAAAATTAAGATCATTACATACACTGGCCATATTAAAATAGCAATTAAAGCCTTTGTGCAGGAAAAGCCTGTATGTTTTGGCGCATTCGTTACCCGTATCGGGTATATAAGCCGGTGCGTCTCTGTCATTTTGCTCAGCTTTGCTTTTTCTAGCACGTCTTGGTGGCACTTGTCTTGCTCTATCTTGCACTGAAGAAGAATCTCGCAAGTAGATTCGAAACAGCTGTTTCACGTATTGTTTGTGCATTTTTAAACGTTAGTTTTCTGCTTTTTAGCTTGCTATAATATTGAACATTACTAACTTCAGTTTCAAATCGTGGAGTTCTCGAAAAACACGAAAACAGGTCCGTGGAAACCAAGATTTAAAGAACCACTTCTTTAATACACAATAAATATTATAGTTTATTATAGTTTGTTGAATGAATATTTAACAAATATTGCATTTTTATGCTTATGCTTGAAAGAATATTAATGAAATTGTACAGAAGGGAATATATGCAAAAACGAAAACGATATTTTATTACTAATTTATTATTAGGTGGTTAATTATTATTAAAAAAATTATTCTCAAGCAGCGACTTCAATATTGAATGGTGCTGCTTTAATTCTGTTAACAGTGATAGGTAGTGTTTCGTTTATCAACATTAGAATTTTCTCCTACTGCATTAATATCAGATGTGTTATTAAAGATAACCCTGAAGCTGCGTTTTAATAACATTCTGGTCAACCGTAATGAACCAGAAATCAGCTACCTGGAAGACAGAATAAATCACTGAATAAACCTCTCTGTGAATGAGGCTTTCTAATTTAAGCAATGACTGCATAGTTATTGAACCTGGAACGAATAATTAAGAATGAATTCAATAGTATTCAGATATATAATAAAGTAATAACGTAGTAGTATAAAGGAATATATTTTAAGATTCAAAATTGAATAGTAAACAATTAACAAGTAACCCAGTAAATAGTTTGTTATTATTTCAGACAGAAGTAGCTTTTCAAAAACATTTAGGCAGTTGTAGCAAGTTTCGGTAATGTAGTTGATATGACATAAATAAGCTAGTTTCATGATGTGACATTATTAAAGTAAGAAATCAATTTTATAGAAATTACGAAATCTAACTTTTTATACGGTACCCCAGTCCCTACAGTTACATTTAGTAAACGTTTACTCATATCATAACAGATATAACACAAAAAAAATTGACATCCGTACAACAAAAATTTCCACAGTTATTAAATTTCAAAATTTGAGATTTTTGCACTTGATTCATTGAGGGAACAGCTAAAAGATGAATTAAAGTAATTCAAGATCAAAATCAAGATGCAATGTTCTTTTTACAGCAAAATCACCTTTAGCTGGTATCGCCAAATCGGGGAATCTCCAAAGAGAGTTATTTCATCTAAAAATTTGAGATCACTTTCATTGGTCGGACAACATTCAAACGTCAGGTAGAATCGACAACCCGAAATTAAAATGTACTCATTAAGGACTAGATAAATGGAAGCGGTATGCAAACGACAAGCTGAGCAGTAACGAGCATGGAAATTGGGATTATAAAAATTACAATAGTACGGCAGCGCCACACGTTCGAGATAAAACACAAGCCATCTATCAGTGGACATGCTAGTCAGCGCTGAGATAGTGATGGCAAGCTACGCATACATGTAATATGCCGAAATGATACTTATTTATGGTGAATGTCAAAGGAATGCCAGAGAGGCTGCGAGTGTTTATTCAGAATGTTCCCTTAAGAATCTACATCCAACGAATGTATAACTGATGCATTGCACCATCTTAGAGAGACTGGCTGTGTTTCACCACGGCCCAGAACAAGTAGACGGTCAAGGTGTAATGTTCGAGTGACACAGGAGGAGGTGCTGGCATACGTCCTTTTAATTCCACAACTGAGCACGGCGGAAACAAGCGAGGCATGTGGTCAGCATGCCTGGCATTTGTTACATGCACATGTTGCGCATCCATACCACCGACACCGGGGCAAGCATTGATTTTGGGTGACCACGCATGACAATTTGATTATTGTAATTTCATGCTCAACACCTTAGAGGAAAATCCGTCGTTCCTTTGTGACTTGCTGTGGACAGATAAGTCAATGTTTACACGGGTGGCAATGTGAACTGGTACAATGTGCATTACTGCTCTCTGTAAAACCTCCACATCACCCGCACAGTACGATACGTGTGGTGCGGTATATGGGGAACCCGGATTGTTGGACCCATCTTGTACGATGGGACAGACGATCGTACGGACGGTCGTAACCTGCGGACTTAACGGACGACCGTAACCTGCATCTGCTACAAAACACGGTACGTGACTGGCATGAAGAGCTGCCTCTCCGATATGCATACCGGGTGTGATTTTCACATGATGGGGCACTCCCCGCATATATCATCAAACTTACCGTATAAAAAGTTAGTTTTCGTAATTTTTGTAACATCTATTTTTTTCTTTAAATATAATGCCACAACATTAATATTTGCCTCATTTGAAAAGTTTTTGTATTTGGAACTATATGTCTCCGACCAACGGTTGAGAAATTAAATGTCAGCGATTGATAACATAATGCAGCCCGTATATAAAGGAAGTTTTTCTTATGTAACACTGATAAACAATGTACAAGTGATCACTATGAAGTCTAGACTGCTTTACCCCTTACTTGTAGGTGTATCTATTCTTTCTACAGTCAATTCTAAGATTTACATCGTCGAATTATAAAGATACGAGACATTCATACTCAACACAAATCAACCCATTATAATTAAAGTACATTTGTAGCATAACAACAGCATAGTTATTGAATTATAGTTTTTTACTATACAATGTAAATGAGAAGCTATTATAATTTCAGAATGCAAATCCATGAGATTTCCTGACAAAGAGATACAATGCATACCACTGAAAAATTGTTTTCATTTAGTCCACATATTCGATGCTATAAAAACTTCCCATAATAGATCTTAAAAACTCAGTAGTTAAACATTAAATAGAATTAACTTCTATGATTAGCAAAAAATGTACATTTTCGAGTTGGAATAATAACGCACATGCTACACAAGGTATGAGAATCTCCGTTAGAATATAGCTATCTTAAATATGATTTATCTAATGATATATCCCCTATTTTCCGTGAATACCACGGTTAGAAATTTATATTTGAAACGAAGTATATGACATTTTAGTGTTCATGTGTCCACTAAGCAACAGCTTCATAAAAAGCTAATTTTAAAACGGTGTAACTGGTGGAAAAACCTTCTAAATATCGCGTGATATAATATGAATTCAGTACAGATGTTTGATTTAGGATCTTGATATTTGAACACAGTATTTAGATAACAAATAATCGCTAACTTCATAAAAGAATATGCTTAAGATAAAAGCAGTTAACCCTTAAATGAATCACGTAACTCAGGAGTTACGTGATCCTTTTTTTTAAATTTTGACATTTGGCGCTTTCTATTTTTTTTGGTAAACTATTATGTGTTACTTAAGTGTGATAACATTCATTTAATTTTCGTGAAAACTGTTTTTGTCCGGCATTGTGATCAAGAGGCGGTTTTAAAATATTTTGCTCAGGCAGCTTGCAGTGTGCTCGACAGGTGTTTTTGCTCTATCTTTATAAGTTAGTCCTTATGAAGTCTGCAAACGATTAAAATCATTATAAAATTCATTATATCGTTAAATAGTTATTTTCAGTGTAAACACTTATCAGCATATAATTTAAAATTATCATTTTTTGAGCATCTTTTGTTATGTAATTTATGAGTAACATTGTGATATTACGCTCAATAGAAACATAAATATTTTTTCATTATTTTTCAAGTGGATGATTAACAGTTATAGACGCTAACATAATGTTTTTGGAACATAAACAAAAAGAAAACATACATTAACAGGTTAATAACCGTCAAATGGGACGAGAAATTATGTTCCTAGCAATGTACTAAGATATTAAATATACTTAGAATAGGTGCAAAAACGTGCCAGCATAACGGCAAAAAAAGTAAAGATATAAAAGCTAAATACAAAATATGTAAATTGTGTTGAATAATCTTGTATATCATGCACGAAAAATATTGTAGTTCGATTAAAGTTTAAACAAGGAAATATCAGAACAACGAGGGGTTAAATTAAAATACACCTTTCAAAGATTATTAAAATTTCAATGATAAATCAATCCAGCACGACATGGAAGAGAACATGGCACGACATTTGAGTCTGGAATAACAGAGGACTTAATTTGTAAAAATTTATGGTAAGAAACTTACTTAAGTTGTAGACATTTTTATAAACTTTAAAACATACTATAAATTACTTAAAAGACACAAAAGTATAAAGATACACTATATGACCAAAGGTGACCGGCCACCTGCGATTTTTGACGTTTTCTTAAATATCTAGAAAAATGCATGAGGAATTATCCTGAAACTCCAAGTACAGGACATATATTTCCGTGAAGATTTTTTCCCGAAGCCCCATAGGGGACCGTCAACAAATTGAAAAATAACGAATATCTTTTGGACAACCCTGAAAAACTAATGTGCAGGTCATATTCAAAATATTAGAATAATTGAGAAAAACTAATAAGGATAAATTATTTTTCCTTTATTTATTTTTGATACTAAGTAAATACAGTTAAATTTCTTATAAATTAAATCTGGAATGTTTAGATAAGATTTTAACATTTACAAAATATAAAATACAGTACAATAAGTCAAGTATGCAGCTTTCTGAAACAAATCAAAATATTAGAATAAAAATTAGATTGGTTCGAAATATTAGAATATTTTATTTTACGCAACAATATTAACTTATGAATATGAAGTAAATGGTAGTTAATATTTTATAGCATCCCCTTTAGCTTTCACAACAGCGTACAAACATACTATATACAAGGTTTTTACAAACATTTCTATCAATATTAGCCCAAATATACTTTATAAAAAGCCACTAACTCAGTTTTACTTGAAGGAGGATTTTCTTGGAGTTTTTCTTCATTATAAACCATAAGTTTTCGATGGGATTAAGGTCTGGTGAGTTTGGTGGCCAATGAAGTACCTTAATGTTGCGTTGGAGGAACCAATTCTTAGTTGACACCTAGGTATGCGGTGACGCTAAATCTTGTTAAAAGATGAAATCATCTTCAAATAAATATTCTGTTAATGGAATCATGTAATCTTCCAAAATTTCTTGATATATCTGAGAGTTAACCTTTTCGTAGACGATGCATAACTTTCTAGATCCTTCTGCACTCATGCAACCCCAAACCATGACACTAGCAGCAAATTTTTCGGAACGTGTAAGGCGTTCTTTATCAAGCTTCATTCTCCAAACTCGAATACCTTGATTACCATATGAAACACAACACATACTTTCATCACTAAATAATATATTTTTCCAATCTTCTTCGCTTTATAAACGTCTTCATTTACACCAATTCTATCTTATACGCTTTTGTTTTGGAGTCATGAGAGGTTTTGTTTTCGGTACACGAGATTCAAACTTAAATTTATGGAGGCGCCTTAATGTTGTCGATGTAGAAACTTCAAATCTTTCTTATTTCCATTTTCGGTGCAAGGAACACACACTTTTAAAACGGTTTTTCTTAACTATACGCTTCAGTTTCCTGTCATCTCTAGCAGATGTTTCTGGTTTTCGGCCGCCATTTCGGCGATTATTTTGAAATTTTTCATTTTTCTAATATTGTGTTAGTATTTTACTAACGCTTGATTGCGAACAATGCAAATAATTCGCTATATAACATTGATTTTTACCGTTCACATATAGATCAAACATATGAAGTTTAATAGATTTAGGAACATAACTCACACGACCCATTTTAAGACGAAAAAGCAAACAAACTGCAAAAAGAATACTGATTTTAAATAAAATTGTCTGAATTTAATCAATGATGCCACCAGTTATGAATTGGTGATAATTAAAGGAGAATTAATGTGAAATAGTCTATTATTTTGAACCACTTGAATAAATATTCTAATATTTTGACTTTTCAAAATATTTATTTTTCAATTAATCTTTTCAAAAATAATATTAATTTTAGGATAATAAATAAGTTTAATCAACAATAAGTTCTTAATAAATATACCGTTTGCATATTTGCATTAAAATACATTAAATTACCAAACGATATTTTCAATTTGTAAAAAAAAGTAATTAATCTAATATTTTGAATATGAGCAGTAGAAAAAGCGTTCAAACTATGGATTATGATTAAGTGCCGTTCATTTTTATGAGAATAGCATGTATATTCGTAGAGAAATTAAAGTTTTTATTAAAAGAGTCCCAAATTTTGTCAAGTTTTTTGGTTATAATTTGTAGAGTTATTAATATAAAACATAATTCTTTTCAGAAAATATGACAAATAACATTGTACACAATACCCTGTAATCAGAATGAAAAAATAATAAAAATTGTATGAAAAAAAGAGCAGTTTTACTTAATAATGATTCACTGCGCATGCTCGAATGTAAACAAAATATAATGTACATAATGTGTTATCTAAATGTATAGAGCAGCTTTTGTAAAAGTCTCAAAAACATAGCTTGAAAATTCTGAAAATTATCGTTGACGCAATAAGCTCAAAATGCGTTATTTCCAAAATGAAGCATACAGATGAGGAGTTCGATATATCGATTGATTAGTGCCAGTATAGCATAACACAATATTGCACGTACTACTGTATTTTGATACAGCCTCTCATCTTTTTGCTTCTTTTTTGGAATAACGGATTTTGAGCTTATTCTATAAACGATAATTTTCAGAGTTTTTAAACTATATTTTTCAGATTTTCACAAAAGTTACTGTATACATTTAGCTAATACATTATGCAAATTATATTTTGTTTACATTCGGGCATGCGCAGTGAATCATAATTTAGTAAAACTTCTCATTTTTCATACAATTTTTATTATTTTTTCATTATGATTGCAGGGTATTATGTACTTTATTTTCTGGAAAGAACATTTTTTTTATATTAAGTAGTCTACAAATTATAAGCAAAAAACTTGGGAAAATTTGGGACTCTTTTAATAAAAACTTTAATTTCTCTACGAATATACATGCTATTCTCATAAAAATGAAGACAATTTATTCCAATAAGGCACTTAATCATAATCAACAGTTTGAACGCTTTTGCTACATTAGTTTTTACAGGGTTGTCTAAAAGATATTCGTTATTTTTCAATTTGTTGACGGTCCCCTATGGGGCTTCGGGAAAAAATCTTTACGGAAATATATGACCCGTACTATTCTGTTTACACACTTTAAGTTTCAGAATAATTATTCCTCTATTTTTCAAGATATTTAAGAAAACGTCAAAAATCGCAAGTGGCCGATCACCTTTGGCCGTATGGTGTATTATTTAATATAACCCTGAGATCTTTAAAACGCACACGCGTTCATTTTCTAAGGGATCTTTTCCCTTTGAAAATGAACGCGTGGGCGCTTGAGAGATCTCAGGGTATGTTAAATATTTATAAAATGCTTTTTTTTTCTAATATTATTTAGGAAAGCTATACCAATGTTATTTTTAAAATATTATTTACCGATATTATACCATTTACAAAATTATACCAACGTTTTTTTTATATATACTATTTACCAAAATTATACCGATGTTATTTTTCTAGGTACCTTTCTTTAATACCCACATAGATTCTTCAATTCATTAGAATTTTTCTCTTCTTGTATATAATAAAGAAGAACTCGAGCGTGTGTGAATCATACTGCAGAAAATGTTTTTGATTTCTTAATTTGATGAAACTCTTTCTCCGCATAATGCTTCTTTAAGGCTGTTCTTAACTGCTTTGCTCAACAAGCGCAAAATGTTTTGACACATTTACAAATTCATTTTTTCGAACGGAAAGCTGTCGAATTGGAAAGCCTGGCCATGGAAGCAATTTGGAATTGAACTGTTTTTTCCATTTTTTGATCAATCAATTACCTATTGAATTAGAAGCGTTTTCGATCACGTGACAAACCCGTTTGTCGCCCGCTCTTGAGTGCTCTTTCTCCATTCGCGCGGAAATTCGGTTCAAAACGCACAATTTGACGCTATTATCTGAAAGATCTATTGCGTTTGCAAAAAAAAAAAAAAAAGGAAAAAGAAAACAGCTCAATGACATAGTTTCTGTACAACAACACCAGCGATTTTCGTGCATTTTCGAACAAAAATAAATTTAAACTTATGTCAGAAAGTTGCCCTTTTGGATATGAGAACACCCTTAAAAGGATTGAAATAAATGCTAGTCTTTCCCTATATAAAAAATTAAAGACTAAAAAATGTTCTCAAAAAACACTTCCTTTATTTTTGAACTACCTGTTGATTTTCCTATAAGTTTACGAACTTTTAGTAAAATAAAATCGTTTTTCTCATCTTCACTCTAAATGGGAAAGAAAGGCGACAAGTATTCTTTCATTTTGAGATTTTTATCTCCGTAGCAATATATTTTTCCCTCTTAGTACTCCGCCAAGGAGTTTTTTTTTTTTTTTTTTTTTTTTTTCGAGAGCAATTTTGATGTTTTTGTTCTTAGGCGAAATTTTGCACGCTTTTACTCAACACTTAGATAAACAAAAACAACACTTTTATGGTGAAGGAACACAAAATTTTTCTTTAAGATTATTGTTGCGAAATAGATTTGTTGAAAAAATTACTGCTATTCTCTGCTATTCATTGCTTGTATTTTTTAGTGTTGCATAGTTTAATATTTTACAAATTACTACTTTTCAATAACTGGATGACAATTTTTTTAATCAAATAAATCTAAGCTATAATAATAAACTGGAATATATGCACAACGTATACTAATAAATAAAACTAGTAAAATATACTTGTTTAGTATGATAAATATTTCACAATATCTTGTTAAAAGTATAGTCTGTTAATTTTTTAAATAATTTTTGAAATTAAAATGTTTAAGATGAAAGACATTTAAAATTAAATATTGTTTCACCAAGGTTTATAACTTAATTATTTATTTATTAAGCATATTTTCATAGCGTAATGTGTTTCTGGTAGTGTATTTAAAACAAAATATACGACTAATATTTTAGTTTCGTGAAATTTAGATATAACCATGAATTAAAGATAATTTGAAAATAACGATTTCTGAATAATTTCATGCCTAATCATATTGATTCTATTTAACGATTTTTATGTAATATAATATTGTTATTTTGCTGTCCCATTCCTTTTGAATAGAAACACATGCCCTCCTTTAGATGACTGTGATTATTTTAAAGATTTTTCATCAGTTTTTGAAATTATAAATTATAAATTAGAATGAGTTCTTCCTCCGTTGTACATTTTCAGTCTCGAGTTTCTGAAAAATATAAAATATATCTGTACTTGCGTAGTCATAATAATTGTTTTCGCTAATCCGGTTATAAATGTACTTTAGTGTGGTCAGATTAATGCTAAAGAAACGGAAAGAAAAAAAACGTTTTTTCATATAACTTTCATTACGGTCCCAACATATGTTTTCCCCCATGATCAATGGCAAAGCAAAAATTGAAGTTTATTTTGATACCGATTTTGAAGTTTTGGTTCTCCCTGGCATATTTTTTTGGAGGGGGGGGGGGTCGGGTTAATTAACAGTTAAATAAATGAAAGGTAGATTTTATAGAGAATGAAAGCAAAGTTTTTCTTTATGAATTTTTGCTGGAAAACAATAATCTCAAAAAAATAAATGCCTATCTTAAATTAATGTGATATTCGTTGTTTGATAATTAATATTTAATTTATTTTAAATTCTCTTTTAGATCAACAATATTTGTTACAGTTTTGTATCGTTGTAACATTTAATATTTTTGAAAATAAATTCTTAAATAAAAATAGCAAATAATTCCCTCAATAGAAACAGAACTCTGTATAAATATATATATATGTATTGCAAAACCATTTTGACATACTCTTGTTGAATGATGCAATTGTGAGTGAAACAAGTTGTGTCATGAAATGACGTTACTGCAATGTCTTCAGTTGTCTACACTAAATATTTTTACAAATTCTAAATTTTCTGAGCAACATAGAACTGAAATAAAAACATTCCTTTCACAACTTGTGAAATTTTATGCTTAGCGACTTATTTTTTAACGACATATTTTCAATATGTATCAAGATATTGCTCTTATTTATCTGTCTTATTTTTAGCATATAACAACTGAAAAATCTAGTTTTAAATGTATGATGGTGTAAGTATATGAAAGTAGGTTTGAAAATCTTTCAAATTATTTCAATAAATTTTTATGCTAAGGAGCTTAGGAACATTTTCTTTTAACTGTAAAATTACAAATATTGCAAAATTTGGAATGTGAAACAAAGTTTAGCTTGTCAAAATTTTGATGAAAAATAGTGTATAATTAGAGAAAAAATTTCTTCCATATTTTCTTCTTCATTGTTGCTTCTTTTAGATTGAGAGAAAAAAAAGTTAAAAGTATTCCAAAAAAATTAATCTAAATTAATGAAATTTCAAATGATAAAATAAAGAAACGGGTGAATCAACATATGTTTCGATTAGTTCGATTAAGGAAAAATGAAAGCAAAATTTTAATTAAGGTAAAAAACTTCCTATTACCATTTTCTTTGAAACATAAAAACGTTAAAAGTCTAAGGTTTTAATGTTAAAAGTATCAGCTAAAGCTATTTGATTGAAAACTTATTTTTAAACACATTTTTATAAAAAATATTCCATTTCCAGAAATTGTTCTTTTTTAATTTATTGCAGCATTAGGATGACAAAACAGAGTAATTATTACGTATTTTATAAACATCAAAATTAGTAATTTTAATCGAAACTAAAAAGATTCATTCTGTAGGAAAAAGAAGAGCTTTAAAATATGTTATAAAATAATTTGAAATAAAAAATGTTTTATAAAATTGTACGTGGATATCATAGGACAAAATGTATTGTAAATATATCTTTACATGGGATAGTGATCCTTTTTCAACACAAAAACATATGAACTATTAATTTAACACAATCAAACTGATTGGTAAAGTTATAATACGAATTGAATATTTCCAACTGAGCGAAAAAATGTTTGATGAAAAAATTTTTAATGTTTTGTAAGCCAAGGATCTGGGTTCGATTCCCGGCCTGGGCATTTTTTCGCTCAGTTGGAAATATTCAATTCGTATTATAACTTTACCAATCAGTTTGATTGTGTTAAATTAATAGTTCATCTACGTATCCATCGTTTATATGGAGTCCCTTTACCTGCGGTTTATTCTGTTGAGCTGTCTACATGACAGACCAGATGTTACTACCAATAAGGTTATCTGAGCGAAATATGCTGGCTGGTTGTCGGCCCAGTTAGCTTAAACGGAAAAGCATTGGCCTTGTAAGCCAAGGATCTGGGTTCGATTCCCGGCCTGGGCATTTTTTCGCTCAGTTGGAAATATTCAATTCGTATTATAACTTTACCAATCAGTTTGATTGTGTTAAATTAATAGTTCATCTACGTATCCATCGTTTATATGGAGTCCCTTTACCTGCGGTTTATTCTGTTGAGCTGTCTACATGACAGACCAGATGTTACTACCAATAAGGTTATCTGAGCGAAATATGCTGGCTGGTTGTCGGCCCAGTTAGCTTAAACGGAAAAGCATTGGCCTTGTAAGCCAAGGATCTGGGTTCGATTCCCGGCCTGGGCATTTTTTCGCTCAGTTGGAAATATTCAATTCGTATTATAACAAAAACATATAACTGACATGTGGCAATGATGATAAGAAATATATATTTAACAGCATGCAAACTAAATTAAAAAATACGAAATAAATCCGATTTTTTTTTTACAACTTTTAGAAAATGTGTTTTGATTATACATTTACAGGACATATTTATGTATCAGAAAAATCACTTTATGGAACGCTAATTTTCTCGGTGATTTGAAGTTATTTAAAATATTTTTTCTAATAAAATTCTTTTAATTAGCAGCACTGTATGCATTAATAGAAGACCAGTAGACTAGTGGACAGCACGAATGTCTGCTAGACTACAGGTTCGAAGTTCGATTTCGCGTTGCGGATTATGCAGGGTTTACCCAGCCTTTCATCTCTTCGTGATCGATGAATTGAATACCAAGATTCTTTGAGAAGTGAACTCTGAAAAGCTGACCGTCTGGCAGGGACAGATGCTGCATAGCACCTCAGGGAACATGGTCTAGGAAGCGGCTGGTATTCTGAATAGATTTTAGCGCCGCTAGTTTATTTATTTTTATTTTTTTAGTAAGCATTAATATAAGATTTTGAACATTTCTGAACAGTTTTAGCCGAAACGTATAAGCATTTAGTAATCATTATAAAAAAATCTGTTTTGACATGGCTTAAATTTTATTTGATATAAGCTTTAATAATAATATAAACTTAATATTTTTGACTTTCTTACTGAAACACCAGCCTTCTTCTTATTGCCAAATTTTATTCATGGTATGCGTTATCAAGTTTCCTTAATGAACACACATTTTTTTAATTGTCATTGTGTCTATTTTTCATTATAAAATTACAATCTAATACAATTTTAAATCTTGATTACTTATTCCCAATCTTCGATATATTTTCCTCATCTCATATGTAATTTAATCAAACTTAGATACTTATTTTCAGTTTGATATGGAATATTTAATATTTTCTCATGTGAAAGCTTTACAAAGATAAAGCTAAAAAGTACTTATTAACCTTGATGTATGTTAATAAGCTTAAACGTAAATTAACCGTGAATATTTTCAATACATATATGCAAAAATATGAAAATTGTTTTTAAATGAAGTTATTTAAATGCCTGTCTGCTTAAGATAGCGATGCATATTTATCAAGAAATTATAGGAAACTAAATTACTTTCGATACCATCAACCGGGGCAACTTTACTTTAGGCCTGTTTTTTCCTGGTTCCACTGACATTTCCATTATTAAAAAATATTATATGTGATTGTTCAACGTCGAAATGTAAACAATAAACATGCAACAATGAAGCAAAATGTATATATTTAAAAAGGAAATTATTTATTTATTTTTTATTTTTTAACTATTTTTAATGTTTTGGAACAAAGTAGCCCCTGCTGCGGGCTTCTTTGGTCTATTCACTTAATTTCATATAAAATGAATATATTTCATGTGTAAATGAATACACTTTTATTGAAACCCCCTTGGAATAGCATTTCCTAAAAAATTAACACTGCAAACTCCATAAACAAATGTTTTTTAGCATTTAAACGCAATAAACCAATTGTTAATATTAAAGATACGAGAAACAGTTTTCGTCATGTTATTTTTAGCAACTGGAAAAAAAAACAATTAATGTAACATTTTGCTACAGTAATATTTGAATTTTTGTTTACTTAAAACATGTTTTAAGAGATTTGGTTGTATAAAAGGCATTTCTAAGGGGGCTATTTTCGGACCGAAAAAGACCTGGCACAAAGTAGCCTCGAAATACTAGTTTTCATGTTAGCTTTATGAAAATGTAAAAATTTCCTGTCAAAATAAAAAGTTAAAGGAAAAACTATGATGACACACGGGTAACAGGTTTCTAAAGGCAATATTTTGATACTTACCTTATTTGTAGCTCTTAACCAGATTGTTTCACTATAGAAAGGTTGGAGAGTTAAAATTTACACTGGAAAATAGTTGTTTACAAACACATCCAGTGTTGCTACTAAAAAAATTAAATTACTCACAAACTATTCAAATACCCTAAAGTAGTGTATAAAACATTTTTCTAGGGCAAAAAATTCCAAATTACCTTGTATTGTTTGTTTAATACAAAGAATAATTTTTTTTTTTATGGGATGGACCAAAGCAAGGACCAAAGTAGCCACGGTTGACGGTAGTGTCATAGTCACATCAAAAGGAAATCGTAAATGGATTTCTTTAATTAAGATAATATATTTGATATTAGAGTCTTTGTTTTATAATTTATGTTTTCAACATTTTAGTGTTTGAAATATTACATCTTATGTTTAAATTATTAAAAATATAATCCTTACTGTGTACCAGTTGGCAAACTTTGGCGCATAAATGACGAAATTGTTCTGAAAAACTTAAAGAGATGTAACCATCAGAAAAGTTTCGCGATTTCTTCAGCGGCTCACAAAAGTGGATTAGGTTTAAAACTAATTTACTAATTTATAATTAGTTTCTAAAAATATTTAAAGCCGAATTGTAATAGGAGATACGCCTATCTATTTTTTTACCCGACTAAAAAGAAGGGTTATGTGTTTCACGTGTATCTGTGTATGTGAGTTTCCTTATACCCTCGAAACATCCCAACGGCTGGATGGATTTTAATGAATGAGGTCTCTATCAATTCGTCTTAACGGCCCGATGGTTATAGGCTAGGTTTTGTTTTTATAATTTCAAAATGGAGGCCGTAAAATACAAAATTGCCGTAGAGACGAAAAAACAATTTACGCACCCTATTGAGTAGCGTATCATTGGATAGGTCTTTCAAAATGAAGACGATGTTTCATTGACTATTTTACAGTCAGAAGCTCTGTTTAAATATTTCACAACCTGGAAGCTGTGTAGGTAGTATCTCTAGCATTACTGTAATTCTAACCATCACTGACATCTATAGACTACATCAAAACAGTGTTTATAGATAGGAACTAACAATTAAACATAACTTAATAGTCATAAGTAAATGAAAAAAATAGGTTAGTAATATAAACAAGTAATATAAAAAAATATTTTAAGTCAATTCCTACTTAAATCAATTAGATCATTTTTTTCTCCCATTCGTCTTTCCTCTTGAGTGGCGCTTAGATGCCTCGCTCAAGAAGAGTGCTCTCTCGGCCTTAAAATACCTTGATCAAGAAGAGAGCTCTCTCGATTATTGAAATTAATTAATTTAATTAATGAATTAATATTTGAAAAAGAACTGGATTAACATCAAGTGTCATCCACTACAAGTTTAAAAAAATTTATTTGAGCTTGATTGGATGAATAATAAGTATTTTATTAACGATTTAAATTTTGAACAAGATATATATATAGTGAGAGTGTGAATTAATAGTAGGAATTGAAAAAAAAAATAATTTCACATTGATGAGAAATAATTAATTAATTCGCTTTTTACGTAGTCGGGTTTTTCGATTTTTTAAATTTAATTGTTTATTGTATAATTCTAGCAACGACGACGATACGAAGACCTTTTGCCGAAGAGCTCGGGAACTATGTCCCTCATCCCCGGAAACTAAACATGTGTGGTAGATGGTAAGCTGCGTTTCCTTGGGCAGCTGTGAAAAATAAAAAAGAGGAGGGAGGGAGACTAAGACTTATGTTCTTCAGTTAAACAAAATTTAAAAAAAAGTAAAAAAAAAAAAATAAAAAATGAGCTTTATAACTGGCAAATTTTAGATAAAGGACAGGGGAACATTTTTGTAAGATTTACTTAAATATGAACTAAAATGCCATTGCTTAGTACCCCAAAACAGTCCGAGTTCTCCCGGGTACACGCTGTAATATAGTCTTTAAAAAGAATCTTTGCTACACCATAACAGGGTCCCATCAAATAAGATGAAGTATTTCGGAGTTGGCTAAACATGAAATCATTTAAACGAATAATATTAAATTAAATAATGGCCTAAAATAGGAAAAAATCTCAGCGGTACAGGGTTCTAGCATATCAAGAAGGGATTTTAAAATCATTATAAAATTTCCTCTTAACATACATAAAGCAACTTTAATTAATTAATAGTGTAATAATGCGTGAATATAGAACTTTATTTTTTAGAAAATGCAATAATATAACAAAATATTCTGTGTTAGTGATGTGAGTGCCAATTTTTATGTGATTTTAGGTTGAAAAAATATGTGTGTGTACACACTAAAAATAATCTTAAGATTATCTGAAGAAATCTCCACTTTCTTTAGAAATTCTACAGAAATTTGTAGAAATTTTGAAGATTTAGCTTTACCTTAAAAATATCTGCAAAATTTCTTAAGATATTAAAAATTATATCTGCAGAAATGAGCCAATTACCTACAGAACTTTGGGCCAATTACCTACAGATTTTCTACAGATTTTTTTTAATGGGAGGCCAGTCGCACTGCAGTTCATGTATAAATAAAAAACAATGTAGTTAAAAAACAAGGGTAAGTTGAAAAAAATTGATGTACATGACTACACTGCACTGTTATAAATTAGCAGCAAAATGTCCTGCCCTTCGACTGTTTTCATAGAAAACGGTTACGTAACAGTAATTTAACTCTATTCTGAGCATATTTTCGCCCATATTATGGTCGGAATAGAGTTTAATTATAGTTTTGTAAGCGTTTTCAAAGAAAAGTCAAATGCCTGGACAGTTTGCTGCAAATTTTAACAGTGTAAGAGCAAATATTTCATAAAAAACATATCAATAATAATATAAGGATAAAATTTATAATATAAAAAGGAATTTTGTGTTGCGGATTACAATTGGCTACAACTGGTGTGAACATATCGCTCACCCACAAGAAAAGTGACACATCTCGACAAAAGTAAATTTCACAGGAGAAGCAGAAGAACATTTGTATGATTTTACTGTAACATGAAATTACAGCACTTATCTCTGTATGCATGAAAGCATAAAAGCTATAAGAATGATTACATAGGATGACGTTTTGAGGGTTGGGTAATTTTACCTCCCTATACAATCCACCCCTCGTCTGTAGTCATAAGTGGACATATAGCGAAATAAAGGGATTTTCCGTATAACTACACTTATGAAACTGTTTATGTAGCAAGACGCACTTATGACAGACCTATTAATGGAATAAAACTCAAAATGAAATTTTGCGAGATGTGTCACATTTCTTACGGGTGAGCGATATATAATGAAACCCCTTAATCGTCGCGATCGATACGTTCACTGGCATTTATTTGTGAAAAAAATTAGTCGCGCCCCTGACCCTCATGGGGCTGAACTCCTTATAACTTTAGCTAATATTTTATAGTTTCTTCTTTGATTTTTTTCGCTTCCGGGATTATTTAAAATGCTTAAGCTCTCAATAAATGGCAGCACTGAACTGATAGAATTGATTTAAGATAACAAAGAAAGAAACAGTGTGCCATCAGCTGTAAAAAGATGGCAGCCAGCACTGACATCAGCAGTAAAGTGCAATTGTGCCATTACTTAAACCTGTACAAAAGTGTCCGTGCGGAATGCAGCTGGCTCATCACTGATGGCCAACAGCAGGCCAGCATTGGTATGCCATCACATTACTTCAATCCGGCACTTTTCCTGCAGTGCTAGCACCTATCCCACTGCTATTCCTTTCCTGGGCCAGCACTTTCACTTACAAAAATTTCTTATAGAATTCTATAAAAAAAACAAAGTATTGGAGAATTATGGCTCTTTTTTTCTATAAGCTAGCTTCACCAAGAGTTATAGAAATGTCTATAGAAATATTTGAACTTGCAGCAGTTTCCATGTGGTCACCCTCACAAGTGCTAACCGCTCTCGATGCTGTTTGGTTCTCGTGATCGGACATGAACAAGTACTTTCAGCGCATGCTATGACCGTTCGTAGCTTTCAAGTTCACATTACACTATTTCAAGTTTGTTCTTTCGTGATTTACGTTCCAAATCATTAAACTGGTATATAAATTATGGTATTGTATAGAAATCCTATATTTTTTATACGGTTTTTTTTATTATTGAATCTGAACTGTGTAAATTAAGAAAAACGAAATCCTTTGTAACTTAGTAAAGCCAGATTTAAGGAGAAACAAAAGAAATGCGTTGAAATAAAGAATTTATTTATTTATTCATTTACTTATTTATTTTGTTGGGGGCAATGGTGCTATATTATTTACATTTTCTAAAAAAATTAGCTTCACAGCTTAAATTGTGTTAAGATATTCATTTCAGATTTGTGTTCAAATGTTCAATGTCTTCGATATTCGCAACGCCACCTAGCGTAAGGGTTCCCAGCAATAATACTGCAAAAGTTCGTGCACTTCCATATAGTGGTGGGCCAACGCATGAGATAAAACGGAAGCCCACCAGAAGTTTATCTGATGATTTCCAACAGCAAAGTTGACTGAAGCTATCCAGCAGTGGTCATGCAGTGGTAGACCATTAGCCAGCACTTCTCCATCATTGCCAGCCCCTATCTTGCTGCTGGCCACCAATTTCCTCTTTGCTGGGGAAGATCGGAATGCTTAATTTTAAGAATTTGTAGATGTTGGAAGGTGTGTGTGAATAAAATAAATCGACGATTTTTCAACGATTTTCCAGAAAATTAAGCGACAATTAATGGTTTATGGACGTCTTCTAAATTTTAAAGATCCTTGACGATTTATTTTAAATTAATTCTTCGTCTTTATTTAAAGTAAAGTTTTCCTTTCGCGAATCATAAAAAAAATATTGTAAAAAGTAAATTAAAATTTCAATTTTTCGACATCCTTAAAAAAATAAAAAAAGGTTCAGGCTGGGAGTAAAGCCCAGGAATTTTCGCTTAAGTTGGCAGCACTATATTTACTAGCTTATCTTGAAGCCTATTCACAAAAACAACTTTTTCAAAATAACACCCGTCTCCGACATATCGCTCAGCACAGCAAATTGAAACTCAGAAATTTATTAAACTAACTGATAAAGAAATTACACTTGGATAATTAGAATAAATCAGAATAAATAGAAATTAAGTTGAAATTTTATCAAGCCAGAAATATGTGGCAATATCATCCAACTAAAACTACCTCAAGTATTCTAATTTCAAATATAATAATTTTGTTAATAGTACTTTGATTTCAAGATTATTTTTAATATATATATTCAAAGCAGTCTTATTAATGGAAGTAATTAACCGAAATGTTTATTTCATAGAACATAAAATGATTATAACTGATGTTCCTGAAATGTGTTTTAATGAATGAATTTATGTAATTTGATTATTTAATTCGTCTAAAATAGGGGGCAATTGATGGAAAAAATTTGAATAAATTACTGATTTTCCAACTGAACATATCTGCTAAAGCTTATATTCCTATTAGAGGTAGTTACTTGGATTCAGGAAAACTTAACGGGTTATTAATTTTTTTTCAACTATTTTAAGAATTTGCTAAATATTTTATGTTACACGTTATTCGTATCCATAAAAATAAAATATTATAAAAATATTATACGGAAATACAAATAGAATTTAGTTTTTATTTGTTTGGTACTACCTATAAATTTATCTTTTTTCCTAAATCAGAATATTTTCCAAAAATAAAACCACAACGGGCATGCATTTAAGAAACTTTAATTGTTTTATCAAACACACGTCTGATAACGAACTGAGACAATCGCCTGGATATTATAAAGAGGAAATTTTTCACCCTACTATACCCATAACTAAACTTATATATGTATTTTTTCAAATTCATAGGTTTTACTGAATATTATTTTAAGTAAAAAAGAGTAATAAAAAACAAAATTCCTCAAAAGGCACGGCATACAAAGTCATGATCATATCACGAAATCAAAAGATAATCAGATATTTGAAATTGTACAAATATCAATTCAATATTTAACTTTAATATCCAGGTAAAAAAAAAGAGATTCCTATTGAATTCTTGACATTTTTATAACAATAAAGAATACCAGTTTAAGTCTTTGAACGTTTGGGGAGGATAAAAAACTTTGGAAATTTAGAGTCAGTAATGTAGAAATTTTTCCTATGATTTCGTAAGCTTTTATTGATTCGAATAAATGCGGCGTGATACATAATCACTTAAAATCACAGCGTACTTTTTCTATGATTAGGTAACCTTTTACTGATTCCAATAAAAGTGCCACGATAGTGACCGAAGCAACTCAATTTACACCATTGCCTCTGAAACAAACACTGCAAATAATGAATTCCAATAAACATTCACAGAAAAATAATATAAATCCTAACCAAAGATTACAGAAAGAAATTCTAACAAACAACCCAAAAGTTAGTTTGGTCAGATTAGACCAAACACCAAAACAATTAATCTACAATACAACACCGAACTCAACAATGAATTCCTTGTTGAACTCAACAGTGGACTCTCCGGAAAGCATAAACCTACAAAAGTCATATACGGAACAATATCCAAGACTTCCAGAAAGACCTATTGAAAAACACGACCCACTGCAAAGCCTACCGATAAGCCAATTGATTTCGGAATATGAAAGGATAGAAAGGAAAAGGGTGAGAGGAACTACAGAGGAAGCACAGAAACATCTTGAAGAACAGAAATATCTTAATGCAATATTTACAAGAGTAAAAAATGATGAATCTAGAATAATAAGATATCATAAAAATACAACAACGATACAAAGAGACAGAAGAAAAATAAGCGAATTGGAAGAGGAAATTGATAAAATTACAGCTCAGTTGGAAGAAAGCTCCAAGATGGAACAAAGAGTAGAAGGAAAACTGATAGAAAAAGAAAAAGAAAATACCATTTTCAAACACAAAGAAGAGGAAATGAGAGAAGAAATAAAAAAAAATAAAGAACTTAATCAAGCAACAGCATTCAGCATTGGAAACAAAAGAAAAGGCAACACAAATACAAACAAAAAAACAACAAAAGTATACTCAGACAATCTTGACTGGTACAAAAATGGATAAGCAACAACAACAAACAACAGAATCAGCCAAAGAAATAATAACCAAATTGGAGCAGGAAATAGCTACAAGAGAAGAACAATTAAAAGCACAAGACAAAATAATAGAAGAGTGCATGAACAAGCTTAGAGATATAGAAAATAATATAGATACAGACATACCACAATTATCAAGAAGGATTCACAAAATTGATAAACTAATAATAGAAAATCTTATAGACAAAAATACAAAGAATTATGAAAGATCTCAAGATAATGCAGAACAAAAACAATTTAACTCTGCAGGAAAGTATTCAAACTCGGCAATAATTATAAAAAATATCTCAAAGAAAATATCAACAAATAAATTAAAAGAACTGTTAAATACCGAATTGATTAATGAAAATGATCTATCAATATTCTGTAAACAAACAAGACAAATCAATACACTGACAATTCAATCAGATACAGATAACAACACAGAGAAGTTATTGAAAAGAATTGAAAAAATCCCAAACATTTCAGAAATAGTAGAACTAACTTACAACCTGCAAAAACACTCAAGGATAATAATTACAGGAATACCATCGATGATACCTACTGATGACATAATTAACTACTTAAAGGATCGTTCAACAGACAAGAATTTAACAATATTAAAAATAATACAAGGAGAAAAATCCACAAGTTATTATATGGTACTGAATTTAGAAGTAATTGCAGCTAAAAAACTTCTGGCTCAGAAAAGTATCCCAATTGGCCTCAATAATTGCAGTATAAGAATATATCGACCCATACTTAGATGTGAGAACTCTCAACTTTACGGGCATACAAAGACTAACTGTAGAAGAAACTCCATATGTGCCAAATGTGCCATGAGTCATCAAACTCTCAACTGTCCTTATATCACCGATCCATCACAGCATCGCTGTACTAATTGCTATTATCAAGAAAGAAAACTATAGGAAGCATACAGCAGACTCTAGTTTGTGTCCTATATTTCAGTCTCAATTGGTGGACAGGAGGTACAGATAAAGTATCTGCATAAAAAAATATATATATATATATATTCATTCATCTTGAAAATATCTACAGTAATATTTCTTACAAAATACTTTCATTAACTCATCAGCGAAAGATTTTAATATGAGTATCAAAGGCTAATATCTTCAAAAATGGTGTCCTGCTTTTGTAAACTTGTATGTCGCTGTGATAACCAGTTGAACTTTTCGTGATATATAGCAACTTCAGATAAACTCTTAAAAACTTTAAATTCAGCTCTTAAAAACTTTAATCTTGCTCTAGTACGTTGTGGGTAACCGATAAACCCTCCCTATATGTTATTGTACTTATATATAGCTCACAGTAATTAATCTCAAATCTAGCTTAAAACTATATTTATATCGTTCAGAAGGTTTAATATGAACGTGGATGTTATAGATCAATATATCAGTTCAACGGTCCTCTCCGATTTATGGGCAGTGAGCAGGAGTGCTGGACATATAAATTACTACAGCTATTGTTTTGGCCTTTAAGTTATATATTATTGTAATTTTATCTTTAAATTTAGATTATTTTATCTTTAAATATTTTTAGTAATTTTTACCTCATATTTCTAGAGGGGCCAGCAGCTGACTGCAAAAGAAAAAACTCATTTAATTTAATTTAATTTAATTTTATTTTTTTTTATTTTTTTAATTGTATTGTATTCTATTAAGTGTCTTAAATACTAGAGGGTTTTACAGGTAATAGTACTTTTCCCTGCCCTGGGCTCGGGGTTCAAACCTAACCATAAGCCAAAAGCGGGTTCCCAGGTTGGGTGCTTACTTACTTACCCATTCATTAAAATAAAATCTATTTTTTCTATATTTTCTAAATTCTTTCTGATCATAATAATTATGCATTGTACATATTCTCTTAAAATCAAAGCGTACTTTTTTCTGTGATTAGATAATATCTTACCAATCCCAATAAATGTGCCATGGTACATATTAACTTAACAATAAAAAATACCCGTTCAAGTCTTTGATGGCTTGGAGAGGATAAATTACTTTGGAAAATTAGAGTCAGAAAATCCAAAGGATGCGGAATATTTTTATGTGATTTGGTGAGCTTTTACTGATTTCAATAAGTGCGTCGTTGTACATATTGGCAAATCAAAACGTACTTTTTCTTTGATTAGGTAAGCTTTTATAGATCCCGATAAATGATCACTTAAAATCAAAGCCTACATTTTTCTATAATTTGGTAAACTCTTCCTGGTCACAATAAATGAGCCATGGCACATATTCACTTACAATCAACGCCTAATTTTTTCTATATTTTAGCAAGCTCCTACTGATCCCAATAAATGCGAAATTGTACATAAAACTTAAAATCAAAGCCTACTTTTTTCCATGATTAGGTAATCTCTTACAATCTCAATAAATGATCCATGGTACATAGTCACTTAAAATCAAAGCCTACAGCGCCTTTTAAAGACGTGCCCATGGAGGTGATAATGGGCATTGGCGGATTTTTTAACTTCAGAAATTTCTAGAAAAAAATTGTTAACAAGTTAAAATTGAAAAAAAACTTCAAACGCTTATAAAATACTAAATCAGACATTTATAAAGTACTTAATCGGTTTCGAATTCTGATATTGTAAATGTTGCAATTTGCCTATGAAGGAAGCAGGCCCGATTCCACCTGAATATACCTCTTCACTCTGATTAACTTCAATATATTGACTTCGCTTCTTCTTGAGATTGTTATTGTGTATCTGTAATGTTGTATACTAATGAGATATTCAGAATTGAATCCGAAACGTCTAATTTGTTTTGCGTTTACATTGCATTTTAGTATTTTATTAAATGTTGGAATTTTTTGTCATTTTAACGTGTTAATCCAGCCGTAACGCCTTTGTGTTTGTTAAACAAATAGGTTATTTTGCAGCCTTCTATCTGAAAAATATGATCCGTGTTTGAAACGTATGCTCTCAGGAAATTACCGAGGTTTTATTTTTTTTTTCAATTTTCATATAATATTTTAAAATATATCACCGAGAAATTACTGATGCTTTCGAAAACTATTCTTAATTTCTAGTTTTTATTATTTTAATTACATATTTTCTAACAGATACACTAAAATATACGTTACTTATTTTTACTTTAAAATATTTAATTGGTACAAAAATGTACACCTGTAAAATATCAAATTCTACAAAATTTTATTTAATTTTTAATTTAAATTAAACAAATCCAAACAAATTTATCCTTGCAACATTCCTCATTGCAATGTATAGTTCAAGTACGTTAAGAGAAAAACATTTTAAAACACACATTTCGTGAGTATAAATTATTACTTAATAAGTATTTTAATCAGTAACCTCTTCTTTACTGAGTATTAATGCAATATTATTGATTATTACTGAATTATTTCGTCTCGCATTTGACTTCACATGGAGATTTTTAAGTTATTTGCATTAGTTCGAACCTTTGCCTTCGAAACATATCACTCTGATATCGAAATTGTAATTATGTTCGAGTATCATTGATAAAACGGGGCAAAACGGAGGTCCACATATGTGGACCCAGGGAACGAAAAGGTTATAACTGTTCGTGTCATAGACATTAAAGCAACAAAGCGTAGATGTAATTTACATCATTCAAAACCAAATTTAATAACTTCCTTATAAATATAAAGAAAACATCCTTAAAACGCATTTTTTATGAAAACGTAATAATTAATTGTTACTTAAAAATTATTTTAATGATGATGACTGTTTGTTACGTAAAGAGATTAAACCAACAACTACCGAAATTACCGAGTTTTCATTTTCAATTGTCATTTAATATTTTAAAATATATCACCGAGAAATTACTGATGCTTTCTATAACGCTACTTAATTTCTAGTTTTTATTATTTTAATTAATATTTTCTAAAAGATACACCAAAATATACGTTAATTATTTTTACTTTAAAGTATTTAATCGGTACAAAAATGTACACTTGTAAAATATCAGATTCTATAAAATTTTATTTAATTTTTAATTTAAACTAAACAAATAAAAACAAATTTAGCCTTAGAACATTCCTCATTTAAAGATATAGTTCAAGTGCGTTAAGAGAAAAACATTTTAAAACACACATTTCGTGAGTATAAATTATTACTTAATAAGTATTTTAATCAGTAACCTCATTTTTACTGAGTATTAATGCAATATTATTGATTATCACTGAATTATTTCTTCTCGCATTTGACTTCACATGAAGAGTTTTAAGTTATTTGCATTAGTTCGAACCTTTGTCTTCGAAACATATCATTCTGATATCGAAATTGTAATTATGTTCGAGTATCATTGATAAAACGGAGCAAAACGGAGATCCACATATGTGAACCCCAGGGAAAGAAGAGGTTGTAACTGTTCGTGTCATAGAGATTAATGCAATAAAGCGTGGATGTAATTTACATCACTCAAAACCAAATTTAATAACTTCCTTAGAAATATAAAGAAAACATCCTTAAAACGCATTTTTTACGAAAACGCAATCATTAATTGTTACTTAAAAAATATTTTAATAATGATGACTGTTTGTTACGTAAAGAGATTAAACCAACAATTACCGAAATTACCGAGATAGTTTTTTTTTCAATTGTCATTTAATATTTTAAAATATATCACCGAGAATTTACTGATGCCTTCGATAACTCTACTTAATTTCTTGTTTTTATTATTTTAATTACATATTTTCTAAAAGACACACTAAAATATATGTTAATTATTTTTACTTTAAAGTATTTAATTGGTACAAATATGTACACCTCCAAAATATCAGATTCTACAAAATTTTATTTAATTTTTAATTTAAATAAAGCAAATCAAAACAAATTTATCCTTGGAACATTACTCATTGCAAGATATAGTTGAAATACGTCAACACAAAAACATTTTAAACATTGTTACAAAAACATTTTAAAACAGATATTTCATGATTATAAATTATTACTTAATAAGTATTTTAATCATGATAACTGTTCATGTCAACTATATGAAAACAACAAAGTGTAGATATAATTTACACAATTCAAAAATAAATTTAATAACTTCCTAAGAAATAAAAAGAAAAGTCTTTAAAACGCATTTTTTATGAAAACGCAATAATTAATTGTTAGTTTAAAATATTTTAATGATGATGACTGTTTGTTACGTAAAGAGATTAAACCAACGTTGTTTAGATGTATTCAAGCAGAAAGAAAGTTTTGAATGTCATAGTGTTTGTCACTTTCACACATTGCTGCTAATGTCGGGAATCAAAGAGAAATGCAGAATTTATTATTTCTAAAGGATTAAATGTCAAATTCTAAACCTTTATCTGGAAAATGGAAGGTTTTTAATGGCAATGTTAAACTAATGTGGGACTGTTTAATATTTTCCAGTTTTCTACTTTGGACATAAAATGAAGTCTTATTTTTTTTATTGGCATTTTATAGTTTTTTCTAAGCAATTGAATGGGTAAATAAAAAGATATTGTTATAAAGAGATTTAACAACTCCTTGAAAATAAATGAAAAATATTAAAACTTGATTTTTTAATGTTCCTTAAAAGTATTTATATTAATAATACATATAAGGAGTTATACAAATTAAGTTTAGTAATATTTCTAAACTGAAGCTACGAAATGTATAAAAATTCTGTATATATCTAGCGTTAAATAAATCTGTAAGCATGCTGCATGAATGAAAGTTAATTAACAAAATTACAGGTAACAATTAATTACCGGTAATGTCACAGGCATTAAATCTTTTATTTATTTTATATTTGCAGGATGGTGAATGCTTAACTTAAAGGTATCCAGCTAACAGTTAATATTTTTAGTAAATTTATTCTGATCTAGGTTTATAGTTATGAATAAAATCAATAAGTGTTTGAACATTAAAACTCTTAAGACAACTTCATCTGACATTGGGAACAAACACAAGGAAATTATTAATGAACGAAAAAACATGGAACTGCATTATACGAGAAAATGCACGCATAAATAAAATGATTAAGCAACAGACATCTGCGAGAAAAAAAAGATTCTAACCGCTTTTCTCGGCATATGCACTTCATACAATATTCAGTTGGAATTATAAAACAGAAAACTATCATATAAATCTAAAGTAGGGTAACTCTGTGATAGATGGTCATAGAGGAAAGATGGCCAGTCTAAATATTTCCAAAACTTGATCATGGATTGCAGTATAACCTCTACGGTCCCTGGGTCCCCATACGGGGACCTCTGTACTTTTCTTATAAAAATTTAAATGTCATATTTTTGTACATTTTCACATCACTTTTTAATTGATGAATGTTTTTTGCGCTCAAAGCAAACGAATAAATGGCAGCATCTAAACTGATTCTCGCATAAAATAAATGTTATTTTCATCTGAGTTTGCAAAACGCCTAAAAACACCCAAAAGACAGTATGACCAAGTAAGTGAGAAAATTTCCTAAGAATTTAACTTAAATCTTTTTCAACAAAAATTTTTGAGAATTTGTAGATTATTTACTTGTTTAAATCTCTTAAATTTCCGATTGCGTTAATTTAGGTTAATGGTTATTATATTGGTGTTTGTAAGGGTGTTTGTAGTTTTAGATCCATATTTTTGAAACTAAATTACTTAGCGCCTAAAGGAACAATTTCAGAAAAGATATTTTTTCTGTCCTTTACGATGAAATTTTGTTTGGAAAAAACAAATGAATAAGCATTTGTATTATTATTTTAGCTTCGGAACTGAAGAGGATGAACTTTGTTCGTAGGAAATAGTTCTGTGAGTTAATTCATTGCATGTGTTTTTCGATTATAGAAAGTAAGTGTAAGTGTAATGTTTATTTTATTTAGTGGTTGAATATTTTTTGTTGAAATAGGTATCTGATTGTTTTGCACTACGTACTTAAAATTTTGTTTTACTATACGGACTTTTAAGGCATGTATTTAATTCAATCTCTGCTTTTAAGTCTAAAACAAAGACTTCCAATGCGGAGTGACACTTTAAATTGGGTGGGCACTCTTCCTTCAATTTTAGCATAGATGGCCACAATAAATCGAGGAGGGATGATCACCGTTAATCAATATACTAAAATTCTACGGAGTGAGGATTTTAACTAAGTATAATTATATAACTTTTATCTTTATGATTACATTGAATGATATAATTGATTAAATTTTAACTAATATAAATATTTCAATTATAATAATATAATAGGGCCTAACAATGTATTTTTTTTTTCAGAAAATATTGAAAAATGTCGGAAAAATTCATTTCAGAAACAGATACAGTTGATAAATAAACTTAAAATCGGGGAAAAGTCTAAAGTAAACGCGAGAAAAAAAACAAGAACACGACACTTCCAGCAACGAAGAAGATGAAATACATTTGAAATTATCAGATTCTACAGATTCCGATGGAATAAAATTGGATGAGGATCGCTGTGTTGGTTATGGAGAAGAATACGATGCCACAATGAAACGGAATGACGGGATACAATGCATAAGGAGACTGAAGTGTTTCTATGAAACGTGCACAAACTATCAAGACCTTTGCCAAAAATACGGTAAAATTTTACAAAAATTGAAGGATTGAAATTACACTTCAAATTTTGTTTATTCGAATTTTATTCACTCATTTTTCGTGATATGATTGCATGTTTACAAACTGTTATATGTTTCTATGATTAACTATATGAAATATGTTTTTTTTTTTTTTTTTTTTTTTGCTATTTTAACTTTGTCTTTCTTGGTTTGGATGGCCATCTCACCTCGGCTTGAAGGAAAGATTGTCTACTGCCATTTTAATTTCAATTTTGTTTCCCACTTTTTGTTCTCAATATTTAATTATTTTTTGCCCTAAATATTATGCGTATATGTATAAAAATTTTAATTATGCATAAATACTTCTTGTATTTGCATTCTAAGAATTTTAATTTCAATCTTTAAAAACTATGGCCATCTATCCTAGACTTACCCTAAATTAACAAATAAATAATCTCTGATTCAAAATCACTTTGAATAGAAAGGTGAAAAAGGGAACTACAAAGCAATTCGCAAACTGTAAATCAAATTTAAAGTGTTGCATATTATTCGAGTAAATTTAGAAGATATTAGAATTTAGGAAAATTTGAAAACGATATATATATAAATTACAAAATCGAATTTTTTAAATAAATTATATTAATGCTCGTGGTAATCTATTATATCCCATTCCGGTGAAAATATTTCACACTATTTGATAAATAGCTATGAAAATGTAACTATTGGCAATTATAATAAAAATATTCATACATAAAAGGTTAAATGTTTCGTGGAATGCTTTAAGTGAATACGTGAATGTATGAGACGTAAAATTATTATACTGCTTTCTGCAAGAAGTATAGTACGATAAAATTTACATTTAAGAAATATAAATGGAAATATATAATTTAGCATACGAGGGTAAAACTTTGAGTAACTTTAATTTCTGAACATTTTGACGCCTTGCAATATTGTATAAGGACAAAAAAAGGAATATAAATCAAAATTATTTTGACCAAGTCTGCTTAAAAAAAACATTATAGTGAAATTGAATTCCAAACTAAGTTTCCACATTTTTATATAAGTGACTAGTTAGGCTTAATTCATACATATTACATACTAGAAGATGTTACTGCTCCATCACTCGATTAGCATCGGTATACAGTTCTATATTTATTTGCAGAAGCAATGGTTCAGGACACAGCTGATCAGAATTCCGATTTTTAGTTATCGCTATTTTTGAATAAAGAAAACTCGCTTTATGTAATGGTAGAAATTTGCAATTAAATAAGATGAAGACCTTTGAAATATTGATACATAAAAATCGGGAGGCTTAGTAGCTATATTGCTGCAGGATATTTACATTTATTTTCCCGGAATGAAGATGTAAGAATAAATCTTTAAAAACACTTTATAAATTTTTGAAAAGGAATATATGCCTGATGCTATTAAAATAATATTAACTGCATTACTTAAGACACACCCTAAGAAATCTAATTTTGGTCAAAAATATGTTTAAATTTCTCTTTTGGAGATGAAAGAAAATGTTATTTTTCATGATTAATGATTAAGCTATTGATACAATAATATCGTTATTTTATAATATACATGTGATATAAAGCTTTACACATAAAATAGAAGATTTAAGTTGCATTTTTGGCATTTTTTGATAAAATTGTAAATGAATTTTAAGAAAGCGAAGTTTTTTCAATAAAGCTGCAAATAATTTACATCATATGAAACCCAATATGTAAATCCTAATATGTAACATGTAAAAGTCCTAAGAAATGTAAAGAAAACGGTACTTTAAACGCACTTTCTATGAAAAAATAATATTTTAACGATAGTGTTTCTTACGTACAGAGATTAAACAAACGATGTTTAAATGTATCCAAGCTGAAAGGAAATTTTGAATGTCATGTTATTTGTCATTGTGCATACATGAAGGCAAACACCAGGATAATAAAAGAAAAGCGGAAGTAATTATTGTTCGAAGATTAAATATAAACTCTAAATCCGTCGTTAGGAAAAGTGAGTGCTTTATTCTAATAATGATAATTCAATTCATATGTATAAATTCTTTTTTACATTTCTTCGTCTGACATAAAAAAGGTCGTTTTTGAATGCCATTTATGTTATATTATGTTAAACCCCGATATTTATACCAGGTAAAAACACACTTAAAAGTAAGGTTAACAAGGAATTGTTTTCAATTATTTTTATTGAAAATTGTTTGTATGTTTCATATGCATGCAATAAAAATAAAGTAATGAGTTTTCAATTTATTTAGATTTAATATAGGTATGATTCAAAGGTATAAAAAATTCTTTCAGTGAATTTTGTTGTCTTTAGAACATTATCCAGTGATGTTTAAAAATAAAATTAATTAATTCTTTTTTTTTTTTTTTTTCATTCCATTTAGGATGATAAGGATCGAGTGTAAGTTTTTTTTAACATTTTGACACCTAAAACGTGATTTATTACGGTTTCAAACGAATTATTGTACAGAAGAAGAATTCACCTCAAACGCATTTGATCGAATAAATGGAGTTATTTCACTTTAGTTGAGATTGCCTATTTTTATGGTAGATATTGATCAGTTTAGACTATAATTAATAGATAGAGAAAGGTGCGGCAAAAGAAAATCGAGAAATATAAAGCTGGAAATTACGCATCTTATTCATTTAAACATTGGTTTGAGATAATTTTAATAAGGACATTATACTGCTGGTAAAAGGAGATTTCACAATGACAATTGGTGTGCATTCAAGGAATAATTTCACTTTGACACTAGTAGATCCGATGAGTCCCCCCCTACACACACACGCACAAACACACAGAAAAAGACGTTGTTTTAATATATTTTTGGGGGAAAAAGATGAAGGGACAAGTTTTAAAATCTTAACCTTTCTTTAACTAGATCTAGTGTAGTATCAGGTTTAATGTACTTTTTTAGTGAAGAATCGAATAACAACATTCGAAAGTCGATACAAGTCTCCATTTGTTAACCAGTTATCACCGGGTTTTAGTTCAAAGCAGTTTAATTAGACAAGCCGAAAATTACATTGTATGAAAAAACACAACTTTATTACACTTATTTTACGTTTAAAAACGTTTTCTTTATAACATATTGGAACACTTTTAATTTGTTAAAAGCCTTAAAAATAACAACCATCAAATTCATGGTCATCTACGGCTTCTTGAAGGTCATCGCAGTTGTCCAAGTCATACAAAATCAATAGATTATTATTATTATTTTTTTTTTTTTTTTACATTAATACTTAGTAAGATGAAAAAATACTTATAAGCTTTCTCTTGATCTTTCCAGTAAGAAATCATTAGATTAGTAAATGCTTAGAGTTATACTTAGGATAGTGCAAAGTACTTTTGTGTATTGTTCAATGATGCTTCAAATGATATGTCTTAAAGGAATCGAGTGAAATTCAATAAATTGATAAAAATCTAATTAAACAGCAAATAAATCTTGGTGGTTCCTTCCCAATGCCCAGAAGTTCTATCTGGTATACATTTAATATGATCAATAGTTTCTTATCAAACTCTTATGTATTCATACTGACGTCACATTTGTTTTATCTTAATAAGTTTTACCCTAAAGGCAGAGCTGATATCAAATGTCTACGTCAGTCTTTCGATTTAAAGTTAAAGATCTTATTGATTTATTATTATATGAATGATTTGTTCAATGCAATCAAAGATATATTTGAACAACTATCTTTACGGGTAACTAGAGGAGATAGAAAAACTGCCTGCAAATCTTTTAACAACGCAATTTTTAGGTTATCTTAAATATCACTTATTATTTTTTATATACCTATAAGTGAAACACAAGTGTATTGTACTTGCCTGTTAAAACGTTTTTAACTAAAAACTTTCCTTTTTTTTGACATAACGATAAAAAAGCCTAACTTTATTGATTTCTTTTTTTGGCCGTTATTTGCACTTAAATTTTTAACAATGTTTTTTCATGTTCGTACATTTTAATTTTCTCATCTGTAGTACTGTTCAAAAGACAGCGAAAATACAAACTATGAAATTATTTTTATGTCAATCGCGTATTAATAAAATCATGCGAGCTAATATTATTAAATTCCATGTGTGTAAAAAATGTTCTCGCCATGAATCGAACCTAGGACTGCTCGCGTATCGTCGGCATGTTAGCCACAGTGAGACACGACTTAACGTGGATACTGTGCCAACGTTAAAGGAGAAGTCCTATCTTAAGATCTAGACTTGGACATTCCTCTCTCACTTCGAATTAAAAAAAAAATCTCCTGCATGATTTTATCAATATATGATTAAGATGCGACCTTCAGACAGAGGTCTTAGTTTCGACTTCTGCTTTGGACATACTTCTTTTACATGGTATTGAAAAATTTATCTCGTATGATTTCATCAAAATATTTTTGAGATAAATCTAATTTCATAACTACATATCCATCCTTCGTAGGACATTTACTTGTTCCTCTGTGTAATATTACAGACTGGAAGTTATTACCAAAAGTTTGATTGGGAGAATTATATCAACCACAGTCATCCAGAAGAGCTCACGCGACATAGCACTAACGTGTTATACCCCAGATCTCGGATTCGACTCTTGAAAGCAGTGGTGTAGTCGTAAAAAAAAAAAAAAAAAAAAAAAAAAAAAAAAAAAAAAAAAGAGTAAACGATCTAAGCAGAGCGTATACGCTCAAGGCAGAGCGTATACGCTCAAGGCAGAGCGTATACCCTAGAGCAGGGTCGGCGAACCTTTTTAGATCCGGGTGCCAATATTTAAAAAAAAAATAAATTCAACTGAACATGGCGTTCCAACAACGCCTTCCACCCCCCCCCCCTCCCGACGTCTCATTCCCGCAAAAAAATAGCGAATTAATTTAATAGTGAATTATAAGTTAGTTTAATTTTAATAATAATAAATAATAGTGTCAAAATTATATATCATTATTAGATTTTTATAAATATAATTAACATACAAACGGGTAATACCAACATACACATCGTAGAAATAATTATAGAAAAATATAATTATTGTTTTTATTTCATTTTACAAATGTTTTAGCAATCAAATTATTATTTTTTTTCATAACTTATGAAAAAAGTCATGCTTTTTTAGTTTTATTAATACTTTTGCCATTTTAACAAATTAAAGATCAATTATCAAATTCTAGCAAAAGTTAAAGCCTCATGTGCAGGTCAAAACGCGTTAAATTATGCAGAAATGTTACAGCAACGAATAATTTGATTTGCTAGATTTCTCTCTTTCTATGCGAATCATAGGTGTTATTATAACGAAATCGAGGAAATGAGGCGTTGGGAAGGGTAATGTATTTCTAAGCGGGAAGTTCAGTGATATAACAAGTACACAAGTACCTATTGTAGAAAATAAACGCTATTTTCAATGAAGCTCGTGTATTAATAAAAAAAGAATAATGAGGTGCAGAATTTTACTGAATTTTGATTTAAAACTTCAATAAACGGCGTGCCAAAAATATATTCCCGCGTGCCAGTTACGGCACGCGTTCCAAAGTTTCGCCAACCCTGCCCTAGAGTCTATATACTATAGCTTACTTGAGAAACAGAGGGTATACGGTGTTCCTTAAAAAAATCCATAAGTTATACGGCGTATACCTCCGTATACTCTCCACTACATCCCTGCTTGAAAGACACGCTTCATTCCATTGGAATTAATAAAATTGTTTCGAATCAATAAATCTACTGCGTAAAATATGGATTAAGCTTTGACTAATTCTAAATATTTTGGAGAAAAAGCGCGATATTTTTTTTCTATTGCTCAGAAGTAAAAGAACACGCATATTCTACTGATGGTTAATACGGTGATACTCAATGTAGATTTGACGAGTCTATGGCCTGCAAGCGCAATCGAAAACAACTGTAAAAATTCTTATTCGCCGATGTCTGAGGATTAGTAGATAGTTTTAGCAGTAGCAAAGTCCAATTTATGATAGAATCTCACTATTCTTAGCTACACTGTAAAAAAAAACCACTGTAGATTTGCCAGAACAAACTCGATCACAGTGAATGTGCTGTATCTTTCTTTGGTTTCCTGACTATATTAACATGGAAAATACAGTAGTTGCGTAAAATTAACAGCACGATGTGCTGGCAATTTTGACGTATTTTTTTTACAGCACAATCCGCTGGCGTCCAAATTGCTAGCACATTGTGCTGTTAATTTTACGCAACTACTGTATTTTCCATGTTAATATAGTCAGGAAACCAAAGAAAGATACAGCACATTCACTGTGATCGAGTGTGTGCGCGAGATGAACGGTACTTTGTACATTAAAAATGTCGTGGGTTTTTTTTTTTTTTTTTTTTTTTTTTTTTACAGTGTATGGCAAACCTTTAAGTTAAATTTTTTCGAACTCGGACGTTATGCTTGTTTATTCTAAATTTAAGTGTGCACTTTGTTTGACCTGTGTATGATTGGTCTCATTGATAACTAAAATTATAAAGGTCTTAGGAATGTTTTATGTGAATGGCATCTTTTAGGAGAGAAAAACGAAAGTTACATCAAAATCGAACATTTTCAAATTTTGTGCTACCCTCGTACTATTATGGGGGAAGAATAAAATTGCCTGTTTGAAGAATTGACTCAATACTAGAAACGATGGATTCGCTGAGAGTGAAATTGTACTGGATATAACGTAAAGAAAATGGGAATAAATCTTTTCTAAAAATAGCACTTCAGTAATAGTCCATAAAAAGTGTCACTCAATATTGTGACAAAGGACTTCCCATACCGAAACATTGGACTGTTTGTAAGAAATGTTGTTCTCAACATAATGGACTTAAACAATTTAGCATACCAGAAAAAATATTAGATTGAAATAAGAAATATTCGCAATCTAATATCATTATTACAGAAAAAAAAATTTAATAGGGAGTTGAAATTTACAACACATTATTTAAATATTCTGAAATTCTTGTTATGAGTTATCTAATTATATTACGAATTTTCAACTATCAAAACTCTAATCAAAAATATTTCTTTTATATTTTATGAAATATAAATAATTTAATATACCGATTCTTAAACTGTATTCCACGTATCCCATGAGGTCTGAAAGGTGTTTTCGGGGGTTCAGGAAGGCATCGCGTTCAATGTAATAATTTTCAGTTATCTAGTGTTTGAGAGCAGGGTTGCAACCCTGCTCTACAAAACAAACAAAAGGAAAATATAAGAAAACTGTTTAAATGCATTGTGTTATGGTATTTTATATATATTTCTTAGTTTATATGTCTTATACAGAGTGCGCAAGGTCTTTACATTTGAGCTCCACTATTTCCGAAAAGTTATTTCACCTATTTAATCATAGAAAATTGTTACAAATTCTTTCACGAAATAAGGTAAAGAATCTTATTCAGAAACAGGGGTAATAAAATTAAGGTTCTTACACACACTGGATATATTATTGAATACATGTAACTTCAGTTTTAAGTTGTAGGTGTCTGCGAAGACACGGAAAAAAGTCCATGGAAACCAAGATTTTAAGAACAGCTTACTTAATACACAATAAATATTGTAGTTTATTACAGTTTGTTGACTGTATATTTAACGAATATTGCATTTTTATGCTCATGCTTGAAAGTGTATTAATAAACTCGTACAGAAGGGAATATATGCAAAAACGAAAACAATGTTTTAGCATTGAATTATTATTAGCAGGTTATTTATTATTTTAAGAAATTATTCTCAAGCGACTTCAATATTCAATACTTCTGCTTTAATTCAGTTAAAAGTGACAGGTAGTGTTTCGCTTGTCAGCACTAGAAATTTCTCCTATTGCATTAATGTCAGATATGTTATTAAAGATAACCCTAAAGTTGCATTTTAATAACTTTCTGGTCATCCGTAATGAACCAGAAATCAACGACATGAAAGACAGAATAAATCCCTAGAATAATCCTCTCTGTGAATGAGGTTTTCTAATTTAAGCAATGACTGCATAGTTATTGAACCTGGAACAAATAATTGAGAATGAATTCGATAGTATTAAGATATATAATAAAATAATAATGTAGTAGTATAAAGTAATATATTATTATATTCAAAATTGAATATTTCTCCCTGTAAATAATTTGCTATTATTTCAGAGAGAAGTAGCCTTTCAAAAATATTTAGGCCGTTGTAGCAAGTGTCGGTAAAGTAGTTGATATGGCATTTAATATGCTTGGTTTAGGTATGTGGAAGAATGCTATTTTAAAATTATCAATTATGATTTTTAAAAAAAGAAAGAAGTGGAACTGCCTTTCGCTCTTCCACTCCGACGTCATGATGTTACGTCTCAGTTGATATTTCATATACATGATAAAAAAAAACGAAAACCAGTTAAATAAAATATTTTACGCAGAGTAATGGAGTAAAGTAGGTATGTTGTACGCGAAGAGACCGATTACAGAACAACAGAGACGAAAACAGGAGAACTAGTGATCTTAATTGTCTTCAAGATTAGTAATACTTAAAAAGTTTGGACACAACCATAAGTTGCAAATCAAAGACGGAAGTATACAACTCACTTTCATGGGTTAATACCCTCAAAAGGGCGACAGAAATTATGTTCCTAGAAATCTACAATGATGTTAAATATACTTAGAATAGGGTCAAAAGCGTGCCAGCATATCGGCCAAAAAAGTAAACCTATAAAAGCAAAATACAAAATGTGTGAATATTGTTGAATAATCTTGTATCCCATGCATGAAAAGTATTAAAGTTTGATCAAAGTTTAAACAAGGAAATATAAGAACAAGGAAGGATTAAATTAAAATATTCCTTTGAAAGAATATTAAATACTCAGTTATAATTCCAGCACGACATGGAAGATTTGCATCTGAAACAACAGATGACTTAAGTTTTAAAAATTTATGGTAAGAAATGTACTTAAATTTGTAGAAATTTTTGCAAACTTTAAAACATACTTATAATTACTTAAATAGGGCACAAACATATAAAGATATTATTTAATATAACCCTCAGGTCTTTCAAACACACACGCGTTCATTTACAAAGGAAAAAGATCTATCATTGGGATCAAAGGGATTTTTTCCCTTTGAAAATAAACGCTTGAAAATGAACGTGTTTGAAAGATCTCAGGGTTATATTAAATATTATACTTATATGTTTGTGTCACCTTTTAAGTAATTATAAGTATATTTTAAAGTTTATATTAATGACAAGGTGAAAATTCCTTCACGTCACTAGTTTTTTAAAACTGTGCTTTGACTCTATATGTAGAAATTTATGTTAAGTAGTTTAGTTTCTGTTAAGAATGGAGCGATTGTGTTCCGTATCGAAACATGGGATATAGAAAGCATATAACGAAATGTACAAAAAATATTAATACAATAAATATAGGTATATAGGTATATATAATTGTTCTAAATATAGGTGGGTCAAATACAAAGGAAATTGTTGATAAATAATTTTTAAATATTATTTACCAAAATTACACCATTTTTTTTTAAATATTATTTAGCAAAATTATATCAATGTTATTCTTGAAATATTATTTACCAAAGTTACACCAATAATTTTTTTAAAATATTATTTAACAAAAGTGTATCAATATTATTGTTGAAATATTATTTACAAAAATTATACCATTTACAAAATTATACCAAGTTTATTTTTTATATAGTATTTACCAAAATTATACCAATGTTATAATTCTAGGTAGCTTTCTTTAATATCTACATGCATTCTTCAATTCATTAGAAGCTTTTTTATTTCTTGTTTAGTTAAAAGAACTTGAGCGTGTATTAATCATGCTGCAGATTTTTTTTTCTTTATCAGACGAAACTCTCCCTCCTCCTAATGCTTCTTTAAGAGGATTTAACCCTTAAATGCGCGATTTTTTATTTTGTTTCGAAAAAAAATTATTTGATTCTCTGATAGGTTTATTGTATAGGAAAAATAATGAAAAAAATCAGAGATACATTTTCATATAATATGTCAAAATTTTCTTCTGTTGCACATCTGCAATACAAGTAAAAGTTGCTGTCGGGTGGTTGTTTTACGCTACAATATTGCAGATTAGTAAATATTTTAATATGTATGTCGCCAAATACCTTATTTTATATAATTATTTAATTTATAAAACTTAACATTTAACCCTTTAATTCCTATGATAGAATACGTTCTAGAAATTACGTAGTTCAGAGAATCTGACTTCACATCAGAAAGTTCCAATAGTTCATTTCGATTTATTTAAATACGGAATGTCAGTTATTAATTAAAGCAAATATTTCTGGTCTGAATTAGGTGTATATGAATAAAGAAAATGTATTAAATTCGAAACACTGTTGTTTGCATATATGCAAAGCTTCACACTAAAGGGTTAAATAAATGCTAGTCTCTACTACTCACTAATATATATTTAAAAAAAAAACTAAAATCTTTAAAAAAAATTTCTCAAAAAACATAAATGAAAAACTCTCACTTTCTTTATTTTTTCAACTACCTGTTGATTTCCCTTTAAGTTTACGAACTTTAATTAAAAAAAAAAAAAAAAAAAAAAAAAAATGTTTTTCACATCTGTCACTCTTAATGTGAAAGAAAGGGGGTAATCTATCTTTCATTTCGAGATTTTTATTTCCGTAGCAATATATTTTTTTTCCTCTCAGTATTCCCCCAAGGATAAACTGAAAAGCAGAAATCTAGGTTTTTTATGAGAGAGTATTCATGTTTTGATTCTTAGACGCAATCTCGTACGTTTTACTTAACAGTTAGATAAACAAATACAACACATTTATGGTGAACGAACACAAAATTGTTCTTTAAGATTCTCGTTGAGAAATATATTTGTCGAAAAATTTACTCCTACTTTCTGCTATTCATTGTTGATAATGTCTAGTGTTGCATCGTTTAATATTTTATAAATTACTAATTTTTAATAACTGGATGACAATTTTTTTATCAGATAAATCTAAGCTATAATAATAATCTCAAGTATATGCACAACATATAATCTAAAATATACTTGTTTAGTTTGATAAATATTTCACAGTATCTTATCAAAAATACAGTCTGTTAATTTTTAAAATAATTTTTGAAATTAAAATGTTTAAGATGAAAGGCATTTAAAATTAAATATTGTTTTACCAAGAGTTTATTGTTTATTTATTTTTTATGAAGCATATTTGCTTAGCGTAATGCGTTTCTTGTAGTGTATTTATAGTAATTTATTTGACTAATATTTTAGTTGCTTGAAATTTAGATATAACCATGAAACAAAAGCAATTTGAAAAATCTCGCTTTCTGAATAATTTGATGCCTATTCATATTGTTTCTATTTAACGATTTTTATATAATATAATATCATCGTTTTGTTGTTCCATTCCTTTTGAATAAAAACACATGCTCTCTTTAAAATGACTGCGATTACTTTAAAGATTTTTCATCAGTTTTGGAAATTAAAAATTAGGATTAGTTCTTCCTCCTTTGTACATTTCAGTCTCAAATTTCTTAAAAATATAAAATATTTATGTACTTACGTAATCTTAATAATTTTTGTCTCGACTATGATTCTAAATATTATTCTTTTTTGTGATCAGATTAATGTTAAAGAAAAGGAAAGAAAAAAACTATTTTATATGGTTGGTTGGTTGGTTGTAGTTATGTCGGCCAATTATCTGAATGTGGGATATAGTCCCTAAGGGGGGGGGGCGATGCCTTCCAAGGAGGTCTTTTTAAGGGAACCTAACTCGTATTAATGCTTGGTATTACTCGTATTAATCCAAGGTTCGAAGAAAACCACGAAATCTCCGAACGATTAGGCCGATTGGGATCGAACCCAGCACCTCCCGTCTACCAGCTTCGAGAGCAGAACCTCTCGGCCACTATTTATTTAACCATTTGGAAAAATGGTTATTGTTCTCGTCAGGGTAAGAAATCAAAAGCATATCTGAAGGTTTTTATTGGTTTAATCCGCATTTTATTCGTTTCCTGATTGGTCTATACAGTAATCTGTATTTCCCTTTGCTTTCAGCAGAGGTGGATACCTTCTGTTGCCACTATGATAAAAAAATAATAAAAACTACAAGAAAAATTAATGACTCAGAAACAAACTGAGATACAGATTTCAAACAAATTGCATTTAAAAGTACATTTTTTTCTCTATACGACGGTGTAAAAAGTAATATTGTGGGATGTTTAGAAGTTTAAGAATGAAATTTCATTTAAAATGGGACGTCAGATTTCTTGGAAATCTGAAAATGGAAAAGCCTTTTCCCTAACAGCCAATGAAATGCTTGGATAATACGTAAGTTTCAGGTGGATAATACGTACGAGTCGCAGGCGATTTCTGTTGCTTGGAATTTTTACGTGTAATAACACTATTAATGTTTAATTCATGGCGTACGTAATGTATGATCAAATTTTTTATGTCTTAAATTTTAGTCTTTGAAAAAATCATTTTCCATATAGTCGCTGTAATTTGTTAAATTGCTTTTTTTTTTTTTTTTTTTTTTTTTTTCCATATGACTTTCATTACGGTCCCAATATATGTTTTCCCCATTTAATGTTAAGACGTTGAATGTCAAGTCTATTTTGTCTGTCTTTCCGTTTAGGCCACCAAATAAGACTCCCGTAACAGAATCTATAAGTGTCAGTCACCGATGACTGACGCAGTCTAAACGGAAAGATCAGTGTCAGTCACCGATGACTGACGCAGTCTAAACGGAAAGATCAGTGTCAGTCACCGATGACTGACGCGGTCGAAACGGAAAGATCAGTGTCAGTCACCGGTGACTGACGTGGCGTTCAACGTGTTAAGGAGACAGTGGACATACAAAATCACGAAATTTGATGTAGAAATCGATTATTTTATTTGGAAAATTTGAAGCTAGATGCTCAAGTTTATCTGATACAAAAATAACTTAAATTCTGACCCTTTTTATCATAGATATAATTTTTTTTTTATTTGTAAAAACTGTATAAAATTATGCAGTTTGTTTTACTTAAAATGCTGTTTCTCAAAATTCAAAATTTCGCACATTTCTAACATTTGAAATGTTCTATGCGCATTCCTAATTATCAAATTCTTTTGAAATTTTTACTGTATATTCTCTAAATAATAGAATATGAATGTCAACATAAAATGTTGAATTTCAAGAGTATTTTACTTTTTTAATTTATATGTATATGAAAATATATACCTACTTTTTATAGAAAAAACAAAGCAGAACTACAAAAAAAAAAAAAATAATAATAATAAAAAATAAAAAAATAAAAAAATACAATTTAACAAATTACAACGACCATTTGGAAAATGATTTTTTCAAAGGCTAAAATTTAAGACATAAAAAATTGTACTTAGTTGATCATACATTACGTACGCCATGAATTAAACATTAACAAGCGACAAAAATCGCCTGCGACTCGTCAGATTTCCCGAAATTTACGTATTATCCACCTGAAATTTACGTATTATCCAAGCATTTCATTGGCTATTCGGGAAAAGGCTTTTCCATCGTCAGATTTCTTGGAAATCTGACGACCCATTTTAAATGAAATTTCATTCTTAAACTTCTAAACATCCCACAATATTACTGTTTACACCGTCGTATAGAGAAAAATATGTACTTTTAAATACAATTTGTTTGAAAGCTGTATCACAATTTGTTTCTGAGTTATTATTTTTTTTTTTTGTAGTTTTTATTACTTTTTTGTCATAGTGACAACAGAAGTATCCATCTCTGTTGAAAGTAAAGGGAAATACAGATTACTGTGTAGACCAATCATAAAACGAATAAAATGCGGATTCAACCAATAAAACACTTCAGATATGGTTTTGATTTCCTACCCTGACAGAGGACAATAACTATTTTTCCAAATTGTGAAAAATATATTTTCTCCTTTTATATTCAGCGAATTTCCAGAATTCATGGCAACTTATGTTGTAATATAAAAAAGTTTCTCATAAGAAATTTATGTCATATTTTATACAAAAGAAATGTCCATGAGATATTTTAAAATATGACAATTATTCATTATTTCAAAATTTTAAAAATTGAATAATTTAAAAAGTTTTATTTTTTTAACACCAAATTTTTTAAATAACTATTTGAGCTTACCATTAAAAAATCTGCCAATTTTCAAATGAATCCATTGAAAATTGAAGGATTTGTCTTTTAATGTCCAGAGGAAAGAAAAAAATTTATTTCATATTACTTTCATTACGTCCCAATGTATGTTTTCCCCATGATCTATGGTAAAGCAGAAATTGAGGTTTATTGTGAGGCTATATTGATGTTTTTGTTCCCTGGTAATTTTTTTTTTTGGGGGGGGGGGGGGGGGGGGATTAACAGTTAAATAAATGAAGGGCACATTTTATAGACAAAGAGAGAAAATATTTCCTTTAAGAATTTTTGTTGGAAAACAATAATTTTAACAAAATAAATGCAATAAAAAAAATCTTAAAAATAGAAATAATATGATATTCACTGTTTGATACTTAATATTTAATTTATTTTTAATTCTCTTTTAAATCAACAATATTTGTTACAGCTTTGTATCGTTACAACATTCAATCTTCTAGAAAATAAATTCTTTAATAAAAATAGCAAATAATTCTCTCAATAGAAGGAGAGCTATATATAAATATATATTTATTTTGAAAAACCACTTATATACTGTTGTTGAACAATGCAATTGTGAGTAAAACAGCTGTGCCGTAAAATGAGGTCACTGCAATGTCTGCTGTTGTATACACTAAAATTTTTTACAAATTCTAAATTTTCTGAGCGACATAAAACTAAAATAAAGACATTCATTTCATAACTTGTGAAATTTTCTACTTAGCGGCTTGCCTACTTTTCAACAACATGTTATCAATATCTATCAAGATACTGCTCTTATTTATCTGTCTTAGTTTTAGCATATAACTTCTGAAAAATCCAGTTTTAAATATATGAAAGTAGGTTTGAAAATCTTTCAATTTATTTCAATAAACTTTTGATGCTAAAAAGCTTATGAACATTTTCTTTTAACTGTAAAATTACAAATATTGCAAAATTTGAATGTGAAACAAAGTTTAGTTTGTCAAAATTTCGATTAAAAATAGTGTATTTAAAATAAAAATAGAGAAAAAATGTCTTCCATATTTTCTTGTTCATTGTTGCTTCTTTTGAATTGGGAGAAAAAAAGTTAAAAGTATTCCAAAAAAATTAATCTAAATTAATGAAATTACAAATGATAAAATAAAGAAACGGGTGAATCAATATATGTTTCGGTTAGTTCGATTAAGGAAAAATGAAAGCAAAATTTTAATTAAGGTAAAAAAGTTTATATTACCATTTTTTTTTTAAGAATAAAAATGTTAAAAGCTAAGGTATTAATGTTAAAAGTATCATCTAAAGCTATTTGATTGAAAACTTATTTTTAAACACATTTTTATAAAAAATATTCCGTTTCCAGAAATTGTTCTTTTCTAATTTATTACAGCATTGGGATGACAATAGAGAGTAATTATTACGTATTTTATAAACATAAAAATTAGTAATTTTAATCGAAACTAAAAAGATTCATTCTGTAGGAAAACGAAAAGCTTTGAAATATCCTATAAAAATTTTTGAAAGAAAAAATGTTTTATAAAATTGTAGGTGATACGATACAAAAAAAAGTATTGCAAATATATCTTTCTATGGGATATTGATCATTTTTGCATTAAAAAAAACATATAATTGACATGTGAAAAAGCTCATAAAAATAAATATTTAAGACCATGCAAACTAAATTAAAAAACGCCGAAAAAATCCGATTTATTTTGAGAACTTTCAGAAAATATGTTTTGATTATGCATTTACAGGACATTTTTGTTTATCAGAAAAATCACTTTATTGAGCGCTAATTTTCTCTGTGATTTGAAGTTATTTATAATATTTTTTCTAATAAAATTCTTTTAATTAGCAGCACTGTATGCATTAATAGAAGCCCAGTAGACTAGTGGACAGCACGAATGTCTGCTACACTACAGGTTCGAAGTTCGATTCCGCGTTGCGGATTATGCAAAGTTTACGCAACCTTTCATTGCTTCGTGGTCGATAAATTGCATACCAAGAAAGTAAACACTGAATGTTCCTCATTAGGATAACCGTCTGGGAGTGACAAATGCTGCATAGCACCCCAGGGCACATGGTCCAGGAGGCAGCTAGTAATCTGAACAGATTTTAGCGCCGAAAGTTTATTCTATTTGATTCTTTAGTATGCATTAATAACTAACATTACTTGGAAATCAAACTTGGAAACATTTTTTAACAGTTTTAGTCGAAACGTATTAGCATTTAGTAAAAAATCTGGTTCAACATGGCTTAAATTTTATTTGTTATAATCTTTAATAATAAGATAAACTTAATATTATTGACTTTCTTATTGAAACATCTGCCTTCTTTTTAATGCCACATTTTATTCCTGATATGCGTTATGAAGCTTCTTTAATGAACACACATTTTTTAAACTGTTGTAAAAAGTCCGTGGCATGTCAATCACATTTTGAGTTTGATAGTAGCGTTAGACACACCTTTCTTTTGAATCTTAAGGCGAAACCTTTATTGTCTAATAAACAAACGAAGAACTATTTCATTATTTTGTTGAAATGTGGGTTCGCGACATTTGATAACCAGTTATGAAAAGGTGTACGGATTAATATTTTGAGGATAGGATTGTCTATAAGTACAGACGTGCACAAACACTGGAACGCATCGTCCAATAACATCAACAGTTTTTTTTTATTTTTTAAACTGAAATGGTTTAGCATATTCTAGTCTCTCCGGACAGATATTTCTCACCATTCACTAAAGTTCAGCGGACGCTCGTCTCGAGCTCCTCTGATTCTCTTTCAGAATCTTTTGTCCTTCTCACTTCAACAGAATGCTAAATCCACAGCATCCTTCTCTAGATCCAAGAGAGGTGGCTCTCCTACAGAGAATTTTCTCAACTCTCTCCCGCTTACCTCTTTTCCAACCCCACTCCAAATCGGGAGTAATTTACCACCGCCACTCAATTTGCAGCAAAGTGAAGGCACTTATAATCGAACCCATTATTGGATCTAAATCGAGAACACCCGAATTTCACCTGCGTATTTCACTAAGGTGATATTTTGACCACAGCGGTCATTTTGAACCGAAGCCCTTTTCCTCCCAAGGTGGAATACCGGGATCCTTTCGTTCAAGGTTCTTCTTCACACAAGAAAGGAACAGTTCTATAGAGATCCCTTAAAAAGTCACCGACATGAGAAAATATTCTAATAATGTTCCTGATCCAGCTGGTCTCACGATGCAAGGCCTTTGGTCAATGTTATTCCCACGCACCGAGGAATTTTCCATTTAAAAGTAAATCGTTACGTTGTCATTTTGTCTTTTTTACTTTTCTCTATCTTTACAAGAAGAATGTATTGGATTCGTAAAAATTTTCGACTTTCAGTTTTCGACGAATTTACACGTTTTAAGGGTCAGAGATTCCGAAAAACATGTTTTTACAAAATGTCTCTCTGTGAGTCTGTGCATCTGTGCATCTGTGAGTCTGTCTGTCTTTATGTGACACAAATTTTGTGGGCGCTCTATCTCAAGAACTAATGCACGGAATTTAATAAAAATTTATATTCAGTTAGTCCCTGATATAAATTGGTGCTGATTAGTTTTAGTTTTTGTGTAAATCGCTGAACAGGTGGCGCTGTTTTGCAGCCTTTTTCACGATTTCCGCAATAGCTCAATCTCCAGAACTAATGCACTGACTTTCAACAAACTTCAGATTCAGTTAGTCCTTGACTTAATTGAAGTTTTCTACATTTTGGTGCAAATCGCTCAACAGGTGGCGCTGCTATGAAGCACTTTTCAGAATTTCCATTATAGCTGTATCTCAAGAACTAATGCAATAATTCTCACCAAACTTCAGAATCAGTTAATCCTTGGCGTGAATTGACATTTTGACCATTTTGGTGTAAATCGCTCAATAGGTGGTGCTGCTATGATGTATTTTGCAGAATTTCCACTATGGTTGTATCTCAAGAACTGATTCTCGAATTTTCATCAAACTTTAGAATCAGTTAGTCTTTGACATGAATTGACATTTTATTCAGTTTGGTGTAAATCGCTCAATAGGTGGCGCTGCTATGCAGTTTATTGTGATTTCCGCAATAGCTCTATCTCAAAAACTAATGCTTGAATTTTCAACGAACTTCAGATCCATGTATACCTGGATATCAATGATTGCTGTTTATGTATTGGTGTAAATCACTCAACAGGTGCCGCTGCTATGCTACATTTTTCAGAATTTCCGCCATAGCTCCAACTCAAGAACTAAGGCACGAATTTTTAGCAAACTTCAAATTCAGATACACTTTGACATGAACTGGTGCTAAATTGATGTAATTTCTTGTACTATTTAAATGATTTAATTGACGTGATTTATATAGAAGAAAGTTTTGTGATGGCCACAACATACTAAGTTTCATTATAAAATTGCAATATAATATAATTTTAAGTCTTGATTGCTTATTCCCATTCTTCGATATATTTTCCTCATCCCATATGCAACTTAATAAAACTTAAAAACGTATTTTCACTTTGATGTGGAATATTTAATATTTGTTCATGTGAAAGCTTTACAAACATAAGGCTAAAAAGAGCTTATTAAACTTGATGTCTGTTAATAAGCTTAAACGTAAATTAACCGTGAATATTTTGAGTAAACAAATAAATAAATAAATATATATATATATATATGAAGATTGTTTTTAAATGAAGATATTTAAATGCCTGTTTGCTTAAGATTGCGATGCATATTTATCAAGAAATTATAGGAAACTAAAGTATTTCCGATAGTGACAGAGTCACATCAAAAAGAAATCGTACATGGATTTCGTTAAATAAGAGAATATATTTGATCTTAGACTCTTTGTTATTTCATTTATGTTTTCAACGTTTTAGTATTTGAAACATTACAATTTATGTTTAAATTATTGAAAATATAATTGTTACTGTTTACCAGTTGGCAAACTTTGGTGCATAATTGAGGAAATTATTCTGAAAATCGTAAAGAAATGTAACGATAAGAAATGTTTCGCGATTTCTTCAGCGCTCAATAACGAGGATTAGCGTTAAAATTAATTTACTAATTTATAATTAGTTTCTAAAATTGTTAAAATGATATATTGTCATCGGAAATACAATTATCTATATATTTTTTTATATTTCTGTCATATAAAGAAGAGAGTTTAAAATTACTATAAAATTCCCTCAAACATACAAAAAACAATTTCAATTAAAAAATAGTGTAATATTGCGTGAATATACAGGATGTATCTGAAAAGGGGGGCAAAACTTTACGGGGTGATAGAACGAAGCTATACGAGCGAATTTCGTCATAGAATGCATGGTCGGAACGCAAGCGGTGACAAGTTAAATGCAGATTTCCACTGTGGCAGTTAAAAAATTAACACAAGAATGAGGAGGCGTACTTCAGAAAACAATTTATTAACATGAATGTAATTAATGTACATGCTCAAAGAAATTGCCCAAAAAGTCTTTCGCCAGCTATAATGCACGCTTCACACGCACGGGATAGAGATTGACGAACATTTGCAAAGACACTAGCCATTTCCCGAATTTCGCCGGCAACAATGGCAATCCCGGAGACTAGATCCATATTGTTTCAATGGGACACTCGTAGATTAGGCTTTTCATATGGCCCCACAGGAAAAAGTCCAAACACGAGAAATCCGGCGATCTTGATGGCCAAGCTATATGACCACCTCGACCACCCCATTGCCCTGGGACATTCGAAAACTACCTTTTATCTTCTGACCGCTTGCGTTACGGGAAATTATTCAATGACGAAATTTGCAGCTGCGTTCTATCACCCGTAAAATTGTGGACACTTTTTCATATACAAACTGTATAAATTCATTTATTAGAAAAAAGTAACAATATAACAAAATATTCCGTGTTAGAGGTTATGAGAGCCAATTTTTATGAGACTTCAGGTTGGAAAAATATAAGTGTGTTTGATGTTGTTCTACAATTCATGTATGAATAGAAAACAAAGTAGTTAAAAAAACACGGTTAAATTGATACAAATTAATGGGCATGATTACATTATTACAAATTTGCAGTAAACTGTCCAGTCATTTCACTTTTTTGTAGAAAATAGTTACATAAAATTAATTTATCTCTATACTGACCATAATATCACTCATATTATAGTCAGAACACAGTTAAATTATGGTTATGTAACAGTTTTTTTTTTTTAAAAAAAGGTCAATTGACTGGACAGTTTGCTGCAAATTTTTAACAGTTTAAGAGCAAATATTTCATTACAAAAACTATCAAAAATATATAAAGATAAAATTTTTAATATAAAATGGAATTTTGTATTGCGGATTACAAATGACTACAAATGGTGTCAACATATATAATGCATCCCTTAATCGTCCCGCCCCATACGTTCACGGACAGTTATTTGTGAACAAATTTTGTCGGGCCCGTGAACCTCACGGCATGAAATCCTTGTAACTTTGGCCAATATTTTATAGTTTCTTCATTGATTTTTTTCGCTTCCGGAATTATTTTAAATGCTTAAGCGCCATATAAATGGCGCCGTTTAGAATCGCCATTTAGAATGTTTTTTAAAAAGCCAAGGTGATAGTAACACCGGCATAAAATATAGCCCGTATAGTATCAGGGACTATCACTATTGATTCGCAAACAATAACTTCTGTAATTGGTTTATTATTTCCTGAGATTCCATAGCAATCGTAATTTAGGACTCTTTTAAAATGCTTTTCGCTCCTTCCCTTCGCTTCACACCTTTTTAATTTTGGATTTATTTTCGACTGTTCTTAGGGTACCATCATATATATTTTATAAGTAACTACCGTGCTATATTTAAAGTTTCAAAGCTCTTCAGTACCGCAGAAATTGCAATTTAGAAAGTTTTTTTGCTCCTACAACCCTCTAGGAGTTGTGGCACCGACATAAAATATAGCTTATGTTTGAGCAAGTTCTATCACCATCAATTTGCAACCATTATGTTTGAAATTGGTTTCGTATTTCATACGATTGCATAAAAATCGTAATTTAGAACGCTTACAGAACGCTTTTCGCTCACTTCATCCTTTTAAATTTGAAATTTTCTTTTGACAATTCTTAGAAAACATTTGAATCTTTGAAGTAATTACCATCCCAAATTTAAAATGTTAAACACCCTCAGTAACACAAAAACACAATTTAGAACATTTTTGTTCCTGTAACCCCTAGTTGGTAGTGACAACAACTTAAAATATAGGCTATGTTGGAGCAGGGTCCGTCACTATCAATTTGAAACCGTTACTTCTGAAATCGGTTTATATTTCCGGAGATTGAAATCACTATTTAGAACGTTTTTAGAACGCTTTTCGTTCCTTTTCACCCCTTTTAAATTTCAAATTTTTAAGTAACTCATCTCAGAGATCATTTACATCTCATAAGTAATTACCATGCTTAATTTCAAGTTGCTAGCCCCTTCAATATCACAAAAATCACAATTTAGAACGTTTTTTAAAATGCAACCGCAAGGTGTAGTGACGGCGACATGAAATAGATACTATATTGGAGCAAGGGCTGTCATCATCAATTTCCAAGCATTACTTTTAAAATCGGTTGGATACTTTCTGAGATTGCTTAGAAATCGCCATTTAGAACGTTTTTTAGAACACTTTTCGCTCATTTTCACCCCTTTTAAGTTTCAATTTTTTTAAGAAATGTTCTTAGAGATCATTTATATCTTATAAGTAATTACCATTCCAAATTTCATGTTTCTAAGACCTTCAGTAACACACAAATCGTACTTTCGATCGTTTTTTTGCTCCAGCACCCCCTTTGGGGGTAATGGCACCGGCATAAAATGTAGCCTATGTTGGAGCAAGGGTTGTCACCAGCATTTTGACACCATTATTTTAGAAATCGGTTTGGTACTTCTTGAGATTGCGAAAGAAAATCGCAATTTAGAACGTTTCTTAGAACGCCCTTTTGCGCTTTTTCACTGTTTATAAATTTCGATTTTTTTAAGAAATGTTCTTAAAGATAATTTATATCTAATAAGTAACTACCATTCCAAATTCTATGTATCTGGGCCCTCGAGTAACTCCAAAAATCACAATTTCGAACGTTTTATTTTGCTGCTGCACCCCCTTTAGAGGTAGTGGCACCGACATAAAATGTAGCCTATGTTGGAGCAAGGGTTGTCACCATCATTTTGACACCATTATTTTTTAAATCAGTTTGGTACTTCCTGAAATTGCGTAATAATCGCCATTTAGAACGTTTTTTAGAACGCTTTTCGCGTTTTTTCACCCCTTTTTAATTTCGATTTTGTAAAGAAATGTCCTTAGAGATCATTAGTATCTTATAAGTAACTACCGTTTCAAATTTCATGTATCGGGGCCCTTCAGTAACACCAAAATTCGCAATTTCGAACTTTTTTTGCTCCTGCACCACTTTTAGGGGTAGTGTCTACGACATAAAATATAGCCTATGTTGGAGCAAGGATTTTCACCATCATTTTGACAACACTTAAAAAAAATCAGTTTTTTACTTCCTGAAATTGCCTAAAAATCGCCATTTAGAACGTTTTTTAGAACGCTTTTCGCACATTTTCACCCATATTTAATTTCGATTTTTTAAACAAATGTCCTTAGAGATCATCAGTATCTTATAAGTAACTACCATTCCAAATTTCATTTTTCTAGGCCCTTCCGTAACACAAAAGTCGCATTTTTAGAAAGTTTTTTGATCCTGCACACATTTTTGACCAGTGGCACGGATATAAGATATAGCCTATGTTCTAAGTTGGACGAACGCCATAATTTTGATTCCATTACTTTTGGAATCAGTTCGCTAGTTCCCGAGCTTACCTGCAAAAAAAAAAAAAAAAAAAAAAAAAAAAAAAAAAAAAAAAAAAAAAAACAATTTTTACCTTTTTATAATATTAGTATATATAATAATAATAACTATCAACCCCCGCGGCTTTGCTTGCGTAATAGTTGAAATATGCCAAGTGATATTTTCATGACTATTTTTTATTAGAAGAACACTTTTTAAAATAATTCAAAAATTTCAAATTAAGCCACAGTTTGAGTAAACTTCATTATAAAAGTACAACAGACAGAAATTATATTTTAATTAATAAGAGGAACTAAAACTAATTCCAATTAAATGATAATTAAGAAAGTACTTTGAGATTTTTATACTCATTTCATACGCTCATTTCAGTATTCATTTGAAGTTTTGAATTTTTTAGAAACCATCTTAACGCTTTACATCTTAAAATTAACCATCACGTCAAATTTCTAGCTTCTGTCTAACAATCTACCACCTCACTAGTGTTAGTGGCACCAACATAAAATGCCGAAACAGATTTGAAATAGAATTTCTCGAAAAATGTTAAAACAGAGACTGTCACCATTAATTTGCCAACACATTTCTCGAACCACAACCTCGAAATCGGTTGATATTTCCTAACATTCTATAGAAAATGGAATTCAGATGTTTTTTAAGGCTTTCTTGTTGTTCCTGCCAAATAGGTGGTAGTGACAAATATAGCCCGTGTACGATCTGGGACTATCATTCTTGATTCGCAAACAATCACTTATGTAATCAGTTTATTATTTCCTGAGATTCCATAGAAATCGCAATTTAGGACACTTTTAGAATGCTTTTCGCTCCTTCCCTTCGCTTCACCTCTTTTTAATTTTGAATTTATTTTCGACTGTTCTTAGAGGACATTTATATTTTATAAGTAACTACCGTGCTATATACAGGGTGATTCATAAAAGATGGGCAGAACTTTAAGGGGTTATAGTACACTTAAAGACAAATAATATTAAATAGGAGACTAAGGGTCCCAGACGTATTCCCAAGGAGATAGGGGGCATTAAAGTTTAGGGTCCGAAATTTCAAATGATTATAAAACATGGAAAAATTGGTCGATTCCTTTGCGGTTTTTGCAAAAAATTTTCTTTATGCCAGTATTTTCTTGAAATAAAATTTTAAAGTTCAATTTCAAAAAATGCCGATAGGGGGCGCTTTAGGCTTTGGAGTAACAAACAACTATTTTTTAACGTTATTTTTTGTATTTCTTTAAATGATTTCGAAAGCTTAGACTTAAACTTAAATTTTGATCTAAAAATCTGAGTCCTAACGAGTAGTTAAGTAGCATAAACTGAAATTTGAAATTTGAAACCCTTCTCCCCCCAGAACAAAAATCAGTTATTCCCGATCTTTGTGTCGTAGATTAGGCTCTATCTACTGCCGCGTTTTGCTAAAATTATTCTTTATGTCAGTATTTTCTTAAAAATAAATTTTAAAGAAAATTTTCAAAAAATTCCGATAGAGGGCGCTTTAGACTTTGGAGTAACGAACAACTATTTTATACCGTTATTTTTTGTGTCTCATTAAATGCTTTCTAAAGCTTAGACTTAAACTTAAATTTTCAGCTCAAAATCTGAATCGCTGAGCGTGGTTCAGTAGCGAGGGGAGGGGGTTCAAATTTCAACTTCTGAACATAGTTCAGTTTGCACTACTTAACCATGCCCAACGATTCTGTGCTGTGATACGAGGCAAAAATACAACTTTCGTCAAGGACTGCATAGTCGGAATTCACTCATAAAGGCACTGGCACAGTTGGAAACGTCGCTCATGCAAACGTTAAAGCTCCATTCCTGACGCTAGTCACCGGGTGAAGAAGGAAACAGAAAGTATGCAAATGTCAAATGGGGAAGAAGAAGAACACGTATGCAAAATTTCGACACGATTCAGGCATAAAAACCACTGAACGGTGAGTCAAGTGTAAGTCGCTGTAGTAATGAATCGGAAGATGGTGCCCTCCACGAATAAGGAAAAGGCTGAGATGCATTTAATTTACGGAGCGGCAGATGGAAATGGTGCAGAGGCACAACGAATGTACGGAGAGCGATTTCCCAACAGGCGGTTGCCTAACCGCAAAACTTTCGAGCGCTTGCACAGACAGTTGTGTGAGACGGGATCATTTCTCGCTTCCCGGTCGAATGCAGGTCGTGCAAAAAAGGACGAATCAGTAGTTGTTGCAGAAGCCATTCTGGATGTAGTAGCGGCGCAGCCAAGTACAAGTACACGAACAGTGGCTAGGCAGGTGGATACCTCACAGTCCATGACTTGGAGGGTACTGAAGGATGAACATTTGCTCCCGTTTCATGTGCAACGAGTCCAGAAACTGTCTCCAGGGGATTATCCAAATCGTATTGAATTCGCCCGCTGGTTTCTGCAGCAGAACGCGCTAAATCCACATTTTGGACGAACTGTGCTTTTCACCGATGAATGTACCTTCACACGTGAAGGTACATTTAACACACACAATGCACATGTATGGGCGGATGTCAATCCACATGCTACGTATCCACATGTTCATCAGAGACGCTTTTCCATCAATGTTTGGGCAGGAATCCTCGGAGACCACCTAATCGGACCGTACCTTCTTCCTGAACGCCTCAACGGTAAAACATACGTCACATTTCTGCAACATGTGCTGCCAGACCTGTTAAACGTTGTTCCTCCACGCATCCGGCGGGTCATGTGGTTCCAGCACGATGGAGCGCCAGCCCATTACGTACGAGACGTCCGCAACTATCTGGACATCACATTTCCGAACAGATGGATTGGTCGAGGTGGTCCTGTTGCTTGGCCTGCTCGCTCGCCAGATCTTTCACCCCTCGATTTCTTTTTTTGGGGACGATTGAAGGCTCCTATGTATGAGACACCCATTGAATCCCCCGAGGAACTGGTCGCCAGACTTTCCGCCGCTGTAGGGGAAGTGCTCGAAAAGCCTGATATTTTCGCGAATGTTCGCCGTTCCATTCTTCGCCGTTGTTCTGCGTGCATAACCTCTGGTGGTCACAATTTTGAACATTTATTGTAATTACATGTTAATAAATATGCTTTGGTAACATAATCCTAATTTGTGTCTTTTTACCTCGTATCACAGCACACAATGTGTGGACATGGTAAACTGAACTGTGCTCAGGAGTAGAAATTTCAAACCCCTCTCCCCAGAAACTTAACCACGTCTAACGATTCAGATTTTGGGCTGAAAATTTAAGTCTAAGCTTTAGAAAGCATTTAATGAGACACAAAAAATAACGGTATTAAATAGTTGTTCGTTACTCCAAAGTCTAAAGCGCCCTCTATCGGAATTTTTTGAAAATTTTCTTTCAAGAAAATACTGACATAAAGAATAATTTTAGCAAAACGCGGCAGTAGTTAGAGCCTAATCTACGACACAAAGATCGGGAATAACTGATTTTTGTTCTGGGGGGAGAAGGGTTTCAAATTTCAAATTTCAGTTTACGCTACTTAACTACTCGTTAGGACTCAGATTTTTAGATCAAAATTTAAGTTTAAGTCTAAGCTTTCGAAATCATTTAAAGAAATACAAAAAATAACGTTAAAAATAGTTGTTTGTTACTCCAAAGTCTAAAGCGCCCCCTATCGGCATTTTTTGAAATTGAACTTTAAAATTTTATTTCAAGAAAATACTGGCATAAAGAAATTTTTTTGCAAAAACCGCAAACGAATCGACCAATTTTTCCATGTTTTATAATCATTTGAAATTTCGGACCCTAAACTTTAATGCCCCCTATCTCCTTGGGAATACGTCTGGGACCCTTAGTCTCCTATTTAATATTATTTGTCTTTAAGTGTACTATAACCCCTTAATGTTCTGCCCATCTTTTATGAATCACCCTGTATAAAGTTTCTAGCCTCTTAAACACCGCAGAAATTGCAATTTTGAAAGTTTTTTGCTCCTGCAGCCCTCGACATAAAATATAACTAATGTTTGAGCAGGTTCTATCACCATCAATTTGCAACCGTTATGTTTAAATTTGGTTTCGTATTTCATATGATTGCATAAAAATCGTAATTTAGAACGCTTATAGAACGCTTTTCGCTCACTTCATATTTTTAAATTTGGAATTTTCTTTCGACAATTCTTAGAAAGTATTTGCATCTTTGAAGTAATTACCATTCCAAATTTAAAATGCTAGACACCCCCCCCCCTCAGTAACACAAAAACACAATTTAGAACATTTTTTGCCCCTGTAACCCCAGGTGGTAGTGACAACAACGTAAAATATAGGCTATTTTGGAGCGGAGACTGTCACTATCAATTTGAACCCATTACTTCTGAAATCGGTTTATATTTCCAGAGATTGCGCAGAAATGGCTACTTAGAACGCTTTTTGTTCATTTTAACACTTTTAATTTTCAAATTTTTAAGGAACTCTTACCAGAGAGTATTTACATCCCATAAGTAATTACCATGCCAAATTTCAAGTTGCTAGCCCCTTCAGTATCACAAAAATCACAATTTAGAACTTCTTTTAAAATGCAACCGCAAGGGGGTGGAGACGCCGATATGAAATAGATCCTATATTGGAGTAAGGGCTGTCATCATCAGTTTCCAACTATTACTTTTGAAATCGGTTGGTTACTTTCTGAGACTGGGTAGAAATCGTAATTTAGAACGTTTTTTAGATTGTTTTTCATCCCCTTACACCTCTTTTAAATTTCGAATTATTTAGCAAATGCTCTTAGAGACCATTTATAGCTTATAAGTAACTGCCATACCTAGTTTCAAGTTGCTAGCCCCTGATGTATTACAAAAAACGCAATTTAGATCGTTTTTTGCTCTTTACCCCCTTTTGAGGTAGTGGCACCGACATGAAATACAGCCTATGTTGGAGCGAGTGCTATCACCATCGTTTTCACAGAATTATTTTTAAAATCGGTTCGGTACTTCCTGCGATTGCGTAGAAAGCGCGATTTAGAAAGTTTTTTAGAATGCTTTTCGCTCATTTTCATCCCTCTTAAATTTCGAATTTTTAGGAAATGCACTTAGAAATCATTTGTATTTCATAAATAACTGCCCTGCCTAATTTCAGGATTCTAGGCCCATTAATAACACAAAAATCGCAATTTAGAGCGTTTTTTTCTTCTGCAACTCCTAGGTGGTAGTGACAACGACGTGAAATAGAGCCTATGTTGGAGCAAAGGCTGTCATCATCAATTTTGAACCATTACTTTTGAAATAGGTTGGTTAATTTCTGAGATTGCATAGAAATCGCCATTTAGAACCTCTTTTAGAACTCTTTTCGCGCATTTTCACATGGTTTAAATTTCTATTTTTTAAGAAATGATCTTAGAAATCATTTATATCTTATAATTAACTACCATTCCAAATTCCATGTATCTGGGCCCTTCGGTAACACAAAAATCGCAATTTCGAATGTTTTATTTTTGCTGCTGCACCCCCTTTAGGGATAGTGGCACCGACATAAAATGTAGCCTATATTGGAGCAAGGATTGTCACCATCATTTTGACACCATTATTTTTGAAATCGGTTTGGTACTTCTTGAGATTGCGTAAAAATTTTCATTTAGAACGCTTTTCAGAACGCATTTTGCGCATTTTCAGCTCTTCTAAATTTCGAATTCTTTAAGAAATGCCCTTAGAGATCATTAGTATCTTATAAGTAACAACCATTCCAAATTTTCATGTTTCATGTTTCTAGGCCTTCCAGTAACACAAAAATCGCGTTTTTAGAACGTTTTGGCTAATGGCACGGACATAAGATAGCCTATGTTCTAAGTTGGAATAACACCATCATTTCGATACCATTACTTTTATAAACGGTTCGGTAGTTCCAGAGCTTATCTCCTACAAATAAACAATTTTTACCTCTTTATAATATTTGTATAGATAAGTACAGATATAGATTAGGTAAGCTTTTACTGATCCCAAGAATGCCATGATCCATATTCACATAAAATCAAAAACTGCATTTTTCAAGAATTTGATAAATTCTCATTTTGATTACAATAAATGAGCCATGGTACATATTCACTTAAAATCAACACCTATTTTTTTCTATAATTTGGTAAGCTGGTACTGATTCCAATAAATGCGAAATGGTATATATTAACTTAAAATCAAAGTCTACTTTTTTCTATGATTAGGTATGCTCTTACTGATCTCAATAAATGAACCACGGTATATATTAACTTAAAATCAAAGCCTACAGCGCCATTTAAAGACGTATCAATGGTACAATGGGCATTGATGGATTTTTAAACTTCAGAAATTTCTAGAACAAATTTGTTAACTAATTAAAGTTGAAAAAAATCTTCAGATGCTTATAAAATACTTATTGGCTTCGTACTGCGACTATTGTAAATGTTGCAATTTGCCTATGAAGGTAGCAGGCCCGATTCCACCTGAATATACTGTTTCTCTATGATTATAACTTCAGTAGATTGACTTCGGTTCTTTTTTAGATCTGTAAAGTTGTATACTGATGAGATATTCAGAATTGAATCCGAAACGTCTAATTTGTATTGTATTTACACTGCATTTTAGTGTTTTATTAAATGTCGGAAGTTCTTATCATTTTAACGTGTTAATCCAGACGTAATACATTTCCGTTTGTGAAACAACTATGTTAATATGCACCCTTCTATCCAACAAATAGGATCCGTGCTTAAAACGTACGTTCTCAGGCAATTACCAATATTTTTTCGGATTTTCTTTTAATATTTTAAAATGTATTACCGAGAATTTACTGATGCTTTAGATAACTCTACTTAATTTCTAGTTTTTATTATATTAATTACATATTTTCTAAAAGGTACACCAAAATATACGTTATTAATTTTTACTTTAAAGTGTTTATTTTGTACAAAAATGCACACCTGTAAAATATCAAATTCTACAAAATTTTATTTAATTTTTAATTTATATTAAACAAAACAAAACCAATTTATCCTTGGAACATTCCTGATTGCAAGATACAGTTGAAATACGTCAACGCAAATAACCTTTTAAAACACATATTTCATGAGTATAAATTATTACTCAATAAGTATTTTAATCATGATAACTGTTCGTGTCATAGAGATTAAAACAACAAAGCGTGATGTAATTTACGTCATTTAAAACGAAATTTAAACCCAAATTTAATAACTTCCTAAGAAATATAAAGAAAAATTCTTTAAAACACATTTTTTATGAAAACGCAATAATTGTTACTTTAAAAAATATTTTAATGATGATGATTGTTTGTTACGTAAAGAGATTAAACCAGTGATGTTTAAATGCATTCAAGTATAAAGAAAGTTTTGAATGTCATGCTGTTTGTCGCTTTTACACATTGCCGCTAATATCGGGAATCACACAGAAATGGGAAGGTATTATTTCTCAAAGATTAAATGTCAAATTCTAAACCCGGCTCTTGAAAATGGAACGATTTTTTTCTGGCAATATTAAATTGATGTAAGATTGTTTAATATTTTCCAATTTTCTACTTTTGACATAAAATAAAGCCTTACTTTTTCTATTGACATTTTATAGTTTTTTTCTAAGCAACGCAATGGGTAAATAAAAAGATATTATAATAGAGAGATTTAACAACTCCTTGAAAATAAATAAACTTATTAAACCTTGATTTTTTAATGTTTTTTTAAGCATTCATATTAATAATGTATGTAAGAAGTTATAAAAATTATGTTTAGTAATATTTCTAAAATAAAGCTACGAAATGTAAAAACTTCGATGTATAGTGTATTGTAAATCTGTAAAAATTCTGCATGAATGTTAAATAACAAAATTACTGGAAATATCTAATTAGTGGTAATGTTATAGGCATTAAATCTTAAATATGTGTACTAGTGTTTACAGTACATGTTGAGTTTTGTGTTCGACAGTAGTTAATGCATATTAATGGGCGTGAATAAAAAATTCCAGGTTCGCTTAATGATATTTATTACGGAAACATCCTGGTGAGAATGCGAAGTCTAGATGACATCAATCGACAGCAAGCAAAGGGGTGAGTGATGCATACACCGCATGTTTCTCCTTAGTTACATTCTCGCCAAATAATTTGCCAAGATGGTTTTCCATTCTTGACAACATTTTTCTGAGAGGGAAATTTACATATAATAAATTGGCAGGTTATCGCCTTATCCTTGAATTGACATTTTAAATCCTGTAGGAATTTCCGACGTTGTACTCCGACAATATAAAGGGGGCTCTTGAAGTCAGTTTTGAAATTTGTGATCGCGGTTTTTACGAGCCAAATAAGGACACGATTAGCTTTTTCTACCTAGCCAGCTAAACAGCCCAGAGAAAACGGCCTTTAGCGATAACCATTTATTGTCATGGAGGGATGCAGAAAATGAATCAAAACTATTAAGGTAGATTTTTTTTCCCCCAACGGCTAACATAGGAAGGGTTTATATATATATTACGAAAATAGAAAGAGGGGATGTATTTAAATAAATGCAGTTATGTTTTTAATGTAATGTATGTTTTTATGTTTTTGATGTTTAATAATATAAGTGTACATGACTTCGGATGGAGTTGCAAGTTAAATTAAATGAAAAAGAGGAAATTTTAGGATATAATAAAGGAAAGGAGAGAATGTATTAATATATGATTTTTGATATCATAATATATTTTCCATTTGCAGGATGATGAGTGTTTAACTTAAAGGTATTCAACTAGCAATTAATATTTTTAGTGAATTTATTCTGACCTTGTTTTATAGTTATGATAAAAGCGCTGTTTGAACATTAAATCTCTTAAGAGAACTTCATCTGACATTGGGAACAAACAGATGGAGATTATTAATGAACGAATAACAAATTTTTGGACCTGCTTTATGCGAGAAAATGCACGCATTAAGCAACAGACATGTGCAAGAAAATGTTTTCTAAGCACTTTTCTAGGCATATGCTCTACATACAATATTGAATTTAAAATCAGAAGACTATCATATAACTCTAAAGTAAATTAACAAATAAATAATCTTTGCGTCAAAATCACCATGAATAGCAAATGTAAAAAAAGAGAACTATAGAGCAATTCAGTAAACTGTAAATTAAATTTAAAATGTTGCATATTATTCGAGTATATTAAAGTTAGAAGATATTAGAATTTAGGAAAAAATAATAAAAATATATATAAATTACAAAATCAAATTTCTTAAATAAATTATTTTAATCCTCGTGGGAATCTATTATATCCCATTCCGGTGAAATTATTTTAAAATATTTGATAAATAGCTACAAAAATGTAACTATAGGCAATTATATAAATATATTCATTCATAATATGTTAAATGTTTTCAGGAATGTTTTAAGTGAACAGGTGAATGTATGAAACCTAAAATTATTATACTTCTTTCTGAAAGAAATGTCATTTATTTAAAAACGTACAAATAAATTTACATTCGTAATGAAATGTACTAAAATAACTCAAAAATATAAAAATTAAAAAACTAAGATAGTGTTTTTGTTTTTTTAAACAATACATTTATATAAAATTTAACACGATAAATTTAACATTTAAGAAATATAAATGGAAATATATAATACAGCATTAGACGGTAAAAGTCATTTTGACGTCTTTCAATATTGCATAAGGACAGAAAAAGGAATATAAATCAAAATTATTTTGGCCAATTCTGCTTAGAAAAACCTTTTCGCGAAATTCAATTTCAAACTAAGTTTCGATATTTTTATATAGGGGATTATTTAGGATTAATTCATACATATTGCATACAAGAACATGTTATTATTCCATCACTCAATTAGCATCGGTATACTGTTCTATGTTTATTTGCAGAAGTAATGGCGCAGGACACAGTTGTTCCGATTTTTAATTATTGCTATTTTTGAATGGAAAAAAAATGGTCGCTTTAGAAATTATAGTCGCTTTGTAGAAATTTGTGATTAAATAAGATGAAGACGTTTGAAATAGTAATACATAAAATTCGGAAGGCTTGGCAGCTATATTGCTGCAGGATGTTTACATTTCTTTTCTCGGGCTGAAGATGTAAGAATAAATCTTTAAAAACAGCTATGAATTATTGAAAAGGAATATATGTCTGATGCTATTAAAATAACTATTTCGGTGCATAAGCGCGTGGTTCAATCACATGTCTGTTAAATTTGTTTCTTACTTACATTAATTTATTTATGTTTCTATAGAGGATTTTTTTTAATTTGTTGTGGAACATTAGATGAAAACATATGCTGAACTTTTTACATTGTTTTAAGGGCAAGCAGATTAACCTTCCGTAATCGAGCTACACGTGATAGAGATAAATTAAAAAATAATTTATGCTTGAAAATCTATATATATATTACTCTATCACACGTGACACAGAAATCGCGATTAATTGTTGGTTAATTGTTCAATTGGTTAATTGTAAACAATTGGCGGTTAATTGTTTAATGGCAACGCCTCAATGAAACGCATCTCATTGGGTATTGTGTAATATTTTAAAAAAGTGAATAACAATAAATAAATAAAAAGTTTAATTAATAACTATAGAACAAAACAATGTATATACTAATTTTAAAAAATGAAATAAAAGTAAATAAACAATTTATTAATAAATAAACAACAGCATCCGGGTTACCATATCAAGCAAAATAACGACACTTTGGAGCCAGTTAAGTACCCCGGTGCGTATATGACATTGGCGTCAGAAAAAAGTCGTGCTGACGTAGTGCGTAATGAAACCTGTGCCGTTTTTTATTCATCTAATTTAAAATACAACAAATAAAAAAATAAATGAAGGTGATTTTCCAGTATAGGTACTTGGCGAAATAGAGAAAAGGTCCATGGCGAGAAAAGAATTTTTTTTTCTGGCAGCCGATTTAATCAAAATATTTTGTTTTAAATAAAACTACATAAAAGTGTCCATAATCGCAAAGAGATTTTATGTTAGCTGGGTGAAATTCTCGCCAATAGCATTTTTTAACTCGCCAGCAGCATTTTTTATTTTTCGAGGGGTAAATTAAAACAATGCTTTGATGTTGAAATTAAATGGTTTATGGTATTATTTATTCTTTTTCTTTTCTTTTTCTTTTTTTAAAGAATTTTTCTTTTAAGTGAAAGTCATGAATTTTAAAGGTTTTATTTTAAAATTAAAGTCATCCATTCTAAATAAAATGAGTGAAGGGATTATATTTCAATCTGAATTAACGAAATATGTATATAAAAAAATTCGACGGGTACAATGTTTGGCGGTTTATCACCTGTGCCCGACTAACATAACTGTAGGGAGTTCTCGATTTCTCTATCAGAATCTTCAAATTTGACGAAGGATTGAGCAAGTAAATTAAATTATGAATAAAAGTAACATGATACAATGCCTAGCATATATTTAAGGGATGCCAAATTGGTCGCCACGGGTGGCTAGTTATTTTAAGAACCATAATAGCTCAGTCAATTAAGATACAATTTTCAAACAAATTGCATTTGAAAGTAGATTTTTTTTCTCTATTAGACGGTTTAAAAATTGAAAATGTGCGATATTTAGAAATTTAAAAAATCGCTGGCATCGTTCGTATTTTAATTTCAATTTTATTTTTTCAGTTTTTATGAGAAAATGGCAACAAAAATGTACAGTAATATATTATTTTCTTTCTTCCGTGATTAGTTTCCCTTTACTTTTAACCCTCCACGACTTTCAACAGAAATGGAGTTCTTCAGTTGCCACAATTACAAAAAATGTATTAAAAACTACAAAAAAATTAATATCTCAAAATTAAATTGAGATACAGCTTTCAAACAAATTGCATTTAAAAGGGCATTTTTTTTGTTACACGACGGTGTAAAAAATTAAAATGTGCGATGTTTAGAAGCTTAAAAATTTGCAGTAGAGAAAATTGCAAAATCAAAATTTTATTTCAAATTTCAAAGTGTTGCCATTCACAGAATGACGTATGCGTTACGCACAAATATGTTTGTCCTTTATAATATAGATAACAACTATATTTATATAAGTCACACTCTAAGAAATCGAATTTTGGAAAGAAAAAAAAATAATTTTAAATTTCTCTTTTGGAGATAAAAGAAAATGTTATTTTTCAGGATTAATTATTAAGCTATTAATTCAATAATATCGTTATTTTATAAATATACGTGTGATGTAAAGCTTTACATAAAAAGAAGTAGTTTTAAGATGCATTTTGAAAAATTTGTAAATGCATTTTAAGAAATCGAAGTTTTAGTAGGTAATGCTGCAAGTAACTTACATCATACAGAAACTAATATAACTTCCTAAGTAATGTAAGAAAAAAAAACTTTAAAACGCATTTTTCGGGAATAAAAAATAATTTAATTCTCCGAGCGTTTTGAGGGTTTTACTGCATTTTATAAAAATGCTTCTAAAAATACTTGTAATTAAAAACATTTTTTCCAGTTTGTTTCTAAAATACACTTCATACTATAATTTTAATTAATTTTTCAATTAATTTTCAGCAGTGAAATTACGCTTCAAATTATTCAATATTTAATACGTGATTTATCACATTGCTAACTAAGCGCAGAACTAACAGAGTGAAAAATGTCCAAGCTGGAAATCGAACTCTGAAACCTTAAAATAGAGATCCAAGTGCACTACCATTTAAGCTACGAGGACGATACCCAGCTTAGCATCTCTCACTCATATATGCTGGTAAGGCTGCAACTGAAGCACACGATGGAATTTTCTTCATGAGCAGACAATACTGCGGCGAAATATGACCCAGATTAAACCCAGCCTAGGTGAACACATATAATTTAAATTATTTTTTCAATTAATTTTCAGCAGTGAAATTACGCTTGAAATTATTGAGTATTTAATACGTGATTTATCATATTGCTATCTAAGCGCAGAACCAACTGAAAAATGTCCTAGCCGGGAACCGATCTCGGAACCCTTGGAATAGCGCTCCAAGTGCTCTACCATTTAAGCTACGAGGATGATATGCAGCTTAGCATATCTCAGTCATATATGTTGGTAAGGTTGCAACTGCAGCACAAGGTGTAACAGTCTTCATTAGCACACAATACTGGGGCGAAACATGATACACAAATAAACCGTGCCTAGGTGTACACATATAATTTTAATTAATTTTTCAATTAATTTTCAGCAGTGAAATTACGCTTGAAATTATTGAATACGTGATTTATCACATTGCTACCTAAGCGCAGAACCAACAGAATGAAAACTGTCCAAGCCGGGAAACGATCTCGGAACCCTTGGAATAGCGCTCCATGTGCTCTACCGTTTAATCTACGAGGATGATACCCAGCTTAGCACCTCTCAATCATATATGTTGGTAAGGTTCCAACTGCAGCACAATGTGGAACAGTCTTCATGAGCACACAATCCTGGGGCGAAACATGATACGCAAATAAACCCAGCATCGGTGAACACATATAATTTTAATTATTTCTTCAATTAATTTTCAGCAGTGAAATTAGGCTTGAAATTATTGAATATTTAATGCGTGATTTATCACATTGCTAAACTAGAGAGAACCAACAGAGAAAAAAAATATCCAAGCTGGGAATCGAACTGCGCTTAGTTAGCAATGTGATAAATCACGTATTAAATATTCAATAATTTCAAACGTGATTTCACTGTTAAAAATTAATTGAAAAATTAATTAAAATTATATGTGTTCACCTATGCTGGGTTTATTTGCATATCATGTTTCGCCGCAGGATTGTGTGCTTATTAAGACTGTTCCATATTGTGCTGCAGTTGCAGCCTTACAAACATATATGAGTGAGATATGCTAAGCTGGGTATCGTCCTCGTAGCTTAAATAGTTGAGCACTTGGAGCGCTGTTTCCAGGATTCCGGATTCGATTCCCGGCTTGGACATTTTTCACTCTGTTGGTTCTGCGCTTAGTTAGCAATGTAATAAATCACGTATTAAATACTCTTCATACGCTTTTATTTGATATAAATCTAGAAATTCAATTCTATTTAAAATATTTTCGTCTACAAGAGATTAAAGTTCTTTTGGGGAAACGGAAAAGTACGGCCAAACTGCTGAGAGGGCTAACGATAATGAGTGTTTTTTTACGTACAGAGATTAAGCAAACGATGTTTAAATGTATTCAAGCTGAAAGGAAGTTTTGGGTGTCATGTTGTTTGTCATTGTGCACACATTAATTCAAACGTCAGGAAAATAAAGGGAAAGCGGAAGTAATATTATTGTTCGATGATTAAATATTAAACTCCGTCCTTAAAGTCCGTCGTTAGAAAATGTGAGTGTTTTATTCTAATAATGATAACTTTATTCATACGTATAAATATTTTTTTTTCATTTGCGCTTGACATAAAAGAAGGTCGTTTACGATTGCCATTTAAGTTATGTTATCTTAAACCCTGATATCTATGCCAGTTGAAAACACACTTAAAAGTAAGTTTAATAAGGAATTGTTTCCAATTATTTTTACTGAAATGTGTTGGTACGTTTCATATGCATACAATAAACATAAAGTACAAAGTTTTCAATTTACTTCGAATTAATATAGGTGTCGTTCAAAGTTATAAAAAATTTCTTTCAGTGAATTTTGTGTTTTTTAAAACATTATCCAGGGTTCTTTAGAATTAAACTTGATTAGCTTTTGTGGATTCCAAACAGAATATTAAGGATATAGTTTAATTTTCTGATCACATTTTAAATCAAAAGGTGATTTATTACAGCTTCAAACGAATTATTGTGAAGGACAAGAATTCGTCTCGAACACATAAAAAAGAATAATGGAATTATTCGACTTCTCTTTTTATGATATATATTAATCAATTTAAACTAAAATTCGAAGATAGAGAAAGGTGGGGCAAAAGAAAAATAGAGAAATATAGAGCCAAAAATGATGAATCTTATTACTATAGCTACCAATTTGTAAGGATTTTTCTTACCACTAAAATTTAATAGACAATTTTGATTTAATTAAACATTAAAATTTCTTTAATTTCGGTTATTTTATTTTCTAAGATTTATTATTAAATTTTAGTGGTATGAAAAATCCGTACATGTTGGCAGCTATGTATTAATAATTTAAACGTATGATTTAGATGGTTTTAATATGCTCATTATGTTACAATAAATATGATTTGGCAATGGCAATTGGTGTGCATTGACGGAGTAACGTCGCTTTGCCACTAGTAGATCTGATGAGTCGCCGAATTAAAGTGTTGATTTAATATGTTTTTAAGTAAGAAAGGAGGAGAGAGAAAATATTCAAAATCTCAACCATTTTTTAACTAGATCTAGTGGAGTTTCCGGCTTCATGAAAAATTATAGTGATGAATTGAATGACACCATTGAGAAATCGATACAATCATTTGTACTTTAGTTCCAAAAAATTTAAATAGACAAAATGAAAATTACACTTTATGTAAAAATAACTTTATTAAATTTATTTCACGGCTAAAACAATTTTCTTTATATCATATAGGATCACTTTAAACGTCTTAAGAGTCCTAAAAATAGCAATAATCAAAATCATGGTCATCAACATTTTCTTGAAGATCATCAAAATTGTCCATGTCAACATTAGGTGACACGATGCGTTCTTTTTCAAGCAGTCAGTTGCAACAGGCTACTGCTTTCCAATCACTTTTGAAGGAAAATATATGTGCTTATTTATACATTCTGCCAGGATCAGGAGGCAGATCTACCCGAACAGGATGCAAGTCATCGTCTTGATGCAGGTATACCCCTATGATCGAATTTAATTTTTTCCCAAGATCCTCTCCGTTTAGACACTGTCAATAGCTATCTACTTCGACTCAGCTTTTACCTTTTATGGTACCCCCTCAATGACCGTTGGTAAGCACTAGCAGAAAAAGGGGGAAGGAATTTCCAACACTTTAAGTTCTTTCACAATGTCTTCTGTAACTCAGTGTAATGAAGAACACCGAGAGCGAGATTTCCTGCCTTTGTACTGTAGTGACGACGGAAAAGGATTTCACCTGCTTTCTTAACTTTGTAAGCAGTGATACGTTCTACTGAAAATGTCAACACATTCCGTTTAGACACTGTCAATAACTCTCGACTTCGACTCAGCTTTTAACCTTACAATATATAGCACTAGTTGTATCACAGCCGCCATACGCATGTGCGAGAAGGAAGCTGGGTTTTATGTCATTGTATTGACCATGTAATGAGGTAAAAGTATACACTTTCCTCTTCACACGCATATTTTGGGTTTTAAGAAAGAATAGGCTTTATACGCACTATAAGGGCAATTATAATTATGACTAAGTCTTGAATAGCAATGAATGGTAGTAGTTGCGGAAACCTGTCTAAACAATTGGTATATATGCATCTCCAGAAAACTGCCTTACTGCAACGGAAGTATAGTACCTAACGGAACTGTTATTGGTTGCCATAAACCGATGTGCTTGTTGAAATCAGAAATTTTGAGGTAATATGCTAGTAACTGAGATATTATTCAAATTTTTTGTGCTATATCGGCCATAATAACCTTAGAATACCACTTGTATAACTGTTTTTGACTGTATTAGATGAATTTGCAAGTATTTTATGCACTGCATGTAAATGTCATGGTAAAGTATACACATGTGCTTGTTTTTTTTTTTTTTTTTTTTTTTTTTTTACAGCGTTCAGCAGGCAATCACGATTCAAAAACATAAGCTTTAGTACGGCTGAATTGGTGGTTATCAAGAGTGATGAATTCGTCATACTGTGATGGCTTCACGTTTCGTAACACTCCAGAATATGTATACAAGGACAGTGGGTACGATAAGGAGGTAGAAAAGAAAAAGAAAGTTAAAATTTGAAGAAAGTTTTTATTATATATTTTGATTAGCAAATTTCTTTTTTAAATTGTAAATCTTTTAATTTATTTGTGTATTTACTACAACGATAAAACTACCCGCATAAGTGCAAGCAAAAAGTGTGTGAAACTTCACACTTACTACAAGGATAGAATACTCTCAACTGAAAGGTACACCTGGGCCAGTGACTTAACTTGTTTACTTCTTTTATATCATTGGTTCCACCACACTCCAATCATCCTCGAATTTATTATTTGGTCAAAAGACCCCAATTCTCGACGGATAACGTAAGTACTTTGATTGACCTGATTTACCTGAATTGCGTTACACTTGAGTATAACTTTTGGGGCTCTTCAGTTGAAGCCCTTCTGTTGATCATCAATTTACTACGGTTTGAATCATTATCCAAAAGATCAGGATGACTTGTTATGTGAGTGTATGGAATGTTCGATAACTGTAAAAAATTTGGGTCTCTCGTAGAGGAATATTTATTTGACTTTTTATTCATAACATTTTTCCAAATTTTTCAACACGGGATCGCATGGACGTGCGGAGGGTTGTATTGTATTCAGCATTAAAAAATTACTTGGAAAACGATATCCCACTGGACCTAGTTAAAAAAAAAAGAATGAGATTTTCAAATTTATCACTAACCCTTTTTACCCTAAAACACAGTGTTAAATAACTTTTCTATTTGATGAATCATACGTTTGGAGTATTTCTAGTGCCGTTTCATCTCAAAACGAAGTTCTTTCGACATTTTCGTGACTGAACATCACTTCTTGTCTATTCTTTTTTTTTTTTTTGGTCTATTATATCTGTACTATTCGGAAAGCAAAGTGTCAAAATGATATTACTTGAGAGAGATAGAATAATTTTTTGAAATATTTAAACATTTTCGATATAAAGTCCATCTAAACATGTAAAATCGTTATGAATGCAAGGTGATCAAATAAATGTACTGTTTATAATTCAGTAAGTAATATTATAGGTATCAGCTGTTTACAGGACAATTTACTTAACAGATTATATTACAGTTTGAATATATAGTATATGTGTTTAATCTTTTACTATTTAAATATACTGTTACACAAACAAAAAATTACGCATTTGCGAAAGTTAAAAAATGAATTGAGGAAGTAAATTAATAAAATATGGGGGCGTGCAAATTAAAATACCCTAGTTTGTAGATTTAATCTAAAGTATTCTCCAGCTTAATTTTTAAAAGAAATTAAAATATGGATTTATTTTAATTTTACTTTTTAGTACTTTGAAACAGTACCCCATAACAAATATATGAATATATTCAAACAGACACCAAGAAACCTCAGTCGATGATTGATCTCTCAGAGCATATTTAAATAGAAAATGCAATCTTCACATTCTATAAGAGAAGAACTCGAAGTCTTTTGTTAGGAAAATATTTCGTATTCAAGAACTATTTTACACAAATGCAAAACGATAAAGAAAATTTCACTGTAGGAATATTGTTTAACTTATTTTAAAACACGAGAATTTATGGCACATTTTACTGTGGTATTAAATCCTTTTAATGTATTTGATAAGTTTGAAGAGAAAAAATAATACTGAAATACTGTAAAGAAATCTGTTCATGTTCAAATGGATAGAGTAACATGTATCAAGAGAGATAATATTGAACTATGAGAGTAAACTCAGTGATGAATTGAGGTGGTGGCCCAGAGCTTTTTTCCACGAAACATCGAAATGCCCCCCAAAAAGATTTCTGATTTTAAAGTAATTAATGGTACAGAAGAGGAATTTCCTGCCTGTCAAATCCCCATTATGTTTCCCAACCAGAGCTTCGGAAATCCTTTCCAGAGAAAAATGCCTGAATTGAACACTTCGTAAAATTATGCTGTAAAACTATTGCGTAAAATTAGCGCAAAAATTTCATTAACATTAGGATTCCTAGTACAGGTGTAATTTAAATTTTTTCAGCAATTTTTAACGCATAAATAATAAAAAATTGCGATTTCGTTTCTATTTTTATGTGATTTTGTTTAGTTGTTATAGTATCGCTCTTTGTAGTCTTCCCTGAGAACTGGAATAGTAATACTTTCAATTTTTTCATGCACAAGCTTTTTAAAAACTTTACTATAAACATAAATCCTGAAAAATATCAGTACTCAACTTTTATGTGTAATATAAAACAAAAAACATATGGAAGTCAAAGTTTCGCAAATTAAAAAGTTATAAAGAAATTTGGAAAGTTATAAAAGTAAGTATTGATTTGATATCACTACCTTAAGTAAATTATCAGGAAGCCGGAAATTAATTTTTTAACTTACCTGGGATAAATTTTAAAAGTAAATACGAGGTAAAAACACTGTTCACTTTGTAGAGCGGATTACGAAATTGAGGTTATTCAGATTGTTCCCTATTTTATCTACCAGAGATATTCTCAATTCGTATTTGTTAAATTCTTTCTGATTCAAGAAATACACTTTATCGATTTTTTTTTCTGTTACATTGAATGATCAGTAGTCTTAATACAACCTACATTCTTTCCTATTTTCTTTCGTTTGAAGATGAAATTTTGTTGAAATAAACAGACAGAAAATCAAAATTGTAATAAAATTGTTCATAACTTAGCTTAGAAATTTCTTCCCTCGACAAATGTTTCCTCTGCATATCTCTTGATATTTTTTTGATCTAGTTCTTTTCGCAGGAATTAGATAATTAAAGCTGCCACTCTACACTTCTTTAAAAATTTCATTAACTTTAAATAGTATACATTTGTTGTGGTTACTTACAACCACTGCCATATTTTTATTTAATTTAATTTAAGAAATATTTTATTAATCTTTATTCATTTAATATTAAAATTCGCATTCTAAAATTATTTTATTTCCTTCCTTTTAAATCTTTCCCTGTAAGCTTTTCTTTCTTACGTAACATTTCGTTTCATTTTAAAATGATAAAGATAGGTTGAAATCTGTACTTCCGGGAAAAGAATTCTCTGGAATGTTCTACGACTTTCTATTTCTGAAGTCATTTCCTCTTTGTAGCACCGCCCATAGCCAATCATATTCAAATCAGTTTAATAGTTTAATACGCAATTTCAAAAATTGTAGCTCGTTACTACTATTTGGCATCTTATCTTAAAGAAATCTATAAAAATTTAATCTAACAAGCAGTTTTTCATATCCTATAACGTTTCGAATTGTGACAAAGCAAGATTCTAGTATGTTTGTTTCAGCCAATTGGCGTATTTTCATTTATTACGGCAACACCTTACCCCCTCTTCTACGCTGTCTGTGAATTTTCTTAATTGGTTTTATATTTCAAGGCAGAATGGTTGGGCCTTGCCATTCTGTGAAGATTCATATGCGTGCAGCGAAAGTAGTAAATGAACGAGAATTTTTTTTTTAATATTACGATATTTTTGATGGAATGTATAATTCCTTCTGCTTGTGACAAGGGTGGATAATATTTCCACCAACGGAGATGCAATAACGAATCCGTTTATAAAACTACGTGAATTCTGCTGATTGCTATGTGGAAGCTATTATTTATTTTCAAGTCCACTGGTGCCACCTTCAGTTTTTTTTATGCGCTGCTACAATCAGGTGGTTTTTTTTTTTTCTTTTAAATGAGAGCCTCCAAATTCCCTGAGAAAAATTATATTATTTTTCTCATGACAAAATATATATTAAACAAAGATGATCGTGTTCTATTAAAAAAAGTGGATCTAGCAGTGTGAGTAATCCATTTTGGAATATGTGTTTTTCAAGAAGAATTTTCTTTTTTAAATAAAGAATTTTTCAAGCTGAATTTTTCAATTGAGTCACTTTATTTGCGTCCAAAACTGTTTTGTCCAAAACTGTTTTTTATTACAGGTAATACTTTAGTTTTTATTTTTTCTTCCTGTTTTTCAAGTATATCTACACATTTATTTAACGAATCATTTTGATTATCAATGTCATGTCGGAATGGTCTTTTGTGGCTACAACTCAGTGTACTTTTTGATCACAAGATAAATAATTAGAGTATTAATATTATTTCCGTGCAAAAAAATAAACTGTATGATAATATTCTTTCATATATTATCATCCAACCATCAGAGCTTTTCCTGGTGCCGTGAACCTTTAGTAACCTTTACGACATGACAGTTATTAAATTATATTTTGATATATTATAAAATTTGATAAAAAATTTTGTTGATGCATTATTATTCAAATATTTAATATTTAGAAAAGTGGCTTCCTTACATATTTACATTATATAGTCTTTCTAAAAAGAATTCGAGTTAATATTTTAAAGTGATTTGATTTAAAACAGATTTGCCAGATAATTGCATTTTGTATGTTATTTGCTATTGACAAGTCATTTTAGTAATGATTAATGCATATGCAGTGTTGCCAGATTGGGGGCTCTTTTGTCCCCAGATTTTTGATTGTCACCGCTTTTTTGAAATAGAAATATTCGGCCTATTTAAAAATAGGTTAAAGATTCTGAAAAATAAGGCTAATTATGCTATTTTAAAAAAAAGTGGTGACAGTCAAATAATCTGAAATAAAACAGTCGCCGATCTGGCAACACTGTGCATATGTTTGCAAATTTTATGAGAAAGATGTAATTTTATTCTAAAAATTCTAGAATTGCAATAAGATTTTGGTTTTGAAAACAAAACGTTTTCGCAGGGTTCTACAAAATCTAATGTCTGCTTATCATGGAATATTTACATTTTATTACAAAAAAAATGGTTGTTTACAAAATAAGATGAGTTTGTGTTGTTTACAAAATAAGATGAGTTTAGAAAAATAATTTTGTTACCTATAAGTAAATGATTGATTTATTATGATTTATGCCATTTTGTTTTAATAATTTTTTGAGAACAATTATTGCATTATTCTGTTGAGTTGACATTATTTTAAAAGGTGACTACATATGAAGGTAATTTTTTTGCTTCACTTCAGTTAATTCATAAACCACATTATTTTGAAATTTATTCAGAATTATTTTGAAATTTGTTCAGAATTGTTTTGAAGTTCGTTCAGAATTATTTTGAAAGTTGTCATCATGCCTCCGAAAACAAATTTAAACCTTTCCATTCAACCTTTTGATGGAAATACTTAGACTGTCTAAACATAGAAATGTTAAAAAAAGCGTGTAACTTACACTCTTTCACCAGTTAGGCAAAACGTTGCTTTTAGAAACAAAACAAACTTTATTCAGCATAAGCCACATCAAAAACGATCTTTCTTTCGGCCAAAGTTTGATAGGTTTTCTCACAAGAAAAACTTTTCAAAGTCTTTTCACAAGCAATATGTTATCGAATGTGCTTTTTGTGGGCGTTTTAACCATCTTATGGAGACATGTTATAAGTTAAAAAATTGTCTTCACTCATCTAGGCAAAATGCCAACCACACTCAAAACTCTCAATTTTCTTCGAATTTTTCTCAGAGACAGAAAAACTTTGCTTCTTTTTCTAAAAATAAAAATGATCATAAAAATTATCATTTAAACAAGTAAGGAAGATTGGTTGTACTGACCGACTTCTCTCCCGATCTTACTGATTAGGGTCAGTACACTCCTGTGAGGAAACAATAGAAAAGCTACGATGGTTGGATGATAAAATGTGAAAGAATATTATCATACAGATTCTTTTTTTGCACTGACATAATATTAATACTCTGATAATTTATCTTGTGATCAAAGAGTACACTGAGTTGTAGCCACAAAAGACCATGCCGACATGACATTGATTATCAAAATTAATCGTTAAATAAATATGCATATATACTTGATAAACAAGAAGAAAAATAAAAACAAAAGAATTACCTGTAATAATCTAAAGACAAAACAGTGGTGGATGCAAATAAAGTGACTCCATTGAGAAATTCAGCTTGAAAAATTCTTTATTTTAAAAAGAAAATTCTTCTTAAAAAACACATATTCAAAAATGGATGACTCATACTGCTAGATCCACTTTTTTTAAATAGAGCACGATCATCTTTGTTTAATATATATTTTGTCATGCGAAAAATAAAGTTATTTCTCTCATGGAATATGGTGGCTTTCATTTAAAAAAAATCAATCATATTATTGTAGCACCGATTAAAAAAAACGGAAGGTAGCACCAGTGGATTTGAAAATAAATAATAGCTGCGACATAGCAATCAGCAGAATTTACGTAGTTTTATAAACGAATTCGTTATTGAATTCCGTTGGTGGAAATATTATCCACCCTTGTCACAAGCAGAAGGAATACATTCCATCAAAAATATCACAATATTAAAAAAAACTCTCGTTCATTTACTACTTTCGCTGCACGCATATGAATCTTCACAGAATGGCAAGGCCCAACCATTCTGCCTTGAAATATAAAACCAATTGCGAAAATGCACAGACAGCGCAGAAGAGGGGGAAAGGGATTGCCGTAATAAATGAAAATACGCCAATTGGCTGAAACAAACATACTAGAATCTTGCGTTGGGACAATTCGAAACGTTATAGGATATGAAAAGCTGCTTGTTAGATTAAATTTTTATAGATTTCTTTAAGGTAAGATGCCAAATAGTAGTAAAGTGCTACAGACACTTTTTTGAAATTACGTATTAAACTGATTTGAATATGATTGGCTATTGAATATGATTTGAATATTGAGAGTTTGCAGAAATGTAACATAAATTTTCTTTTTCTCTTTTCACATAAAACTAAATATCAAAAAATTTTTAACTATACAAAAGAAAATGCAAAATTTACACTAAAAGGATTAAAAATTATCTTTCTTTTACTTTAGCTTATTTTTGTAAAAAATACCGTGTCTCATAGTAATTTTTATGCAACAGAGATTAGGAAAAATAGTTTATAAGAAGTAAATTTTGATTAAAAGTAAATTATATATAGCTTACTACAACGTTATCCCTTGTCATCAGTGCATCTTGACGAAGACTATTTGCTTCAAACAATTTATTTTTATTATTTTTATTATTTTTAATTTATATATATTGAATTATATTTTTATCTTTACTTGAATTGTGACGCCCATAGAAATCATGTAACAATCGTACGGTGAGAGATTTTTTATTCCGTGGATTTCGCATGCCACTATACGATACATACACAACAGTATTTCAACAACTGAGTACCTAACTCAAGCCTACAGCTCGGATCTTTAAACTAAACAGTTTGTGACTGCAAATGTATCATCGGTGCCTCAGACAATTACTAAATAACCGTTGATGTTGACCCCGTTATATGGAATATTTTAAAAATTTGATGCTGAATAATAAGCTACTGAAAGTAGTGCCAACATGACTCAAACTTTGAAAATTTGCGAAATATTTAATAACGCATTGCTTCATTTGACCATTCATAGATTTTCCGATCGACGACTCATATTGTTTTAGATGGTAGGACATCACGACCGAACTTGTTCTTTACGGGACTCTTATTGTATGCCGTTTAAAGTCCATTCGAAAAATAAACAAAATAATTATATTCTTAACGAAAAAAAATGAATTAACACTAAACCTACCGATATTTTTTATACCTATTCCTACCCGGAAGGGGTCAAATGACCCCTATATAAAAATTTATCTATTTTAAAATGTTTTGCGAAAAACATACCAGTTGATACACTTTGGTGTATGAAAAAAATTTTTTTTAAATAATTATTACAAATTGTTTATTTATTAACGCCTTGAGAAGCGGTGGGATCTGGGGGCACGGCAGTGCCACTGCCAAGTCGAGAAAGCACAGCCGTAAGCATCCTTTTCTGGAAGCAACTGAGGGTACTTTTGACAGTCCATATCCCTGCGCTGGAATTTCCCACGAACTTGAAACTTAGTTTTTCTAAAAGTACTCTTCAAGCGGAAGCAAATGTTTACATTTCTGAGTTTCTATCTTTTCTAGTTCAGAAAATATATGAAATCAAAGTTTCGCCTTTTTCGACACTGACTGACTGACTGACTCACCGATCATCAAAAATCTGAGGTACATCCTGTAGCCCTAGAAATTTGAAATTTGCTAAGAAGGTAGTATTTGGGATACAAAGAAAGGAAAAATTAAAAAATTCGGAAAATTTGAAAAAAAAAAATCGAAAATCTTATATCTTCCGTAATCGGAATTCATGCCAGTACTGTTGCTCACTGATTATCAACACGATAAAACGCAGTTTGTCAACTATACTAAATAGAGCACGAAATAGCTGGGTCCTGAATACAGTAAAATTCGTTTTAATTGACTAGAACAAATAAAGGTACTACTTGATTATCCCGTCGACCGAAAAACTATCGCCAAACTATAAGATTAAATGCCAATAATGGATGATCTTAAATAACGCATTCACTTGACATTAACCACCATACACGTGTTTGTTACGTCATCAAATGATTTTTAATTTAAATTAACTTTTTACTTGTAGTTTCATTAAGGTTTTATTAATTTATTAGTTTTTTCGTTATTTAAAATAAAAATTACGGCAATTTGTATAATTTGGCGAATTGTTTGGCGAAATTGATCGACGGCATAATCAAATAGTACCCAAATAAAATTAATTTATTTTACCAAATGTTAATTTGGTGAATTTAAATATTTTATAAACATTCTGCAAATATGCTGACATTTCTTGATAGATAGCTGCTGTTATACTTTTACTATATTTAACATCACTACCATATTATTTTAAACATTGCTATAGTTTGATGCAATGGCAATAGACCATGGCGCAAAATTAGCAGCAGTTTTAAAAGCAAGATAATTTTACTGTCAAACTTACCTCATATTTACAAAATAGTTCACATTTTCTGCCAAACTATTGACGTAGACAACAATTGTTAAAGAATAATAAATTCAATTTTTATAAAATATGGAGAGTGACACTCAGGATATGACTAACATAATCGCATACGTAAAAAAAAAATATTTTTTTTAATGGCAATACAAACTCCCCTGCGATGTATAATTTTTTAAAATATGATTTTTAGGTACTCAAATTATCGTTTTGGAATTCAAAATCAAAATTCTATATCCCCTCTCCCTAGAAAAAATGACATATTGAAAATAAATCAATTATTTTTATTTTTTAAATTTAAACATCATCACTTTTGCACCACTATGACGTCATTTTCTCTGACTTATCACTTTCAACGGTGCTAAGACTACGAGTGGTAGATATTAATATTCAGAGAACAACCAGTGGACTTCCAAGGGAGGCCAATTTTCATCTGTACTAACCGAAATCCGCAGTAAACGATGCCTTTAGCATTAATTAAAATATGATGGGAAAATGAAACTGTCCACATTAACCGGAGATACGTCTTAAGAGGAGACTAATTAACGAAAATTCCACTATATTTTCCGCAACTTATTGATGTTTTGCGGGTAGTATCTATCACATATCTACATTTACTAAAACAAAATTAATAAAAAAAAAAAAAAAAACTACCGAACCTTTTCGGTCTACTGTGTACTAAAATCATTTAAATAAAAAAATTATTACGATTTACTTTAAATTTGAAAGTATGAAGATTTGAATGTTTCGTGTAAAATTCTTTCATCTACTTGTTTCTAAAAATAACTTGATTGTAAGTGTTACATATCGTAAACAGGAATAACTGAATTTGAAATTTTGGCTACACAGTTTTTAATTGCGTAAAATGTGAATTTTAGATGTCAGTGTGTGTAACATCTTGTTAACTCAGGTGTTATAAATAATAATAGAGTTACAAAATACCAACTGACCATAACGAAACCATTAATTTATTGGAACACACAAGTTAAAGTAGTAGTACATAAAACTGTTACGTGAAAGTAGGAATATACAAACTGTTCACGTGACATCTTGCCTTACAATAAAAAAAATAAGAATAAGAGTTCTTTTATAAGTTCAAACGTTCTGTAGGGTGTATAACTCTTCCAGAGCGGGTGACCACTGTTTTAGTTTTGGGCGGAGTAAAAGCTGGAGCAGAAAGACGAGAAACATCGAGAGGGTCAAGTGATGTGCTATTATCATTCTACGATCGAACAAAACCTGAAGGATTAACAGCAACCTGGCGGTCTGGTACAATTTCAGCCTTTGTTGGACGTAGATGTGCGCTGTTTCGACGGAGAATCTTGCCTGTAGGAGTGGTAACAAAGTAAGAACGGGGAGTATTAGCATCATCTGACACAGTAGCAGGAATCCAAGTACGATGTTCAGTTTGGACTTTAACAGATTGGCCTTTAGTCAATACTGGAGATTCATTTCGTGAGTCAGTGGTCGAAGCTGCACGTTGCTTTTCTCTACTTAATTGAAGAGGAACGGTAGATGACATTCGAGGCAAACATAAAGAGGTATTAAACTTCGAGTAGGTCTTCCAAAGAGACGTTGAGCTGGAAAAGGCAAATTTTCACGAGGTGTATTTCTCCAATTTAGAAGTGCCAATCTGACACCTGTATGATCTATAGAGCATTTTCTTAAAATCAATTTTGCTATTTGAACATAGCGTTCTGCTAGGCCCTTAGATTTAGGATAACGCGGGCTAAACGGAATATGCTGTATTTTCCAATCTTTAGTAAATTTGTGAAATGCATCTGATAAGTATTGTGGACCGTTATCAGATTCCAAAATATCTAGTATTCCATGAGTTGCGAACGAATCTTTCAAATATTCTATTACCGAATGTGATGAAGGATGCACTAGTTTTTTAAAATAGAAATATCCCGAGTAACTGTCAAGAAAAAGACAGTATTGATTTCCAGAAAATTCAAACATATCAGTAGCCACTCGTTGCCACGGGAATTGAGGAACAGGTTTCATTTGCAATGGTTCTGTATTCGGTGAACGAGCTGTCTATTGACAAACAGGACATTTTTGTATAAAGAGCTCAATATCACGAGTCATTCCATGATAAAATATAATTTCTCGAGCACGATGTAAAGACAAATTAATTCCTAAGTGTCCTTGGTGAATTAAATTCAAATACTTTGACTTTAATGTAGATGGAACTATTAAACGTTCTGATTTGAATAACAAATTCTCCTAAACTACAAATTCTTCTCTAAAGTTAAAGTATTTACGAAGTTTTGGAGAAATTGAGTTAATACTAGGTGGCCAACCATCAAGAATTAAACGTTTCAACTGTTGCAATTTAGAATCTTCGTTAACCGCATTCAAGAGCTCTGAAAAAGTCAATAATGGAAGAGGGACATCACATACAACTTCAAAAGTTTCTATCTCTTCATCTTCTACAAGATCAATAATGCAATCGCGACTTAATGCATCTGGAATAGGTATATCTTTGCCTTTTTTGTATACTATTTTGGGCGAGTATTGAAGAACGTCAAAAAGTATTCTTTGAAGACGCGCAGGAGCTGCCTGTAAGGATTTCTTTGCAATAGCCTCTAACGGTTTATGATCAGTTTCAAGTGTAACTGGTTTTCCATAAACATAATCATGGAACTTAGAAACGAATAGAAAAGCATTCTTTTTCGATTTGAGGATATCTTCGTTTTGAATCTGTTAATGCTTTAGTCGCATACGCAATTGGTCTACCATTTTGAAGAAGCACTGCACCAACAGCGTGTGAGCTGTCAGCAACTGAAACTATCGTAGGTTTATTAACATCAAAGTAGGCCATCTTTGGCATATTTTTAAGAGCCTCTTTCAGTTTAAAGAAAGAATTTTCTTGATCTTCGGACCATTCTCACAATAAATTTTTTTGCAATAGTCTACGTATAGGTTCTGTAATTTCAGAGAAATTAGGTATAAATTTCGACACATAGTTCACCATTCCGAGAAATCTTTGCAATTCAGCTAAACAAGTTGGTATTTTCAGTTGTTCAATAGCTTTCACTTTTGCAGGATCAATCTCGATTCCATTTGATGTAAACAGGTGACCCAAGAATTAGATTTTTGTTTTTTCAAATTCACACTTTTCTCTATTTAAACAAAGTCCGGCCTCAAAAAGACGTTTAATTACTTTCACAGTTAATTTTCGTAGTTCTTGTTTTGTGTCTGCCCATAATAATATGTCATCCATAGAACATTCAGTATTTTCAAATTCATTTAAGAGCGAATGCATTACTTGCTGAAATATTTCTGGGGCTGATGCAAGCCCAAATGGTATTCTTAGGAACGAATACCTTCCCCAATGTGTATTAACTGTTAAATAATCTGATGTTCGTCGAGACACAGGAAGCTGCCAAAATCCTTTTTTAGCATCTACTATTGTAAAATACTTTGCTGAACCAATGCGAGCTGCTATCTCTTCAACTGTTTTCAGAGGAAAATGACGCCGTTTTATAACTTTATTAATATCAGTTGGCTAAACACAAACGTATTCTATCACCTTTTTTTACAATTACTAATGGGCTGACAGCAGGAGTAGGATGTGTTACCGGTTTTAAAATTTTCATTTTAACCATAAGGTCAATTTCTTTTTTGACAGTATCACGAATTGCATACGGAATTCGTCGAGGTGGATGTATTTTTAAATCTGCACCATCTTCAATTTCAATATCATATTCGAAATCTTTCAAACAACCTATACCTTGAAAAACTGCATCTGGAATTTCAGTTCCTATTTCATTAACCTGTACAGACTCAGGAGTACGTTGGACTAAGCCAAGTTTTTCGCATGTAGAACATCCCAATATGCAATTAAAATTTCCATTAACTACTAAAAATCTCAGAATAACTGGCGTATTTTGAACAATACACTTAATATCGGTTTCGCCAATTACCGGTTTAAACTCTTTATTGTAAGATTTCAAGCGTTTTACTTTAGTCTCACGTTTAAGTGCTTTAAGCTTTTTAGCTAAACTTTCGGTTATAATATTGGCTTCAGCGCCGGTATCTAATTTAAATTTCACAGATACTCTATTTTGAAAAGTAACAGTTGTTAACCAAGCATTATTCTGCGAGCTCAAAAGTTCTCCGACATGCAATGTATTGCTAAAATAATTATTAATCTCATCATCACTGTCATTAGAAACTTCTGTAAGTTCCTGTATGGCTCGATTCTTTGATAGGTATTTCTTTTTAAATTTACATTGGCGAGCATAATGCCCTTTTAACGCGCAGATATTACAAATAACATTAAAGGCTGGACAATTACGATAATCATGCGTTAAACCACATCGCCAACACATATTATTTGCTTTATTGAGCTTTGGCTTATTTTTATGTAAATAAACCATATCAGATTTAGTATCGGATTTCAGTTTAGATTTCCGATTCATCATAATATCTTTTTTCTGTATTATTAACAACTGAATGCATTTTTTTAATTGAAAAGTAGCTTGTTCACTAGCTCTACATATATCAATAGCTTTATTGACCGTTAAGTCTTTTTCAGCGAGTAGTAATTCACGTACTTTATCAGAATGTATACCACGAACTAGTTGATCACGTAATAAACTATCTTGCAAATCACCAAAAGCGCAATCTTTAATTTTTGTACGCAACTTAGTAATATAAGAATCAAAAGTTTCTTGCTTACCTTGAATGCATGTAAAGAATACCTATCGAGTGTAGATCTCATTAATCTGAGGTGAAAAATATTCATCAAATTTCTGTTTGATTACATCGACATTCTGCTGCTCTTGATCCGTCAAATTAAATGTATTAAATATAACTATTGCAGCAGATCCTATAGCTGACATAAAAGTAGCAGCTTGAACTTCAGCTGGTTTAGCATTTAACTGCGTAGCAATTGAATAAAATTCAAATCCCTATTTCCAAACCTTCCATTTAATGACCATATTATCTTCAGTGACTACCAATTCTGCCGGAAGGCGAGCGTTTGTAGCTTCTCGCTGCATTTTAATAAATGTCAGTAACAACAAAATTTAATTTAACTGAATTCGTACACTTCTGACGCCATGTAACATCTTGTTAACTCAGGTGTTATAAATAATAATAGAGTTACAAAATACTAACTGACCATAACGAAACCATTAAATTATTGGAACACACAAGTTAAAGTAGTAGTACATAAAACTGTTACGTGAAAGTAGAAATATACAAACTGTTCACGTGACAGTGTGCATCTGCAAAATTGCTGAAAAGACGTGGTGACGGAGGGAAACGCAAAATTGTATGATATTCCAACGAAAGACATTGTTGATCGAAGAAAGTTTGAAAGGAAAAAACTATAATGTTATATTTTGATCACAGCGAAGTCCTCATCGAGTAGTTCCTACATCTGGAGATAGTTCGTATATGTTTCATCTATATTTTCTTTTCAGTGCTAGGTAACATAGCCTAGTCGTATGATATCAGATGTGCCATAGTTGAGTATGTGGTTGCGCACTGGGATTAGCTGGGATTAGTTTCTTAGGAGGTTTCTACTTTCTCTTCTTAACAGCTAGCAATATTCTATTATTTTTCTAAATGAATACCTATCACAGAGAGAAATCAGAGAAAAAAAATTAGAAGACCTATTAAGGTAAAAAGGGGAAGGCCTAATCGTTCCGAGAAATCACGTTCTCAAAAGCTCCAAGAAGCTAGAGCTATCTATCGTCAAAACCATCTTCGAAAACAAAAACACGCATTAAAACATTACAGCGATTCACACCCTGAAATGGGAAGACGTAGCTCGCTAAGAAGTCGCGCGCTGTTCTGTTGTCCACCTGGTATGAATATTGGAGCTTACTGACTTGAAAAAGGTCTAGAGGTAAGCTGCAGTTTAAAATAAACACTTTAGAAAACATTACGAGAGCTATAACTAAAAAAATGGGAAATAGACTGGAAGCTGACAAAATTATAAAATGGACTCTGCACAGTAGAATTAACTTTTCAGGACTTTGATTGAACAGCTGATAAATTAAAACAAAAACTAATATAGTTACTAGAAAAATTGAATGAATGGATTTCAAACAGTAGCACACATGACAAATTCGCTTTTCTAGGATAATCGGAACATCGAAGGAATCAGGAGCCCTATTAAGTCTATGAAGTCAGAGATAGTGTAATTGAAATCGACGCTACTGGAAAAGCTTTCTTTGGCTTTCTCCTTACAAAAAGAAGTGAAATCCCATCAAAAACACCTCATTTAAAAAAAAAAAAGCCAAATCTCCTGACTCTTTGACCGTAAAAAGTTCTGAGATCATGTGTAGAGCCAAGCTTAGCTCTCTTATTAACTCTGATATTTTAATTCACAAATTACTCCTAGTGTCTACACCTTTAGTAAATGATTAATTTGTGACTTGACAATGACGCAGCACGAGAATGTAAAGGTTGTTGTTTATATTTTAATATTAACGTTTATTTATAAAGTTTTGCATAAAATAGTTCCTATAAGAGCACTGAACGTATATGTATTTGTAGCATGGAAATAATTTTACATTACATTGTAAGCCCGGATGCAACAACTCTCTACTGGTCAACATTGATTTGGGTGATTTTCTTCCTGTGTAACGTGAATACGAACCCGAACCCTCTTTTACAAGGACCCCCAATCGGTGCATCCCTCCTTCAGGCTTCTGTTCCTCGCGTTCATATTCAGCCTAATCAAATAATCTAATCCCAATTCAAAACATAAGTAAAGTGTTTACGTAATAACTTTCCTGCGCTGCGTAATTGCCAAGTCACAAAATAATCATTTGCTAAAGGTGTAGAGACTAGGAGTAATTTGTGAATTAAAATATCAGAGTTAATAAGAGAGAGCTTGGCTCTACACATGATCTCAGAACTTTTTACGGTCAAAGAGTCAGGAGACTTGGCTTTTTTTTACATGTGATGTTTTTGATGGGATATATTTTATCTCACTTTCGATTAATGAAAATTCGTACCAGAAAAATTTTACTTTTCTAACTTTGATGAAAAAAAGTCGCAATACTGCTATTCCCTATTTTGCAATAAATCGTTTTGCAGATTCCGGTGTGAATTCGGCTTTACAGAAACACAATCACTTGCCCTTCAAAGGGTTAAAGTAAAAAAATATATATAATTACGCAAAAAAAATTAAGAAAAAAATTAATTATTTCAAGAAATTCGAAAATGTAATAAACAAATATTGTGCAAATTTGTTTTATGTTCACCACATATTTTTAAAGTTATTTCGTTCTGGATATTACCTGAAATGTTCAAACTAGAATCTCACTAAGTGTAAAGTCAATTTCTAATTGCACCATCACACATTAACCCTTTCAGGGGCGGTGGTATGTTTATGAAACCACTTAATTTTAATTCCCAAAAGCCACAATAGCACCAGAATTTTAATACAATATTTTTCATTATTATGTATGTGAAACAGCCTTTTTCACATTTACAAATAAATTTGTTGGTCAATTCCGGTGCCTATTATTTAATTCAGTACTTTAGCATTAAAAATGCTTTTCCCCCAGAAAGGATTAACAAATATGATGAAATACAGTAGAATAAATGATATAATAGCAAAAATACGCAAGTTACTAATGTTCTTAAAATATAAAACACTTATACATTTATGATTTAACATAAATTTATTCATGCGTCAAATGACCCCTTGCGGTAGTTAACCCTAAAATATTTTTTTCGAGGTAAAAAAAAAAAAAAAAATAGTTCGGAGATGAGACATTATAAGGAATAATATGATCATATATTTAGATACAAGTCGTGAAATATAAAGAAATTTTGTAATGTGTTAGTTTGAGAAATTCCAAAAGGGTCATTTTATCCCTCGCGGTGGCTTTAGTGTTAATGAAATAAAATTCTATGATTTTAAATGTTGTAAGGGGAAAAGTTTTGCGAATTTAAGAAAACAGCCTACATTGATTTATGCATATGTTTTAAATATTTAAATTTTGATATTTTACTGTGTTCGCTCACTCATTTTTCGGCAATTATAATCCATACTCGAATTTACTTTTTAAATAGGCGTTAGTAATAATATTTAAATGAGCAATTTCCAACAAAAGTATTTTATATATAACATAACAATAATATTTTGTAATATTGTTTTATGTTTTTTATATCGAAAATCATTAGATTATAATATTTCTAGATTATTACTTAGTAAGTTGGAATTATACTAAAATGCTTTCTTTTAATATTTCCCATAAGAAATAATCACATTAGTAAATGTCTAGAATAATACTTAGGATAGATCAAAGTACATTTGTGTAACGTGAACTTTGTTCAACGAAACTTCAAATGATATGCCTTTAGAAATCAAGTGAAATTCAATAAATTCATAAGATCTAATTAGACAGTAAATAAATCTTTGGCATTCCTTCCCAATATCCAGAGGTGCTATCGTGTGTACATTTATTATGATCAATAGTTTCTGATAAAACTCTTATTCATACCGACGTCACAAGTATTTTATCTTAATATATTTTGCCCTAAAGGCAGAGCTGATATCAAATTTCTATGTCATTTTTTCGATTTAAAGTTAAATATCTTATTGATTTGTTATCATATAAATGATTTATTTAATGTAATCAAAGATATATAAGAACAAATTTCTTTAAGTGTACCTAGATGAAATAGAAAGTTTGCTCCAAATCTATTGATAACGCATTTTTTACATTCTCTTAAATACTACTTAATATTGTCCTATTTTTTAGAAATCCATAATTGAAATGTGATTTCAATTAATTCATTATCATTATTTCTGAAATACTATAATCATTTCACTATCATTATTTGTAAAAGGAAATTAAACAAAGTCTTTTACAACGTTATTCAAAAGAAGTGTTTTTTTTTTGTTTTTTTTACATGATGGTAAAAAATAACTTTATTGACTTTCTTGGCCTGTTTTTCCACTTAACATTTTAAACCTTTTATTTCAAGTTCATTCATTTTAACTTTCTCATCTACGCTACTCCTCAAAAGACAGAGAAAAAAAAATAAACTATGGTGTTAAACTTGATCTCATATCGATCTAAAACTCATATTGATAAAACCAATCGAGCTCATATTATTGAATTCATCGGGGAGAAAAATGTCCACTGCAGGAGTCAAACCTAGGGCCTCTGACTTAACGTGGCATTTTAACTACATTAAGCCACGAATTAACGTTAAGAACGAACGTAAAGAGAGGTGCCTTAGGTTTAAGTCTAGGCCTGGACATTTTGCTCTCACTTGGAATTCAAAATAATCTCTTGTATGATTACCTGCATAGGCGCCGAATCCATAGTGGCGAAGTTGGGAATCAGGTATGCTTCTACCACTAATTTTTAAGAGTCCATTTGTATTATTTAATAACTATGATTAACAAATCAAAAATAACAATTTAAAATTAGTGGTGAAAGTTTACCTGATTTGAACCTTTAAAGTCGGCGCCTATGATTTTATCAATACTAGTTAGAACCCGTCGAAATTCGACGAATTAAAATGTTTAGAATGGAACTGTTAGACCGAATTTATAATAAATCTACAAAAATAATTACAATAAAAAATTCATCTTGCATTGGTTATCTAACTCTTAAAACAAATAATGTTTTTAACCTAAAATTACCAAAATATTATTTTCAAAAATTTTAACTGCTTAAATTATTGAAAAATTAAACTATATTAGAATACGCAATCAAGATGAGTAATTATGTTCAAGTTATCGATTGAAGCTCTTACGTTTGTTTTTATGGGATGAAAAATCAGTAAAAAGGATTTCGCTTTGTCACATCATCAAATTTTCCCCCATAAAATCTAAACAGTACGTTATTTTCACATTCTCAAAATTTACATACGCACCACTCAAATTCACAATTTAAAAGTATTTTAACGCGCAATACATTATTAATGAATGTATTTCCAAACTTAAAGTCACGTTTGTCCGATACAACTTTTCATGTGAACATTCGCGTAAAATTTAAGTTATAATCTCAGTACCCGCGAAAATTTACCATTCAGAAATTTGCCTTTAGTTGCCATAGTATTGGCCATTTAGTATTGGTCAAATATTTAGTTTTATAAAGAAAATGATCGTTTTGTTTTAAATGTGACAACATTTTTACTCACTGAATCATTTTGCCTAGCGTTTCAAACTCAGTATCAGCGTAATGTAAAAATATTGAAATATCTTCTTCAATCTTTTAATTTATGTAGAAGAATGCGAGTTTTTTTAATGGCTGACGTCATTTTCAGTTCAAAAATTAGCAAAAAGTTACCTTTATTTGTAATGTGAAAATGGCATCAATAAGGATATAATTAATAAAAATAAATAAACCATGACTATTTTCCCTTTACTTTTAATAGAAATGGAGTACTTCAGTTGCCACAATTACAAAATTGTTACTAAAAACTATAAAAAAAATAATATCTCAAAAATAAACTGAGATAGAGCTTTCAAACAAATTGCATTTAAAAGTACATTTTTTGTCTCTACGACGGTGTAAAAATTGATACTGTGCAATGTTTAGAAGTTTAAAAATTTGCAGTAGCGAAAACTGCAAAACCGAAATTTCATTTCAAATTTCAAAGTGTTGCCATTCGCTGAATGACGTATGCGTTACGCACAGATATGCTTGTTCTTTATAATATAGATATGACTTTCAGCCAGACGTCCTACGTTCGACTCCTGATGTGTACTTTGTTCTCTGACTTGGAATTGAAAATTATGTCTTGTAGGATTTCATCAATAAATTTTTGCGTTAAAGGGAATTTCATAACTACGTATCCATTGTTAAAGGAGCTCCTTAACAGGGATTTTACATATTCAGCTGTGTAAGAGGATGTTGTTGGCAAAACTTTTCTCGAGGGAATTATGTCAGTAAGAGCCACACAGAATAGCTCAGATGGCATATCGTTTGTCACGATAACCCAGAGATTTCAGGTTTGACTCTTTGCATGGATATGTATCACTCAGTTGGAATTAATAAAATTCTTCCGTATCAACAAATCGCCTGTGTAAATAAAGCTTTAAGTTTTACTTATTTCTGAATATTATGGAGAACAAGTGGAATATTTTTTCTACTCCTTAGAAATAACAGAACATGTATATTCTACAGGTAGTTAATACAGCGATACTCAATGTAAAAGATATAAAGAGATAAAATGTAATAATATAAAACCAATAATATATAAATATATAAATATAATATATAAATAATATATAAAACCAATAATATATATAATAATATATAATATATATATAATATATATATAATAATATATAATATATATAATAATATATAAAACCAAAGCACAAAATATGTAAACTCTCTTGAATAATCTTGTATCCCAGACTTGAAAAGTAGTAAAGTTCGATTAAATTTTAAATAAGGAAATATCAGAACGACGAGGGGCTAAATTGAAATACGCGTTTGAAAGGTTATTAAAATCTGAATAATCATGTCTGCACAACATGACAGTTTTATAGCTGGAATAACAGGTAACATAAGCTGTAGAAATTTATGTTAAGTAATTTAGTTTCTGTTAAGAATGAACGATGACATACACTGTAAAAAAATATACTACCAGTTTTCCTGTAGGATTCGGAAAAATAGTTGCCCGTATCGTACCGGAAAAATTTCCGACCCACTGCGGAATAAAATCCGTAAAAAAGGGAAATAGTCAATAACATGGTATTTTACGGATTTTATTCCGAGCTGGGTCGGAAATTTTTCCGGTACGATAAGGACAACAATTTTTCCGATTCCTACAGGAAAACTGGTAGTATTTTTTTTACAGTGTAGCGTATATAAACAAGGGGTTTATATTGTGCATAATTAAATCCATAAAACTAGGAATATAATGGATATAGGTATATATATAATTGTTCTAAATGTAGGAGGATTAAATACATAGGAGATTTTTGATAAATTATTTTTGAATTATTATTTACCAAAATTACACCAATGTTATTTTTAATATATTATTTATCAAAAGTATACCAATGTCATTTTTGAAATATTATTTACTAAAATTATACCAATATTAATTTCTGAGTTCGCTTTCTTTAACATCGACATGCTTTCTTCAATTCATTAAAAGATTTTTTTTTAATTTCTTGTATAATTAAAAGAACTCGAACGTGTATTAATCATACTGCAGAAAAATTCTTCCGTTGGTGAAAATCTTGCTCCTCCTAACTCTCCTATAAGAGGATTTAAATAAATGGTAGACTCTACTCGTAAATATCTTTACAAAAAACTGAAATCGCGTTAAAAAAATCTTCTAAAAAAATAAGCAAAAAACTCACCATTTTTTTATTTTTGAAATACCTGTTGATTTTGATTTAAGTTTAGGAACTTTAATAAAATAAGATTGTTTTTCTCCTCTGTCACCCTTAATGTGAAAGAAAGGGGAGAAGCTTTTTTTCATTTCAAGATTTTTATCTCAAGCTCAATATATTTTTTCCTCTCAGTATTCCCTCAAGGATAAATCGCAAGACAGAAATCTAGGTTTCTTATGAGAGCAATTTTCATGTTTTGGTTCTTAGACGCAGTTTTATTCTCTGTTACTTAACACTTAAGATAAATAAATACAACAGTATTATTGCGAAAGAACTCAAAATTGTTCTTTAAGAATATAGTTGGAAAATAATTCTTTCCAAAAAATTAATCTTACACTTGGATGCTATTCATTGCTTAGTTTGTATTTTACATAAATATATGCACAATATATAAGCTAAAATATAACTGTTTAGTATGATAAATATTTGACAATATCTTGCCAAAAATATCGTCTGAAATAATTTTTGAAATTAAAATGTTTAAGATGAAGGTAATGTGGAATAAAAAATTGTGTCAGCAACAGTTAATTATTATTATTTTTTTTTATGACGCATATTTGCTTAGCGCTATAGGTTTATGGTTGTGTATTTATAACAATTTATTTGGCTAATATTTCAGTTGCGGTGAATTTATAGATACAGTAGAACCTCTTTTATCCGAAACTCTTTTAACCTGAAACTCTCGATTAACCGAAATCCATGTTTGAAGCTTTTTCTTTTACTATCACATTCCTTGTGTGCAAAATCCATTTTAAAAGTTTTTTTTTATTACCATTTTCCTTGTGTGCAAGCAGTCCTTTCTCAACTACCAGTACATATAAATATTTTCGATCCTCTTTCTTAGAGTTCCTTTGAATTTAACTTGAGCTCCCGTACGCTGCGGAGTGAAACAAAGAAATATAACAAATTAACAATTCTGAAGCTGTTGGATGTTTTGAAAAAGGTTTAACATGGCTGGAGCAGCAGAAAGACTTTTATACTGGGGAACTAATAATATTTAAAAACTCTGTGATAGAGCTTCAAAGCAAAGGCAATCGAAACTGTGATAAACAAAACATTTTTTCAAACCCTTGTGATATATGTAAAATATACTTAATTTCAAAATTAAAATTCTGCTAATTTATTCTTGTTTCTATTTTGCTATTGCTTTATTTTTATTAAGCGCTTGTTACCATAATACGAAATATTGTATATATTTCTCCTTAATCCTTAAATCAAACTCTTCTCGATTATCCGAAAATTTCGATTTTCCGAAAGATGGTCGGTCCCAATTACTTCGGATAATCGAGGTTCTACTGTAATTAGGAATCAAATGAGAATTTTAAATCATGCGATCTGAATTATTTAATACCCGTTGATATTGCTTCTGGCTAATGATTTTAATGTAATATTTTATGGTATTTTTTCTGTGCTAGATACGCCCAATTAGATAAAAGTGCATGTTTTAAAGATTTTTAATCAGTTTTGAAATTTGAAATTAGGATTAATAATTCCTCTTTTGTACAATTTGCAGTCTCCAATTTCTGAAAATTAAAAAATATTTCCATACTTGTGTAATCTTAATTTTTTTCTCGCTACTTTGATTATAAAGATACTTTAGTGTGATCAGATTAATGTAAAAAAAAAAAAAAAAAAAGTTTTTATAAATGATTTTCATTAGTCCCAATTTATGTTTACCCCCATGATCTTTGTCAATGCAGAAATTCAGGTTTTAAGTGAGAACTATTACCACTTTTTGGCTCTCTGGCGTAATTTGTTATGTTTTTACTTAACAATTAAATAAATGAACAGAACACTTTACAGCGAAATATAGGAGAATTGTTCTTTAAGAATCTTTTTTGCAAAAGAGTCTTCTTTAAAACTGAAAGATTACAAAATTTTTATATCATAATTTGGTATTCAGTTATTTATGGCACCTTATTTAAAAAGACCAGTGAAATATCGCGAAAATTATTAACGATAGGGGACGACAAGGATATAGTGAATGGCTTTCTAAAATTAGCTTTATTATAAAGGGTTTTCTAGAATTTCTCAACCAGCTCAATGTATCTTTTTGAGTTTTCTCAATATTTGAATGGAAATTCTGTGTGAGTTGCCATAAATAGCTGACTACAAATTTGTGAAATAAAAAGAATTTGAATACTTCACGTATGCGCTGTTAAAAATTATTTCATACAAATGTCATATCTTATCCAACAAACAATATATTCATGTTTTAATGTCAGCATAGGGTCATTCCATACAAAATGAGCAAATCACCTGTGGCAGACATGTCACAGATTTTAACGAAAATCATTTTGTAAGTAGATCATATCTATTTATGAGTAAATGTAAAATAATAGATTTTAGGATTGTTTATTTAAGTATTAAAATTTATATTAAAAGTGGATGCAAAATCGTGGTTTTGGCTACACGCTTCAAGTTTCAATTTTGGTTATTAGCCTTAAGAATGCAAAGACTATATTAAAAATTATTTATAATTAGGAATGAATGATAAGCAACAGATTGACGTAAGTTAGTAATTGTATTTTTATTCCTTAATGAGAAAAAAATTATTTTTGAAAAAATTTGAGGGAAAAATGCAACGTTTCTATAGAGATGAAGGACACCTCTGACAATATCAAAATTGCTTGACGTTATAGCTAAAAGTATATATATTAAATATTTAAACTTTATTTCTTGCCTTTTTTATTCCTTAATAAGAAAAAAAATAAATAGTAAAAAATGTTGAGGATAAAATGCAATATTTCTATCACTTGTTTCGACGTGAAAGAAATCTTTTTTAAACTTTTAATTCTTTTAATATTATAGATAACAGCGTATATTTTAAACATAAAAACTTTTATACTTGCTTTCAGTTTATTTTTTCCTCAAGAAGATTTTTAATTAAAGTAGAAAAAAAAGCTCAATTGAACAGAAAATATATATTAATATCTAAACCCACATACAGAAAATAGATGGCAGCACTAAATTTTTTCACCTTGAAATCGTGCAATATTTTAAGAAACACGCGCGAATTTAAAAAAAAAATAGCTCATGGAATATAGTTAATATTGCCTTTTTTAACCCAATTTTGTGACGTTAGGAATCAAAAAGGCATGCTTGAATTTTTTTTTATCAGATTATGGACTTGTTGATCTTTATGTCTGTGCAATAACTGTAATGTGGGACATTTCCTTCATTGTTTTTTTTTACCTGTCAATAAGAGGAAAAATTACGATTTTGTCATTTTTTTTAAAGTTTCTAAAATTTTTTAAAGGTGAAGGAAATACATGGCAACTTAGAAACTTTAGTAATTCGATCTTAATATGTAAAACTACATCAGGCATTTATTTCTCAGATGTTTTTGAATTCCTTTAATTTTTATTACGTTTTTAATTTTCTCAAAATTTGCAAATTTTCAATTTTTATAACCAATTAAAGAATAATCATGGTGTTACCAGATTATTATTGCTCAATAAATAAGAAGATAATTTTTCAGAGGTTACATTATTAAAAAAAATTCATTTCAGTTAAATAGTTTTCAAGATACAGAACTTCAAACCTGCAACTTTGGACGATTGCACACATGCCATTCTTTATCACAAGTTTTTTAAATGTCCAAAACTGCTAAAATAATTTATTTTTCGTGACGATATTTTGCAGAGCTCTATTTGAATATGAATTGAACCTGTATATCAAATTTTATTAAAATCTGTTACTATGCGGCCACGACTTTTTTTAAATTTTTGCTCATTTTACGTGGAATGACCCCATACTGTGTCTACTGTTTTGTTTTTCAAGTTATCGGAAATTAAAATATCTTTATTAAGATTGACGATCGTTTCATCGCACAAACGGCGACATTTTCAAAATCATGCACGATAGAAAATATTGTCACATCCTTCTATATATATAAAAAAAGTAACGCTTTGGAAATGGACCAATGAAAGTCTGCGTAGGTACCGCGAAACGAATCTGATTGTTCAGAGCTTTCTGGCGCTATAAGGGGTTATCAAGGGGGCTACACGGCTCTGTCGCCAAACGTCGCCAAGTTTGTCGCCAACTTGGCGATTAAAATTAGTCGCCAAAAGTGACGCCAACTTGACGCTATTTCCAGTATTTCGTCAAATTTCCATAGACTCCCATTGAAATCCAATAGGGTTTACTTGCTTTCAGAAAATCAACAAATTGAGATATATCGATGCAACAAAAACTAATATTAGCTTATGAATAGAGCTTACTTGAACTATTTACATTATTTTTAAGCACAAACACTAACTATTTACAATATTCGTAATACTATATATATAATTTAACACATATATGTTTGGAAACGCGAAACAACTACGTCTGTGTTTGGCTAGAAAACAGGGATTGCTTCGGGATACCGAATGAAATCACGAAGCGTTTACGGTTGGTGAGCGTATCGAGCAGGGGGCAGAGCCCCCCTAGTAATTTAAAAACAATAAACATACTAAACAATATCACAAGGCATCATGCACAACAAAAAAATTGCAAACATAAAATAAAATTAAAATTAAATTAACTATTAGCGAACGTGAATTAATTTTTACATAATTTAAAAAACAATAACATGGTAAATAATGTCACGAGACATCCCAGCTAAAAATGAACTGCAGAAATTCTATAAAAAAACCGCAGTTGTAAAACTGCGGTGATTTGGCCAATTCCACTACAGATTTTTTGCGGTCAATACAACCACAAAATTACTGCAATTTATTAACCGCAGAAATTTCGCAGTTGTATTGACCACAAAAATTCTACAGAAAATTTATAGTTATATCAATATTAAAAATTCTGCAGAAATTTCGCAGTTCCATTGACCGCAAAAATTCTGTAGTGGAATCGGCCAAATCACCGAAGTTTTGCAACTGCCGATTTTTTGTAGTTATATCGACCTCAAAAATGTTGTAGTTTTTTTACTGAGCATCGTTTCAAATCTGGTTTCTATAACATTATATGCTCTGGAGTGAAAAATCTGTTGAAATAGAAAAGTCCTAAGTAAAAAATCTCAAACATTTGTAGAATGCTTTAAGTTTATTGTGTGGCATGTTTACTTTATGAAAGCAATTGCATGTCATTGGAACTGTATAAGTAGCAAGTTATCTGTCAAAAAGCACGCATTGCGATTGGGAGGGGAAATTTTGAGGCTGCTGAATTCACGGTTGGCGAGTGTGGCTGCTTGATAGGGCTGGGCAATATGTCTAGAATTAATATAAATCGGCATCTTTATATCATGATATCCTGATATATCGATTTAGGAAAGTGCCCTCAGGGAGGCAAAGTTGTGTGCGAGTAGCGGTAAGTGCATAAAATGATTAAGCGGTCACAGGCCTTTTCCAACGATATGTCACATGATGACAAAATGTAGAAAAGTGCCCCCCAGAGGTGGGGGGGCAAAGTAGTGAGCGGAGTACCAGAAATGCATAAAATGATTAAGCGGTCACAGGCCTTTCCAACGATATGTCACATGATGGGTGTTGGCAAAATATAGAAAAGTGCCCCCCAAGGGGACAAAGTAGTGGGCGGAGCACTGGACAAGGATAAAATGATTAAGCGGTCACAGGCCTTTGCAACGATATGTCACATGACGGGAAGCCGGCAAAATTTAGGAAATTGCCCCCCCTGGGGGGCAAAGTGGTGGGCGGAGTACCGGAAGTGCATAAAATGATTAAGCGGTCACAGGCCTTTCCAATGACATGTCACATGACGGGTGTCAGGAAAATGTAAGAAAGTGCCCCGCAGGGGGGCAAAGTAGTCGACGGAGCACTGGAAATGCATAAAATGATTAAGCGGTCACAGGCCTTTGCAACGATATGTCACATGATGAGGTGCCAGCAAAATTTATGAAATCGCCCCCCCCCTGGGGGGCAAAGTGGTGGGCAGAGTACCGGAAGTGCATAAAATGATTAAGCGGTCACAGGCCTTTGCAACGATATGTCACATGATGAGGTGCCAGCAAAATTTAGGAAATTGCCCCCCCTGGGGGGGCAAAGTGGTTGGCGGAGTACCGGAAGTGCATAAAATGATTAAGCGGTCACAGGCCTTTCCAATAACATGTCACATGACGGGAGTCAGAAAAATGTAAGAAAGTGCCCCCCAGGGGGGCAAAGTAGTGGGCGGAGCACTGGAAATGCATAAAATGATTAAGCGGTCACAGGCCTTTGCAACGATATTTTACATGACGGGAGTCAGCAAAATGTAAGAAAGCGCCCCCCAAGGGGACAAAGTAGTGGGCGGAGCACTGGAAATGCATAAAATGATTAAGCGGTCACAGGCCTTTGCAACGATATGTCACATGACGGGATGCCGGCAAAATTTAGGAAATTGCCCCTCCTGGGGGGCAAAGTGGTGGGCGCAGTACCGGAAGTGCATAAAATGATTAAGCGGTCACAGGCCTTTCTAATGACATGTCACATGACGGGAGTCAGCAAAATGTAAGAAAGTGCCCCCCAGCGGGGCAAAGTAATGGGCGGAGCACTGGAAATGCATAAAATGATTAAGCGGTCATAGGCCTTTGCAACGATATTTTACATGACGGGGTGCCGGCAAAATTTAGGAAATTGCCACCCCCCCTGGGGGGCAAAGTGGTGGGCAGAGTACCGGAAGTGCATAAAATGATTAAGCAGTTACAGGCCTTTGCAACGATATGTCACATGAGGGGTGACGACAAAATTTAGAAAAATGCCCCCCCCCCAGGTGTGGAAGTGGGGAAGATGGTCATTGGAGGTGCATAACATGAATAAGTAGTAAGAAATTTGCATATTATATGATCTATTGAAGAAATTCGAGTATTTCGCACGATCTTTTGAAGAAATTCGCTCATTTTACACGATCCTTTTGGCGAAAATCATGCATTTTAAACGACCCTTTGGTGAAAATCGCGCTTTTTCCACAACCTTTCAAAGAAATTCGCATAATACACGATCTTTCGATGAAATTTGTGTATTTCGCACGAGCTTTTGAAGAAATTCGTATATTTTACACGACCGTTCGATGAAATTTGCATATTTCGCACAATCTTTTGAAGGAATTCGTATATTTTACATGATCTTTTGGTGAAATTCACGTATTTTGCACGATCTTTCAAAGAAATTCACATATTTTACAAGATCGTTTGACGAAATACAAATTTTTTTTGCGATCATTTGACAAAAATCATATTTTATCGCGACTCTTTGATAACATTCGTGCTTTTTCCACGACCTTTCAAAGAAATTCGCATTATTACATGATCTTTCGACGAAATTTGCACGATCTTTTGAAGTGATTTGCATTCTTTACACGGCACTTTGGCAAAAATCTCCAATTTTTCACGATCTTTCGCCAAAATTCGCTCATTTTCCACAATCTTTTAACAAAATTCACGCTTATTTCGCGATCATTCGACAAAAATCACATTTCTTTGCGATTCTTTAACGAGATTCTCGTTTTTCCCACGACCTTTTAAAGAAGTTCGCATATTTTACACGATCGTTTAACAAAATTCGCATATTTTACACGAACGTTTGACAAAAATCACATTTTTTTCGCGATTCTTTGACGAAATTCAAAATCCTTCACTAAAATTCGCAGTCTTTCCACGACCTTTCAAAAAAATTTGCATATTACATGATCTTTGGATGAAATTCGTGTATTTCGCACAATCTTTTGCAGAAATTTGAATATTTTACAGGATCCTTTGGCAAAAATCATGTTTTTTTTGCAATTCTGCGATAAAAATCGTGTCTTTTTCGTGATCCTTTAACGAAAATTGCATTTTCCCCGCAATCCTTTGCCAAAAATTGCGCATTTTGCATGATCTTTTGCCAAAAATCTCGCATTTTCTACAATCTTTTGCCAAAAATCTGGCGTTTTCCACGATCTATCGCCAAAATTCGCTCATTTTCCACAATCTTTTAACAAAATTCACGTTTATTTCGCGATCATTCGACAAAAATCACACTTCTTTGCGATTCTTTAACAAAATTGTCGATCCTTCGACGAAATTCTCGTTTTTCCCACGACCTTCCCAAAAGCAGAATTTTCTGTGTCAGTCTGCAGCAAACTAAAATTTATCTGCGACCCAATAAGCCTACTATCATAAGAAATAACAGAAACACTTAAAGTAAGTAAAATTTCCATTTACAAAGAAAATATAATATAAGGATACAACAAATACCGTAAATCTAGAGACTTAAAGCAAATTTCAGCTATTTTTTAAGCCCAGTATTTCTTTTTAAGTTGGTGAATTAATCTGCAAGGTTTAAAATAATCTGCAGCGCCCGCTTCCGCGCTTTACTGTTTCTGCTACTGGGACGACCTTTAAAAGAAGTTCGCATATTTTACACGATCGTTTGACAAAATTCGCATATTTTACACGAACATTTGACAAAAATCAAATTTTTTTTCGCGATTCTTTGACGAAATTCACAATCCTTCGCCGAAATTCGCAGTCTTTCCACGACCTTTCGAAGAAATTTGCATATTACATGATCTTTGGATGAAATTCATGTATTTTTCGCACAATCTTTTGCAGAAATTCGAATATTTTACACGATTTTTTGGTAAAAATCATGATTTTTTTCAATTCTGCGATGAAAATCATGTCTTTTTCGTGATCCTTTAACGAAAATCGCATTTTTCTCGCAATCCTTTGCCAAAAATTGCGCATTTTCCATGATCTTTTGCCAAAAATCTCGCATTTTCCACGATCTTTTGCCAAAAATTTCACATTTTCCATAATCTTTTAACATAATTCACGTTTTTTCATGATCATTTGACAAAAATCACATTTTTTGCAATTCTTTAACGAAATTCGCAATCCTTCAATGAAATTCACGGTTTTCCCACGACCTTTCAAAGAAATTCGCACATTACATGATCTTTCAAAGAAATTCGCACATTACATGATCTTTCAAAGAAATTCGCATATTACACGATCTTTCAAAGAAATTCGCATATTTTACGCGATCGTTTGACGAAACACGCACATTTTTTCACAATCATTTGACAAAAATCACATTGTTTTTTGCAATTCTTTGACAAAATTTGCGATCCTTTGCCGAAATTTGCAGTTTTTCCACGACCTTTCAAAGAAATTTGCATATTACACGATCTTTTGACGAAATTCGTGTATTTTGCACAATCTTTTGAAGAAATCGACATATTTTGCATGATTATTGGTGAAAATAGTGTTTTTTCACAATTCTTTGATGAAAATCGTGTCTTTTTCATGATCCTTTAACGAAAATCGCATCTTTCGCCAAAAATCTCACATTTTCCATGATCTTTTGCCAAAATTCACTCATTTTGCACGATATTTAGTAAAATTCACGTTTTTTTTGCGACCATTGATAAAAACCACATTTTTTCGCGATTCTTTGACGAAATTAGTGTTTTTTCCACAACCTTTCAGACAAATTCACATATTACACGATCGCATCATGTTTAATTTTTTCTCCAACATTTTTTAGAAAATATTTGTAAATTCCCTGACTTTTCCTATATATTTTGAAATTTCCCTGACTGTCCATGACACTGGGAACACAGTAAATATAATCATTGAAACAGCCCTCAGTCTCAGTCAGGGCTGTCTGCCCACCTACCCGCCCCAAAAAACCCGGGTGGGCTTTTTAAAAAAAACCCACTTAATAAAACCCCAAAAAACCCACATAAAAGTGGGTTTTTTTGGTTTATACAAGTTTTTTGCTGCACAGTATCATTTATTTTTAATACTACTTATTTGTTATGATTCTGTTATACATGCAAGATAAAAATTTAATTAAATTTAGGTTTTCAGACATCTTTGTATAAAAAGATAAAAATGATTTGAAAGAGCTGCAAAACCCAAACCTCATCAAATTAAAATTATCCAAAAGGAAAAAATGACTATTTTTTATCATTCATTATCTAATATGTAAAAATGATAATTTGTCCGTCTGTAATTCTATACAAATCAACAGTTTGGAATACAGGATTGTGAAACGTTACATATATGTGTAATTAAAACACGGCCGAGGCAACTAAATTAATCCGGATCTAAATAATTTATAGTTAATTTTTAATTAATAAAACATCACCAATTTAACAGCAAGTTCCTATCAAATTTAAACATTTTACGTTATAGCAGTTGCTAACTATGTGTATGTTACTAATTTCTATGTGAAAAATGAAATAAATAGTTTGACGAATATAAAAAAATTAATATTACATCATAACTTTTCTATTGCAAGATTTCCAAATAAAAAATGAAATAAATAGTTTGACAAATTTAAAAAAGAAGTTAATTATTACGTCACATTGGAAATGTAATGGATGGTTTAGGAAATGTAATGTAATGGATGGCAGGTGAATATATAATGTCATATGAGTTTGAAAAAGCACATTGAAACATGATAAAAACCTGAGCATAAGCTCGATAACATAATTGGCATTTTAACATTTTGAAGTTCTCTGAATTTGTTTTCGCCATTTTTAAATCTATTCCATATACATACTCTTGTGTATGCATTAGAATTTCCACAAAGGTTTAGGTCCCTAGAGCTCATTCTTAGTGAAGAACTAAAATAAAGATGACAAATTGCCATTTTTCTTTAATAATGAAAAATTCTGTAAATAACAAAATACTCGGAAACAACTTTTCATCAAAAGGTTTTAATCTCGGTCTCAATCCAGATCACAGATTATATTTACTAAGTAAGTAGGTAATCTGTCGTCTGGATTAAATGAATAAAAAAAAGAGTGAAAATTAAATAAATTAACAGGCAATCCTTGATTTTTTCAAAACAAACATTCTTAAAATTCTGTGCAACGCCGGCTACTTTAGCTAGCATTATATATATATATACTATTACATATCATTCATTAAGGTCCATATAATTTATTTAAAAAAAATTTTTATAACAGTTGCTTAAAAATATGTTTATAATGTATTAAGTATTTTAAAGTTGAACTGCATTTAATATTTCATCTTGTTTTACACTCAAAAATCCCCATTTTTGTTATTAAGAGGTACCACGTAAAATAACAGATACGATGAAAATCAGAAAATGATAAAGGAGGCATTTGTAGTCTGTACCTGTCTGAATAAAAAAACTTTTTTTCTTTAGACACTCTGCATATAAGTAAAATTGAAATCTATTAAATACAGCCACAACTGCAAAAATACATAATACATTATGAACACATTTTCTATGTACTATTAAAAAAATGAATTATAACCTATACACTATAGTCATTTTTCCTATGTAGTCATAAAAAATTAAAAATACAAGTTCTTTGGATTATATTAATTTGGTGAGGGTTGGGTCTTGCAGTTCGTTCAAATCATTTTTAATTTTTATGCAAAGATGTCTGAAAATCTAAATTTAATTCAAATTTTATCTTACATATATAATAGAATCATAACAAGTAAAAGTAAGTAATTAAACATAGTTGGCACTGTTCAAAGAAATGGCAGCAAAAAACTCCAAAAACCTGAAAGAAACCAAAAAAAACCCAATAAAACCCACACGGGTTGGGCTTTTTAAAAAAAACCCGGGTTTTTTCAGCCCTGGTCTCAGTACACAAAACAAAAGTAAACACATTAAAAAAAAAAAAATCAGAAATATTAAGTAAATTACTTATAAATAAAGGAAATACTTCTTTGACGGGCATAAAGTAAACATCACCCATATGTACTGATTTAAGACATGGTGTAAACAAAAGAAAATTACATAAAATAAAATTTATATGCACTTAGCAAAACACACCAAGCTGCTATGCTTTATTAGACAATTACCAACCAATTATGTTCTTAAAAAGAAAATAAATCACTTACCGGTGAAATGGTAATCCAACTTTAAATCAATAAGCTGTACAATAAACAACTTATAAATGTAATACATCTTTATTTGGCACAGATGTCATATACACTCCATATTGGCACGATTTTTTTCTGACGCCAATGTCATATAACCACCGGGTACTTAACTAACACCAAATTGTCGTTATTTTGCTTGATATGGTAAACCGGATACAGATGATATGGTAACGAGGTTTGGTTGGTGTTATGGTAACATCTGTGCCGAATATTTTTACGAGTGCAGTGACATGCTTTTTTTTAAACTGCCAAAATGCACTCCTACCAGAGTTTCCTTAGGCAGTTTAGGGCGGGGAGGGGGGTGGAGGTTGAACTGCACACCACCTGCCCTTTGGTTGATTTGTTTTGATTATCAGAGCCTACGCTCGATTATGAGGTTTTCAGCTTCGCTTCACTTGGCGGCTTTGTACCTCTAATGATCCAAAATTGCTAATACAGTTCTCTATAAACAGCTCTTTCAGTTAGAGTTGGCCGAAGAGTCGAAGAGTCGACTCAAAATCTCGACTCCTTCCAAGAGAGTCGAACTGTCGACTCCTTGCTAGTGGACTGCCTCGACTCAAAAGAGTCGAACTTTCATTTCCACTCAGTTTGGGATTAGGAGTCGAAGAATCGAAGTCGACTCACTCAAAGAGTGGTTGGACGAGTTTAACACAGTGTCGGACTTGGAGAGTCGAGAGTCGAAGAGTGGATTTTCGATTCTTCGACTCTTCGATACTTCGACTCTTCGAAAACCACTCTTTCAACTCAGTATCGGATTTCAACTCTTCGAATCCGGGCTGGGTTGTTTAGGGAGAACGGAGATCTTGGTTTATGTATTGGCGGTTTTGGGAAAGGAGAAAGCCGTGTAGATGTATGTTTAGGAAGATGACGGTATGAATGAAAGGAGAGGGGGGGACTGAGACAAGGGGGCGGGCAGCATGATATTTCGTTAAAGGTTATTTGAATTTGCGATATGCTTAGGGAAAAGAAGATTTTAAAAAAGCAGATGTTACCTTTGTATTTTTTGGCAAAAAAAAAAAAAAAAAAAAAAAAAAAAAAAAGTAGGACTAGTTAGGGGAATATTTTCAACTGTTTTAATATCATGCAATATTAAAAAAATCTTTGAAGAAAGAGAAATAAAATTCTACTTTAGTAGCAGGTTGTTTAAAATATACTATGTTACTGAATATATTTTATAATAGATGTATTTTAAATATAAGTTAATATCCTTTATTTGTTTGCGTATATAATGTTATTTTAATTCCGTTTTATAAATAAAAATGTTCGCAGGTAATATTAAATGGATATAATTTACATATATTTTTTAAAAGTTTAGCCAAACGTTTTTTTTTAGCGTTCCTTATTTAAACCAAGATATGGAAGATATTTTCGGAATCCTGTCACTTCCATGCCCCCCCCCCCCCCTTTTTTTTTTCGTAAACAGCAAGGCTGTGTGTCTCTCTCTACGGTTATACCTGAGTATATAATCACGGTTTAAAAAATAAAATTTTAAAAGGGAGTAAATCAAAAACTATAAACATGAGAAAAACAGAACTTTTTAAAACTTACTCCCAGCCACCTCCGGGTGGGCGGGGGACTAATTATTGAATTATTTTTTGTTAGGAAACGCGTAAAATTGACAGGTGTTCTTATTCAGGAACTAAGTAATCGAATGGCGTTTTCCTTTTTTTTGCCGAAATATCCTTCAAAAAATACTGTCAAAATTCAAGTTTTTAAACGAAGTTCGGGACATGGTAGCACGAGGAAAAGAGAAAAACTTGTAGTTACGTGACAATAATCGCATTTTCCTTGATAAGCAATTTATAAGATTTATTATTTTGTAAAAAGGTGGAAAACGCTATTTGATTCCAAATCGCCACAATAGTCAGGCCTGTCAATTTTATAAATTTGGTAGTTAAAAATACTGCCGCTGAGCTCCGCAAAGTAAGGTTTGTGTGTAACGTAAAAATGCGATTTTCTTCAAAACTATGTGACCGAGGATAATCGCTATAATTTTCCCGCAAAGTTTGAATAAATTACTATTGCCCTAGTTTTTTTTTTCCATCATTTTAGTTTTAGTAGTTTCGGAAATAGGCTGAAGGGGAGGGGGGGGACATATTTTTGTACACTATCTAAAATTAGAACAAATATATTTTTCGTTTCGGTGTTACGAGGTCTTTCCAACAATACCCAAACGAAACACATACACACACGCATTTAAAAAAAAAAAAATCAAGTAACTAAATTAGTTCCCTTTTTTTTTTCGAAAAATATTTATGAATAGCTTTTAATCTATAAATTTGTTAACACGATCAACTTATAATAGCTCCGTTTTCACTTTTTAAGGAGGTCCGGGACACATTTTAAAATAATTTTTACTTATTGATTTAAAAATCTGAATTTTTTTTTTATGATTAACTATAGCATTTTAAACAAAATCGTATGATAAAACTTCCCATATTTTTTTTTTCATTATTATTTAAAATTTATTAAAAAAGTGGGGTAATAAGCAATTTCGTCTTAGGCGATTTTTATTGTGTATTAGCTATCAGATTCTTAAGCCTCCAAAACATATAATATGGATTAACGATATTAATGTTAACTGAATCATTTACATACAGATAGAGATTCATTAAAAAATAAATAAATATCACCGTACACAATGTTTGCTTAAAAATGAAGATTATAAAAATGAAAAGAAAAAAGGATAAAATAAATATTTTTAGTCAGAACTCCTCCTACGAAACAATTTTTAATCCTATCGACATAAAAATCCATGTTTTCTATGTTTTAGTACCTAGATTTTAGCTTTTTTTTTGGGGGGGGGGGGGGGAGTGGCGGTCGGGCCAAGACGGGATCGGTGAACTTTTAAGTTTTCTACCGGGGCGGCCCAGTAATTTTTTTGTACGGAATGAACTTTTTTAGATTTTATACCGAGGCGGGTATTTGATTATTTTTCTACGGGCCGGCCAAACATTTTTTTATGAGCAAGCCGAACTTTTTTTCCATGGGCGGGACTAGACAGGACCTGGAAATTTCGGCCAATAGAGACATCTAGTGTGGTTGTTTCCAGTTACCATCTAACAAAGTTTAATATAAAAGACTTCTATATAAAATCAAAACCAAAATAATTCAAGCTTACGCTCAAATATTTTCTCCTGCGCAATAAATTTGATACGAAAAGTGGAATTGCGTCATCTTTACAACCAACCAATCCTACTTCGGCAAGTGAGTCGAGAGTCGAGTCAGTATGTCGACTCATCAATGAAGTGAGTCGACTCAGCGTCGACTCCTCAAAATGAGTCGAAATGCCCAGCTAAAAATGAACTGCAGTGAAACTTTAAAAAAAATGCAGTTGGAAGACTGCGGTGATTTGGCACAAATCCCTGCAGTGTTTTTGAAGTCGACATAACTATAAATTAACCCCAGTAAATGTGTAGTTGATAACTACACACTCACCGCAGTCAATTTATAGTTATGTCGACTTCATAAGAACTGCAGGGATTTGTGCCAAATCACCGCAGTCTCCCAACTACATTTTTTTTGCAGTTTGACTGTAGCCTTTTAAAAATTTATTAGAAAATATGGGGAAAAATGCCGGATGTGCATAACATAAATAAGTCGTATTAGGCCTTTCCAACAAAATGCCACATGATGGGTGACTCCAAAATTTAGAAAAAGTGCCCCATTGGGGGGGGGCAGCAAAGTGGGGGGAGGGAAACCGGATGTGCATAACATGAATAAGTGGTATTAGGCCTTTCCAACAATATGTTACATGATGGGTGACGGCAAAATTTAGAAAAGTGCCCCCCTTAGGGGGGGTGGGCAAAGTGGGGTGAGGGAAGTTGGATGTGTGCATAACATGAATAAGTGGTATTAGGCCTTTCCAACAATATGTCACATGATGGGTGACTGCAAAATTTAGAAAAGTGCCCCCCTTGGGGGGGAAGTGTGGGGAGGAAAGCCAAATGTGCATAACTTGAATAAGTAGCCATTGGCCTTTCCAGCAATGGGTCACACGAGGGGTGTCGGCAAAATTTAGAAAAGTGACCCCTCATGGGGGAGCAAAGTGTGTGGGGGGGGGAGAACCGGATGTGCATAACATGAATAAGTGGTATTAGGCCTTTCCAACAATATGTCACATGATGGGTGACTGCAAACTTTAGAAAAATGCCCCCCTTGGGGGGGGGGGGCAAAGTGGGGTGAGGGAAGCCGGATGTGCATAACATGAATAAGTGGTATTAGGCCTTTCCAACAATATGTCACATGATGGGTGACTTCAAAATTTAGAAAAGTGCCCCCTTGGGTGGGGGGCAAAGTGGGGTGAGGGAAGCCGGATGTGCATAACATGAATAAGTGGTATTAGACCTTTCCAACAATATGTCACATAATGGGTGACTGCAAAATTTAGAAAAGTGCCCCCCTTGAGGGGGGCAAAGTGGGGGGAGGGAAACCGGATATGCATAACATGAATAAGTGGTATTAGGCCTTTCCAACAATATGTCACATGATGGGTGACTGCAAACTTTAGAAAAGTGGCCCCCTTGGGGGGGGCAAAGTGGGGTGAGGGAAGCCGGATGTGCATAACATGAATAAGTGGTATTAGACCTTTCCAACAATGTCACATGATGGGTGACTGCAAAATTTAGAAAAGTGCCCCCTAAGGGGGGGGGGAAACCGGATGTGCACAACATGAATAAGAGCTCACAGGGCTTTCCAACAGTATGTCACAAGGCATGATGGCAAAATTTAGAAAAGTTCCCCCTTGGAGGGGGGGGGGGGCAAAGCGGGTGAGGAAAGCCTGATGTGCATAACATAAATAAGAGGTGATGGGGCCTTTCTAACAAGTTACATGAGGGATGTCGGCAAAATTTTGAAAAGTGGGGGGTTACACCACCTGGAATACATCCTCACTCCTCTATGAAATTTTTATATATTATAAATGACATCGGAGGGCTCTGTAAAAAAATCCAATCTAAAAGGATGAAAATATTAAAAAAGTTCAAAAAGTAAGAGAAATAATTAAATTCTTCGATCGGCCGTGGTGAAAATCTGTGAAATTCATCCATCGACAATATGAAAAAAATCGCACGAGTTTTGCAAATCAATCGCAAGGAAGCTCCCGCACATTTCCCCGATCAGTAGAAATAAAATATTGCAAAACTCGAGAATTGGTACCGTGAAAAAAATTGCAAAAATCATTACTCACTCAATGAAAATATTTATGAAATTCCCCAGTCCATTATTGAAAAGCCCCACCAGTGGCCGAGAGGTTCTGCTCTCGAAGCTGGTAGACGGGAGGTGCTGTGTTCGATCCCAATAGCGCCTGTCGGCCTAATCTTTCAGAGTTTTCTTCGGACCTTGGTTTTCCAAGCATAAATACGGGTTAGGTTCCCTTAGAAAGACCACCCACGGAGGGCACTCCTCCCCGTTAGGGCCTATATCCCTCGTGCTGATAACTGGCCATCATAAGCGCAACCAACAACCATTATTGAAAAAAAACAAAAACAAAAAAAAAAACAGAACAATTCTTCAGTCGGCTGCTTTAAAATATTGTGAAACTTGTCAACCTGTTGCAGAAATCAATCGTGAAATTCATCAATCGAGACAAAACTCACAAGATTCTTCAGTTGGTGGCATTAAAAAATGTGAAATTTGTCGACCGATTGCAGCTGAAAAACTGCTAAATAAGTCACATTAACTGATAATTGAAAACTAGTTATTGCATATAATAATATTTAAAAAAAGGAATGCATAATAACATTAAATGGGGGGAAAATCGCAAAATTCAATCTGTCACAGGAAAACATTGCAAAATTTTATTGATAAAAAATAGAGCTGTACTGAGTACTCGGTAAATACTGAGTATTCGGCATACTCGGCGAAATTTTGGCCGAGCACTCGGCCAATATCGAGTAGTTGTAAGAATTTCAAACTGATCAGTAAAAAGTTATTCGAATATCAATGTATAATATATGTAATAATTCATAAAACTATTTACTCAGTATTTAACAATATGTGTACAAAATATAGAAAAAGTTAAGCAAAAACCCCTCATAAAATAATTCAAGATTAAAATTTAGTTTCACACATACAAATAAAAGTAAGTTTTTCTTATTACACAACTACTCGGTATTCGGTCGAGTAGTCAGTGGCCGAGTACTCGGTACTCGGCCAAAGTACTACTCGGTACACCACTAATAAAAAAGGAGTCTAAGCAAACCAATTCAAATTATTTTTTGTGAACAAGGTACACAAATGCAAGAAAAAAATTTAGGTGCTAATGGGCAGTCTCTCACCACTAAATTTTATTTGTTATTTTTTGTCTAATATTTCACCTAAATTTTTTGTAAGAATTTAAGTGAAGAGAACTAATAAAATTTAGTGGTGAGAAACTGCCTGCTGGCGCCTAGATTTTTATACTTCTGTTCTGCGAGTGCCCTTTTTTAAAAATTCGCACACAGCAGTCCTTTTTTCTAGAATCATCACTATCCTAGTGTTGATTCTAGATAAAAAGGGCCACTGAGCGGAAATGTTTAAAAAACAGCACACTTGTACCTTGTCGCTTGCAGGGAAAATCTGAAAAAGTGGTCTGAAAGTCTAAATTCATTCATCGACCATATGATAAAAATCCCACGAGTTTCACAAATCAGTATCAAGAAAAAACTACATTTTACCAGTGGGTAGAAATATAATATTGCAAAATTTGTCAATCAGTTGCATGAAAAAAAAACTGAAAATAGTCATTAAGTCGTCAGAAAATTTGGTGAAATTTGCCAGTTGATTGTTGGACAAAAAAGAGAAATCCTTTAGTTGGGGATTTTGATCAAAAATTTACCTTAACACTTTGGCTGCCCCCATTTTTCAAAATCTGTTCCCAGGCACCGAATGCGTGACTTAGAGATCTGCACGGGCAGTCCCGTGGCCCCAGAGTTGATTTCAGGGGGTGGACGGGGGGCTCTCATTGCTTTGGAAGGAATGTGTGTGTCCCCTCCCCGGACCACCCCCTGAAATCAACTCTGGGGCCACGGGTCTGCCCATGCAGATCTCTTAAGCCACGCATTCGGTGCCTGGGAACAGATTTTGAAAAATGGGCGGCAGCCAAAGTGTTAACGTAAATTTAAGGATATTGTCATTGGTTTAACATTAGCTTGTGAGTATTGTAACATGACAGTGTACTAAGCTCATTGAATATCCTCCTATGCAAAAAAAAAAAAAAAAAAAAAAAAAAAAAAACATTTAAAAGAAAAATTAAGGATATTGTCATTGGTTTAACATTAGCTTGTGAGTATTATAACATGACAGTGTACTAAGCTCATTGAATATTCTCCTATGCAAAAAAAAAAAAAAAAAAAAAAACATTTAAAAGAAAAATTAAGGATATTGTCATTGGTTTAACATTAGCTTGTGAGTATTATAACATGACAGTGTACTAAGCTCATTCAATATCCTCCTATGCACAAAAAACATTTAAAATAATTAAGGATATTTTCAGTGGTTTAACATTAGCTTGTGTGTATTGTAACATGACGGTGTACTAAGCTCACACAAATCAGTATCAAGAAAAAACTAAATTTTACCAGTGGGTAGAAATATAATATTGCAAAATTTGTCAATCAGTTGCATGAAAAAAAACTGAAAATAGTCATTAAGTCATCAGAAAAATTCGTGAAATTTGCCAGTTGATTATTGGACAAAAAAGAGAAATTCTTTAGTCGGGGATTTTGATCAAAAATTTACCTTAACACTTTCGCTGCCGCCCATTTTTCAAAATCTGTTCCCAGGCACCGAATGCGTGACTTAGAGATCTGCACGGGCAGACCCATGGCCCCAGAGTTGATTTCAGGGGGTGGCCCGGGGGGGGGGGGGGGCTCTCATTGCTCTAGAAGGAATGTCCCCCACCCCGGACCACACCCTGAAATCAACTCTGGGGCCACGGGTCTGCCCGTGCAGATCTCTAAGTCACGCATTCGGTGCCTGGGAACAGATTTTGAAAAAAGGGCAGCAACCAAAGTGTTAACGTAAATTTAAGGATATTGCCATTTGTTTAACATTAGCTTGTGAGTATTGTAACATTACAGTGTACTAAGCTCATTCAATATCCTTCTTAATAAATGAAAAAATCATTTAAAAAATTTAAACGCATATGAAAACTCTGTCATGTGGGAAAAAAAACAATTCTTCGATCGCTTGCAGGAAAAATCTGAAAAAGTGCTCTGAAAGTCTAAATTCATTCATCGACCATATGATAAAAATCCCACGAGTTTCACAAATCAGTATCAAGAAAAAACTAAATTTTACCAGTGGGTAGAAATATAATATTGCAAAAATTGTCAATCAGTTGCATGAAAAAAAACTGAAAATAGTCATTAAGTCATCAGAAAAATTTGTGAAATTTGCCAGTTGATTGTTGGACAAAAAAGAGAAATCCTTTAGTTGGGATTTTGATCAAAATTTTACCTTAACACTTTGGCTGCCGCCCATTTTTCAAAATCTGTTCCCAGGCACCGAATGCGTGACTTAGAGATCTGCACGGGCAGACCCGTGGCCCCAGAGTTGATTTCAGGGGATGGGCGGGAGGGCTCTCATTGCTCTGGAAGGAATGTTCCCCCCCCCCCCCGGACCACCCCCTGAAATCAACTCTGGGGCCACGGGTCTGCCCGTGCAGATCTATTAAGTCACGCATTCGGTGCCTGGGAACAGATTTTGAAAAATGGGCGGCAGCCAAAGTGTTAACGTAAATTTAAGGATATTGTCATTTGTTTAACATTAGCTTGCGAGTATTGTAACATGACAGTGTACTAAGCTCATTCAATGTCCTCCTATGCACAAAAAAAAACATTTAAAATAATTAAGAATATTTTCAGTGGTTTAACATTAGCTTGTGTGTATTGTAACATGACTGTGTACTAAGCTCATTCAATATCCTTCTTAATAAATGAAAAAAATCATTTAAAAAATTTAAATGCATATGAAAACTCTGTCATGTGGAAAAAAAAATAATTCTTCGATCGCTTGCAGGGAAAATCTGAAAAAGTGCTCTGAAAGTCTAAATTCATTCATCGACCATATGATAAAAATCCCACGAGTTTCACAAATCAGTATCAAGAAAAAACTAAATTTTAACAGTGGGTAGAAATATAATATTGCAAAATATTGCCTTTATTATTTGATTCTGAGAAGAGTCATAATTGACGAAAAAAACTAATTTGGCCCTATTACCATTCATAAGTGTAAATTTTCTTTTTAAAATAACACAATTCATATGATAGTAAAAAAAGATTGCTTCATTTAAAAAATTTAATATTTTACATAATTAGTGAGTATGTACTCATTAAATAAAAATTATTATTAACACAATGTGTCTAACCTCTTTGTATTACATAAAACTGTTTCATTCCTAAAAAGAAAATAAGTTACTTACCTGTGAAATGTTATGCACTTATTGTAGGTATCCTAGGCAGGCATCAATTTATAATTTGAAGTTCAGTATTAATTTTTTGTGTAACTGAACATCAAAACATACTTTAATACAAAGCACAGATAAGTATCTGTGTAAGATATATAAAAATTCTGAAACTTTTAATCTAAAAGAACATACTGATTGAAGCAAGTGTAAATATGAAATAAAACATTGTTAATTACTATAAATAGATAAGTGCACTAAATCAAGTAAAATCGAACTATCTGGATAACTATCTGGATTGTCAGAAACAAAATTTTATCAAATGTTTTGGATGACATTTGAATTTAATTAATCCTGTTAATATGAAATGGACCTAATTTTTTTTTTTTTCGCATGCATTAACCGTTAATAGTACAATCTCATTTAGATTTGAAATACTAACGATGATTGTACAAAAATTGCGACGGTTTATAAATCGTTATCACTTTATTCAAATTAACTCAATCGTGTGGATCTGAAATTAATTTCTTTCGATTGAGAATGTAAAAATACCCATACAGCCACTTTATTTCAATAAACAGTGGTGATATTTTTCGCCAAACTGCAAAATAAATGAACTTCTTTTAGCATTTAGCAAATCAACGTGGTACTCCGCGCCGATTTTCATAAACAAGCCGGCGTTTCCGTGAGTTGAGGTGTTTCTTTAATGCTTCTCCTGCAGTTGCAACGAAACCATGGGGTTAGACATTCAGCTGTAAGGGGTTGAAATATAAATCATATGTCCAAATGAGAAATTTAAATAAAATAAAGGAAGAAAATTATACTATTTTTTTGTTGTTCTTCTTTGTTTTTATGAGGTAAAAGTGGAAAACTGGAAGTTATATGTATGTCCGATATGGAAGAAAGACAATTTATGCAATATGCAATGAGTAAACCCATCTGTGTTTCTAATTACTAATCATGGGCGACATATAAAAGAATGGTTGGGCCACTGTCCCTCTCGATTTTGAAATTTATCTAATTAAATTTCCTTTTTCTTCGATTTTGAAAAACATAGTAAATTTTTTTCGAGTAATTTAAAATAAAAGAGGAACTAAAAACTAGTTATGAAGATAGTGGGGCAGTGAGCAAGGGAGACCTATTGCCCCTACCTTGATTTTAAAATTTAATTAATAAGAATTTCTTTTCTTCTGTTTTCAAAAACATTATGTAAATATTTTGAGTAACTTAAAATGAAAATAAATAAGAAATTTTCAGTTAAGGGGTGTTGGTGGTGTTGTTGGTGGTGGTGTGAGTGTGTGTGTGTGGGGGGGGGGGTGAGACTCATTGCCCCTTCCTGGATTTTGAAATTTAATTAGCAATTTTTTTCTCCAATTTACAAAAACATAGTAAAATTTATTCTTTTCGAATAACTTAAAATAAAGGAACTAAGAACTTTCTGTTAGGGGAAGGGGGCATATGTGAGTCATTGCCCCTCCCTCGATTTTAAATTGTAACTATTATTTTTTCTCTGATTTTTGAAAAACATAGTGAAATTTGATCTTTTCTCTTATCTTAAAATAAAAGAATAACTAAGAATTTTCTCTTATGGGACCGAAGTTAGAAGAGAGCTGTTGCCCCTCCCTAAATTAAAAAATTTAATTAATTAAATATTCTTTTTCTTTTGTTTTCAAAAACATAGTAAAGTTTATACTTTTCGAGTAACTCTGAATAGAAAAATGAGAAATTTTACATTAAGAGGGAGGGAGGGGGGGGGGGGTTGAGAGGTTCATTGCCCTCCCCTCCCTGGATTTTAAAATGTAACTAATAAAAAAAAATTTCCACTTTTGAAAAGTAGTAAAATTTATTCTTTTCGACTAACTAAAAATAAAGAAACTAAGAATTTCCTGTTAGGGGAAGGGGCATAGCTGAGCGATTGCCCCTCCCTTGAATTTAAATGTTAACTATTTTCTTCGCTTTTGAAAAACATACTGAATTTTTTTTAATTATCTTAGAATAAAAGAGGAATTAAGAATTTTCAGTTAGGGATAGGGTAGGGGGTAGGAGAAACCTATTGCCCCTTCCTGGATTTCAAAAGTTAATTAATTAAAATTTCCTTTTCTTCTATTTCAAAAACATAGTAAAATGTATACTTTTCGAGTAATTTACAATAAAAAAATTGAAGAAATTTCTCATTTCCCCCCCCCCCCCCCCCTGGCTTTTGAAATTTAATTAATATTTTTTTTCTCCGATTTTGAAAAAAAAAAAAATAGCAAAATTTATTCGTTTAGAGTAAGTTAAAAAAAAAACTAAGAATTTTCCGTTGTGGGCAGGGGCACAGGTGGGTTGGTGCCACTGCCCCTCCCTCGATTTTGAAATTTAACTAATTTTTTTTCTCTGATTTTGAAAATCATAGTGAAATTTAATTTTTTTTATCTTAGCTTAAAATGAAAGAGGAACTAAAAATTTTGCGTTAGGTAGGAATGTGACTTTCAATTAAGTCCTTAAAAGTCTTGGAAAGAGTATTAATTATCATTAGTATATAAAAAGTGTGTTTCATAACATGCAACTCTCACAAAATCAAAACAATTTTAAACACTTTAGAAAATTCGGGATATATCACACAATCATACAGCATTGTGTACTGCAAAAGTATCTTACAGTAACTGCTGTTATACTGTAGTTACTATTATAATAATCATACTTACAAAATTAAGACCTGTAAAGTTCTTCAGAAACTGCAGTCAGACTGCAGATACATCACCGAAAATTTTTGTGAATTAATTGCTATAAAATCACTTGAAATTCACTGCCGTTTTACTGTAGACATAAAGTCTTACTATTTTTTAAATTTTGGGTTGAAAAAATACTTGTCAATAACTGGAAAATAACTGAAGTTTTTTTACTGTTGATATTGCACTACAAAAAAAAACTACAGTTGACCGTAGAAAAACTTGAAAAATACATCATTTCTGTAAAAAAACTACAGTTCATTTTTAGCTGGGTGCCCATCCCTACTTTCAGTAGAAGTTACATCCATAGATGAGAACTTGTTTTTATTGGGATTAAATTCCAGGAAGAACTCCCCTTCATCAGAATCTGTTGGTTCTCGGTAGAAAAGAAATAAGGTGCTTGGAGGCAGATTTTCCGCTGCTACAGCCAGGTCACACATATCATGGAAAGTCGCACTGTCAGCAGACAGATCTAATCGCTGATAGAGTTGAGCTTGCTCTGTGCGAAACTTTCAGCACTCTAGAAGGTAGTGGTCAGTGGTTTCCAAGACTTGACACTCTGAGCAGAGGTATGAATTCCATAGGCCAAAACGATGAAATTGTGCCATGGTAGGCAACGAGCGGGACTGTATGCCCTTTGGTTCAAAAAACAGCGTTCGAAATCCTTGGTGGTCCGCTGGTCCGAGACCACCAAAAGCGCAATCGAACCACTAATTTGAAAAATTTAGTGGTCTGCAGGACCAGTAACTTTTTCCCCCCTTTCTCACAGGTAAACTTAATTTACCCGTCCCCTAGAAAACCACAACCAAACACAAATCACACAATTTTAAAAAAAATTGCATTAAATCTCAGTCATTTGAAATAAATAATCAGATGAATAAAATATCTAATTAATAATTTTATAGTTTTTCGTTATGTATACAGTTTATTTAATTTTTAGTAAATTATAATTTTACATTTTACTATGCTGAAAATTTTGGATGGCTGTAAAGGAAGTTTGGTTTATATTCTAAGAGGGGTGTGGGGGGGGGGGGAAGGTCACTCAAGGGTTAAAGGGACTTAATAGAATTTTATGTAGCGGGCCAGTGATGATAACTGCGGACCAGTAAATTCTCATGCTTACTGGTCCTTGGGACCAGTGACTTTTTTTAATCAATTCTACCACTGTAAAATATCACTCTTCTTGTCCCACATCCAAAAAATTTGCATGCACATTGTTTTAATTGTGGTTGTCATGCACATTGTTTTAAATAAATTATATATCTAAGTTAAAAACATTTCATTGTTTAAAACCAGCAGCACTACTTGAAAATTTATATATTAAAAAAAAAAAACGAACAATACACAAAAACTGCAACTAATCAATAAAAACTTAAATTGATTCTTGAACGCTTTTGTTTTGTAATAACAATGACTCAAAAACTCTATAACTCAACTAGCTTCTAGTTAACTAAAAAAAAAAAACACCTCTATTATTCTTTTGAAAAAAGCAAATAACAATAATGATAATATCTTGAAACTACAAAATTCTCCTCCGAAATATTTGTATTGGTAAGATTTGTTTTAAAAAAAGGGGCCTGCTTTTTGGAAGTATACGAGTCCTTTGCTAAAATTATGTACCGAGCTAGATCTGCCTTTTTGAATCTGCAGGCATGGTCTCAGAGTCCTTTCAAAGAGACAAATCTAGCTCGGTACATAATTTTAGCAATCTTGTGGTTATGGACATTCATTTAAAAAACGAGGAAGTATTACAAGAACGAAAAGGGCTATAAAAATTAAGAGGAACGATCAAGCGTAGCATAAGAAAAAGTGAGCGGGAATGGAGTCACATGTATTGTAAACAATCGCCGGATATCGACAGTTGAGTTGAGGAGTTCTTCTGCTGCCGGGATACAGATACATTTACGCTGTTAGCGAAATGAGATTCACCAATCAGAAAACTTGCTCCCTTAAAGCAGGGAAAAGTTCCCGAAATGCAAGCTTCTGATTGGTCGATCTCTTTTCGCTAACAGCGCAAAATCTATCTGGATCCCGGAAAGAATTTAGAATAAAAACAATTATTTAAACGATATTAATTATTATATATTATTAATAATTATTAATTATAAATATTTATTATTAATTATTTAAATTATATTATTTATATTATGTGATATATAATTAATATTACATATTAATATTATATTATGTGTTATTAATAATTATTAATTATAAATAATTATTATTAATTATTTAAATTATATTATTTATATTACGTAATATAAAATTAATATTATATATTAAAATTATATGATTTATATGTTAATAAATATCAATAATTATTAATTATAAATATTATTATTAATTATTTAATTATTTTATTAATTATTATATTAATAATTTAAATAATAAATAATTATTTAGAGTCAGAAATGCAGCCTCAGCTGCATAAACAATAATCAAATATTCCAATGTAAATTTAAAATAAAATATTTAATAAGAGTTATTTTTTTTTCATTCGTTTTTATAAAGTAGAAGTAATTTTCATACAAACTGGAAGTCATGTCTTTTCGGGCAGAAGGGCAAATTGCGCATTTAGTAAATCCGGGTCCGGGTGTGCTATGAAAAAGAAGAAAGGGGGATGAGATGCCTTCTCCCTGGATTTTGAAATTAAAGTTAAAAAAAAAAAATTCTTCTTTTGAAAAACATAGTAGAATTTATTCTTTTCGAGTAAGTAAAAAAAAAAAAAAAAAAAAAGGAAGCGTTTTTCCGTTTAGGGGAGGAGGGTGACATAGGAGAGCAACTGCCCCTCCCTAGATTTTCAATTCAGTAACTAATTTTATTTTCTTAATTTGAAAAACATAATAAAATTAATTCTTTGCCAGTGATTAAAAAAAAAAAAAAAAAAAAAAAAAAAAAAAAAAAAAAAAACAGAAACCAATAATTTTCCGTTGGGAGGAGGGGGGGGGGGGGGGTGTCATATGATAGTCATTTGTTCCTGCCTGGATTTAAAAATATAAGTACTAATTTTTTTTCACCGATTTTGAAATACTGAAATTTTTTTAATTCGAGTGATTTAAATTAAAAGAGGAATTAAAAAGTTTCAGTTGAGGGAGCGGTATAGGAGGCCCATTGCCCTTCCGTGGATTTTGAAATTGTATAAACTAAATTTTCTTTTTTTTTTCCTATTTTGAAAACATAGTAGAATTTTTTTTTTTTTTTCGAGTAACTTAAAAAAAAAAAGGAACCAAGAAATTTCTGTTTAGGGGAAGGTGGCACAGGAGACCAACTGTCCCTCCCTAGATATTTCAATTTAAGTAACCCAAATTTTTTTCTCCTGCTATGAAAAACATAGTATAATTTATTCTTTGCGAGTAACTTAAAAATTAAGGTAACCAAAAATTTTTCGTTAAAAGGGGGGAGCCTAGGGGAGTGTCATTGCCGCTGGATTTCTTTATATATATATATACCTGAATTTTCTTTTTCTCCGATTTTGTATAAATTTTATTTATACGCAGAAACTTAAAATAATAGACGGACAGTATAGCAGAAATATCAGTTGCCAGGGGTTGGGGGGGGAGGATAAGAGAAAAGCCATTTCCCTTCCCTGGATTTTGAAATTTAAGTAATTAAATTTTCTTTCTTTTTTTTATGAAATGCATAGTAAAATTCATTCTTTTTCAACATTTTAAAATAAAAGAAATAAAAAAAATCCGTTAAGGAGGGTGGGGGGATGGAAGGCCCATGCCAATCCCTGCAGTCTGAAATTTAATTAACGGAATTATGTTATTTTCTCCGATTTTGACAAATATAGTAAAATTTATTTATTCCGTATAGCTTAAAATTAAACAGAAACTAAGAATTTTTCTGTTGGGGGAGAGATTCACCCCCCCTCCCCCCTATGTCTCATTCTTAGTAGTTAATTTCGGTAGAATTTTTTTTATGTTTATGTATTTAAACTTTATCGTAAAGTCAGGTTAAAAACAGTGTAATTTTTTTTTTTTTCCACTTCTGTAGAAAAACTGCAGTTCATTTTTAGCTGGGATCATGCATAACGAAAAACATTGCAAAACATAAAATAAAAATAAAATTAACTTGGCTATTTGCGAACGTGGATTAATTTTTACCATTGTTATTAAAATTACATAGCAGCTCTTTCCAAATTTTATGCAATTTTAGGTGAAAATATTTTCCATCGTGCATGATTTTGAAAATATCGCCGTTTGTGCGATGAAACAATCGTCAATCTTAATAAAGATATTTTATCACCTTTTATAGCATTATTTAACTTAACTTGTGTATAAGTGATTATTATACATGTTGTTATGACAGATCATTTTGAAAATTTATGTTATATGGCTGATCGCAAACATTATTTTATTATAAAATTTAATGTTGTCCCGCTAATTATTACCGCAACTAAATCTTCACTGAAATATATTAAATCGAGCATGTTCTTTACATCTTCGTAGCTCTAGGGCAATTCACCAAGAATGTTGAGAGTTACTCGACAAACCGTGTATAATCGAAAGCATTCGGTCACTGTTCCTAAACCTTTGGATGCCAGTGTATTTCCTTCCGTATCCGTTCCTAAACTTTTGGATGCCAGTGTATTTCCTTCCGTATCCGTTCCTAAACTTTTGGATGCCAGTGTATTTCCTCCCGTATCCGTCTGAAAGCAGAAATTTATTTTTTATGCCATCAATTTTGATATTTTCGTTCTCTAATATTAGTTGTTACTTAATAATTACATGCGAAAACAATATTTTTTATAGAGTAGGGCTATCAAATACTTCTTTCAGAATTTTTTAGGGAAATAATATTCTTCGATGAATAAATTTTAAACTGATTTACGAATAATCGTTTTAATCTTATTTTTTGACTGAATATTGGTCTGCTATAACTGTTCAGATGGCGAACTAAAAATTATATCATGAACAGGTGCTCATCGTACTTTTTACGACAAAAGCGCTCCGTTTTGTTACTCTGTTACAAACGCAAGATATTTCTTATTACTAATAAAATAGGTAATTCAGATAAGGCTTTAAGCAATATATACATTCCAATAGAAGAGAAATAAATTTTGTCTGAGTATGTGTGAATAATAATAATGATATGTAAATAAAAATTGTCTGAATATATTTTTCTGTGTATACATACAGAAAAATATATTCAGACATTTGTGTCTAAAGAACATACGTAACAATTAGTAATCATAAAGCAATATTCATTTAAAATATGCATCAAGCACAATTTAATGTAAAATTCCAGAGGTAAGAACATGTATTACTTAAATAAAACTTGTTTTATCTTCACTATTTTGGGCAAAAAAAAAATATATATATATACCAGAAAATACTTTTTCTGTGTACAGATTTTCTCGTCTTTGATCTCGCGATACATTCTGTTTCACTACGTTTCCTCTTATCTGAAAAAAAAAATAATTATTTTTTATTCAATTAATTTTTTGCATTGTCGTGTAATATATATTAAATATCTTCCAATTTTCGCAGTTTTTCCAAACATTCTACTCAATATTTTTCGTTTGATTATCGAAAAGAAAAAATATATAACTCAGCGTAAAATATATCAATTACATTAGTTAAGAAATAAATATTTAAAACTTTAAATAGTCAATTAATATGTCTACACTTTATAGCACTGGCATAAAATAAATTTATAGTAGAAGCTGAAAATTTGTAATAGATGTGTGAAACCAGTTTTACTTCGAAGGGGAAAGTTCAATAGAAGAATAACAACGACTTTCAAACAGTTTCAATTCCGTATATGAGGACGATTTAAGAAACACGAACTTTTGTCTGAAAATTTTACCTTACAGCTCTATCAGAAGGGTAACAATTTCTCGATATGTGTCCCATGCAAAAGTTTTACTTTATTATCACCAATAACTCTAGATCAAAATGTTTGACTAATTTAATCTTAGAAATTTTAGCATTAATGAAGGCGAAATTTATTATTATAAATTTATTGTTATAAATTTTTTCTGGCAGTAATAGAAGATATTTTACATCCTGCTCTCGATGCTCATCATGAAAGGGATAAATAAACTTTTCTGTATTTTTGTAATGTTGCTTTTTTTATATTTTAAAATGTTTAAAATGTAAATGACATTTTCTTAAAATTTCAACATCTAATAATAAACTGAATTATAAGCACCTAATATATTAAAGGAAATTTAATACCCTGATAAATTTACTTTTTTGGAGTTTATTCCCATATTTTTCTCCGTTACTTTTTAAGTAATTCTAACTTTATTTATAATGAGGAGCCTTTAAAATGAAATACCGATTCAATTTTCAATAACAGATAAAGCATTTTTTTTGCTTAAATATATTTGCTTTATGTGATCCGATTATGCAAAACAATTTTTTTTTTAATTATTCAGGTAATTTTTCGTTTTCTGGGAATTTAGTCGCAATCATGAAATCACAGTTAAATGCAAAATTAAGAAATTTTCTGTTTTTAGATCCCTGTTCACAGTGCTTGAAATTGACAAATGTAAAATAAATAATTTTTTTCCCGCGTGTCATTCTTAACGTAAAAAAAGGAAAACTTTGCTTTTATATTAACTTTTTCCTGACAGTTTAACCTCTTCAGTTCCGGAGCTAAAATAATAATACAAATTCTTATTCACTGGTTTTTTCCGAACAAAATGTATTACAAACAAATCGTAAATGACAGAAAAAACATCTTTTCTGAAATTTATCCTTTCCGCGCTTTGTAATTTAGGTTAAAAAATAGGGATCTAAAACAACAAAACCCCTTAAAAACATCAATACATCAATTTATAATCATTAACCTAAATTAACGCAATCACAAATTTAAGAGCTTTAAGGGGACAGTGAAGTTTAAATCCTTATTTTTTTTTTTTTTTTTTTTTTTTTTTGTAAATGTCACCTTAAATATTAGTCAAGGGTACATTATATGCATTAAGGCATGCATTTATCACAAAAAAAGAAAAGAAAAATTTGAGAAAAAAAATGGAATTTTACACGTCGTCTCAGAAATCTTCGAAATGCCCCCTGCGCATCCCATATCAATGAAAATCCCCAATATTTTTTATAAAGTTTGGTTTATATATAGAAATAAAATAGAGCATCGAATTTTATATATTTGAATTTGAAGGTAAAAAAAAAAATTTTTGAAATTTTTTGGAAAAATTTTCAAATTTTCAAAATTTTTCATTTTTTTTTTTTTTTTTTGTAAATTTTATCTTAAATATTATTCAAGGGTACATTATATGCATTATGGCATGCATTTATCACAAAAAAAATAAAAAAATTAAATTTATTTTTGAGAAAAAAAATGGAATTTTACGTGTCATCACTGAAATCTTCGAAGTGCCCCCTGCACGTTCCATATCAATGAAAATCCCCAATATTTTTTATAAAAGTTTGGTTTATATATAGAAATAAAATAGAGCATCGGATTTTATATATTTGAATTTAAAGGTTAAAAAAAAATTGAAAATTTTTGAAATTTTTTCACAAAAATTTTGAAATTTTGAATTTTTTTTTTAACCTTTAAATTCAAATATGTAAAATTCGATGCTCCATTTTGTTTATATATGTAAACCAAACTTTTATAAAAAATATTGGGGATTTTCATTGATATGGGAGACGCAGGGGGCATTTCGAAGATTTCTGAGACGACGCGTAAAATTCCATTTTTTTTCTCAAAAATAAAATTTTTTATATATATTTTTTTGTGATAAATGCATGCCATAATGCATATAATGTACCCTTAATTAATATTTAAGGTGAAATTTACAAAAAAAAAAAAAAAAAAAAAAAAAAAAAAATATTTTTAAGGATTTTAAACTCCACTGTCCCCTTAAACAAGTAAATAATCTGCAAATCCTCACTTTTTTTTTTTATTATTGAAAATGATTTAAGTTAAATACTTATGAAAATTTCTCACTTTCTTGAACATACTGTCTTTTCGTCATTTTCAGGCATTTTGTAAACTCAGATGAAAATAGTAGTTATTGTATGTGGGAATCCAGCTTAGATGCTCCCACTTATTTGTTTCCTTTAAACGCAAAAAGCATTCAGCTATTAAGAAGTGATGTGAAAATGTAAAAATAATCGGAAATTTTAGTTTTTATAGGGAAAAGAACAGAGGTCCCCGTAAGGGTACCCAGGGACTGAAGAGCTATTTTGACCGAATTTTTGTATGTTCTCAAAAATCCGTGGCAAGCAGATATTGAGATTTCTTTAGGGGAGACCGGGGCTACAGAGAGTAAGTAGGCGCAGTCCCCATAAATCGCCTGTTTGTGGATAGATTGTGCAACCAGTCACAGAGTACATTTCTTCTTGCGTTTTACAATCCTTTTTGTAGTTTTGCAGCGTTAAATACGTGCAGTGGACATTTATTACGATTTTTCTGTTGTTTGCGCTCATAAGTAATTTTTTGATGCTTCATTCTTTTTCTAATTTCTAATACTTCTCTTAATAATTGCGATTTAACTTGTGCAATTTTTCTTAGAGTATGATTACATGTACCTACCCCATATGTGATTTACTTGGATTATTTATGCTTAGATGGTTGCGTGTCCCTTTTGTGAAGAAATTTAATATGGGGCTAGTAGGCGCACTGGACACGAGGCAAGTTGGCTCGGTGTCTGGTGTATGCTGGTAGCTTGAAAAACAGCAAACACCGAAAAAAGTGGTTGCAATGCAAGATTTTGGGCACACGAGGCTTGCCGAAACGGAGACAATAGATTATTTATTTGTGACAACTGTAACTCTGATGATGTTATCGAATAGGATAGAAGTTACTCAATGTTAATGTTTATTCATTATTTTTATGTCTGTATGATTTAGACTTTACATTGTACGGCGATAACGCCTTTGATTAAACCTACTTGTAATAAGGAAATTGATTTCTCTTAACTGCGTGTCTTATTTAAATTTTTATAAAGCGTGTGCCAACTTACCCCATAGGTATAGGCAACTTGCCCCGTGTTCAGTGAACATACCTTTTTCGCAATTATTATTATTTAAGAGAATCCTTATTGATGCTAATCTAAAAGCATTTATCAATAATAAATAATAGATCATTTTCTGTGCAGACACAAATATCTACTTAATATAAACAATCCAACAGCTCCATCATTATTGTGAAATATGTTCCTTTAGCAATTAGCAATTTTGATGTTATAATTCATATAAGTCATCTTTTCTACTTGGACATTTTCTCAGTTGTTTATAATAACTTATTTAATATCTATCAAGATACTTTTCTACTAAGAAATCATCTTTATTGCTATGAACTATTTGTGTAATATACATTTCTTCCAAATAATTGCTGATAATCAGGAAAGTCATATATCATGTTTAAATATTTACTTAAAGACATTATTTATCATTTTCTTATTGAAATAAATTTTGTTTATTAATATCAATAACACTTTCAAGGACACTTCCTGGTTTTCAGTGCATCTCTACATTTGAAGAGGCAGTTGAAGTGCAACCTTCAGATTAAACGCACGCAGCATTTAACTCTTTAGCTGCGATATTTTTTAATTACGCAACTGGGCATTCCAAAAAGCCTGGCTCTTGTCAACATTAACATACCGCATTCTTGTACTTGCAGGAAGATGTAAATCTGTGTTTGTTTCAATATAATTTTATTTTAATCTCTAGTATATTTATTAACTGTTGACACAACATATACAATTTATCGAACATTAAAAGATGGAGGCACGCGGCGTTATCTTGGATCCTTTTTTCAAGCTCGGATTAAGTGTACGGTCATCATATCTTACTGCAGTTTGTTAAATAAAATTTTCACTAGTCTTATGTGGAATTGCAACAGACGACGGAGCACCTCGCATCACATTTATTACAGATAAGTACCTTTTATCTTATTATTATTATCGGTTTGTCTTTTGTTTTTTACGCTATTCACCTCATTATTTGAATAATGAGTACCGACTTGGAAGCCGCAAAAAAGGCTGCTGAAGAATTGGAAAAAGCAGCTATAATTTTACGTGGCAGAGCTAAATCTGCTCTAACAAGGATAAACAACTTCATTAACTCTGAGCAAACCTTTCAAAAGAACGATTTTACAATAAATTAGAAAAATTAGAGACAGTTTACTCAGACTTTGATAAATATGATGCTCAATTACCAGCTGAAGCATCTGAAAATGAGAAATTTGAAAAAATATATTATGAAACCAAAGCCAAACTGCAAACGGAACTTGAAAAAGTTACCGTAAATGTGCATGCACAATCTCAATTGATGAATGATCAGTTTCCAGTTGTTAGTTCTACTATTTCTAACAATTTTAAATTGCCTAGGCTCAATATAGAGCAATTTAATGGTCATTTTAAAAACTGGCTGTCATTTAAATATTTATATTTATCATTAGTTCATAATAACGACAGCATAACTAATATACAGAGGTTTCAGTATTTAAGAGGGTTACTAGGGGAAGAGCCAGCCTCTATAATAAAACGTATATCTATTTCTGAAAACAGTTATTTAGAAGCGTGGGAAAAATTGCTGTCGAGATATGATAAGAAAAAACAAATTGTTTCCACTTTAGTTAAAACATTCTTGGACATTCCCCCCATCACTCAAGTGAATGCATTCAGCTTACGCTGTTTATCAGATGTATCAGATGAAGTAATTAGAGGCCTTAAATCAATCGATGAAAAGGCATCTGGCCGTGACTTATGGCTAATTCATATTTTATTACAGAAGGTTGATTCTAAAACAAGGGAGGAATGGGCAAAACTGACCTCAAGCGAAGACTTTCCGTCTTTTGATCAATTTATTCAGTTTATAAATGATAGATGTTCATCTTTAGAGTTGTATAAAAGTGAAAATGAAGGTTGGCATAAACAAGAGAAACAATTTAAGGTCAATAGATCTTATTCCAGTGTCATTAGCAAATGTTTACTTTGTAAATTTAATCACTCACTTTACAAGTGTGTTAAATTTAAGGAATTAAATACCAGGGATAGGAGACAGTTTGTTAAAAAAAACAAGTTATGCAGTAATTGCTTGTCTGACAAGCACACTACCTGGCAATGCAATTCCTCTTACTCTTGTCACAATTGCAAGCTGAAACATCATACTAGTTTATGCGAAAACAAACTGCAAAATTACGCGATATCAACATCTCGTTCAAATGAAAAACAGAGCCACAAAAACAAACCAGATTCAGCGGCCGGTTTGATTCCCGATGAGAATAAAAAGGAAATTTCTCCTTCCATAAATGCAGTTCAAACATCTTTCGCACTTTTGCCCACTGCTAGTGTATATATTAATGATTGCATGGGTCAAAAGCACACTTTAAGAATCATGTGTGATAGTGGATCTAAGTCTACGTTTGTTTCTGAATCCTGCATGAAAATGTTAGGAATTAAAAGGAAAAATGCTAGGTTCCCCGTAAAAGGTCTGTCTAATTCAAAGATCGCAGTAACTAAGGGTTACGTAATGTTTGATCTTACATCAATTTATAATGCTGACACCAAGTTGTCTGTGAAGGCATTTATTTTAGATGATTTAACTGCTCCGTTACCCGTGGAAAAAATACATGAGAAGCATTTTTCGCATTTAAAGAATATAAACTTATCGGATCCACATTTCGAGACACCAAGTAAAATAGACATCATTCTAGGATCTGATTATTTCTGTTCTATTTTGCTTCCTGGTCAAGTAACAGATACGCAGAGCAATTTAATTGCTCAAAATTCAATTTTTGGCTTTCTCGTATCAGGGAAAATGCTATTCTAGTACATCTCCAAATTCGATACATAATTTACATATTTATGAAATTAATATTGATAATGAGTTAAAGCGTTTTTGGGAAGTAGAAGAAGTATTTAATAAGAATACTCAAATGTTGTCACCTGAAGAGCAATTTGTTGAATCACATTTTCAGGAAAATTATTCAATTAATTCCGAGGGTCGTTTTGTGGTTAAGTTACCTTTTATTCAACCTAAATCCGAATTAGGTAATCCTAAACCTGCCACAATTTCTCGCTTGCTTGCTATGGAAAAGAAATTTAGAGAAAAACCAGAATTTGAAAATCAGTACAAAGAGTTTATGTACGAATATGAAGAATTAGATCACATGGAATTAGTTGCACAAAATGACACTAATAATTATGAAAACGAACACTATTTTCTTCCTCATCATGCGGTTATTAAATCTTCTAGTATCACTACTAAATTAAGGGAAGTTTTTGACGCTTCATGAAAAACTTCAAGTGGTGTTTCCTTGAATTCCATTTTGGGTGTTGGCCCTAAGTTATAACGGGACATTTTCGAAATCTTACTTAATTTTCGATTTCCGAAAATAGTCTTTTCTGCAGACATAGAAAAAATGTACCGCCAGATTTTGGTTGCCGAAGAAGATCAAATTTATCAGCAGCAAATTTATCAGCAGTTTGGAGGTCTAATCCTAATGAGGAAATAAAAAATTATAAACTAAAAACTGTCACATATGGTTTAGCGCCAGCATCTTTTCTGACAACTAGATGTATAAAACAAATCGCTCATGATATACAAAAAATCCTTGCATTTCGCGCATGTTAGAAGAGGATATGTACATGGATGATTTATTATCCGGTACGAATACTGTTAGGGAAGCAATAGAAACTTGCAAAGAAATTACAGATTGTTTAGACGCGCATGGTTTTCACTTAAGGAAGTGGAATTAAAATTCGCAGGTATTTCTTAATGAATTTATTGATTCTTCTAGCACTGAATCAAATTTTGAAATAATTCCTAGTGACAACGGAAGCTCAAAGGTTCTAGGCTTAAGCTGGAACTCTTCATCAGATAGTTTTATTTTCATAACTGCATTAACACTCACTCCACCTCTTACAAAGAAACGCATTTTAGCTGAGTCTGCACGGATTTTCGACACGCTAGGTCTAATTTCGCTCTGTACTGTAACTTTAAAGGTATTTTATCAGAAACTTTGACTTACAAAAGGGGACTGGGACTCTATTATACCGCAACACCTTACAGACGAATTGCTAAAATTTCCTTTAACGGACTAAATCAATTGTCTGTTCCTAGATTTGTCACGATTTCATCCGGTAACCCATTTGAATTACACGGATTTTCTGATGCCTCAACATTGGCATATGCTGCCGCAATTTATTGCCGACAAAGTTATAAGGGGAAAATACTCTTTTCTTTTAGTTTCTGGAACTAAAGTTGCTCCAATCAAACAGATTTCAGTGCCAAAATTAGAGCTTTGCGGTGCGCACCTACTATCTAAGCTGTTCCCTCCGTCATGGAAACATTAAAGAGTTACAAGTTCGATATTTTCGCCTGGACGGACTCACCCAGCTAAAAATGAACTGCAGTTTTTCTACAGAAGTGGAGTATATTTGATGTTTTTCTATAGTCAACTATAGATTCTCTGTAGTGCAATCTCGACTATAAAAATACTTTAGAAATTCTGCGGCTAATGTGGCGTAATTTTGTGGTCTTTTTTTCGAAAATTCTCTGTGCTATTAACCTCAAAAATACTATAGTTTGAGTGAAGTCATCATAACCTTTTAAAATAATGAGATTTTGCGTCTGTAGTAATACAGCAGTATAGAAGTAATTTTATCTCTTTAATTTTACCAGTTTCTCGTCTTTCTCTTAGTGTTTAATTATTTTAGTTGGCCGAAGGAATAAATTTTATTATGTGTTTAATCAGAGAAAAAGAAAATTTAGTTAAAATTAAATTTCAAAATCCGGGAGGGGAATGCCGTCCTCGGGCTACAGCGCCCTCCCTCCCCCCCACACACAAAAAGAACACTGTTTTGAACCTGACTTTACGATAAAGTTTAAATACATAAACATAAAAAAAACTCTACCGAAATTAACTACTAAGAGTGAGGTATGGGGGGTGGGGTGAATCTCTCCACCAACAGAAAATTCTTAGTTTCTGTTTAATTTTAAGCTATTACGGAATAAATAAATTTTAGCATATTTGTCAAAATCGGAGAAAATAATATAATTCCGTTAATTAAATTTCATACTTCAGGAATTGGCAATGGGCCTCCCCCCCCCCCCTCCTTAACGGATTTTTTTTTATTTCTTTTATTTTAAAATGTTGAAAAAGAATGAATTTTTACTATGCATTTCATAAAAAAAGAAAGAATAAAAGAAAATGTAATTACTTAAATTTCAAAATCCAGGGAAGGGAAATGGCTTTTCTCCCCCCCCTCCCCCCCGCGCGCAACTGATATTTCTGCTATACTCTCCGTCTTTTATTTTAAGTTTCTGCGTATAAATAAAATTTACTATATACAAAATCGGAGAAAAAGAAAATTCAGTTACATATATATGTTTCAAAATTCAGTTACATATATATGTTTTAAAATCCAGCGGCAATGACACTCCCCTAGGCTCCCCCCTTTTAATGGAAAATTTTTGGTCACCTTAATTTTTAAGTTACTTGCAAAGAATAAATTTTACTGTGTTTTTCAAAGCAGGAGAAAAAAAAATTGTGTTACTTAAATTGAAATACCTAGGGAGGGGTAGTAGGTCTCCTATGCCACCTTCCCCTAAACAGAAATTTCTTGGTTCCTTTTTTTTAAGTTACTCGAAAAAAAATAAATTCTACTATGTTTCCAAAATAAAAAGAAAAGAAAATTTAGTTTGTACAATTTCAAAATCCAGGGAAGGGCAATGGGCCTCCTATACCGCTCCCTCAGCTGAATCTTTTTAGTTCCTCTTTTAATTTAAGTTACTCGAATTAAATAAATTTCACTATTTCAAAATCGGTGAAAAAAAAGTTACTTATATTTTAAAATCCAGTGAGGAACAAATGACTGTTCTATAACCCCCGCCCCCGCCTCCCCCTAACGGAAAATTCTTGGTTTCTTTTTTTTTAGTCACTGGCAAAGAATAAATTTTATTATGTTTTTTAAAATAAGAAAATAAAATTAGTTATTTACTTCAAAATCTAGGGAGGGGTAGTTGCTCTCCTATGTCCCCCTCCTCCCCTAAACGGAAAATTCCAGCTTCCCTTTTTTTAACTTACTCGAAAAGAATAAATTCTACTATGTTTTTCAAAAGCAGAATTTTTTTTTTAAACTTTAATTTCAAAGTCCAGGGAGGAGGCATCCCATCCCCCTTTTTTCTTTTTCATAGCACACCCGGACCCGGATACATGTACTTTATAAAAACGAATGAAAAAAAAATCATATTAAATATTGGTATATTTGATTATTGTTCACGCAGCTGAGGCTGCATTTCTGACTGTAAATAATTATTTATTATTTAAATGAATTATCAATATAATAATTAATTTAATTATTATTAATAGTATTTATAATTAATAAGTATTGATATTTATTATCAAATAAATTATATAATATTAATATATAATATTAATTATATATTCCGTAATATAAATAATATAATATAATTTAAATAATTAATAATTATTATTTATAATTAATAATTATTAACTAGAAAGATAGCCCGTCAAAAATGACGGAAATTTAGATATAAAGATATATACAACTCATGTGCAAGAATATGAGTTTTCTCGTTTGTTCCGCAGTGATAGATGAAAATAACACATTTTAAGAACGAAATACATTTATGAAAAACTGTGTACAGTAGAAGACCACTAATCTGCACAGTTTGGTTCCAAGTGTTATGCAGATTTGAGGCTCTTTGCGGTCATGTCTATTCAGTCTTTGTTTACATTTTTTTAAATTCATATAATGGACAATTTAGATTGTTAAGCCTTAAAAATAAATAAATTACACCCTTGAAGTAAGGGAAAAACTATTAAATTATCGTATACGATTTCATGAAATGGTATTATATGGTATGTGTGTGCTTCACGATCTTGGTTACGACTTTGGCTAAATTGGCTGCAACTTATCATAATTCTAATAGTGTGGGCCTCTATAACAAAAAAGTAACCAGTTTTTAGTAAAATTTCTGATATAAAGTAGTTTTCAAAAACTTGTGTAAAATTGTAGGCCGTTCTCATGTTATGCCAGTCCTAGGAATAATATTTCTAACACTGAAGATTTTCCATGTATATGTGGAATTTAGAAAAGCTTCTCCAAAAGAAAGGTCCTGACATGACATTGTAATTCCTCTAACTTCAGCAATCGCGCCCGTCGGCCTAATTGTTCGGAGTTTTCGTGGTTTTCTTCGAGCCGTGGATCTTCCATGCGTTAATACGGATTAGGTTCCCTTAGAAAGACCCCCCACGGAGGGCACTCCCCCCGGGCCTATATCCCTCGTGTTGATAATTGGCCGTCAAAAATCAACCCAACCCAACCCTCTAACTTCAAAGTTCAATCGGGCCCTGATGTTGCTTACTGAAATCTAATAAATACAGTTATTTTGAATATTACAACAGAATTAAACAGCTAAACTTATTTAACTTGAACTTGCTGTTACTTCCCGATGTTACTTTTTAGTATTAAGAAAGAAAATTATTTAAATTTTTCAAATCATGCACATTTATAATTTTTTTCCGTCTTTAATAACTAAATAATGAAAAAATATGCTTTTGTTCTGAGCTCTTAAATATGACAATAAAATAATGTAACTATAAGTGACATTGCAAAATTAAATCTTTGTGATTTCAAACCATAAACAAATGATACCGCAACCATTTTACCTACTATGACATCATTAGAATATTGTCCATTGATTATTGGAGAACTTGCTTTGTGAATAATTACCTCAATGATTTAATATTTTTTACGGTTCACGATGAATGAATCACTTGTGTTTGTTTAGGTAATGGAATGAGATATTAAGCCGTGAACCTAATTTCAACTAAAGTTATCTAAGGATATATGTATTTTTAATCGAAATTAAAAACAATGCTTTGATCTCGAAATAAAAAGTTTTAGTTTGTATAATTGGTTATTTCTGTTAATTATTTATTTAGGAACTTTTCCATTATAGCGCATTTTAAAAAAAAGCTTGGCGTAATTTGGGCATCAGAAAGTGAGATATGTTGCCAAAATATATAAACAGCTATGAAAACAAATCTAATGAACTTTTATTTTTGTTTATATTTGCACTTATATACATAAAAAATCGTTTCTAAATATATATAATATTTTTTTATGTACAAATTATGGCACAGATTTCAGATATGAACCGGGATACCTAACTGGCGCTAAAATGGTGTTATTTTGCCTGCTATGGTAACCCGGCTATTGTATTTATTTATTAATAAATTGTTTATTTACTTTTATTTTCTGTTTTTAAATTATATAAACTGTTTTGTTCTATAGTTATTGTTCAAAATTTTATTTATTTATAGTTATTTCCTTTTCAAAATGATAGCAAATAATTTAAAAATATATAAGTAACTGGTATTCGAAAGCGAGATTTCTGCCGAATTGGCGTCAGAGAAAAATCACGCCAACCCCGATGCGTATATGACATCTGCGCAAAAATTACTTCTGTTTCTTTACAAAAATGGGTAAATAGCTTTTTTTTTACATTAAATAAATTGTATACATATGTAAAAAACTGCTTGTGAGTATGAAGCAGTAAATAGGTTGTCAGAAAACACGTTGGCAAACTTCTTTCTCGCCAAGAAACTTTTCTCCGAAGTATTGTACATAAGCAATGTTTGCTAGAAATGCATTTTTAATTTGATATGCGCTTTTATGTTTCACTACATTTATGCATACTGTACCGTGTGTATAAATGCTACAGTTCATATGCAGGGCTACACAAAAGAATTCGTAAGGGTTACTGAGTATGAGAATAAATTGCTTAAAGGTGGTTTTTAAAGGGGTTATGCAGTTTTGCGCTGAACTGCATTTAGTTTAATAAGAAATGTTTGTAGAATATAGATAAAATGATATACAGGGTCACGCAAAGAATTGAATACATAACCGTCTATGGATGATAATATCTGGAAATGTGATTTCAGTAGCTTTAAGAGTAGTTTAAATTAAATTTTAGCTAAATAGTGGCATGTAATAACGGTACTATTGGCTATGGACTGTAACTGCTGAAATAAATTTTTAAAACTTTTTAAGCGTTTTCTAAAATGTTTACTTAGTTATCTTATTTACCTTATTTCCCTAAATAACGAAGTTTTGTTAAAGCATTCAGGATGTGTTAGAAAGTGTTTCATATTCTATGCTTAACGCATGATTTTTCTTTCTTCTTTAGTCTTATTTTGCATTTATTTTATTCTTAATTTTTTAGTCTTATACTGCTTTATAGAAACTTTGGCACAGTTGTCATATATACCCCATATTGGAGCGATTTTTTTTCCGACGCCAATTTGGCGAAAACATCAAAAGCATAAACAACAACATCCGGATTACCATATCAAGCAAAATAACGACACTTTGGCGACAGTTAAGTACCCGTTGTGTATATGACATTGGCGTCAGAGAAAAATCGCGCCAACATGGGGCGCGTATATGACATCTGTGCCGTAACTTTAATATTTAACGTTTAAACTCTTCGCTCCACTCACCTTGCATATAGTATAAACTATAACACAGATAGCGCAAAATAATAGACAGTTTGATACTTTTCCACTGTAGGGGCTTTGGCGTTTTTTTAAAAAAAATTGGTGTAATTTGGGCATTAGAAAGTGAGATTTGGGTACTTTTCCGTTATACGGATACCATTGTTGCCAAGCGTAATAGTTGGCGCAAAATGAAAATCACGCGAATTGAGGCATTTGAAAAATAAAAGAAAAAATATTGTCGATACTAAAGTGAGCATTTAAAAAATATAACATTTGAAAATTCCAGGCTTTTACGAACTATTTCATTAAATCACAAATATATACTTAAAATAATTGAAGAAATAACTGTTATAAAATAAAGCAATAAAATAAAACTCATATTAAACTGCTGGCATAAAATTACAAATATCTTTTAGCATTTTGAAATAATTGGCGCATTAGCATACATTTTGGCATGGTGTCCGTATAACGGAAAAATATTGAGATTTGTTGTCAAATCATATAAACAGCTATGAAAACAAACTTGATGAGCGTTTTTTTTTATGTTTAATTTATATATATATTATTCATGTTTTTATGTTCAAATTACATCTGTTTCTGTATAAAATTAGAGAAACGGCTTTTTTATGTTAAATAAATCGTATAAATATCGAAAAAAAAATGCGTGTGTATATAAAATGAAACAATAGATAGGTTCCCGGAAAATATGTTGCCAAATTACCTTTTTCGCCAAAGCACCTATACTGGAAAAGTACCTAAAGCACATTAAAATCGCGCAGTTAGGAGCTCATACAGTATAGCGTCGTCTATTGACGGTTATTTTATTAGTAGCATCGGGAGGAAGATGTAAAGATGTACTTTAAATTCTCACCCATAGATTTAAAAAAAATATCTTAAAAGAGCGGAGTTTAAATTAAATTTTGGTGACCTCCTTTATGAAAGAAAGGTTTTAAATGGGAATTTCGCCAAATCAGCCGGCTATCGCCAAGTTGGCCAACATTTGGCGCTACTGTGGTAACCCTGCGTTAGTATTTTTCATTAATTACTCATTTCAGTGAGGTGGTCCTACCGGAATCGTGAGGGACACACAGAGACTTGGATTTTATATAAATAGATAATATATAATAAATTAATATCATTTAAATAATATTTTTTATTCTAAATTCTGTCCGGGATGCAGATAGATTTTGCGCTGTTAGTGAAACAAGATTGACTAATCAAAAGCTTGCATTTCGCGAACTTTTCCCTGTTTTAAGGAAGCAAGTTTTCTGATTGGTCAATCTCGTTTCGCTAACAGCGTAAAATCTACCTGGATCCGGCGGGGGAAATAACAGTGCTCGTACAGCTCAACTCTCGATCTAAGCGAAATGTTTTATTTACAATACATGTGACTCGCTCGCGTCGCGATTGGTCTTGCTTTCGCCTTATCGTCTTATTTTTTATATTATAACTCCTATTGTTCGTATTATACTTTCACGTTAATTATTATTATTTTTAAATGAATGTCAATAACCATAACATTCCAAATATTTTGTACCGAGCTAATCTTTGAAAGATCCGACATCATGTCCGTTCGGTTTTTGCGTTCGTATAGTATTTTTTGTAATCTGATTTGCCCATATAATACTTTGATTATTCTTTTGGATTCTATTGGATATCTAAGATTGCTAAATTATGTACCAAGCTAGATCTCTCATTTTGAAAGGACTATTATACTTCCAAAAAAATGGGCCCTTTTTAAAAAAGTCCTTCCGGCCAGTGCCGGGAGGAAGAGGTAGCTTTCATATTCCTTATTTTAAAAAAGCCAACTTATATTATTCAAACACACGAAGCTCAATTAAGTGGAAACCGAATGTAGGAGATTCAATACTAATTTTCATCAATACTAAATCATTATGAATGAGAATTTCGCAAAATTAGTCAGCTTTATCCAAGCTGTTTTTATTTAAAGTAACTTATATTTCGCTGCCAAATTCGGCGATTTCTTAAAGTGCCTGCCATTTTAAGACAACATGGTGGATGAGGCTAACCAGTGAACTTGGTCGAGACCTTAGTAATTGCTGTGCACATGCTCACTCACATCGGAATCGGTTGATACATACGAGTGCTGTCGCAGGCAAAAAATCAGATTTTTCAAAATGTCACCCACGTTAGAAATTGAAACTGCTACATCTGAGCCATTTTTTAAGATAAAGACAAACAAAAAATGCTCCTGAATCCTTATATCAAGGTCAAATACTTAAGAAAGAAACCTTTTTCAATTTCTAATTTTTTTGCACCTCACTTTAAATATATATATTTTTAATTTAATGGCCGCCATTTTGAAACAAGATGGCTGATGAAGCTGGCCAGCGAACTTGGTCGAGATATTGATGTATACTATCCACATGCCTTCTTCCATCGAAATAGGCGAATACGTGTGGTATCGCGAGACAAATACAAGATCGTTTCAAAGTGTTAGCCATGATAGAAATTTAAAGTGCTATAATTCAACCACTTTTTAAGATATAAACAAAAGAACAAATTTTCAGAAACAAAAACTGCTCCAGAATCTTTGTATCAAGGCAAAACACATAAAAAAAATCTTTTTCATTTTCCAATTTTTTAATACCTCATTTTAAATTTTAAATTACATTTATTTTAAAAAATGGCAACCCTTTTGAAACAAGATGGCGAATGAAGCTGGCCAACAAACTCGGTCGAAACATTGGTATGTACTATGTACAGACCAAGTTACATTCAAATCGGTTCATAAATACGCCTGTTATCGCGTGACAAAAATCAGGGCGTTTCAAAATGTCAGTCACGCTAGAAATTCAAAATGCTATAACTCAGCCATTTTTTAAGATATAGACGAAACAAAAATTGCTCCCGAATCTTTTTATTGAGGTCAAATACATAAGAAAAAAATATTTTTTCAATTTTCAATTTTTTGGAACCACATTTCAAATTTAAATTTTTCTTAAAATTTGAAATGACCGCTATTTTTAAACAAAATGGCGGATGAAGCTGGCCAATGCACTCGGTCAAGACATTGGTCTGTACTATGTATAAACGAAGTTTCATCCAAATCGGTTCATAAATACGCCTTTTATCGCGTGACAAAATTCAGGACGTTTCAAAATGTCAGCTTCGCTAGAAATTCAAAATGCTATAACTCAGCCATTTTTTAAGATATAGACGAAACAAAAACTGCTACGGAGTCTTTGTATAAAGGTCAAATACATAAGAAAAAAATATTTTTCCATTTTTAATTTTTTGGTACCACATTTTAAATTAAAAATTTTTTTTAAATTTTTAAACGGCCGCCATTTTGAAACAAAATGGCGGATGAAGCTGGCCAACGAACTCGGTCGAGACATTGGTATGTACTATGTACACACCGAATTACATCCAAATCGGTTCATAAATACGAGAGTTACAGTGTGACATAGGTCAGATATATATATATATATATATATATATATTGATATATATATATATATATATATATATATATATATATATCAATTTTGGACGGAGGGTGGTTTCGGGGTCTGGGGGTCATGATCGATGAAAATATACCAAAATTTTTTGAAATCGCTTTCCTCCGAACGGCTGCAATAGGTAGCTTTTTGTAAAGAAAGCTACCTAAAAATCGGATATATTATTAAACAATAGAAAATAAACTCGCACCAATAAAATATTTCAGAGGAGGATTTGTAGATTCAAGATACTGTTCATATTTTATTTTTATTTATTTTTTTTTGTCTTTATTTTAAAGCATAATTGAGGTGTAGTTAATTAAAAGCTAGATAGTGTAAATTTAAATAATTCATTAGTTTTTTGTGTGTGTGTATTGTTCGGGTTATTTAATATAACTTTTCAAGTAGTGCTGCTGGTTTTAAACATTTTAAAACAATGTGCATGACTTATTAAAGTTTGGAATAAAATAAAATTTTAAAAGTAAACAGAAAATGCATGTTTTCAGACAGTGCAAAAATCTTGCATCTTTTTTTAATCTGCTCACCCCCAACTGCTGCTCAAGATTAAACTCGAAGCCACAATGGTCGTCCAATGGCCTGGAACTAACCCTTCCCACTTTTCAATGTTTTTAATTTAATCAATTACTGTTTTAAATTTGTCTGGGGACTTCTTAAAAAAAAATTCTGCCTCCAGTCGAGTGGTCAATATTGATTAGAGTGTGTGCATAAATGTTTTTTCCTTAGTATACGCTAGTACTTGGTATTCGATGTTCAGCAATTCTGCAAAGCAGCGCTCAATAGACTGCTGTTTTTACTCGTGTAATAGTTGCACCCCTGATTTGAAGCAGAAAAAATTTTCAAATTATTTTCTTTTCATAAATTGGATGGATGAAAAATGATGATAGATTGGGTTTGCAACGTTTAGAAGAAAAGGTCTGGAGCATTGCTCAAAAAAACAGCCATGCTGGTACTTTATAGCTTCCGAAGACATTTTGTTGATGATGTAAAGAAAGAACTTTCAGAAGGCAAAATAGATCTTGTGATAATTCCCGGAGCAGTCACAGGGATTCTGCAAGACAATGTAAGACGAGTATATGGATATTGAAAACTAGTCAATGGGAACAACGAGAAAATTCCCAGTGGAAAAGTAAGGCGTCCATCCCTGGAACTAAAGTGTAGTTGTATATTATAAAGCTTGACTTTAATGACAAGCGATATAATTTCAAAAAATTTTAAGAAGACGGGTATCTTCGATGCTTTAAACGGAAGCGAAGATCACATTTTATGGAATGACGGAGATTCTTCAGACACCGACTCACATTACAATAGTGATACTGAATCCTTTAGTAAAAAAAAAATATGAGAATTTTTTGTTCAAATTTTCACAAAAATTATTTGTAAATTTTACATCTATAAAAATATTACCATAAAAAGAAAAATGGTATTTAATAAACATCACATAATCTGGAAACATTTGGTAAGTTACTAATTTTATTATGTTTTTTTATACCAGTCATGTTTCAGCATTTGAGTGTACAATATTATGCAGTAGATTTTTCCGCATAATAGTCGCACCTAGACTTTCACAATGAAAAATTGGCAAAAAAAAGTGTGACTATTATGCGAGTAAACACAGTACTATACAGTATGAAGCCTATTTTTGCAAAGACTCTCTACTACTTAAGAGGTTACTTCACTCACATGAAAACGCCTGCCCTGTAATATTTATCCGCACAGATGTCATATACTCCCCATATTGGCGAGATTTTTTTTCCGTTGCCAATTAGGCGAAAATATCAACAGCATGAATAACATCATCCAGGTTACCATATCAAGCAAAATAAAGACACTTTGGCGCCAGTTAAGTGCCCGTTGAGTGTATGACATTGGCATCATAAAAAAATTGTGCCAATATGGGGCGTATAATGACATCTGTGCCAAATTATGTGACATTTATCGTATTTTATGAAATTTATATTTTGAAACTTTCATCGATTTCAATAATTTCAGTTATGTTCAATTTAAAAAATTTGACATATTGTATCTATATTTTAAGTTTTTTTTTTTTTTTTTTTTTTTTTTTTCATCTTTCAATTTAAATGTATACATCATTAGCATTATACAAAGTCATATGCTGCCATCTAGTGATAAAGCGATTGTAAGATCGATACGTTATCATACAGATATGTTAATTTATATCAAAATCAAAAGTAATGTAAATTTATTTAGTAATAAATCAGTTGTAATAGCCAAAAGAGAATGATTAACAAAAAATTTAGTGAAAAAAAAAAAAAAAAAAACATTGCAGTAGGTGCTGATTTCGGCGCCATCTTGAATTTTATTCCTGGAACTTAACAGTAAATTTCATTGTTTACATCTGAAAAAAAAAATACACGGATTTTAGGTGTTCACGGATTTAAGTGAGTCTACTGTAATAAAACTTAGGCGATTGCAAAAATAGGTGATTACTATTGCTACAATACATTTTCACATATATATTGTTTCCCCTGAAAAATTAAGAAAAATATACACAAGAGAGAAAAGTTTAATAACGAATAGAACTTAGTACCGAGTTTACATCGCAGTAATTTTGAAAGTTGTAAAATATAGCTAACTAGTAAAAAAAAAAAAATAAATAAAGTTCTGGGCAGGGTGTTTTTTAAATACTGCCTACAAATTCACTCGCCCTGTCAGAAAATCCACTCGCCAGTAGCGAGTAAAATGTTGTATTTCCCCACCCCTGTATATATATATATGATGTGGGAACACTGTCTCCTGACAGAATTTATCCTTGTGCAGTTGTTATGGTAAATTCTTTTCATTAGGGGTCTTCTCAAATTCAATGAGGCAACTTTATGGCATACGTTTTACATTATTTTTGTTCGGAAACGCATGAAATTGGCAGGTGTTTGTATTCAGAAACTATGTAATCTAAAGATGTTTTCAGATGTGTTACTTTACCGCAGAAATGCGGAATTAAGCTTTTTTGGCAGTGAATTTTATTATTCCTGGGATCGATGCAAATATGCATTAAAATTTGTTGACATTTTTAATGGGGGAAGAGATGTAGTGGGAGTGGATGAAATATAACAAAAACGCAAGCACGAACTCCGTCAAATTGAGCGTAATCGTCAAAGGATCATGGAAAAAAAGAGATTTTCGTCAAAGAATTACAGGAAAAAATGAGACTTCCGTCAAAGTATTGCTGAAAAACGCAATTTTTGTCAAATGATCGCTGGAAAACAGAATTTTTGTCCAAAAATTGCAGGGAAAATGCGATTTCTGCCAAGGATCGCTGGGAAATGCAATTTTCGTCAAAAGATCGCGAAAAAACACGATTTTTGTCAAAGGATTGAAGGAAAAATGAGATTTTCCTTTAAAGGCTCACGAAAAAGAAAAAGACATGATTTTCATCAAGGAATTGTGAAAAAAACTTTATTTTTGCCTAAGGATCCTGTAAAATATGCAAATTTCTTTGAAAGATCGTGGAAAAAATGCGATTTTCGCCAAAAGATCGTGGAAAATATGCAAATTTATTCAAAAGACATGCGAAATGTGTGAATTTCATCAAAAGATCGTGTAATATTCGAATTTCTTCAAAAAGTCGCGGAAAAAACACAAATTTTGTTAAAGAATCGCAAAATATGTGATTTTAGGAAACGATCGCGGAAAAAATGTGAATTTCGTCAAAAGATTGTGTAAAATATGTGAATTTCTTCGAAAGATTGTGTGAAAAAAACGTGATTTTTGCCAAAGGATCGCGTAAAATATGCGAATTTCTTTCAAAGATCATGCAAATTTCGTCAAAAGATCATGTGATATGCAAATTTCTTTGAAAGGTCATGGAAAAAACATGAATTTCATCAAAGAATCACGAAAAAATGTGTTTTTTGTCAAATGATCCCGAAAAAAAAAATGCGTATTTCGTCAAACGATTGTGTAAAATATGTGAATTTCTTCGAAAGATCGTGCGAAATATGTGAATTTCTTTGAAAGATCGTGTAAAATATACGAATTTCTTCAAAAGATCTCGTGAATTTCGACAAAAGATTGTGTAATATGCGAATTTCTTTGAAAGGTCGTGGAAAAAACGCGAATTTCCTCAAAAGATCGTGTAATATGCAAATTTCTTACCACTTATTCATGTTATGCACCTCCGATGACCTCCCCCCCCCCACTTCCACACCTAAGGGCGGTACTTTTCTAAATTTTGCCAGCATCCGTCAGGTGTGACATATCTTTGGAAAGGTCCGTGGCTGTTTATTCGTGTTATGCAATTTCGGTGTCCCTCTCCCCACTTGCCCCTTCCCGCAGGAGGGCATTTTTCTAAATTTCCCCAACACCTGTCATGTAACATATCGTTGGAAAGGCCTGTGACCGCTTAATCATTTTATGCACTTCCGGTGCTCTGCCCACCACTTTGCCCCCCCCCCTGGGGGGCACTTTCTTAAATTTTGCCAACACCTGTCATGTGACATATCGTTGGAAAGGCCTGTGACTGCTTAATCATTTTATGCACTTCCAGTACTCCGCCCACTACTTTGCCCCCCCGCCCCCCTGGGGGCACTTTCCTATGTTTTGCCGACACCCGTCATGTGACATATCGTTGGAAAGGCCTTTGGCCGATTAATCATTTTATGCACTTCCGGAACTCCACCCACTACTTTGCCGCCCTGGTGGGCACTTTCCTAAGTTTTGCAAACACCCGTCATGTGACATATCGTTGGAAAGGCCTTTGGCCGCTTAATCATTTTATGCACTTCTGGTACACCACCCACTAATTTGCCCCCCTGGGGGGCACTTTCCTAAGTTTTGCAAACACCCGTCATGTGACATATCGTTGGAATGGCCTGTGACCGCTTAATCATTTTATGCACATCCGGTACTCCGCCCGTTACTTTGCCCCCCCCCCCCCTGGGGGGCACTTTCCTACGTTTTGCCGACACCCGTCATATGGCATATTGTTGGAAAGGCCTTTGGCCGCTTAATCATTTTATGCACTTCCGGTACTCCACCCACTATTTTGCCCCCCTGGGGGGCACTTTCCTAAGTTTTGCACACACCCGTCATGTGACATATCATTGGAAAGGCCTGTGACCGCTTAATCATTTTATGCATTTCTGGTACTCCGCTCACTACTTTGCCCCCCCTCTGGGGTGCACTTTTCTTTGTCGACACGTCGTCATGTGACATATCGTTGGAAAGGCCTGTGACCGCTTAATCATTTTATACACTTACCGCTGCTCGCACACCACTTTGCCTCCCTGAGGGCACTTTCCTAAATCGATATATCAAGATATCATGATATAAAGATGCCAATATATCATATTAATTCTAGACATATTGCCCAGCCCTATCAAGCAGCCACACTTGCCAATCGTGAATTCGGCAGCCTCAAAACCCCCCCCCTTCCCCTCCCAATCGCAATGTGTGCTTTTTGACAGACAACTTTCTACTTACACAGTTCCAACGACATGCAATTGCTTTCATAAAGTAAACATGCCACACAATAAACTTAAAGCATTCTACAAATGTTTGAGATTTTTTACTTAGGACTTTTCTATTTCAACAAATTTTTCACTCCAGAGCATATAATGTTATAGAAACCAGATTTGAAACGATGCTCAGTAAAAAAACTACAACATTTTTGAGGTCGATATAACTACAAAAAATCTGCAGTTGGAAAACTGCGGTGATTTGGCCGATTCCACTACAGAATTTTTGCGGTCAATGGAACTGCGAAATTACTGCAGAATTTTTAATATTGATGTAACTATAAATTTTCTGTAGAATTTTTGTGGTCAATACAACTGCGAAATTTCTGCGGTTAACAAACTGCAGTAATTTTGTGGTTGTATTGACCGCAAAAAATCTGTAGTGGAATTGGCCAAATCACCGCAGTCTTCCAACTGCAGTTTTTTTATAGAATTTCTGCAGTTCATTTTTAGCTGGGAAAGGTCGTCCTTTCTTGGCTATCTGCACATCCGCGTAAATGGAAGACGTTTGTCGCGAATAGAACAGCTCAAATTACCGAAATTCTACCTACAAAGCACTGGAGACATGTCCCATCCAAAGAAAACCCCGCAGATATCGCTTCACGCGGTATTGATCCAAAATGTTTTCCAGGTTGCGATTTGTGGTGGAAGGGGCCAGGTTGGCTGGTTTTGGACCCATCCAATTGGCCCAAAGACGACTCAAATGCTGAGGAATTTGATGATCAAATCAAAGCCGAACAAAGGTCTCATCCAAATTTTTCCTTTCACACCCGCACATCAAATGATCTATTTGATAATTTGTTTCAAAAGCACTCTTCGCTTGCAAAAATTATTCGCGTTTTGGCATATTGCCAAAGATTTATCAAAAAATGCAAGAAGTCTAACGAAACAGATATTTCTTCACCACATCTTACTTACAAAGAAACAAAAGCTGTTGAAGAGAATATTGTTCGTTGGATTCAGAATTCTTAATTCAGGAAGAATTTAAATGTATCCAAGAACAAAAAACTTTTCCAAAGAATAGTGCGTTACAATCCCTCCACCCATTTATTGATGATAAGGGTCTGTTACGAGTGGGAGGACGCTTACAAAATTCACAATTATCATTTAATCACAAACATCCGTTAATCTTGCCCTCACAGCATAAAATGGCTGAGTTATTAATACAGCAACAACACATTGCCCATTTGCATGCCGGGCCTTCACTGCTATCCCACATAATAAGACAATCTTATTGGATAGTTGGTGGAAAAAATATCATTAACAAATGCATCAATAGATGCTTGAAATGCTATGGATATAAAAGGTCCATTGCAACCCCTCAACTAATGGGGAATTTGCCAAAGCATCGAGTAACCCTGGAACGTCAATTTTTCTCCAGCGGTGTTGATTACGCAGGCCCTATATCAATTAAATTTAGTAAGGGTCGGGGTGCAAAAACAACTAAGGTCTATATAGTTTTGTTTATTTGTTTGGCTACAAAAGCTGTGCATATTGAAGCTGTGAGTGATATGACAGCTGAGGCATTTATCGCCGCCCTTCGACGTTTTAGTGCAAGGCGAGGCGCCCCACGGGGTCTTTATAGCAACAACGGCACCAATTTTGTCGGTGCATCCAGAAAGTTGGACAAAATTTATGAATTGTGGCGTTCATTTACAGATAATGAAATAATGTCGCATTATCAAGCTGAAAACTCTCTAGAATGGCATTTCATCCCTCCTTCTGCCCCTCATTTTGGCGGGATATGGGAGGCTGCGATAAAATCAACAAAGTATCACATCAAGCGAGTCACAGGAGAGACATTGCTCACTTTCGAAGAGCTAGCCACGTTATTCGTCCAGATAGAATCCTTGCTAAACTCGCGGCCGCTTATACATTTAAACGATAATGATGCTGATTCAATAAATGTTCTCACTCCCTCCCATTTTATTACAGAGGATGTTTTGCACTCCATACCCGATGAGTCAGCAATCCCGACAACGAATCTAAAGAAACGATGGGAACTGATCCAAAACATGAAAGCTGGACTTGCCAAACGGTGGACCAGAGAATACCTGGCCTCGCTGCAACCCAGAGTTAAGTGGAAGATCGCCACGCCTAACATCGAGGTGGGTCAGATAGTGTTACTCATGGACGCAAATCAACCGCCTGGAACTTGGCCGCATTACGGAGGTCCACCCAGGCAGTGATGGACTCAACAGAGTGGTGACTGTGCAACGCGGGTCTTCATTAGTCAAGCGTCCAATCAACAAAATAGCATTACTCCCTCAGTATCAGGACTAAGGCCCTGATAGGGGGGGAGCATGTTCAGTGAACATACATTTTTCGCAATTATTATTATTTCTCTATTATTATTATTATTAGAGAATCCTTATTGATGCTAATCTAAAAGCATTTATCAATACTAAATAATACATTTTCTATGCAGACACAAATATCTACTTAACATAAACAATCAACAGCTTCATCATTATTGTGAAATATGTTCCTTTAGCAATTAGCAATTTTGAAGCTATAATTCATATAAGTCATCTTTTCTACTTGGACATTTTCTCAGTTGTTTATAATAACTTATTTAATATCTATCAAGATACTTTTCTACTAAGAAATCATCTTTATTGCTATGAACTATTTGTGTAATATACATTTCTTCCAAATAATTGCTGATAATCAGGAAAGTCATATATCATGTTTAAATATTTACTTAAAGACATTATTTATCATTTTCTTATTGAAATAACTTTGTTTATTAATATCAATAACCCTTTCAAGGACACTTCCTGGTTTTCAGTGCATCTCTACATTTGAAGAGGCAGTTGAAGTGCAACCTTCAGTTTAAACGCACGTAGCATTTAACTCTTTAGCTGCGATATTTTTTAATTACGCAACCGGGCATTCCAAAAAGCCTGGCTCTTGTCAACATTAACACACCGCATTCTTGTACCTGCAGGAAGATGTAAATCTATGTTTGTTTCAATATAATTTTATTTTAATCTCTAGTATATTTATTAACTGTTGACACAACATATACAATTCATCGAACACCCCGTGACGGGGTAAGTTGGCGCACAATTTTACTTTTACTTTAGGCTTCCGCTAAACATAAACTACAAAAGCTACAAACTCAAAACTCCGGCTATTTATAGCCCAATGCCTGTTCTTTAAAAGTACAGTTATAGTTTCATAAAAAAATTAAACAAAAAAATAATAATAATCAATAACTAAAAACTGCGCCTACTAGCCCCGATCTCCCCTAACATCTCGTTTTTTTGTCCCTCTGATGAAATTTTGTTAGTTGTTATTTAATAGTTAGATTAATAAAGACTGCATTTTCTAATAGGAACGTCACAAAATTACTTATTAAAGAATCTTGTTCGGAAATAACTTTATTGGAAATAATATAACATGATGCACTATTATTTTAATCTTACTTTTTGATTATTTTTCGGTACCTCTATAAATCGGCGATGAATTTTATATTTTTGCAACTTTTGTTGCGTCATTCAGAATTTTAGAAGTTTGGTTTAAGGCATACGCATGTAATTTATTTTTCATTTGGACCAAATTTTAGTGTTTTTCTACAATTGTTTATTTTCTGTTGGGTGATATTATACAGAGTCTCTTGAAATATGTTACTTTGATAATTTTTTAAGAATGTTACAATATAAAAAAATATACAAAACTACTGTACACTACACTGTAAAAAAAAAAATTGACCAGTTTTACTGTAGGAATCGGAAAAATAGTTGCCCTTATCGTACCGGAAAATTTTCCCACCCAGCTCGGAATAAAATCCGTAAAAAAAAGGAAATAGTCAATAAAACGGTATTTTACGGATTTTATTCCGAGCTGCGTCGGAAATTTTTCCGGTACGATAAGGGCAACTATTTTTCCGACTCCTACAGGAAAACTGGTCGTATTTTTTTTACAGTGTAGAAAAGCGGTTAATAAAACTTTTAGTGTTACCTAGTTATTACCAGTGATTCAAAGAATGTCTGATATCTTTAAAAATACTTTGTACAAAGGGGAATCGTAAACTTCTGAAAATAATAGGTTTTCGAGGCTTTTGGAAACGTACGGCTTATGGAAAAGCTGTTATTTGTTGTTTTTTAATTTCTAAAAAGATGTTTCCGTTTATTTTTGGAATATATTGTTGGTTGGTTCCTGTTTTAAATGATTTTACTGTAAAGGAAAAGTTTCTTAAATCTTCGAAAACTATGACATTGTATTAAATTGTCGAGAAAAGTTCTATATTGTGAACAGTTTCAGAATTGTTTTAAAGCAGCGATTCCCAAACTGTGAGTCACAAACTACCTGTGGGGTCATGGGCAATGACTTGATGATTTATTGAGAAGTTCGTAATAATACATTATTATTTTTTTCTTCTATAAAAACATAAATAACACAATACGTTGCAAATTTAATCCGCAAGCAAGCGCGTCCGGATGCTATAGAAATATGTCGCAATAAGCCACTCTTTTAATCAAAATTATCCGGCTCCACGGTAGCTTTAGAAAAGGTCATCAGCTTGCTATTAATAAGCATTTCTGGTTTTTAATTCTGTTATAGTGAGGAAAAATAATTATTTCAAACATGTTAGACCGGATGTGCCTACTCCGGTTCGTAATAAGCCACTCTTTTAATCAAAATGATCCGGCTCCTCGGTAGCTTTAGAAAAGGTCATCAGCTTACTATTAATAAGCATTTCGGTGTTTTAATTCTGTTACAGTGAGGGAAAATAATTATTTCAATCATGTTAGACCCGATGTGCCTACTCCGGTTTTTATTCAAAATCAAATCACTGGACATGTTTCTACAACTGAGCATAAATTAGTAGATCCTTATTCAGGTTTTTCCTTTGATTTCGAATCTAGTTTTAGATTTTCCCCAGTACGTCTAGTTTAAGAGATATTTGCATATTTCGATATATGCAAATTTAAGCTTTTTTGTGCCATTTCATACAAAGTTTAGGTACAATCAATGTCAGACTACTTTTTCGTTTTATATTATAACTACTGCTTCAGATAAATGTCGTAGTCTGCATATTCTTATCATTTATCTGTCAGATATTAATCCTAACGTACCTAACTTATTAAGATAAACCTACCGACCAACCACTAAAATCGGGTCTACAGGTGGTTTCCATCAAGATATTCCTGCCAGACCATTGCATTTTAATATGCTAATCGAGTTTTGTCTAATCCTAGAATTTCAGCCGTCAACTCGATGAGGTGATGGTTTGTGCAGGGTCTGTGCAGGCTCCTGGTCTAAATTGCTTTTGAGTTCAGTTTACGTTCATATGTGTGCAAATATGAATTTATTTTCGTAGGTGTGTAGGCTGTAACGGAATAATATGTATGCAAAATACTCAAATGATTTTCTTTTTTGGTAAACTTCGTTTTCGGTAAAGCCATCAGCAACAGCCTAACTTGCAACAGCCTAACTTAAGTGTAATGCTGAAATTAAATTTGGAATTTGAGTTGCTCGTGTAAAGTCAAAACAGACTGTGTAAAGACAACTCTGAGCATGTACAGCATAAAATATTAAGCGCCTTCTTCTTTGTAAAAAAATTAAAATAAAAATTGAATATCATTTAAGAAAAATACGTTATTCTATGTCTTATTATTACCTTGGATGATTACTAATGTGAAATGTAAATGAAGAGATAAAATAAACAATAGAAAACATAACTGAAGATAAAATAAGCTATAAAAAACATAACTAAAGTGTTACAAAAAAAAAAAAGTATTTTATGAGGAAATATAAAAAATCTTAGCAAAAACAAAATATGCTTTCTTTATCTTTTTAAAGCACCTGCAGATATTGCTTGAAATTCATGAACTAATAATATTTTCGTTTCAATCTGACATTTTTATTATAAAAGAAATGAAAAAGCTATTTTCATTTGATGATTTTCATAACATTCGCAATAGATTATTCGGGAATAGTTATTCCTGTAATATCCATAGTAAGAAAAAATTGTATTTTTTTTATGAGACCAATTCTGATTTTTTTGTTTCAGACGCAATATTATTAGCTTTTTACTCAATATTTAGACCTATAACAATAAAAGTTTTATAAATTAATTAAAAAATTATATTTAAGAATCTTGTGGGGAAATATTTTCTATACCAATAAATAAATAAATTGGCTCGTTGTTCAGGTTTTAATTATATCTTAAAATTAATTTTTATACCCACATAAAATCAACAATATTTGTAATACTATTTTTGATCCGCAGTTCAGAATTTTTGAAAGTCATTTTAGGTGAATAAAAAATATTTCAAAAAAATTTTTTGAATGGCAACCGGACCTGTTGGTTTTAAATTGCATGAGTTTATTTGACTATTTTGGGAGAAATGAAATCTAACATTATTTCAAATTTAAAAGGCAATTATAGCATTAATTTTCTTAAATGCAATATTTCAAATATTGAATTAAATTTACAATTTAAGTCAAAAGCTTTCTCAACAAAAATTCAGATATTCAATAACCTTATTTGCCAAACGCTTTTCGTTTTTCCAAGTTTTGGCTTCTAATTTCTGAGCTGGTAGAAATAACATCAGGTCGATAAACATACAGAAAGTATCTTTTATTTTGTAGAATTTATTCCAAAGAATTTTATAATTATGAATTAAACTGAATGCTTAACCTCTTCTCGGGGGCTGTGACAGCATGTGTCCAGAAAGAGAAGGATCTTCTGAGGGGCTCGTGACACTTTCTCTTGGAACAGGGGTAGAGAAAACGAAAGTGGAGGAGGCGGAGATTAGTGTCGTAAAAGTGTCAAATCCGTAAGTAATGACTTCGTGCGCTCAGTACAGAATAACCAGATATTATCCTTTCAATCACACGCCAGTTGAGGCAATAGTTCAACTTTTATGCGTATGTTATTTTTTTGTTAGTACTTTATATAGAAATATCTTTGGCAAATAAGATTTTTGAAAATACTCTTGATATATATATATATTACGCTGTTCATTTATTAGATCACATATATATAATTTTATATAGATCTAATTAAAATTAAAAAAAAAAATTGGAGATAATGTATGAACAACAAAATATACGGGACGAAGAGGCACAGGTAGGGTGTATATGCGCTACGCTTATTATTATTGCAAAATATTAGAGTAATTTTTTTGTTGTTGTTGTTCTTTTTTTATTACGCATTAAGCCCTGTGTATATACATAGTAGGTTGTGTGTTTAGATTAATATCATGAAACGTCTGTGGAAATTCTCTATCCTATTTATTTATTTATTTATTTATTTTTTCGCAAGCGGGGATGGGGGGAGGGGGGAGAAAGAAAGAAAAGAGGAAGAATGAGAGGGACTGATTCGTTTACTCAGAAGAAATAATTATGATCTAAAAAAAATAATAGCAATTGATTTTTTTTTATTTATTTATTTATTTATTTTTTTTTTTTACCGATAATTGTATTTGTGTATACCGATAATTGTATTTGTGAATGTAGAAATAATTTGTTCAACATTCAAGATATAATTTATATAAGCAATTAAAAAAATAATTTTTCTTCTTATTATTATTTTAGTATCCGATAAATATCTACATTTCAAATTCTTATTGAAGTTATGACTATAAAGCATTCAATATGTAAGGGTTTTTTTTTTTTTTTCCCAGTGTGTCTCCAGTGTGTCTATCTGCACATAGGATCTTTAATTTGAAAAGAGGGGGGGGGGGGGGGTCACATCCAGATTTTTCAAGCCTTCATAAAAGAAGCCCTCTTCTTCAATAGTCAGAGCAAATTTTAAAAAAAAATCAGCGATAATGAGAAACAACAGTAACAATAATACTATTGTGTTTGTGTTTTATTTTTTTTTCCCTGAAAGAAAAACTCGTATTATAAAATTTTAAGACATTTGTATACGGAAATTTCGGTGTTTCACTATTATTTTTAGATTGGTTTGAATACATCATGCATTAATCTTAACATAAAGCATCTTTTACATTTGTCTGAAATGGTGTTAAATTCTAAATTCTTCGCTGGCTGTACCCATGCGTATGTCTATGTATTTGCTTATATGTCTGTATCTCTAGATGCCTACATAATATCCATTTATTTATTTATGAAATATAAAATTTAAAATACAAATTTTTTTAAATATATATATACTAGTGTAAACCCCGTCCTAGAACGGTGAGTTGAAATCGAGATTTTCAACTAAAATTAAAAATAATTGCTAAAAATATTTATTACTTTTATGTTGCCTGTTAGAAGATGATAAATCCTGAAATATTACATTCCCAGCGCCACATCATTCATGTGGTATTAATTCAGTTTTAAACACAAACATTATTTTCACAATTTTAACATCTGCATACGTAATTATAGGCAATGATGAAACCAAATTTTTAAAGAGAAACCTTCAAACCTTTGCATACGTAATTTTAAAAGAATGATTTCATCTCACCGGAAACGAAGCTGTGACAGATGATGTAACAATTGAACAGATGAGCTCGAGCTGGAACCATGACATTGGATTTTATTACATAGTGAGATATATCTAAAACTAAAGATTAAAATTAGCAAGAACTGAAGAAATCTGAAGATCAAACTGTACAGTTAGTTAAATTAGAAGAAATAATTATGATCAAAAAGAGATAATGACAATTGATTTTTTTTTTTTTTTTAACAAATAATTGTATTTTTGTGAATGTAGAAGTAATTTGTTCAATATTCAGGATGCAATTTATATAAACAATTAAAAAACTATTTCTTCTTCTTCTTCATAAGTATGTAAAATTTGCCTAAAAGTATTTATTATGACTCCTTAAAAACATACATCATCATTATATTTATTGTAGCAGTAAATGTGTTAGGAACTAGATTCATTGAAAAAGGAGCATTTTTAATTTTCTATAGCCCACCGAATTTCCGTAATTCCCAAAATTTATAGCCAAATAGTTTTCAGCTTATCTGAAATGAATTTTTAAAATAATATTAAAATTATACATAGTGCTACTAGGTTGCCACTGTACTTCTCTTTTTTAGTCAGACCACTTAAAAATCTATCACATCATGATGGCACAGTGCACAACCTTCGAAAGTTATGTTTACTTCAGTAAGAATAGTCACTTTACAATGTAACATGCAGAAAGAAAGAAAGAAAAAAAAATATTGGTTCCCCCATGATAGGAGCCATTGTTCTCAACCATAAGGCACCGGCGAGATGGAGACCTTGTTTTTTAGTATTGTTTGGTCAGAGGGGTGTAAAGATTCTTTCCTTTTTATTTATTTATTGTAAAAGAAGTTTTCTTGGAAATGGAAAATCCTGCACTATCGGAGCACGAAATGCATAGGAAAAATGAGAACAATATTTCAATTCGTTAAATTATGAAAAATATTGTTCCGGTTTGAGATTTTATTCTGCTGTCAGTAACATTTTTAAAATTATTTAGAATTTTTAACGCATTTTTAAAATTGTTTTTGTATGGTAGGCTAATTTGCCTGAAGTTTTTTTTTTTTTTTTTTTTTTTTTTTTTTTTTTTTTTTTTTTTTTAAATAATGAACAATAATTTTGAAATAGCATTCTGACTCGTAGAATTTTCCATTTCCAGCCCTGTGCATTAAGATTTTCTTATATATATGTATATTTTAATTTACTTTATTTTTTTCTCTTTAAAAAAAAAAAATACTTATTATAAGAAAATGAGTAAAAAGTACAAAGACTTTTTATTTTATTTTATTTTAGCTATATTATTTATTTTAGCTTTTATTTTAGTATCCAGATTAGAATCTTAATGTTTATTAGAAGTGATAAGCATAAGGTTTGAAGAAATATTTTATAACTTTTCCACGAATTTCAAAATTGTATGTGACTTCGGGTCATTTATCCGTCTCTGCGATGGTATGTCTTTCCGTCTGATTACTCTTTAACGTTCATGAATATTTTTGAAATATTCATAAATATTCTGGAAATTTAAATACTATTTAGGATCATTACAAAAAATTTCCTATCGAAAATACAGTGCGTACTTGTAATTTATAATTCTTTTAGAAAAATGCATGCGACAATTTGAATAAATTACTATATAACATCAACAATTCTTTAATCTACATTTCATTCATGTTAAGATGTTTGAAACTGATAATATTTTATAAAGGATTGCTGAACCATATTTTGGACAGAAATTTTTGTGTTTAACATGTATATAGTGTTATAGGGAAAATGTTACAGTTTTTATGCATTATAAAATTTACTGAATGTTAGACAACAATTTAATAGTCAAAACAAGAACGAAAGATCTTGTGTCAGGTCTGTCTCTGAAACATTTTACGATACTTTCAGAATACCATAACAAAAATTCACAGTTTATTAAGGTGAAAAAAGATGTCTAAGTAAACAATTTGAAAAAACGCATAATGCATTTGGAATCCCAATTTAAGGAATCACCATCAATACTTGGAAAGGTGTCCATATCTTTTGTACAACTTTGTGTATGATTAACAGATTTGTATGCATGCTTCATAATATGCTAAAATTTAGTTCAGTTAAACGCAGAGCGCAATTGAAAACTCTGCTTCAAAAGTATCCCTTCAAAAACTAGATATGTACTAGATATTTTATACAGCTCTGTATATGATCTAAAGAATTTAGACACAAAAAAATCATAAAAACGCGTACCACAATTAAAATCATCTTCCGGTAATTATTTTACATATTATTCATTGTTTACATTATATTTTCACGGTACCCGAATTTGTTTGTATGCACTGTAAATTAATGTAAAACTCTATGCACATCATATTCTTCAGTTAGCGTTTTGCAATACACCTCATTGAGATAGATAATTTTCAATATATTTAAAATAATGTAACGTCATAAAAATAAGTCCAAAAGATCATAATGTATCGGAATTGCTTTGAATCTTCATGCAATTGAACCGTAAATGATACAAACTTTATTTTCAATACTGAACGTTCCATAGTAAACCTGAATAACATATCAAATTTATAGCAAACTATATGGGATACTATACTTACTATACTTATGGGATACTTACTATATTTATGGGATACTATACTTACGCAATTTAGAGCATGGGCAGACAAAACGAATTCATAAACTCTTTTAAACTATGATGGAAAGTGTTATATGATGGAAAATGTTACATGGTAAAGAAAAAAAAAATTGAAAGTGAAGCTTTTATGGAGGCTACGTAAAAAACCATAATATTTTAAGAATTTTTAAATAAATCATTTTAATTAAGGAAGTTTGAAAATATTGGACTAAAATAATATTTTAAAATTAGAGAAGACATAAAACTTTCGAAATATAACATGTTGAATAAATACGTTTATTGCAAATGTGATCTGCAGGAAAAGAAGAAAATGCTATTTGCGAAAAGAGATACTTGTCTAGTTGCAAAATTTTCTCAATAAGATTTTAATCAAGCTTTTTAGATTTCCTGTAATAGTTTGCCAAACCCTAAAGCAACAAAATTAAGTACTTTTTAATAATCCCATTGCCACTTTTCTTTTGTTGTTGCTTCTGAGAAAAATAATTTATTCTTTCAATCAAGCGTTGCTGACACTTTCAGTATTTTTTCTTTATAAATTTGAGATGTTCATTTTGAAAAGTTAACTTTCTGTGTAGTTTAACGCGTGTGAATAAATTATTGAAAAGCATATATGAAATAACATGCTGGAATTATTAAAAAGGAGGTAGGAAGTTGGGGGAGTGTCTCTTAACTATGTAGCACTTTGGACGGTCTAAAAATCTATCGTTATTTTTAAAATATTAAAATATTTTTATGAAAACTTCAATATTAATCATTTACTGTAAAAGTAAACAAACGCATCACCGAAGATTACCCTCTGACTTTTATTTCCTCCAAACGCAATTTACTTATACAAATTTTGACAAATGTCATGTTTGAAGATTATTTAGCTTTAGATTCAAGATTAGAATCACGTTTTTAACGAATAATAGTTTTTAAAAATAAATAAATCAACATGAAAATTTACATGCAATTTCTAATTATTTAAAAGGCATATTAACAGGACATTTCTGACAATGCACTTGTTTTTCGTATTGTTTCGTAACACTATTGTTTATTCTTGTTTAAAATCTAAAAAGATGATTTTCAAGGAATTTCAATTTACATTGGCAATAAGTTGGAATATAGATAGAAAAGTCTGTCCATTTTAATACTAATCTATTCTTTTTATAGAATCATTTTATTATATTTAATTAATTTTTTTAATTTCAGAATAAAATTGAAAAATTCTCTTAGAATTGTGTGAATTAAAACTTACAAATAATGCTTAAAAAAAAAAAAAAGGCTTTCCTAAGAATTTATCAAAACCTTATTTTTTAGTCAAAAAGCATCATTTTCAATTGGGTCGCGAAGACTACAAAACCCCAACTGGTGTAGAATTAGAGAGGGTGCATTACCGAAACTGCTGATAAGAATGAAAAGAGAGGAGAAATCTCTTGTAACTGCCTCCCTTCAGAAATCTTTTAGAGAGAAACCAGGCTGAGTATTTTCGACCCCCGCGAGACAAATAGCCCCTCACAAGAACTCTATGCTGGATTGGAAGCCCACGGGAAAAGGTTAAAGAGTATAATTTTTCATCCTAAAACATTTTTTTACGTCCTTGTGAAAAGTTTTAATCATCATTTTAAGGAAATAGCTGTAAATCTGTTTTTCTACTTTAAATTAAAAAAGCTAAGATGGATTTTCCCCCTCTTTACGTCAATGGAATTTATCTCAATGTTCCAGTCCACAGACGATTTGTTGCTTTCTAAAATAAACTGATTCCAGAAGCTTGAATATGTTAAAATAAGTTTTAATTTCTTGAAAAATACAATTCAATCACAATATTATTTTCACTATCTATTTAAATAAAAGTTAGTAGTTGAAAATTATGTCCAACAAAAAAATCTAATAATCCCTATCATATTCCTTTTATCCACGAAACGGGATGAGTTTAGCTGCCATCATTACAGAAATGACTTTAAAAATTGCGAAAAAATTAATATCTCGAAAATTAATTAAAACATTTAAATTCTAATGCCACTTTTAATATACTCAGATACACGCGGATAACTGACTTACTTTGACTGCCCAACGTTCCATATTCTAAGAGGAGTAGGTGTGCAATACAAACGAACACTCACTTTTAATATAGTGGATTGATGAAGTTTTAATTTCATTATGAAAATTTAGTCAGAGAAAAATGATGAACTATTTATATTGTTTTAAATGCTAATAGGTTATTTCGTAATGGAGCCCGCACGCGATGGAGTTATATTTAAAATATTAATGCTTGAAAAATATTTTTTTAAACTGTAATAAATCATTCAAATAAAGTACAGATAAAAAAAATACATTTGAAAGAAGAATTTTTTTTCCTGTATGAGGGTGCAAAAATTGAAAATGTGCGATGTTGAGAAATTGCGTCATTCTCGTTTTTTTTTTTTTTTTTAATCAGGTTACTTTGATAAGCTTGAGCACTCGTTTGATTCCTGTTCGTACATTTGGCTTCAATATGACCTGGCAATTTTCAAAGATAACAGATAACTCTTTAATCAATAGCTCTTTTGCCTCGTCTTATATTATAACGCTGTGCATTTTGCATCATTTGTTACCTTTTTAATTCGTGTTCACGCTATTTTGCGCCTTTTGTAATTTGGCGGTTTTGCATCCTCTTAGCGCCGCATCAAAATCCTCTAGTTTCTCAACCAATACATCGACTTCCTTAACCCTTGGCAATTATTCTATAACCTTATTGTCTGGTGGTATTTTTCTTTTAAGTTATCTTTTACTGAACGGAGTATTAATTTCTCAAAATTTGTTACATTCATTCCGCTTACCCATTCATTAAAGTATGTACTCAACTGAAAAACAAAATTTCGCCAATTATCTGCTGACTCCTTTTTTCTGTAATGAATCTTTGTCTAATTTTTTCCGGTGACAATTTGAATCTTTTCAGCAACTATTTTTTTATATACTTGTAATTATATTCAGTGTAACCTCTGAATAACGATTAACCGTGGGACCGGTGAAAAGGGACCGTTCTTCAGAGGTGGGTGTAATTCAGAGGTTTCATTTAAAAAAATCAAAATTACATAAGTTTAAATAGAAATACACACAGTTGTTTTAATGTAATAGAAAATCAGCGATTTGCAGTTGTTTTTTTTTTTTTTTTTTTTTTTTTTTCTACAAATGTCTTACTCCAAAGAAAAAAAAATGACTTGATTTGCTATACAACTCATCATCATTATGATTTAATAAGAAATTTTGGATTTCACGAAGGTTCTTCAAATCTTCGGTATATGTGTTAATACTGGAAATTTTGGGCGATTCTATTATCTATTTCCTCTTCTTCTCTTCTATATTCCACCATTTGTTGTATGGAAACAAATGAGGCAGTAACTGCCAAATTTTTGTCCAGCCATACAGATAAGCTGGCTTTTACACTAGTTATGCCTGTCGTTCTATGAATATTATATAATTTTCCCCCATTATTATTAATGCCTTCATTTTATGTTTGTTCACATATCAAGTAAATTTTGTTTGATCTGCTTCACATTTCGGTTTGCAAATATAAATATGAAATTGTACCAGGAGCTATAAATTTTTTTCTCGTGACTTTTTAGTGAGCGTTGTTCAGAATTCTTTATTTAGAGGTTCGTACTAATGTGAATGCTATGGAACGTGTTCGGTTCCATTAGCATATGGCCGGTATTGGGAAGTTTTCGTTGTTTAGAGGTGGCCGTTTAAGGAAGTTTAACTTTATTTCCGATTCATTTTCCTGATTATGCTAGATATTACAAATGGCAATAATCTTTATAGGTATGATAACCATTTTTCCTTGGTTATTTTCATTTGAGATACTTGCCTCTCGTATAAAGTAAAAAACATACAGATTCAGATATCACCATTTTCACTGTCACGACGATTAAGTAACTTTAATAGATCCAAAATTTGTCACAATATTTAGAGTGTCTATCTCGACCTGCATTTTCAATTTCTTTATTTCAAATTCCCTCATTTGTTCTCTACTTCTATCTCTAACATCAGTTTCTTCTCTTATACCTTTATCTGCAGTTTTTCTCCTACCACTTCAAGTTGTCCAGGTCCAGGTTCAAAACTATTATGGAAGATATGTTCTTATACTGATATTCTCATAATTTAATTCACAGCTAAAATCACCCAGTTGAATTCATGTTTTATTTGTATCGGTTCAAAATACTTTTTATTGAGATCTCGGCAGAGCCCCTATAATTTGTAATATTTGGCCGAATAATTACTTAAAGGTTGGCTTGAATTTATAACAACAAATGAATACGTCTCTTAACTTTCTAATGTTGTGCAATATTTATTATTTACTCGAACAAATAATAGGATTAGTGGATTACAATAAATGATGTACATCAATTACATAGCTTATTCGTACATATGCATATTTGAATTGACATAGAAACCGTCACTAACTCTATATTCGGCAGCACATAATCGATTTCTATTCATCTTGGTATGATAAAACTATCGAATAGTCAATCTCCTTTCCTACTATTATTTTAAGAACGCCTCATGATCATCTTGCCATTTCTTCAAGCTCCTTGTGTTATTCGTTTTTTTTCCATATGATATCGCATATCTATTAATGAAACCCTTGAAATTGTTACGTTGCCTTGTTAAAGATATTTTTATTCCATATAAAACTCTAATTCATTCAATTTAAGTTCTAAAAAACTTATTACTGATTATTTTATATGCAATTTTCAGAATTTAATTTTAAGTGATTTCACTTAGTGCATTTTGAAGTAAATGTCACTTAGGAAAAACATCCTTTCTTATTTAAATTATTCTGATTTGAATAATTTCTCAAAAGTGCTTTTAAAAGGGCAATTTGTTCCAATAAACATGTTTATAAATTAACTATCAACAGTTATTATAAGAAACGTTTGAACTATTTGCTTTATTCTAAGTTTCTTTTGTGGCATAAAAGGATTTGCTCTTACCTTTATTTAAGCAAAAAAAAAGGTTCCTTTGAAATGGCATAAATTGTATTAAAATGTATATTTTAGTTTTGAAGTGGTTATTTATTTTCTTCATTCTGTAAAATATATTTTTATGTAAATTGTATAATGTAAGGTTTTCAACGTATATTTCTTTTTAATATCACTATTTCGAAATACTTTGCATAATTAGCAGCAATTTTGATTTAGGTTTCAGCGTATTATTTGATAAAATATTAAGAAATTTTAGTTTAAATATCATGTGTTGAATAGAGATTATATTTTGCCTTTTTCGAGTTTGTTTCTTTTACCAACTGTTTTAGTTAATGCATTATTTAAAAGGGGATGGATTTTTTTAAATTGTCTTTAAAAATGATACAAATTCCAGTAGTTTGTTTTTCAAAGAATAACTTTGTATAAATAAACTAACATATAAGATTTTCGTAGTTGCCAGACTCATTTATTTTATACATTTAAGCCCTTTGAAATTTTTACTTTACAGTTTAATGTTTTATAAAAATAATATATATGTTATGAACCATTTGGAAAAATGGTTATTGTCCTCTGTCAGGGTAGGTAATCAAAAACATATCTGAAGCGTTTCATTGGTCATCCGCATTTTACTCGTTTTCTGATTAGTCTATAATCTGTATTTTCCCTTTACTTTCAACAGACAAGGATACTTCTGTTGCCACTATGATAAAAAGTAATAAAAACTACAAAAAAATTAATAACTCAGAAGCAAATTGAGATACAGCTTTCAAACAAATTGCATTTAAAAATACATTTTTTTCTCTATACGGCAGTGTAAAAAGTAATATTGTGGGATGTTTAGAAGTTTAAGAATGAAATTTCATTTAAAATGGGTCCAGGAATATTAATGTTTAATCCATGGCGTACGTAATGAATGACCAGCTCCGTAGAAGTTTAAAAATTTACAGTACCGAAAAATATAATCCATGCCGTACGTAATGTATAATCAACTCCGTGTGATTTTTTATGTCTTAAATTTTAGTCTTTGAAAAAATCCTTTTCCAAATGGTCGTTGTAATTTGTTAAATTGCATTTTTTTTAATAATTATTTTACGAAAGTTAGATAGTATTTAAAAAACAAAATTGATAATTAAAATATGAAAAATTAATAATATACATAAATAATACCAAGTAATCCGACAGTCACAAAGGATAAATAGCCATAAATGGAATCTTTCGAAAATCATCGACAACAGAACGGTGCAATATGCTCACTGAAATGTACAAAAAACAATTGATTTTCTAAGAACAAATATTTTATTACCAGAACAGAGCTACCACAGGCGACTATTTTAATATTCTGTCCGCACCACTATATTAAAAAAATACATTTTTTTGTATATTTCTCTTGAAAATGTTGTCAAAGTGTTTGTAAAGGTTTTTTGTTTTCAAAAAGTGGTGCCAAATAGAATTAAAAAATAGTCGCCCGTGGCAGCCCTGCATAATAATCGTATCTGCCTCAAATAAGGGGAGTTTCAAGTACCGGATGAGCCAAAGGTTCGCTAAAACTTTAAAAACTCATAAAAAAGGCAGAAATTATGATAAAAGGAGTGCGGTTTGCAACAAAGCGCTCACAATGTAGTCGGATTATTTTTTGCAGCAAAAAAAAAACATTTAGTTAAAAAATCACATGTAGAGGGCGCCGACGATGCGAAACACAATGAACAGGTACTACGACACAGCCTGAATGTGTCGTAGAATGTTCTGGAGGTCATGTTGAACATTTGTTATTGGAAGAACAAATGAATGGGGCGTATTGTTGTCCAGTTCATTGTGTTTCGGGACGTCAGTATCATCTAAATTTCATTTTTTAACTAATTATTTTGTTTGTTTGGCTGCTAAAAAAATTTGTGAGCCCTTTCTTGCAAACCGCACTCCTTTATCATAATTTCTTCCTTTTTTATGAGTTTTTAAAGTTTTAACGAACTTTTGGCTCACCTGGTATATTATCAGTTTATTTTAGCGACGCAGCACAGCTGACAATGGAACTAGGGTGACAAATGCTCGTTATGATGGTTGTTATTTGCGAGAATAGATGTCATAAAACAGACATGGTAAGATGTTTTGCAAAGCGCCGAAAAGGACTTATTCTGTAATCTCAACCACATTTCGTTCCTAAATAGGTCTAGGAAATAGCTTTAGGAATTGCAGTGTTAACTAATGACGACAAATGGCGATATTCTAGCATTGATTTTTTATACAGTCGGAAAACCAATTTTATCCTGTAAATGTAAATGTGTGTTTAAAATCCGTACTGTGTATAAATTTTATGTTATTACTGTCTATAAATTTTGAATAGTAGTAATATTTTTATTTGAGGAAATTTTGATTCCCGTCTATATAAAATGCATCGAAATGTTTATAGACTATCCTTGTTGACAACTTAAAAAAATTCATTGTTTATGGTGTGTTGACTTTGCTGTGTCACATTTTTAGTTTCTGCCATTGTGGGCTTCTCTATTACAACCACTGAATTTTGTCGGAGAATCGTACTCGTATATATAATACGTGTCATCAATGATGTTCGTAAATGGAAAGATTTAATCTTTTGTGACATATCACGAAGATCCTTCTATATTGGAAGGCCATGTCCTTCTGCTCAGGAACAGTACTATAAACGATAAACTTGTAAGATTTTATTGTTTAATTCCGATGCCAGTGTTGTTTGAACTAAACCGTGCAACACAATAATGTCGGCAGTTCAACTAATCATCCACTGACGAAATTTTTGTAGAAATTCACTAATTTGTTTTTATTCAGAGGTTTCAGTTAATGCAAGATCTTACAATTTATTCGACTAGAACGGAAGTTTTCCCACATTTAAAATTAGCTCATCGCAGTAAGCTTATTACACCATCTTTAATATCTCAGTGGCCAAATTTCCGAGTTTAGCTCATAATTTTACATTTACTCGTTTCATATTATTAAAATAAGCTTCTTTTATTTATTAAAACCGTATAAGACTATGACATTAAAGCTGATACAATAAACATATCATTATGATAAAAATTTGCTTTACAGTAAATTGTTTGCTGGAATTTTTTGTTACTCACATAATCCTATAAGTGTTGATGAATACATGAATACATATCAAACATGAATATAGATACTGAGTAGACCACAAAAAAAGGACCCTTAAAAATACGGCGTTTGTAATATTATTAAGAAAATGAGAAGTAATATAATCGTAGGAAGCATCACAGTAAATGTTGAAATGTTAAATGTCCTTCCTTAGAATCTAAATTCCTTAAAGGACTGAAAATTATAGGTATACCTCTGTCAAGTACGTTAGGTAAAACCTTCCAGGTATATCCTGAAGTCGCCCGATGTGCGATTGTACATAGATTTCGGACTCATATTTTCAACATTTATCCAGAATTTAAAAAAAAATCGCAATTTAGCCTGGCAGCGGCGTCCATTAACATGTGCTCACTGTCCGCTCAGCAGTAAATAACTCATGAACACAAACGTGTCACCTCAGAGACGAGCGACAGACACGTGACTTAAGGAGTCTAGCAAAGAAAGTCTGGCAAAAGAAATACCTCTAGTCTGGCAAAAGAAATACCTCTAGTCTTGCAAAAGAAATACCTCAAGGGTTCTCTTTACAACATATAGGCCTTTACTTTGAGCTACAGTTATTTAATGACGGAAATACCACCTATTTTATGTGTTTTACGGGTTTTATTATTGGAAATTTTATTTCCTTACATCTGTATAAACTATGGGAAACCCCATTTAGCATCGATCAACTCTACAATGAAAAAAAAAATGCGGACGTTTTTAATCTACAAAAATGAACTATAATCAAGCATGAAAATATACAATAACCTCTTTCCAGTCACCGAAGATTCCGAAAAGTGTTCTTTTACCTTTAAAAACATCAAAAACTATTTATTTTCGAAATTTAAATGATAATTTATTAAAATATTTTTAATTAGCTGCCCGTATAGTTATTTAATGACTGAAATACCACCTATTATATGTATTTTAAGGGTTTTATTATTGGAAATTTTATTTTCTTACATCTGTATAAACTATAGGAAACCCCATTTAGCATCGATCAACTGTACAGTACAAAAAAGGCGGATGTTTCTTAATCTACAAAAATGTACTATAATCAAGCACGAAAATATACAATGACCTCTTTCGAGTCACCGAAGATTCCGAAAAGTGTTCTTTTAAATTTAAAAACATGAAAAAACTATTTATTTTCGAAATTTAAATGAGAATTTATTAAAATATTTCTTATTAGCTGCCCGTATATTTATTTAATGACTGAAATACCACCTATTTTATGTGTTTTAAGGGTTTTATTATTGGAAATTTTATTTTCTTACATGTGTATAAACTATGGGAAAGCCCATTTAGCATCGATCAACTGTACAGTACAAAAAAGGCGGATGTTTCTTAATCTACAAAAATGTACTATAATCAAGCACGAAAATATACAATAACCTCTTTCCAGTTACCGAAGATTCCGAAAAGTGTTCTTTTACCTTTAAAAACATCAAAAAACTATTTATTTTCGATATTTAAATGAGAATTTATTAAAATATTTTTTTAATATATATTTAATATAAACTATGGAAACCCAATTTAGCATCGAACAACTGTACAGTACAAAAAAGGCGGATGTTTCTTAACATCCGCCTCTTTTGCGCTGTACAGTTGATCGACGCTAAAAGGGGTCTCCCATAGTTTATACAGATGTAAGAAAATACAATTTCCAATAATAAAACCCGTAAAACACATAAAATAGGTGTTATTTCAGTCATTAAATAACTATACGAGCAGCTAATAAAAAAATATTTTAATAAATTCTCATTTAAATTTCGAAAATAAATAGTTTTTTGATGCTTTTATAGGTAAAAGAACACTTTTTCGGAATCTTCGGTGATTCGAAAGAAGTTATTGTATATTTTCGTGCTTGATTATAAAACATTTTAGTAGATTAAGAAACATCCGCCTTTTTTGCACTGTACAATTGATCGATGCTAAATAGGGTTTCCCATAGTTTATACAGATGTAAGAAAGTAAAATTTGCAATAATAAAATACCGAAAACACATAAAATAGGTGGTATTTCAGTCATTAAATAACTATACGGGCAACTAATAAAAAAATATTTTAATAAATTCTCATTTCAATTTCGAAAATAAATAGTTTTTTGATGTTTTTAAAGGTAAAAGAACACTCTTCGGAATATGTGGATTCCGAAAAGGTGTTCTTTTACTCTTAAAAACATCAAAAAACTATTTAGTTTCGAAATTGTAATGAGAAATTATTTAAATATTTTTTATTAGCTGCCCGTATATTTATTTAATGACTGAAATACCACCTATTTTATGTGTTTTAAGGGTTTTATTATTGGAAATTTTATTTTCTTACATCTGTATAAACTATGGGAAACCACATTTAGCATCGTCAGGTAAATATTTTGATATTAAAAAAAAATGATTGGCATTCATAACATAACAAAAATTAACAGCATTAACTTTAATATGAAAATTAATATTACTTTGTTACAATTGTATGCACAAATTCAGTTAGGCAGCTGAAAATGTTTACTTGACAATTGATAGAATCCGAAAACCGATTTCCCGTGTACAGAAATCAGATCAGAGCGTTGTAAAATATACTAGAAAACGTTTCCGAAAATTACGGGCAGCTAATAATGTTTTTTTTTCTAATTTTTTTTTAATTTCGAAAATAAATTGTTTTGGGGGTTTTCTAATGATAGAGTAACACTTTTCGGAATCTTGTGTGACTCGGAACAGTTTATTATATTTTTGTGTTCGTGATATTTGTACATTTTCGTAAATTAAGAAACATATCTCTTCTTTTACAGCGTAGGTTAGAACTTTCACTTTATAGTTTAATGTGATTTTGTCTTAGTATTCTGTTTTTAACCCTTAAATACCTGAGTTTTCAAAAATAATTTTAAAAATATTTTTCGGTTTTCATTTTTTAAATAAATCATGGGAAAAATGCTTAAAGAATCATATTTTGTTTTATGTATGGTTTACGGCTAAAAAAAAGTTTGTTACTTATCAGCAATACCGGTGTTTAATTGGAAAAATTAATTTCTTTGATAAAATTATATAATATTAAACGCACAAGAAAATTAACTATGATAAGAAATAAATGTTATTTGCTCACTGCAGAACAAAATAGGGTATTTCACACGCATCAAAACAAAACAAAAGGAACATTTAGCAACAACTGAAAAAATAAATCTATCTTTATTCTTAAATAGCACAAGTATTGCCCTCTACATGTTGAAAATCTATTAAATAATATTTTCAGAATATATTTTATTTGAAACATTAGACATTTGTTTCAATATTGCTTCAACATTATTCTAATAGTATTTTAGAAGCCTAAATTGGGTATTTTGCCGAAAGGCAACTCTCGGCATTTAAGGGTTAAATACGTAAGCTCTCATTAGTGTCATGTTATCTTTTTATCATGCTGTTTTTGCGCTGCATTTCCCTGTAGCATCTTTTGTGCAATTAAACCCCATCATTCCATCCATTCATACTGGTTCATGGAAACGTCGAGTTTATCAAAATTACTATCTTCTATTCTCTATGTATGTTTCATACGCCGAGACAAATTTTTCGAGGCTCACACTTTAGAAATAAAAAGTATTTTTCTTTTTATAATTATTCTGTTTCATGTTATTACTTTTTAATGAGTTCCTTTGTTTCTTATGGTAATTTCTGCATATATTATAATTATTGTTTTTCAATAATGAAGGAGAAATTCACGTGATTAAATAACTCAATAATTATTTTTCTAATCTTACATTTTCTATCTTAAGATTATAATTAGAGGTGTTTAGGAGTTTTGCATCAAAGAAAAAGTGGGAATAAAAAAGTTTTAATTTCTAATTTACATAAATTTGCTTTATTGCAACTGTTGACTTATAACATGTATTTTTCTCTCAAGCTCAGGCATAAATGTAAATATAAAAAAATATTTTTATTTACTGTAGTTCCTTTAACAATATATGCATAATTAATCTTTAATTATCTGTAAAAAGAAATTAAATTCTTAAATATGTTAAGAATATAAAACTTCTTTTTTAAAACAATATTTTTTATCGAATACGCCATATAATCATATTCGTAAAAAAACACTGAAGTGTATTTAATCGCATTTAAGAATAATGTAACTTTTTACATACTCTTGTAAATTTAAGATTCATAAACTAAAACAGTGATTTAATTTTTTTTTCTCAAATCTTAAATATTTTTATTCCTTTACATTTTCTTTTAACATTTTTTTGTTAATAATTAACTAAGCAACTTAAATAACATTTTCTCCAATTTCCTCTTCCAGTAAATATTTAGCTACCATAATTTAAATCAGAATTAATTTAAAGTGTAAGACTTCCACTCTTATTGCTTACATTTGCCATAAAGCTAAGGTTTAAAGAGTAACATAAGCTAGTATAAGTTGAAGAAGATCATTTTAATTTAATTAAAATACATCTAGATAAACGATGCACTGTATTAAGTAAGCGTATGTGGACATTTCAGTCGAGCAGTTGCAAATTACAGGAGGATAAACATTATCTTCAAAGTAATCTGGCTCATTTTTAGAAATATATTATTTGACATTTACGTGCATACAACTAGTAAAGAATGGCATTTAAAAAGTCAGTACAGTAGAACCTGTTTTATCCGAAACTCTTATAACCGAAACGCATTTTTAAAGCTGACTCTTTTTTTTTACTATCGCACTCCTTTTGTGCAAAATCCATTTTGAAAGATTCTTCTACTATTTTTTTTCTTTTTTTTTAACTATCATATTTTTTATGTGCAAAATGTCCTTTCCGAACTACGTGTACATATACATATTTTTGATCCCCTTTCTTAGCGTACCTTTGAATTTAACTTGAGTTCCCGTAAGCTGCGGAGTGGAACGGAGAAAACAAACAAATTAGCAATTCTGAAGATTTTTAATGTTTTGCAAAAGGTTTGGAATGGCTGGAGCAGCAGAAAGACTGTGATGCTGGTGAACTAATTAAAAAAAACTATGTGATGAGCTTCAAAGCAAAGGCAATCCAAACTGCGACAAACAAAGCATTTTTTCAAACCGTTGTGATATATGTAAAACGTACTTAATTTCCAAAATTTAAATTCAGGTTATTTATTTTTGATTCCATTTTTCTATTGATTTATTTTTATTAAGCACTTGTTACTATAATAAGAAATATTGCATATATTTCTCCTTAATCTTAATATTGAAGCATTCTCGATTACCTGAAAACTCCGATTTTCCGAAAGAGGGTCGGTATCAATTACTTCGGATAATCGAGGTTCTACTGCATATGAACAATATTATATTTAAAAGTCACTATATTTTTAAAAATGCAAATACATTAAATGCATCTACTTAAAAACAGAATCTGTATATAACGGAATAATGCCGTAAATTAAATATACAGGTGTTGGGGCATTCCACGTCAAATCAGGCAGTAAAATATCAATATGTAACCCACCATCACAGATTTTAATGAAACTGCGTGTGTTTGTTCTTACTATTAAGATATGATCACCAGTAATTTTTTTTGCTCCTTGGTGAAATAGTTTCTGAGAAAAAAATTGTCAAAATTTTGAAAAACTGCCGTCAGTTGGCATTCTTGATAGCTCGGTTTTCAAATGTAGCATGTCATATATATAATCATATTCCAATATCTACTCTACAAATCATCTTCAAATAATTTATGCACAATATTTAGGGTACGCAGCTTATGAAAAAAATATATTGTTACGCTTATAACATGTTAAGTGTGTCTAAAAAAATATTTCAACTTTGAAGTCGTGAATTTTTTATGAAAAATAATGCATTAACAAAAAAAGCATTATCAACAAAAGGCGGTATTTTTATTAAATTTATTTTTTATGGGAGATATACTTAAAGGTGTCCTTTACCTGATTCTGAAATAAAAATAGTGGGATTTTGGGTGTGTTTGGTAGTATTTCCTATTTAAAAATATTTTGAGGTGCATTTCATATCAAATCATGCAGAGTCATTCCATGTCAGTTCCCCTAAGCCATTTAATCACTGTCACAAATTTCAATGAAATTGGGTTTGTTTACAGCTTATTTTAAGACGTAATCACCTTTAATTTTCTTGATCCTAAGTAAAATATTTTTTAAGATAAAAAATATCAAAATTTTGAAAAATTGTTTTAAATTTTTTTAATGACAGTTCGATATTCAAAGACTACATAAAAAAAAAAAAAAATCATTTCAATATAAAATAACTAAATAGGTTTCAAATAATGTATATGTGACAAATAATGTAGGCTGATTATTATTTCTTTTTTTTTATCATGTTTAAACACTAAGAGTGTCTTTTATCTTATGAATTTTTAAAGTCAAGAATTTTGTCAAAAATAATGTGTTAATCAAAAATTTATTATTAACCGAAGTCAGGGTGTTATTGCTTTTTTTTTAATTGTACGTAAAAATATCTTTTAAATGGTTATAAAATAAAAATAGTGAACATATGAGAAAAAATTATCAAAATTTTGGAAAAATGCCAAGAGTTGCCATTAATGATTGTTCAATTTTCAAAGGCCTCATTTTATATATAAAATCATATTTCAATAACTAATAAAGAAATCTTCTTCGAATAATTTAAGCAAGGTAAATAAAGTATGTAGATTGTGAAAAAAATATTGCTGTAATGTTCAAAAATATTTAAATGTGTCTAAAAAATTGTATAATCTTTGAAATCAAAAATATTTTACAAAAAATAATGAAATTATTAAAAAATCTTTATCAATCAGAGGCGGAGTTTCTATGACTAATTTTTTAATTTTAAATTGTACATAATACTACATTATAACTGGATCTGAAATAAAAATAGTGGGATTTTGGTTGGTTTTAGTAGTATTGAAATCATATTTAAAATTATCAATATTTTCAAATGTAAAACCTATCCAATGTATCATCCCTGGAAATATTTTTATTTATACATTTATTTTATTTTTCAAATTATCTTTTATGTTCGTTTCTTAAGGAAAAAAATAAACAATATTGTTTTTAGTAAAACTTCTAGGGCGAAGAGCAATTATCCCTTTCCAAAAAAGAGAAAAATCACTAGCTCCTCACCGCCCAATAGAAATTTTCAAAATGACAGTCCTAATCTTTAAACTCATATTTGGCTGTTAATATTGAAAATTTAGCATTGAGCTGCTAATATTGAAAAAAAAAACCAAATTTCACTCTGTTGAAGCAAATTTTGACGTATATTGACTTTAAATATATGCAAAAAATGCATAATCCATTATATTTATATCTTTCAAATAACTATATCTAAAAAAATATTTAAAACTTAATGAGTTGCACTTTTGTAACTTTATTCAGTTTCTAATGATATGTACCGTAATTTCGGGTGTATAGCCTGCAGATCAAACAATTCAGTTTGGACTAAGAAATTTTATTCAGTATTTGAAGACCAATATTTACTGTGATCTAAAAAGTTACATTTTATTTTTAAAATTTTCTGGGTCGAAACACGATTGTATGAACCGCGGGCTATACACCGGAAATTACGATAATTTGATTTATTTCATCTCAATATTGCTGAAAGATGGATTTTCAACATATATATGTGTGTATATATATCCCTGTTCTCAAACAAATTATTTAAAAATTATTCATTTATGTTTAATAAAGCATATATATATTGTTTATACACTTACAGAAAATACATATAGCAAATTTTGTGATATTATGTCAATAATGTCTAAAAGTAAAGAACTTACATAATAGTATGTAACGAAAAATTTAACATCTGGTGTAATGACAACAAAATTTTATAATTGTTTTACTTAATTTGGATGAATGAAAAAAGCTTACATGTTTATATTTTATTGAAGTACAGGTGAAAAATGTCACAAAGACATACCTCAACAACCACTTAGTATGTCACATTCACACTACACATGATTTTTTTTTTCTTTTGATCTTTCGGGTTTGATTTCAGATGGTAATGAATTAATTAGTTTTGTTAGAAGTGTCATTGCAGTCAGCATATTAGGCTCACTATATTTTTTTATATAATTTGTTTTGATTGACTCGATGAACAACAATATTTAAAGGGACCATTTCATGACTTTTCAATTAAAAGCTGATTTATAAATTCATCATGTTGTTTAGTTATTATTATCGTCTTAAGATAATAAGTTGATATTAAAATTTTTAAATGCAGTTTATTTATTATTTGAACAGTTGAAAGTATTTTTCAATAAGAGTGCGGGCTGTTGATTTTAAGTCGGCTGTTGAGCAATGTAGTGTTGGTAAGGGAACTGGTACTATTTAATTTAATTTTTATTGCTGTAAATGATATTTGTTATTTTATTATTGTATGTATTATATGTAAGCAAGAGTAGAAATACACGATATCGTAGTCATTTTAGTACATCTTAGCATGAAAAGCTTCAATATTTATCATTAAACATTCACATTTTATGAAAATTTTGTTAAAATTGCTCATATTTTCACTATTTTTATTTTATAACTATTGAAAAGATATTTTTACGTACAATTAAAAAAAGTAATAATAGCCTGCCTTCGGTTAATAATAAATTTTTGATTAACACATTATTTTTCACAAAATTCTTGATTTTAAGAATTCACAAGATTAAGCACACTCTTAGCATTTAAACATGACAAACAACAATAAATAATAATCTGCCTACAGTATTTGTCACATATAAATTATTTGAAACTTATTTAATGATTTTATATTGAAATGACTTTTTTTTTTAATGCAGTCTTTGAATATAGATCTGCCATAAAAAATATTTTTAAAAAATTTTCAAAATTTAGATATTTTTTTTATCTTAAAAAATATTTTACTTGTAATCACCTTTAATTTCCTTGATCCTGTCTTAAAATGAGCTATAAACATACCCAGTTTCATTGAAATTTGTGACAGTGAATTAAATATCTTAGGCTAACTGACATGGAATGACTCTGCTTGATTTGATTTGAAATACGCCTCAAAATATTTTTAAATATGAAATACTACTAAAAACACCCAAAATCCCACTACTTTTATTTCAGAATCAGGTAAAGGACACCTTTAAGTATATCCCCCACAAAAAATAAATTTAATAAAAATACCGCCTTTTGTTAATAATGCTATTTTAGGTAATGCATTATTTTTCATAAAAAAATCACGACTTCAAAGATTAAACATTTTTTTAGACACACTTAAAATGTTATATAAGCGTAACAGTATTTTTTTTTCATAAAATACGTACCCTATATATTATGCATAAATTATTTGAAGATGATTTGTGGAATAGATATTGAAATATGATCATATTTATGTCAAGCTACATTTGAAAATCGAGCAGTCAAGAATGCCAACTGATGGCAGTTTTCAAAATTTTGACAATTTTTTTCTCAGAAACTATTTGACCAAGGAGTAAAAAAAATACTGGGAATCATATCTTAATAAAAGGAACAAACACACGCAGTTTCATCAAAATCTGTGATGGTGGGTTACATGCCTGCCTGAACTGACATGGAATGACCCTGTTGCAAATTCGACCGAACAATTCAGAGGGCTGATAGTAGAGATCAAGAGGATGAAAAATTACCATAGAACATGGGGTCGCAAACCACTTTTAGTGGATGAAAATTGCAAAAATAGCCGTCGAGAGGATAGTGAGCTTGACGAAAAGTGTTAAACCTAGGGTTACTAGATAAACAATGTCTTCGTATTATGTAAGAATATGCGGACATTTCAGTCGTGCCGTCCACACTAAAAATAATCTTAAGATTTTCTGAAGAAATCTCCACTTTCTCCAGAAATTCTACAGAAATCTGTAGAAATTTTGAAGATTTAGCTTTACCTTAAAAATATCTGCAGAATTTTTAAAGATATTCTTAGAAATATCTGCAGACATGGGCCAATTACCTACAGATTTTTCGGCCAATTACCTACAGATTTTCTACAGGTTTTTTTTTTAGTAGTTGAATCTCAGTCGTACCTTATCTTCAAAGAAATCTTGCTAATTTTTATAAATAAATTATTTGATATTTACGTCCATAAAAACTAATAAAGAGTAGCTCTTTAAAAGCTGGGTGTGCAAAACTTAAGCAACAATCACAAAATGCTAATTTCTGAATAGATGAGTACTCAAAAGAAAATTCTATGAACAGAAAGTGTAGAAAATAGGTACTACCATAAGAACACGACCAGTCGATGTGAGCTGTCCTTGAAGTCACAAATGGTCACAAGTGGTATAGTCACTACAATGAACTGAAATGTGACATCTTTCATTCGTCTCATTCTTACTCTGATTTGGTCAAAGCACTGAGATGACACTATGACTGCTGCTTTTTGACGGGTCATCAGGTGACTTTTATAATGAAGTTACCTTGTGACTCTCGTGTGACCGTTTTTTGGAGACTCTATTGTAAAGTCATCATGATAGCTGTTTTTTGACGAATTCCCAAGTGACAGAAAATGAAATCATCTGGTGACTTTTCACAAAAGAATGCAATAGTGACTTCACAGTAGTGTCTCTGTCATTTGAAACTCACCATGTAACTTCATTGTAACATTATTTGGTGACTCATCATAATGCAATGCTCACGGCGACTTCAGAATTGAGTCTTCAAATGACAGTCACATGAGAATCACAAGGTGACTTCATTGTAATGTCACCCCGTGACTCATCACAAAGCAATAGTCACAGTAACTTTTCAATGGAGTCACCGTATGGCGATCATCTGATATTAATAAAGAAACGAATAAAAGATCCCATATTTTGTTTCACCTTAGTGACTTTGACACTTATGACCATATGTGACTTGATGAAGATGTCACATCGACTAGCTGTGATATAGGGATTGTACCTATTTGAGTTATATAGTTTCTATTTGCGTACTCGCGTACTTGAAAATTAGCATTTTATGATTGTTGCTTAAGTTTTGCCAGTGTTGCCAGTGTATAGCCATTGTTTTAATGTTTATAAATGTAAATACTTGAGCTGCATGTACTGTAAAAAATAGAACCTGTACGTAACCGAAACCCCTGCTTTAATTAAATATATATACTATATATTTATACATAAAAAGAGAGACACATATACCAGTCCAAGTGGAACGAATATCATACAGTTATATCTTCGTTACGAAAATATTCTGAAATTGTTTATCGATCGCATGAGTTTCAATTTACACAGATTTTACTATATAGATACATTTTTTAATCATGTTGCGAAAAGTGCTATTTACATGAATGTTTATTAAGCTTAACTGTAAATTTAAATAAAACGTTTTCACATATACGTTAATAGAACTTTCCTTGAATCTAAGCTTTAGCACAATAATTTGAACTATTACAAATAGAAACCTGTTAATAATTGAAAGATAAATTATATAGATCAACACAACACCATAGTAAAAAAGTAAAAAGGTAAAAAGGCATATGTTAGCATTGCAGTCCAACTATGAGAAATACAGAAGAATAGACGTTTATCTCTTAATAGAAAACTCGCAAATTTAACCCATTTATGGCTCAATTTTTCTTTTCTCAAATTTGCTGGTAAAAGCAGTTTAAAATGCTGAAAAATAAACTAGAAAAATGCTAAAAAAATTACGTTAAGTTATTTTTGTATTTATTTGATAAAATGTAAATTTACTAAGTATGGGAATATGTTCAATATTCATGACTAGCCGCCCTTGGAGACTAGTTTGGTATCCCTTGCAATTTATGTTTGGGAAAGCATGATAAGAATTGTACCATGTTACTTTTATTCATAATTTAATTTACTTGGACTTCCTTAAATATAATTAATATAATCCGTTAAGCTAATATTAGTTTTTGTTGCTTTAAAATATCTCAATTGGTTATTTTCTGTAAGCAAGTAAACCCTATTGGTTTACAATGTGGGAATTTAGCGTTTTGGCAGTCTATGGGAATTTGGCGAAATATTAGAGATATCGCCAAGTTGGCGTCATTTTTGATGAATAAATATGGTCGGCAAGTTTTGCGATATATCGCCAGGTTGGCGACAAACTTGGCTGAATTTGTTGACAGAACATGGTCTCCCCTATGTTAACCCCTTATATGTATGGAGATGCATTAAATGCTGTTCAATAACCAATGAGATGCGCTTCATTCGGGCGTTGCCTTTAAACAATTAACAAATAATCGCGATTTCTGTTTGTCTCTTAAACATGAAAAAGTTTACTTGATATACTCTAAAATAACGATATTTCATATTGATACCGGGTTGAGAAAACTTATTAAAACACAGTAAAATCTATTCGGAAAGTTTTCTAAAAATTGTGGTCAGTAAGAGAAACTCGTTTTCGAAATGCCCCTTAAAATATCGGAAGTCTATTGGTTTCTGAGTATTCTGAGGATAACTAGACGCTTTTCGAAATCGCAGAAAACTCGGTTATGTTATATTTTCGTAAACCTTCTTGCTGTATCTAAGGTTATTTCATTTTTTAACGGCGTAGAAGAAACAGCTATTAAATGGGCAGAGGAGAAAGACGCGTGGGTGTAAATTAAACTATCCCATCAAATTCCAAATTAAATTATTGAAAATTTTATCGTGCCTTTTATATATAATATTCGGCAGTGAGAGTATTAAAAAACTATGTCTAGTTTTAAAAGAAGTTACAAAAAATATAACAGAATATTTTTATTTTGTATCCTTTTCAGTATTTTTTTTTATTTGTAGGTGCGCTTGTAATCATATAAATACACAGCACCTAAAATCGTCATTTGGTCCGTCCGTCTGCCCGCATATAACAGCGCAAAACCTACACAAGCGAATGGTTTGAAATTTAATGTATACAATCGTTGCAGAATTTTATAGTCCAAGAGCTGTTAAACATTTTAGGGAAGGTATTTGAGGCACTCTGAAAATTTGTGCAACACTTCTTTTGTAATGGCTGAATACAAAATCGAATGTCTGGCTGAAGGATCGCGGCCCAAAAACTGTGCCAGACACGTGTCAAGTGCCATTTTTTGACTACCCCCCAAAAAAGGTATTTGAGGCACGCTGAGATTCAGACAGAATAATATTTATACTTAGAAAAAAATATTTTGAAAACGACAGACACTTTAGTCGGCCCAAAAACTGTGCCAGACACGTATCAAGTGCCATTTTTTGACTACCAAAAAAGGTTTTTGAGGCACGCTGATATTGAGGCAGAATAATATTTATGCTTAGAAAAAAATATTTTGAAAATGACAGACACTTTAGTCGGCACAAAAACTGTGCCAGACACGTGTCAAGTGCCAAATGGCACTTGACACGTGTCTGGCACAGTTTTTGGGCCACGATCCTTCAGCCAGACATTCGATTTTGTATTCAGGCATTACAAATGAAGTGTTGCACAAATTTTCAGGGTGCCTCAAATACCTACTCAAAAATGTTCAACAGCTCTCCTACTATTATACGCACTCAGAAATGAATACTCAGATTTCACAAAATTTTCTTTGATTTTGTCGAAACCATTTCCTGGGAAATGCTCCTAGCGAATATTTTGTCAAATTGATGAAATAACTTTCTTAACTTGTTTGACGATATAAATTTCGTCAAAAGTGGGCTCATCTATCGAACAATTTGGAAGCACCTGTATTTATTGATAGGGGGGAAGAAAAAATTCATTTATCGTTTATCCTCAGGGTGATTCGAATCCGAGGCCTGTGGTTGGGAGACCGTTGCTCTTCCGACATCGTTATTGGGGACTTGTATAGATGCGTGCTTTTAGATTGATGTAATGAATTCTGCTGCATGTTTATATTTTTATAAGATAGATTGTAATTTTATCGGTGCTGCTATATTTCTGAAAGTTTTAAGTAAGGCAAATTTATTATTATGATTTTCTCATGGTCAATGGATAAATATAATATGGCTTAATTAAATAATTTATTAGTGAAATTTTCTTTGCTCAATGAATGATTAGAATATGGTCTGGTTAATTTGTTGCTCACAAATAACGAATTGTGAAGTGGATATTGCTTGATATTTTATCACTTTGAGTAGGTGGATAAGATTTTAACACTTTACTGTTTATAAAGGGAAGAGGGACCAATTATATTTATTTTTAATTTGATTGAAAACAGAATATACTTGTTAATCAATTTTTGAAAAAGATATCCTGGAAGTTTGAAATTTTATTGACCAAATTTTCTTTTTGATTGGTTTTGAAGAACATAGGAAATTTATTATTTTCGAATTAAAACATAACGAACAACAACATGTATGAATAAATAAATAAAAATAATAATAAGCATTTCTAAAAAGTTTAACAGCTAAACAAATAACTAATGAAGAAAGAATAACTTCCTAAATTTCGGTATTTTCTTAAAAGCACTAAAAAGTGCTGTTTTAAAATAAATTATTACATGATTAACATAAACAAGCCAATATCTGCTTGCTAAAATCGCACGATTTGAGGAGGTACAGCAAATGTTTCCTTAAAATAATTTGAGTCTGAACATGATTGAGGCAAAAATTTCGTCAAATATTTTAGAGTTTACGTTTCGTTAAAAGTAACGTAATGTTAATAAGAAATGATCGTCAAAAACGACGAAATACAGCTCAAGGATTACTGCATCGTCAAAAGTGAGAGTTTAATTTCTGAGAGTATAAAAAATCTCAACATTTAGGAATTATTTCAAATTTTAAGAAAATCGAATCAAAACTTAAAAAGATATTAATAAGAGTTTTCTTCTTTTTATCAAATCCTATAATACGTAATTAATTCATTGATATCTCATAATAGGTTTTAGTTTGACATTTGATTTCGTCCTATTTTCGGTGGAGTCCTATTATTTCCGTATTACGGAATTTAATAGATAGAATCGTAATAAATTTTGTTTTCATGCATTTCTACATAAGAGTGCAACAGCTATTGCGCCAAGATCTGAATATTTATAAAACTATTCATAGTAGGAACGCACATCATTTGCGACTTGTTTTATGATTGAGCATACATTTCTGCAGTATTTCACCAAATATATCTGAATTTAACTCACTTTAAGGTACAGATTTGGGCAAATAAAAGTGGGCCGGACGAGTGGATACGATTGGACGTGAATGATTGATGCGCACACCACGTGATCGAAACTGGTTCAGATCTTAGTGCGGGTTGTGTCTGTGTAAGTGTGATCAGTGCAAAGGTGAAAAATCAGGGTGGCCAGTAGCCAGGGAAAAATACAGTAAAAAAAGTGAAAAACACCAGTATATTCTTATGAAAAAAAATTATGTTGATTATTTGATCGATTAAAAAGTCATTTTTTTTAAGTCAAATTTGTTTTTCCCTGACCACTCGCCACCCTGAAAATGGTACTCAAAGTGCAACAGAGGGTGTTCTTTGTGAAAACTTACGTTAAAACTAATTCGAGGAAAGAGTGTGGTCGGTTGTTTGCTCCTACATTTAATGGTGCCAAAGTGCCAGCAAAGGGTGCCATGCAACGATTAGCCACAAAATGGTGTCAGACAGGATATGTTTTGAGCATGGCAAAAATGATTCCGAAACGTGTCCGAACACCAGAAAATGTGGATGCAGTTAACAAAAAAAATCTTTCTCAGTCCTAAAAAATCAAACCGACGCCTGTCGTAAGAGATCGGCATATCACGTCGATCATGCTGACGAATACTCCACCTGGACCTGAAAACGCATCCCTACAGAATGTTTGTTGTTCATGCATTAAAACCAGCAGGTGCTCCTCAGCGCCTCGAGTTTGGTGATTGCCTGTCCATTGAGATAACAATGAATGGCTTGGACATGGATGGTTTCTTTATTTTTTATGAAGACTGGTTTGGCCTGATTGGTTATGCCAACTCTCAGAATAACAGGTTCTGGGCAACGGAGAATCTGCATCACCTCCACCAAACACCATTGCGTGATCAGAATATTCGGGTTTGGTGTGCAGTGTCTGCACGGCGCATTATTGGTCCCATCTTCTTTCATCACACTTTGAATTCGGAGCGTTACATTTCCAACATCTTGAATCTATTTGCGGCAGTATTAACTAGCGAGGAAAAAAAACCCTACAGTTACGTCCTACACAGATTTTAACAACTGCCCATACAACTCACCGAACCATGGAAAAAATTACACAACTTTCACTCCTGACAGAGTTGTTAGCAGAGATCAGTCTTGTCTCGACCCTAGCTGGACACCCAGGTCACCTGATCTGTCAGTATGCGATTACTTTTTGTAAGGAACCCTCAAGTCTAAAGTGTATCGCAACAACACTCATAGCCTTCAAGAACTGCAGCAGAACATTTCTGATGACATTGCAGCAATTCCACAAGTCCATCTTCGATCTGCCTTCCTCAACTTGCTGACCAGGGCCCAAACGTGCCAAGAAATTAATGGTTCTCATTTTCAACATCTGCTATAGGTAGGTTAGCGAACTAGGATTTCCTTTCCTTTGCTGTGTTTCTTTGTAACCTGGAACTCTGTTCTCCGGGCTTCTTTTATTTGCCCCATCATGTATATGACTATGTCATAGCTGCCAACTACTTACGCTTTTTTGTACCACAAAAATTTTATAGAAAATTTTTACTTTTTAAATCGCAGAAATCGGCCTTTTAAATATCGCGAAAATTTCTGTTAAATTTTTGTGGTACAATGTATGACAACGGTGATTCAATAAACTTAAATCTAAGAGATGTTATAAATTTTTCATGAATTATGGCATATCGCGTCTTGTTAAATGCCATTTTTTTTAAAGTTCATAGTTGTAATTTCGCGAAAACAGCTACAAAAAAAGTCTTTATTTTTAAATTTAATTTTTAGTCCATTGCCTTTACAACACTGTCAATAACTTTGAGTTTGAATTTCATAGTGGCATTTGAAAAGAGCCGTCCTTAGGGGTGTGCGAGAGGTGCCGCCGCACAGGGCTTCGCGCTTCGGAAGGCCTCGCTCTTGAAAAAAAAAAGAGTTTTGTATTTAATAAAAAAAAATTTAAAGAATTAGCGTTAGCATGAATATCAAAATAATTAGCATTCACAGAGCAATTCCTTTTATTCGTATAAGAGTTTTACCTGTTATTACGCGTATTTTGTTGTGTACTTTAATTTCTAAACTTAATACGAAAAAGAAAAGCTCATTCTATTTTTTCTCAGCATACGATATGCTTATTTAACCTTTAACTGATGTTACCGGTCTCACAGACCGCTGTTTTTTCAATTTTTATAGTTTAACTTGTAACTTTTAGTTTAACTACAAACATTACCGAAATTTTGTTCCGTTTTGAACTTTAATACTATATGGCTTTCGCTATCACTTATGGCTTTCGAATAAGTGAATTTTAATTATAATAGTCCTGTACAAAAAGTTTAGTACAAAAACACCATCCTATGGGTTAATCGCACCTTTTATTCATCTTTCGATGGAGCAGTCTCACAGACCGCTTCACAGTAGTTATATCACAATTTCTGTCACCCCAGTTAAATGTTAAAATAAACCAATTTAATAAGTGTCGCATTTTTCAGGAATTTAATTGAACAAAACTGCTCAAAACAATTAGGGGAGCACATGGTTTTAACGAAATTACGCAAATATTTACACCGATAAGTAACGTAAATTAAAACATCCATAATTTAAATTGTTGTAGAAAACAGATAAAGAAAACTTCACATGTAAATTAAAGTTTATGACGTCAAAAACTAGAAAAAGGAAATAAGTCAAGAAATCGGGATTTTGCAGAAACGTCTGTTTCACTGCCTCAGTTGTAAAATTCAATTGCTCAGCTTGTGTTTTGAGAAAAGGTGGTTTGACAATGTCACAACAACATGATTTATCGCAATCTATGACTTGGCGTGTTATCGGGACAGTTGAATTTGGGGAAACACAACGAAGTGTAGTGGACGCTGTTGGAGTCTCAAGAAGTGTCCATGAAAGGCTGTCGAACCGATTCCAAGACACATGGAATGGTAGTCATCGACAAGTGCACGGTCGAAAATGTGCTAACACAGAAAATTGTGACCGATATTTCCTGTTAACAGCTTGTCGAGACGGAACGGACAATGTTCTGTCACTTGTCAATGTTCTGTCTGAATACTCAGCTGCAAACACAGTTGTTCTTGACCACCGGACGAAGGGTGTCCAGCCAAACAGTCCGAAATAGGATTCATCTGTGTGGTCTCTATGCACGTAAGCCAATGGTCTGTTGACCTCAAGCCGCTGTACGGCACAAAGAAGTTGGGGTACTGAACATCGAGTTTGAAGGCAACGTTGTTGGAGTCAAATTCTGTTTACAGACGAGTCCTGATTCAGTCTGGATGTGACATCTGATGTGTTTTGGCACGGAGAGAAAGAGGCACTCAAAATAATCCCACATTCGTTCGTGAAAGATCACATTACAGACGAGGTGGGTTGGTGCTATTGGCTGGAACCAGCATAGGTGGACGTACGGGCCTGCATATCATTCGGAATGTTACTTTGACGATCCGAAGTTATACAGACAAGATACTGAGACCTCATGTCGTATTTTACGTTGCAGAAATTAGTGATTTCTTTTTTTTCCATGCATGATAATTCCAGACTTCATACAGTTCGTCTTGTGGAAAACATGCTTGAAGCTAAAACAATATAGCGTATGGAATGACCAGCATGCTCTGCTGACCTAAATTCGATCGATCATGTTTGAGACATACTCTGACGACGCATTCCTTCGAAACCGAGGCCTCTTTTTACTGTCCGGGACTTGGAGATTGCAATTCTTGAGCAGTGGAACAGTATTCTCCAAAGACTTATCGATAACCTCATCGCATCCATGGAAAACAAGCGTGCAGCAGTCACAGCTGTTCGAGGAGACTACACGATATATTAAAAATCTTGCATCATTTCTAAACAATACTTTTTTTATCATTTACATGAAAACCAATTGTTGTCCTAAACCATCTTTTCATGTTCTTTTCGTCTTTTCAAAGAATAAAAGCTCCCTTACAATTTTTTCTGTGTCTTTTTTTCTGTATTGCGCATTGATACACGTGTACAATCCATTTTTTCATACATGGCTGTATTGCACTGTTCTCTTCCCTTTTTTGCTTGCTCCCCTAATTTTTTTGAGCAGTGTAGTTCATGCCACTACGCTCAAGGCAATTAAGATAAGATGGGTCTACACGGGCCGAACTTTCCAGGCTTAGCCCGGTCCGACCTGTGTGGAAACATTATTGGACCATCCAAACCGTGTAAAAAGTCAATGAAATCGGGCATAGTACATTGCGATGAAATCAGGCAGAAAACAAGTCGACATTTTTTAACCATTATCTTAAAATGAATAGTATTTTAATAATGTTGCATACATATTTATATAAATAAAGGTTAAATTGCATCCTTTATTCAGGTTATATGTCAGCAATTTATGGAATATGAAATAATAATGCTAATCGTGGGAAAGAATGTTTCCGAATACGAACGACATTTTTAAATGGAAGCAGTCTGCCTACTAAAAATAGGTCCAACTTTAATTTTTCATATTGCGTCTTCTTTTGCAGCCCGGAAAATATATAGTTTTTGTACTTTTTCTTAAAATTTCCTAATGCTATAAAATAAAACGTATTAGAGTTTTTCCATAAATTTTTATACATAAAATTTAAGGTTTACAAGGAAAAATACCGTGAACATTCAGTAAGTTACCAGAATGAAAATTACATATTCTAACTAATCAAATAAATTCATTTTATTTTAAACAAAATTTTATAATTTTTTTCCGGTTGTTTTCTAAGATTTTTTTTTTTTTACTGTGGATACCAACGGGTACAGGAGGCGGTTCCCTCAGACTGTTGAAAAGAATAATTTCTCCATATTTCGTAAACAAATGATAGGAAGGCACATAGATGTAAAAGCCTCGTGTTAAAGCAAATAGCCATGATTTCAATTACAATGATTCTTTTTATAAAAAAAATACTGCAGATTTGTAATTTTTTAATATAAATTTATTAATAATTTTCATAATTAAAAAAATTTAATTAAAAAATACCTGGAATATATCAGATTCTTGTCATTGTATCTCACGAAAAGAGAAAGTTTTAAATTAGAGGATTTTTCAGAAAGATGTAAAATAAAGTTTTTCGCGTGAATTTCACAAAACCATCTTCAGATTTTGACCTATTCTAACTCTGTGAAGATTTCAGAAAAAGTACATAAGCTAAACAAATATTCTTCGAGCTGCTTTGATCCAAATAATTCAGATAAAGCGTCAAAAGTCGATGCTAACATATGAAAAATGAAAGTTGATGTAGTTTGTAATATGCAAACGACTCCTACTTTCAAAAATAAATTTATATTCGAAAAATAGACACAATTCTCAGTTGAGCGGTACCTGTGTAACCCTCTGCGCAAAGTTGATGATTTTTTTTCCACCACGACTGTAGTTGAACGCTTATTTAAAAAGAAAATTAGTGTGGTTCAGAGTGAAAAAATAGATGATTAAAGAAAATCATAATTTTGAAACTCTGTAAAGGGGTAAAAGTAGATTTCTCAAAATATATCTGGGTGATTTGTTAAACCAAATTAAATTTCTAAAGACTTCGTAAAATAAAAATACAATATTACTAAAAAATTAAACCTGCTAAATCAGCATGAGCATGGACCAGTTTTCTTTAATGGAACGAGTAAAGCCATGAGCCGATTTGTTTCAGCTCATCCTCAGCCAGAGCCGAGTTAGCAGAAAAAGAGTGAGACCAGTGCCCGGACCGACATAAAAATTATGAAGTTTAGGTCCAATCAGTCTGCCAAAAAATGTAAGTTCGAGTTTGGCCAGCGTTGGAGTTTAGTTCACTGTCCGGATCCGAGAACACCTTTAAGTTAAACTACTGAGTCATCAAACTAAGCTCCAGATACGGTGCTGATACTGCTAGGTATAAAGAATGCTATACAGTTGTAATTCATTTGTTATTTTGAATTTATATATATCAACTGTTAAAAAGCCGATGCTGTTGATGATTTGAGATAAACGGCAACAATCATTTTAATGATTATTTGTAATGTATATGTGTGAAGGAAGAGGGTTAATTAATTTGGAAAGAAAGAGTCTCACAAAAGTTCTTGCACTGGGCCTCACTTTCACTAAGGACGGCTCTGTATTTGAATAACTTTTTGAGAAGTCATGTTTTGAGTATGGAATTTTCACTGAAAAGTGCTTTTTTCATGAAACGCATTTAAGTTTACATTTATGCCTTACTAAAATTATTTACAGTTAAGCTGTGCAGCTAATTTACTGAATTTTAAATCATGGTTTTTTCCTAGTCTATTGAGCCTTCTATTGTGTCTAGAAGGAATATTTTGTTGTGTTTTTTGGGAACGAAAAAAACAGTTTCCCGCTGAAACGTTTGACTCTTCTAGTTTCATTGAGAGTTGTCAAGTATTTTCTAATTCGTTATAACACGAATTTTATTTATAGTACAATAATAATAATCACAGATTTAGAAATGTAAAGAAATGGATTTTAATAAATTGTAATAATAAAAAAAAAAACTTTGGTGGAAAACCGTTTTTTAAATGTAGTCTGATACCTTAAAACTACGATTTGAAGAGTAATTTGATGCAGTTCTGACTGAAATTAATAGATTTTATTTTTTAACCAAATTTAAACTAATTTAATTAGTTCTATATAATATCTGAAACATTTTAGGCTGTTGCGAGTTTACATTTCAGAAGAGCTATTACAAATTGTTAGATAATGAACAACAATTTCCTGAAATTAAACTCAGTGACTTAGAAATATATTATTTTACATTTATGTACTTTAAAGTAATTAAGAGTGGCATTTTACACTCACGTGTAATTAACCAAAGCTTCCAGTTTAAAACGAATTTCAAGGCAGTGATTAATGTTATTAAAGCTTTATATTTTCGTCTAAAATTCTAAATTTCTTAAGGTTAAGGAGTTTAAAGGTGCTTTTATCAAGAAATATTTAATGTGTATTTAGAGAAGTTCACCAATGAATAAGTAAAAAAATAGCTATATTTTAATATATCGTGATACTTCACATACTTTATTTTCTCGTGAACAAAAATTATTAAAGAAAAAAATATTTGAATATCAGATAGTTTATATTATAAGTTGAATTACTGAAGTACATGCGTTCAAAATCATCTTGCACATATTAGCAGTCAAAGCTTTTGATCTCAAAGTTAAATTAGACTAAAAAAATCGTTTTTGATCTGACATATCATTGCCAGAAAAATATTGTTCTTAAGTATTTAAAAAATCTCAAGTTTTCTAGCTGTGTATATATTTCATTTTAACAACAACAAAAAAAAAATCTTTGGTTTTGGCAAATTTGATGATTCTGTTAATCTTCCGTTAAACATTTAAGATATTTTCGGAATTTCAGGGCTCATAATTAATTATTTTATAAAAGACATTAATTTTTTACAATACACAAAAATATAATAAATTTCATCCTGTTCAAAATTATCTGTGGAATATATTGATAAATATATTGATAGGTAGATAGACAAACGCAATCTTCGCTGTGCTTAGATGTTTGAATTGAGTGGACAAGAAAATATTAAAATGACAATATATATATATATATATATATATATATATATATATATATATATATATATATATATATGCAATTTTCAATACATTTTAATTTTACTTAACTTTATACATTTTACTTGAATTCTCAACTGTGTTATGCATTTTCTAATTAAACTACATTTTATTATATATAGAAGATATAATAATATATAGATCATATACAGGGTTGTATAAAGAATGAGTGTCTTTACGGCTGTGGAAGGTAGATGCTTAAATGTAATCTTCAAATATAATAACTTAAAAATACTTAGGTATCTTCTTTATTTTTTTAAGCGGCAAAGTTTTGCGAAAGTGTTGGAAAGTGTGTCATAATCTATGCTTGGAACATGATTTTTCTTTCTTGTTATTTTACTTAACTTGGTTCAAACATGTAGGAATTTGCATTCACCCTCTGTCTGATTGAAAAATTAAAAATATATTTTCCACGACAGTACAATAACGCTAATTATTTCACATTAGTTGCCAATAATTTTAAGACAAATTTTGGGACCTATTAAGAAAGACAATACAAGGCGTATCAGGACAAATATGGAAATAGAACAATTATATAACGAAAAAGATATTATAAATACTATAAAAATAAGAAGAACGCAATGGTTACGCTGTAAAAAAACAAGTTGGAAATTGCTCGTCAAACGTGGCAAATGAGGTGCGTTCGTACTATAACTAGTTTTATAATTATTTTTACACCCCATATTGTACTGAATGTATAATTTTTTGCACTTCATAAAGTGCACAGTCTGTAGCATCATTAAAATGCACTTGCAATAACTTTTTTCCCATTCCCCGTAATGTAACGGAACACTTTTGATTGTCCCTGTAATTAAACTATACATCCGATTTTCCTAAAATTGGAAATGGCTCGACAAAATTTTACAACAATTATATATTTAAAATTTCAGACCATTCGGAAGGCTGTAACATCATTAAAATGCACTTGCAATAATTTTTTCTATTGGCCGTAATGTAAAGAAAAATTTTTGACTGTCCCTGTAATTAAACTATACATCCGATTTTCATAAAATTTGAAATGGCTCGACAAAATTTTGCAACAATCATATATTTAAAATTTCAGACCATTCGCACTGTAAAAAAAAATCTGTAGTTCTACAGATCTAAAGTTACATGCTTACTAAACTTTCACCTGTAACTGTACGAAAAAAGCTGCAAATCTACAAAACTAGTTTTTGTAAAGCTACAAAAATCTGTAACTTTACAAATGAATCTTCTAAAATTTCAGTAATCTTACTAAACTTTTATTTGTAACCCTGGCTGCAGTTACAGGAAAAGTTCTCGGAATCCCAGTTTCCAAAAAAATTCTTAGTAACCTTACATATTTTTTGATTTTCGGCGCAAAAGTGTGTCTGTTACATGAAATTTTGTTGTTGCCGTTACATGAAAAGTTCTAGGAATCCAAGTTTCCTAGAAAAACTTTAGTAACTTCACAGATTTTTTTTTACAGTGCGGTTGGGTAGTTTTTGCTCTGTTATATGCGGACAGACAGACAGACGGACGGACTGAACGACGACTATAGGTGCTACGTATTTATATAACTACGAACGCACCTAAAAACAAAATCTGTAGTTCTACAGATTTAAAGTTACATGCTTACTAAACTTTCAGCTGCAACTGTACGAAAAAAATCTGCAAATCTACAAAGCTAGTTTTTGTAAAGCTACAGAAATCTGTAGCTTTACAAATTAATCTGCTAAAATTACAGTAATCTATCTAAAATTTTATCTGTAACCCTGTCTGCAGTTACATGAAAAGTTTTAGGGATCCCAGTTTCCTAAAAAATTCTTAGTAACCTTACACATTATTTGATTTTCGGCGCAAAAGTGTATCTGTTACATGAATTTTTGTTGTTGCCGTTGCATAAAAAGTTCTAGGAATCCCAGTTTCCTAGAAAAACTTTAGTAACTTTACAGATTTTTTTTTTACAGTGTAGGCCATCTAATCAGAATGAGGGATGAGCGACGCACAAAGAAGATATATAAAGGTAATTTAATAGGGAAAAGAAGTATTGGTAGACTCAGGAAGAGATGGATAGTAGAGGTAGAGAAAGATCTTGCACAGAAAGAAATTATAAATTATAAATTAAAGACCAGAGATCGGAAGGTCTCGAGACGAATATTGAGAGAGGTCAAAATCATACATCGATTGTCGTACCATTGTGTATGCATGTATGTATCAATAAATTAGCTAAATTTAAGTTATTTTTTTTGTGTACACCATATTCTATATTAAGCGCCTTATGGTACACCTCGGTCATATATACACTGTTAAAATTTTGCAGCATTCTGGCAGGTCATTTGACCGTTTTTTCCGAAAACGGTTACACAACCGTAATTTTAACACTATTCTGACCATATTATTGGCCATTTTATGGTCAGAATATAGTTAAATTATGGTTATGAAACCGTTTTTTCAAAAAATGGTCGAATGACCTGCCAGAATGCTGCAAAATTTTTAACAGTGTAGGGTAACTGGAGGATAGATGGCCATAGTTTTTAAAGATTGAAATAAAAATTCTTAGAATGCAAATGTAATAAATATTTATGCATATTTAAAATTCTTATACATATACGCATAATATCTTATGCAAAAAATAATTAAATACTGAAAACAAAAAGTGTTAAACAAAATTGAAATTGAAATGACAGATGACCATCTCTCCTTAAAGCCGAGGAGATATGGGCATCCCATACAAGAAAGAAAAAGTGAAGCAAAATAGAAAAAAAATAACGCATTTCATATAGGCAATCCTGAAAAACATATAGCAATTTGTATAGATGAAGTTATATGATGGAATACGAGTGAATAATACTCGTATAAACAAAATTTGAAATATAATTTCAATTCTTCACTTTTCGTAAAATCTTACCACATGTTTGCAAAGGTCTTGATAATTTTTACACGTTTCATGGAACCACTTCAGGTACCTTATGCATTGTATCCGGACATCCTTTCTGTATGTGATATTATATTATTTTACACAACCAACACAGTGATCCTAATCCAATTCTATTTACTCGGTTTCTACAGAATCTGATAATTTTAAATCTATTTCGTTTTCTTCGCTACTGGAAGTGTCGTGTTTTTTTTTCTTGTGTTAACTTTAGGTTTATTACGTTAATTTATCAACTTTATCAGTTTCTGTATTTTCAGTATTTTCTGAAACAAATAAATCGTTAGATCTTATTATATTATTATTATCATTAAAATATTTATATTAGTTAAAATTTAAACATATCAATTAATACATTTATAAACATAAACGCTATATATTTACTTTAAATTTAATTATATTTAGTTTAAATCCTCACCGCGTATAATTTTGAAATATTGATTAAAGTTGGCCATCTCTCCTCGATTTCATGTGGCCATCTCTTCTGAAATTGAAGGACTGATGGTCGCCCAATTTAAAGCATCTACAGCCGTTGTACGTCTTCGTTTTAGGCTTAGAAGCAATGATTAGATCATATAAGTGGCTTAAAAGCCCATATAGCAAAATATATATATAGCTGCGTACTGCAAAACATTCAGATACCTAAACCAAAAAAAAAAATAAATATTCAACCACTAAATTAAATAAACATTAAAATTACACTCACTTTTTACAACTGAAAAACACAACTGCACGTCACAATGAATAAGCTCATTGGACTATTTCATATGAACAAAATTTATGCTGTAATCTATGATCAGGTTTTGTAAATATTTAGACTGTCCATCTCTCATCTATGGCCATCTATTCTAGAGTTACCCTACATAAATTTTGATTTATTTAAAATAGTGTAATATCCTTTAAGTACACGCAAACGATTTTTCCCCAATATATCGTAATGTAACAGAATTATTCGAGTCCGCAAAGCAAACAAAAATAACATATATCAATTTCATGTCAATCGAATTATACACTGCTCAAAACAATTAAAGGATATTTGAAGTTTTATATAAAATAAAGATATAAACGAAATATTTTTTTGCCGAAAATAGAAGAAGAGAATCACAAATGAAAATTTTTCTGGTTTTCAAACTGTGGAGTATTCAAATTTTGAGTTCGACGTCAAAAACGTCGCTTCAGCGGCAGCGAATGAAATTTGACTTTCAACTGGATAAAAGAGAATGAAGACAAGGATGATCGGCATTCAGTGATTGCCTTTTTTTGGATGAGTACGATGTCTCAGCGAAGTCATTTGACAGATTCAGAAACTTTGAGAATTGTTGGTAGGTTAGAAGGGGGCCAAACTCAAGCCGAAGTAGCGCAAGCCATTGGAGTGTCACAAAGTGTCATTTCCAGGATCTGGAACCGTTTTTTGGAGAGTGGATGTGCAGGCCGAAGACCAGGGCAAGATCGTAGATGGGCAACAACGCCCAATGAAGATCGGTATTTAGCGTTAACAGCTCGGAGACACCGAACCATGAACGCTACTCTTCTCCAACAACACCTTCGCTCGGCTACAGGCACCACGATTTCAACTCAGACTGTCCGAAACCGGCTCCATGCTGTAGGTCTGTATGCTCGCCGACCGATGGTATGTGTTAGATTAACATCAAGGCATCGTCGCGACCGCAGGGAGTGGGCAACCGAGCATGTCAACTGGAGGAGAAATGAATGGAGCAATATTCTGTTTTCTGACGAGTCCCGTTTTTCTGTGCATCCGGATAATAGGCGTATTTTCATCTGGAGGGACCGTGGCAGTAGGAATAATCCTGCGTTCGTGCACGAAAGTGGCAGATTTGGCGGTGGAGGAGTGTTGGTGTATGGTGGCATCTCCATTGACGGGCGCACTGACCTCTACATCATTCGAGATGGAGCTCTGACTGGTCGCCGATATAGGGATGAGATCCTCAGACCTATTGTAGTCCCTTACGCTGCAGCAATCGGAGATAACTTCATTTTAATGGACGATAACTGCAGGCCACATCGTGCAAACCTGGTGGAGGATTTCATTTTCTAGGAAGGAATTGTTCGAATGGACTGGCCAGCGTGTTCTCCAGACATGAATTCAATCGAGCACGTTTGGGACGCTCTAGGAAGACGAGTTTCTGGCCGCCTACAACCCCCACAAACTCTCCAAGAACTGGAAAGAGCTCTTCTGGAAGAGTGGGGCAGAATACCCCAACTCGTCATTAATAGCCTCATTGAGTCCATGCCTCAAAGGTGTTCAACGTTACTGGCCGCCCGTGGAAACCATACCCCCTACTGAAAATGATTTTCTTTGAAGAAAACACCTTTTCTTATTCTTTTTTTCTCATATGCACAAATTGTGTTTTTTTTCCTTTAGTACACAAATGCGCAATAAAATGCATTTTTTTCTGCCAAACATGTGTAATTTATTCTCATATAACCTACTATGTCTGTCGACCATGTATCAATCAGCTAAACAGTTTACCAGATACAAAATCCACCTAAAACTGCAATATCCTTTAATTGTTTTGAGCAGTGTATTTACGAAAGTTACATCACGGATTGACGACAGACAGACGCGCAGGCAGACAAACCGAATTTATAAATATTTTTTAACTATGTGGTAAAGCGTTAAAAAATGGGGTTGCTTTTCATCTGCAAATGTATAAAATCCATTTCTTGATAATCTGATCAACAGTTTCATAAAACGTTGCATTTATAATGATCTTGATGGAACTGATGGTACTGTATCCTCAAAGATGAAGCGGTAAGTGTTCCGCAAGACAGTGCGACAGGAACGATACAAATTTATAGGAATGCGCAATAAGTTTCCTTTTACAGTTTTTTTTTTTTGTTTTTATTTTAATATTTAATATAAAGATTCATTCATTTAATCAGAGTCATATTCAGAACTTCTCCACCTTATTAACCCTTTATGTACTGAATTATGAATTCATGCAAATTTTACCTTCTAAAGCATTTTCCGTGAATGGTTTAAACTGCATTAGAAGATTTGCATAACCATTTAATAAATTTTTGAAGGATTGAAAGATTTAGAAGGATTAATTAAATTTGAATTTATAGGGAGTTTGTGCAATATTTATAACCCCACTCAAATCTTTTATTTTAAATATTTTTCTTGGTATTTTGTAGAATTAGGAAATGTACAAATATAATGTTTTTACAATAGAAATATAGAAATATTTCCGAATTGAAAAATCACCACCCGACACACACACACACACAACGCCAAGAAATCTGAAAATATGCAAATGAAAAGAAATCATCCTTTTAAAAATATTTTTGTTTTGTGTAACTCATAACACTTTTTGAACAAGACAAAATAATGTATCCATAACTCATTCTAAACTGTATTACAACTAATCGATGTATTAAATGAATTTTATAACAAGTTATTTTAATGGTACTTATAAATACCGCCAGCAGATGAAAGGTTAAGTCACTAAAGATGGATATGCGTATTATACATATATTATAGAGATATATAATTGTTATTATATTAGATAAAGATTATACATATGCGTAGTTTTTGTCCAGTGCATGATTTTCTTGTGTCGCTATGGTTGAATAAAAAAATATCAATCTATGAAACGATGCTTTGTAAAAATTACATGTTTTTCACAATAAATGTTTAATTTAGAATAAAATTTGTTTCAAGTGCATGATTTTCTTGTGTCGCTATGGTTGAATAAAAAAATATCAATCTATGAAACGATGCTTTGTAAAAATTACATGTTTTTCACAATAAATGTTTAATTCAGAGTAAAATCTGTTTGAATTGTATATTTATAATATTTCCTCTTAAATCCCCCCCCCCCTAAAAAAACGCACTTAATCATAATGCATTTGTTTCTTAGGACGCTCCGCATACACGAAAAATTACTCCTATGATATTTGAACCTGCTTTGATACATTTAGAATGCACAAGTTTGACACCGCGATCTGATACCGAAATATTACTTTAGTTTACGATCCTAATTGTGTGGAAATGCTTCTGGAAAACTCATACACTGTAAAAAAAACTGTAATTCTACAAATGTAAAGTTACAGAAATCTGTATGCTTACTAAAATTTTATTTGTACACTCGACAAAAAAAGATGTATATCTACAAACTAGTTTTTGTAAAGCTACAGAAATCTGCAGCTTTACAAAAGAATCTACTAAAATGACAGTAATCTTACTAAAATTTCACCTGTAACGCGGGTTGCAGTTACATAAAAAGTTCTAGGCATCCCAGTTTCCTAAAAAAGTCAATAATCTTACAGATATTTTGATTTATGATGCAAAAGTGTATCTGTTACATGATTTTTTGTAATTACCGTTACATAAAAAGCTCTAGGAATCTTAGTTCCTAGTTTCCTAGAAAACTCTTAGTAACCTTATAGATTTTTTTTTTTTTTTTTTTTTTTTTTTTTTTTTTTTTTTTTTTTTTTTTTTTTTTTACGGTGTAGTAGGACAATTTTTAAAGAATGCAAAGGGTATTAACTTTTATACATATATTTCATAATATAATGTTAATCAAGATTCCACTTTTTGAAAATATGTTTACGTTTTTACTTTCTTCATTCTATACAAAAAGAAATTATTACATCCCTGAAGAATTTCGACATCTGGTTTTCGATGGATTTTTACATTTTAGAGGATTCTGAACAGGATGTGACTTTTTTTTTTTTTTAAACCTCTGTTCATGAGTCTATATATCTGTATATGACTGAAATTTTGTGAGCGCTCTATCTCAAGAATTTTCCATAAATTTGATCAAACATGAGATTCAGTTAGTCTTTTATATAAATTGGTTCCGATTGGGTCTGGCTATATATCGCTCAACATGCAACTCTGATTCACTGTATATTTCATGATTTCTGCGATTGCTATATATCAAGAACTAATACATGGAATTTCTTAAAACCTCAGAATCAGTTAGACCTTGAGGTACACTGAAAGAAAAAATATACCACCTTTATCTAGAACGAATAGGTAGTCATTTTCTAAATCCCTAAGCTAGAAATATAGATTTCAGATTTATGCGAATAAGGTAAGTAAATATACTGAATAGGGGAAATGATCGAGAATTTCTACTCTATAGTTTTCAATGTTATGAATCTTTTAAATTGTGAGAAATTATTGTTTGATTTCTAGAATTAATTCATATACTAGAATTATAGTTACTCAAACCCACTTCTTGTGTACGCATTTATTTTCAGAGATTTTTAAGTAAGTTTGGCCACGATAATACAAGGTTGTATTCAAAGTAGTTGGGCAAGAAGAGTGATTTATTGAATGGAATCGACTGGAAAAAATTAAAGTACATATTGTTGTAAGATAGAAAAAGAGTTCAAGTTTACCATTATCACCATTATTTCGTCGTACTTGCACAGCAGAATGAGTTTCACGAAACCAAAGACAGCATTTCTCTTTTTCAGCATCCTTGTTCGTCTCTATTATCGTAATTCCGAACAAGAAATATTACCGCTCGCTAAGCGATAGCGTCAGTTATGACACCTAACGCCATCTATGAATAACTTTCGGCAATATTACTACTACTCTGACATTCAACGAGTTTATTTCATTTAATATTCCGGAAGTTCTTAACTTACGAAATTACCCAACTAATTTGTAGACACCCTGTAGACGAAAACTCCCTTGAATTTTAATAGGGATAACTAGCACCCTCTAGCAAAGGGAACTATAATTTATAAGGATGACATGGAACTATTTTTCCGCAGCCACAATTTATTTTCTAGATGCCAGTGGTAGAACTTTTTTTCTGTGTATCTTTCATATTTTAAAAAACTGTAATTTTTTCTAAGAATTTGATTTAAAAAATATAGTTTTAAAAATTAAATTAAAATGTTTAATGACTTTTATATACTTTTGATTCTTCTGTCAGATCTAATGTTATTGTTTTCCTAATGTATTACCTAAAAATTAATTTCCAAATTATAAAGCGTTGAATGTAAAGCTTAACTTCTTCATTCTAAATGTCTATTAAAAACAAAATATGCAATGCCAATTATTTTTACATGCAGAATCACCGCCGATGTCAAGGTTAAGGTATATGTGAAACACCGTCTATCTCTAACTCTTAAAACGACTGGTCACTCAGCTTCGGAATTCTCCTCCTTAATGTCAATTCAATGGACTTTTGCAGCATTCGTATATTTAAAATATCTTCTCGGGAAATTCATATACAGTAGAACCTCGATTATCCGAAATAATTGGGACCGACCCTCTTTCGGAAAATCGGAATTTTCGGATAATCGAGAATGCTTCAATTTTAAGATTAAGGAGAAATATATGCAATATTTCTCATTTCGGTAACATGTGTTTAATAAAAATAAAGCAATTGCAAAATAGAAACAAGAATAAATTACCTGAATTTTAATTTTGAAATTAAGTACATTTTACATATATCACAAGGGTTTGATAAAATGTTTTGTTTGTCGCAGTTTCGATTGCCTTTGCTTTGAAGCTCTATCACAGGGTTTTTTAATATTATTAGTTTACCAGTATCACAGTCTTCTTGCTCTTCCAGCCATGCCAAACCTTTTGTAAAACACTGAAAAGCTTCAGAATTGCTAATTTGTTCGTTTTCTCCGTTCCACTCCGCAGCTTACGGGAGCTCAAGTTAAATTCAAAGGAACTCTAAGAAAGGGGATCGAAAATATTTATATGTACTCGTAGTTCGGAAAGGACCGCTTGCATACAAGGAATAGGATAAAAAAAAAAAAATCTTGCAAAATGGATTTTGCACACGAGGAATGTGACAGTTAAAAAAAAAAAAAAGCTTTAAAAATGGATTTCGGTTAATTAAGAGTTTTGGTTAAAAGAGTTTCGGATAAAAGATGTTCTACAGAATTTTACATCTTTTTTGTGTACTCTTCTTAAAGGATGTCTATTTTTTCTTAGTTTTCAAAATATTTGTAAAATCTATGCTGAATTTAATATTTTCTGTGTTAAAAGTGAGCGAACTATGAGTAAGATTTTAACAATTCCTATAAAATGAAGTCTATACTTTAGAAATATTTTGAGAACTAAGAAAAAAAGAGACATCTTTTAGAAAGTGTACACAAAAATAGAAGTTAAAAATGTTAATTTCCCGCAAAAATATTTTAAATATACGAATGCATCCAATGCCCATAGACTTTACATTAGTGAGGGGAATGCGGAAGCTGAGTAACCAGCCCCCTTAACCCTCCGTTTACCAGACGGGCCCAATGTACCAGACAGGTGCATTCAAAATGATTTTTTACATGAAAAATACCCTGAAAATCTGTAAATTTGTAACTTTTTCTGGTATCTCCTGTTTTATATGCATTTATTTCACGTCGTATCGGTCGTTATTTAACCTTGGTTCTGGTAGGCGGAGAGTTAAGATAAATTCATGTTTTCATAAAAGATTTAAGCTCTAGAAGTATAATATACTTTTACTTTACAATTTATGCATCTATATTATTGCAATTTATGTGTATCTTCAAAAAGAAAGTGTCATTTTTTTTTTTTTTTTTTTTTTTTTTTTTTTTTTTTTTTTTTACGTACAGGTGCATGAAACACACTTTTCCAAATATAGAAATAACGAAAATAATTACTATTATATTTATAACTCTATTTATTAATGTAAGAAATCTAAGCAAACAAAGGTTTATATGTAAAGAAAAAAAAATTAACCCAACTAAAATAAAAGGAAATTATTTTGGAAATATCAATTACTCCTTTAAATTATTTGGTGATGATTAAAGTAGGTCAATAGAGCAAATAGGTTAGTGTAAAACATTGCTGTGAGATGAACCACAGTTTGACATTAAATCAGCTAAAATTATCTCCAAACACACTGCTATACTTGAAATGATATTTCTTGAAGCATTATATATCTATAGAAATTATAAAAATATTGTTAATTGTGACGTTGCTCTTCACATATTGCCCGATTCTTGGATTTCTCCTATTCCTCCTTTTCTTAATTTCTATTAGACTTTTTCCCCACTACAAGTTTCTTTTCCCTATACAATTCCCTATGATTTTATGTAATTCTATTGCTGAATAAACCCATCAATCGAATCCGATTCTTCTACATATAAATGGAAAAAATCCCTGCCGGCCCGGCCTACAGGCGGAGGTAGATTTCGAAGTTAAGTATACTAATTTCACAAACAAAAACCAAATCATGATTAGAAATAAATCCACTTTAACAATTTTATCTGGCCGCTTTTGACGAGTTTTTATTTCATTTTTATATAATAACTGGTTTTATCAGAATCATGTTAGGGCGGTATTCAAAAAAATACTTTTTCATGCTCAACAACTCGAAATTTTCTGGCATAACTCCAGATTCATTTTTAATAGGAAAAACATGAAACTTGTTGACGTGATTTTTGAAGAGATTTATAAGCGACCTGTGTTTTTAATTTCCGTTTAATTAATTTAAACTTGATACATAAACAATTGTTTTCTCAGTAAGACAATATTTTTCGTTTCTAACACAATCGCTTCGGGAAATTCCGTTCAAAATGCCCACTTTGACATCATTTTTTGAAATATATTCTGCCTCTGTCAAAAAAATGATTATTACGGTACATTATATAGTTTCTGAATAAGCAAATCTACCAATTCGATGCGTTTGAGAGCAAAAATGAATTTAAAAATGAGTCAGAAAATAAGCAGCTAGGATTTGAATACTTCCTTTTCCAACACAAGCCGCTTTGGGAAATTCGGTTCAAAAGGCCCACTTTGACAGCATGTTTTAAAATATATTCTGCCTCTTTCAAAAAATTGACCATTACGGTACATTATATAGTTTCTGAGTAAGAAAAGGTACCAATTGGAAGCCTTTGAGAGTAAAAATGAATTGTAAAATGAGTCAGAAAATAAGCAGTTTGGATTTGAATACACCCTTACTAAGATGATTTTTTTCTTCAAACACTATGTATTTTTAATTTCTTTTTGCTGTAAGAATTGGTCCTATCCAAAACTTGTCTATATAGATGTTGTAGACAATATTAAGAAGATATATGATAAATTCATGGGGATTTTATATATTTTGAATTGACGGAGTTATGGATTTTTTTCTTCTTCAAACGCCCTTTTTGTTTTCGTTTTTAATTTTTTTTTGCGGTACGAAATGGTCCTATCAAAAACTTGTGAATATAAAAGTTGTATATAATGTTAAGGAGATTCATGATAAAAGTAATTGGATTTGACATCTTGAGAATTGACGAAGTTATGAATTTTTTTCTCCCAAAAATCCTATTTTTTGCAACCCTTCAGCCCATTTTTAACTTTATCAAAAATCTGTGATACATAAATTTTTGGCCCTATTTTTAGAAGTAATAAAAACTTTAAACTGATTCGATATGTATAAAATTAAAAAAGTTATAGGGGTTTTTCGGTTTTCACAAAACCCCTCCCTATTTCCATCCCCTTGGTCCGATTTTGCCCATTAACGAACTCGACCGAGATTTTATGCCTCTTGATTTTATGTATCAGTTTGGAAGAGATTGGTGCAGAATTGTTGAAGTTATCGTGTCCAGAAGAAAGTCATATATATAGATAGATAAGTTTTTTACTGAGGGTGGTTTTGGGCTCTAGGGGTCATGTTCGGTGTAGATCTGCAAAAATTTTTCAGAAATTCCAACATAGGAACGGCGCCAATAGGTAGTATTTCATACGAAATCTACCTAAAATTCCATCATTATTTGCTCAGATGAGGGTTTACTGATTTCTAACGAAGCTAATTTGCAATTAGTTAACAAGTTACAGTATTTAAAACTTATCTTATCTGCCTATTTTGTACTGTGCCAAGTATCCCCTTAACAGGCGAATATTAGGTAGCTTTCATTACAAAAAGCTACCTATTGCAGCCGTTCGGAGGAAAGCGATTTCAAAAATTTTTGGTATATTTTCATCGATCATGACCCCCAGACCCCGAAACCACCCTCCGTTCAAAAGTTGATATATATATATATATATATATCCATATATATACCGGGTGTCCCAAAAAGGACTGACTGATTTTAAAATTCAATAACTCGCAAACGGTGACAGATATTAAAAAAATTCTTGCAGGAGGGTTATGCATAAGGTCAAAAGTTTTATTACAGTGATTTTCAATTTTAGTTCGATTTACAAACAATAGATGGCGCTGTAAGCAATAGTCGCTAAATTCAGGCTCGATTTTTGGTACTTCGTGGCCCGGATAATACATTTCCATCTCCTTTTTCTGCATGGAACAAGATAAAGGACCAAAAATCGAGCCTGTATTTAGCGACTGTTGCTTACAGCGCCATCTATTGTTTGTAAATCGAACTAAAATTGAAAATCACTGTAATAAAACTTTTGACCTTATGCATAACCCTCCTGCAAGAATTTTTTTAATATCTGTCACCGTTTGCGAGTTATTGAATTTTAAAATCAGTCAGTCCTTTTTGGGACACCCGGTATATATATATATATATATATATATCTGACATTTGTCATACTGTAACTCTCGAATTTATGAACCGATTTGGATGTAATTCGGCATGTACATAGTACATACCAATGTCTCGACCGAGTTCGTTGGCCAGCTTCATCCGCCATTTTGTTTCAAAATGGCGGCCATTTAAATTTTTTTAAAAAATTTTAAATTTGAAATGTGGTACCAAAGAATTGAAAATGGAAAAATATTTTTTTCTTATGTATTTGACCTTTATACAAAGATTTCGAAGCACTTTTTGTTTCGTCTATATCTTAAAAAATGGCTGAGTTATAGCATTTTGAATTTCTAGCGTGGCTGACATTTTGAAACGTCCTGAAATTTGTCACGCGATAAAAGGCGTATTTATGAACCGATTTGGATGTAACTTCGTTTGTACATAGTACATACCAATGTCTCGACCGAGATCGTTGGCCAGCTTTATCCGCCATTTTGTTTAAAAATGGCAGCCATTTAAATTTTTAAGAAAAATTTAAATTTGAAATGTGGTACCAAAAAATTGAAAATTGAAAAAAATATTTCTTTCTTATGTATTTGACCTTGATACAAAGATTCGGGAGCAGTTTTTTGTTTCGTCTATATCTTAAAAATGGCTGAGTTATAGAATTTTAAATTTCTAGCGTGGCTGACATTTTGAAACGTCCTGATATTTGTCACGTGATAACAGGCGTATTTATGAACCGATTTGGATGTACCTTGGTGTGTACATAGTACATACAAATATCTCGACCGAGTTCGTTGGCCAGCTTCATCCGCCATCTTGTTTCAAAATGGCGGCCATTTAAAGAAATTAAAAAATTTAAAATTTAAAATGAGTTACCAAAAAATTGGAAAATGAAAAAGATTTTTTTCCTATTTGTTTGATCTTAATACAAAGATTCCGGAACAGTTTTTGTTTCGTCTATATCTAAAAAAATGGCTGAGTTATAGCATTTTGAATTTCTATTGTGGCTGACATTTTAAAACGACCTGATTTTTGTCACGTGATAACAAGCGTATTTATGAACCGATTTGGATGTTACTTGGTCTGTACATAGTACACACCAATGTCTCGACCGAGTTCGTTGGCCAGCTTCATTCGCCATCTTGTTTCAAAAGGGTTGCCATTTAAAAAAAATTTAAATTTAAAATTTAAAATGAGGTATTAAAAAATTGGAAAATGAAAAAGATTTTTTTATGTGTTTGGCCTTGATACAAAGATTCCGGAGCAGATTTTGTTTCTGAAAATTTGGTCTTTTGTTTATATCTTAAAAAATGGTTGAATTATAGCACTTTGAATTTCTAGTATGGCTAATATTTTGAAACGATCTTGTATTTGTCACGCGATAACTCACGTATTCACCTATTTCCATGTAAGAAGGCATGTGGATAGTATACATCAACATCTCAGCCAAATATAAGTTACTTTAAATAAAAGCAGCTTGGATAAAGTTGACTAATTTCACGAAATTCTCATTCATAATGATTTAGTATTGATAAAAATTAGTATTGAATCTCCTATATTCGGTTTCCACTAAATTGAGCTTCGTGTGTTTGAATAATATAAATTGGCTTTTTTAAAATAAGGAATTTGAAAGCTACCTCTTCCTCCCGGCACTGGCCGGAAGGACTTTTTTAATATTGTATTCGCACCACTATTTTAACAAAATAAATTTTTAATATATTTCTCTTGTAGATGTTGTCAAGGTAATTTTTATTTTGTTTTAAAAAATATTGAAAAATAGAATTAAAAAGGTAGTCGCCTGTGGCGACCCTGTTTTAATTATAACTTAAAGCATATTTCATTACACTTTATTTAAAATATGTCATTTTAAATTGGGCATATTATATTTTTGGTAAGGAATGGTCTATCTAAATCTGTTAACTAAATCTGTTAATTAAATTTGCTAACTCTGAAAATTTAATTAAACTAGAATAGCATCTGTGCATAGGCATACATTTACGAAACACTTAAAAAATGAGATTGATTTTCTGATCAAACTATAGTTGCGATGTGCAATTTCCTCTAGGAATCTGATGATTGCTTCCCTTTATTAGCCAATATACAAATCATAGAAAATGAGCGGAAATCGATGTACCCGAAAGGAATACGAAATCGCAAGAAATAACATGTTATCTTTACAATTATGTTTCAATAACGAGATGCCAGCAATATAGGCTAATTTTAATAGTTCTAATCATTGCCATATGAAGTAGATATACGAATAAGAGATTATAAAATTAAATAACATTCTTTCAAAATTTCTTTATGTTAATTGTTTTTTCATTATGATTATACGTACAACTAAAAACATTTTTTTACATGGATAAAAAATCAGTTTTAAGACAAATATTTAATATATATATGGGGCATTTTCACAATCTTTTGACTTTTGGGGGAAAAAATTCTACCTAAAATCTGGTAAAATAAAGTTCCTAAAATAACATTTTAATCTGATAGACGAATGCCTTATAATTCAAAATAAAGAAAAAAGGGTCAGCAGCGAAAATTTTTTTATTTAACTGAGGTTTATGTTAAACTTGTGAGTTTAATTTTCCTTACCATTTTAAACCCTATAACTTTTTATTTTCTTCTAAATTTTTACTTATAATGAATTTGCATAGTACCCACAGGACATTCAAATAAGAAATAATAACAATGTAGTACTTTTAATACAAAATTTTTGTATAACATTGTCTTGAAGGGCTGTTAAAAAAGGGACGGTAAGGTAAAAAAAGGGGATGGTATTAGCAAAAAGTGACGAAATGGTAAAAAAAGGGGCGGTAAGGATGGAACGGTAAGGGAAATAACCACCTATTTTTAGCAAAATCATGTTAAGACTAAGTGATAGCCGCAATGTTCATTGATTTTTAGAAACAGTTGTTTACATTGGATTAAATTAATTTTTTTTTTTAATTTACCTAGAAAAGTGTGGGAATAAGCCTTGGGGACGGTGAGACTACCAATAAAGCCACGATGCTTGAAATTGATATTTATATGCTGATTTAAATTCTACAATAAATTTCCTGCCAAAGTATTTTAGACAGTATTTCTCTAGCATACTTCTGCATAAGAAAATACTCGAAAAAAATTCTGTGGCTGAATCTAAAATGATTTTCTGTATAATTTTAGAAGAGGTAAGGAATCTAAAACCCAGGGACAGAGTTTAAAAATTAATAACAACCCTAAAAATGTGTGCAGGTCAATTTTTAGCTACATATTTATATAAAACAATAGTTCCAGTTTCAGAAAAAAATTGCATCGAATTATTTTTATTGAAACAATTTTTTGCAGACCGCTCCAAACTTAAAAATCAGCATCAGGGTCACGGGATGGTATAGGAGTTTTCCAGGTGTTTGGACTCCCACCATCGTCCAAAACTTATTTATCTCGTTAATACTGTTGTGCAGTCATGCAATGGGATGTTCCCCAGTATATGAAATTAAAAAACACAAAAAAGTGTATTAAAATAAAAATTTTTATTCTGGGACATGAAAGTCAAAAGAATGTGAGAATGTCCCATATATATTGCGGGATTGGCTCCGGGTAATCACTTATGGAAAAAATTATGACTATCTTGTTGTCATAACTACTTTCTCTCTCTTAATTTTATTAACTTAGACTCCACTCAAGGTTATTGCACCATTCAATTAAATAAACGTCTTTACTATTGAAACTCGTTAAAAGCATATTATTGTAACTTTACAAGTATTTGGCACACATGGGTAGAAATACAGTAAATTTTATATTTGAGGATAACATTAAAAAATATATAAATTAACCTAATTTCAAATGTTAATACTAAACAGGAGGTGTTGTTGTGCTTTTTTGCATTCTGTGATCATTGTAATTCTGCGTCAAATAAAAACAAATCGGAAATTGTACGTCAAAAGTGGCAAAGGAGGTGCATCCGTACTATAACTAATTTTTATGAATATTCAGATCTTGGTGCAATATCTGCTGCACTCTTATGCAGAAATGCATGGATACAAAATTTAATGTGATTCGTATTAAGATTTAATACGATAGTATATTAAATTCAGTGATACGAAAATAATAGTATTCCATCTTAAATAGTATTTAATCAACATGGCAACCTACAATCATTACCTATAATGCGATTTCACTGAAATATATACGTATTAGAGGATTTAATAGAATGAGGAAAACTTTTATTAATATCTTTTTAAGTTGCGATTTGATCTTCATAAAACTTGAAATGAATTTTGTAGCGATTACATATATTAAATTCTGAAACCATTTTTTGGGTTAGCTTTCGAGCTGTTATATGCGAACAGACGGAGGAACCAGAAGTGCTACGTATTTATATTATTACGAACGAACCTAAAAATGCAGTATATTACTTAGTTCTTTTGCTCAAATCCTCTTTTTTTTTTAATTATTAAAATAAAACGGAAGAAATATTTGTGGTGGCAACAGCGTATTAGTTTTTAGTATACTTTTAATAAAATTTTATCATGTGAATTTTCGTTTATATAGTGCTTAATGTAGGTATAGATGTGCAGATAAAAGTGTGGATATTCGGATGTAGATATACACGAATATATTCTGCAGATGTAGCCGTGCAAATAATATATATATATATATATATATATATATATATATATATATTTAAAAATCCAAATTCACATAATTTATTACACGAAAATATATATATATATATATAGATGTAGATGTATATGTGTGTTTTTCTTATAGTATGTGGAGTTATATAGTGTAGAATTATGTTTAGATATATTTATCCTTTGAAACAAAAATTGGAAATATTTATTTTACTTTTAATCGTATTCACTCTGTATAAAATCCGTCAATAAGAAGTTTGGTTTACTTTTGTGTTTCACTAGTTCTTATTTTAAACGGATGTTTAACAAAAATGTCAAATATAAAGTTATGCATTATTTGGATTAAATGTTTTGGTTATTTATTAAACCCCTTTATTGTTAAAACACTAAATATTGTAACAATAATAATGTTTACAGTACATATACATTTAACGTCAGAATTTAAAAACCATTAAAACACTAAATAAAATAAACTAAGACAGACTTGATCACAGTTAAAAAATAAAATTTATAAAGACAATAAAAAACAATTTGTTTATTGTCTTTATAAATTTTATTTTTTAACTGTGATCAAGTCTGTCTTAGTTTATTTTATTTAATGTTTTAATAATAATGTTTCCAACAATGCCTTAGTTATCTTGCTTTGGTTGCGTTCACAACAATTAAAATGACGGTGCAAAGAATATCTTCATCTTCTATTGTTGATAACATTATTCAAAAGCAATCAGAAAAATACAGCAAATCAAACGGTTCCGAAAATTCAAATTTTTTTCATATTGAAATTTAGTTCAATAGATAGGAAATATGGCAGAAATGCAGAAAGCGTCCAATTCAAAAAATTCGGTTCTTAGTAACATAATTTGCAATAAAGCTGCCTGTGAGAAATCATCAGTGGAAGATTTAGCAGAGAATGGCTATACTATAGGTCGTGTGCTTGGCGAAGGAAGTTATTCTAAAGTCAAGTAATTGTTGATTTTTTAATTAATTTTTATTGACAGAAATCACTGTCTTTTTAAAGCCCGTATTATACTTATAATTATCCTATACCATCTCTTCAGGCATTATAATCATAGTAGCTATCACAGTATAGACATTGTTCCATTATCTGTTACATAAAATTTCAGTTATAACTGAAATTTATATAATTTTTTATATAAATATAAAAAAAAAACATGACGCAGTTGTTTTTTCTTTAAAGAAATTATTTTTCTTGTTTGTATGCTTTTACATTAAAATCAATTTCTATAAGATATATTTCGCAGTTTTTCATTAAAAACTTTAAGACATATTTCGTTATTTTTCTTAAAAATATATACTACCAAGTTTAAAGTATACTATATAACATGAATATTATTGTGCAATGCATCGTCTACACTTTCCAGCTCCTTTCCAAACAATAAAGGTTTCACCCTCTTCGGAGGCATCCTCAGTTGAAATGATGTTGTTTTGTAGCTCGCATGAGATCTTACAGCTTCCCTTCTTTTTCCCTCTTCCCTCTTTCGTTTTTTCCACTTCTGACAACATTCTCCGCCAACGAGAGTCGATAGTTGAATGTGTACTGTCGTTGCATATATTATCTTTTTTCTAAGCTGATTTCTATGGATTCCCTCATTAATGTGTTGAGGAGGTTTTAGTAATTGGCTATTTTTTCTATTGTAATTGACTGTGGTTTCAAGGGGATTTTTATATTTGCTCTTGAGAGGACTGTTGCTTGGCTATTGTATTTTAGATCGCGAATATGTTCTTTAGTCATTCCTATGTATGTTATTCCTTTATTTTCGATATTCGAAGCTTTAATTTTATACACCCCCACTGTTTGTAATTCCTCGTACTTTCCGGCTTCGTTTCTTATCATTTTAAATAGGGAGGGGTTGGATGTGATCAGAACTTGCTCTTCAAGTTTATTTATTTCACTCTTTATTTTTAGTGATAATCCATTCATAAATGGCAGGGGCGGTGAGGTGTATAATGTTGTTTTCTTTGTCCGGGTTGGATCCAGTCAATTAGCTCTTTAGCTTTTCTAATTAGTTTAACAATTGTTTTTCGTGGGTGGCCAGCATTAAGTCCTATTTTTTCAATAATTTCCAATTCTTCATTAAGTAATCTTTCCGTTGAACATATACATAATGCTCCCATAAGCAATAAACTTGCAGCTTTAAATACATATATTTATAGAGCATTATACATATGTTCGACGGAATGATTACTTAACACTTGAACGCCTGGAAATGTTACTCAAGTTTTATAAAAATACTTGGGGCCAGAATTTTTATTTAAAATTATTTGACTTATTTAACGTAAATCTGCGTGGTTTAAATTTAACTTATTTTATGAAAGAGTTTTTGGTTCCAGTTGACATTTAATCATATGGTCGGGGTCGGATCGACTTCTTCCGGGCGTTCTAGTGTTAACGAAGAACTGAAAATTACTAAAAAAATAATTAATGAATATTGCGCCATTTCAGGGGGAAATGAGTTTCATACATAACACTAGAAAGATATAATATTTTTGTTTGAATGTTAGTGCACCTATCGTCATATTGTCGTTAGCTGTCAGCTGCAAGAGAAGACATTTTATGAAATTTTTTTGTTAGAATGTGTAAACATTTAGTTTTTCATTAGTTGGAGGCAATAAACCACTTCCATCTTGCTTATTTTAATTCATAGTTTTATAAGAATTATTGTTAACCATTAACTGATGTCACAGAAGTTATCACACAACTACTGTGAAGCGGTCTGTGAGATCGCTCCATTGAAAGATCAATAAAAAGCGCGATTAACTCATAGGATGATGTTTTTGTTCAAAACTTTTTGTACTGGTCTGTTATAATTAAAATGCACCTATTGAAAAGCCTCTAGTGGTAGTACTAATGTTTCAAATGAAACAAAATTTTGGTAGTGTTTGTAGTTAAACGGAAAGTTATAAGTTAAACTATAAAAATTGAAAAAATCAGCGATCTGTAAGACCGGTAACATATGTTAAAGGTTAATCCCAGCCCGAGTAGGATGATATTTTAAAGATTACTTTTAATATTTTCGAGGACATCTTTCACCTGATTAACCACTGGGAAAATGGCTATGAAAAAAACTACTTATTTATAAATTTGTTTCTATTAAATTTCATCGGGTTTCGTTTTTGTCCATTATAGCACATTTATTAAGGGTTGTAGCAATCATGTTAGTTTCCTTCTAAAACTCAAAATGAAGGAAAAATAATAAAAAACCCTTTAGCACTGACTTTATTTGATCAAGTACTGACTGGGTCACCCTATTTCGGCTAAGGAAACAGTTTAGCTGTAAAAGTCCTCCCAGATTTCGAAGTACGTAAATTACGGTGAAACTAATAACGAAATTACACGTTACCACCTAAATCTTTTTTCAATATACTATAGGGTAGGTGGAGTTAAAGATACGTACTTTCCACAAATTTTGATTTTCAACTAACACATTTGTCTAAACTTACGTCACGACTAATTAATATGTTAAATTAGAACCTCGGGTAAGTACCGCCATCAACCGACTTTCTATCAAATTATAATTTCGTAATAAATTACAATTTAAAAAAAAAAACATTGCTCTGCGTATTGATTGATAACGTCCTCATTGATTGGTGCAAAAGCACGCAGTGGAGAAACAAAGATTTGCAGTGCATATTTTTGCCCATCACTCCGGTTTTCTCCATTTCCACTTATACGAATGAGTCATATAAAAGCATTAGGAAATTTCACTAGTATCTATAGTTAAACTGAAAACTACAATTTAAACCATGAATAAAAAGAAATAAACAGTGGTCTGTGAGACCGTAAATAGCAGTTAATCCTTAACTGCTTTCACAAAAATTGTTTCATAAATACTTTGTGCCGTCTCTGAGACCGCCTGATCGTAGAATGAACGAAAGTGTCAACTGTCTCATAAGACGCTGTTTCTGTACTAAGCTTTATGTAAAGGCCTATTATAATTAAAATTACCTTATTCAGAAGTCTCTAGCTATACTACTAAGTTTCCAAACGAATCAAAATTAAAGTTTCATCAACAGTTAAACTGAAAATTACAGGTTAAACAGTAAAAAATGGATATAGCAGCGGTCTGTGAGACCGTTAACAGGAGATCAGAGTAAGGCTTAAAATAAAAGCGCTTCATGAAACAAGAATAATGATTTTTAAAAGTAAGTAGGTAGATACCTACGTTCTATATTAAGAAAAAACGTAACTAGAAGAGGGAAAAGGTAGTTAACAATGTTATATTTGCTAAGTAGCTATTATACTACATACAATAGTTACTAACTTAGAAAAATATGTTGCTTTCCACGCTTTGCATCTAGCTAAAACGATGGGGCAAAGCCGAGCATTTTAAACTTGTCCGTATCTTTACTCCAAAACGGATGCATGCTTTTACCCAGTATTCTCTTTACCCCAATTTTTTCTGAAGTATTTTGCTTAACTTTCTACCTGCAAGTTTAAACAAATGCAATCTGGGTAAACTGCACGCCTAAACAGCTTCCGTTCTCCACTGATTTTTTGATTTGTTAGAATTTGAGGTATTATCAGCTAAATTATAGTGAAATTTTAAAAATATTACATAAAATCGAAAATTAAAACCTCATTTTCTTGGCATGGTGTGCTACTTTCTTCAGAAGGTTTAAACACACAACTCCTACACTTGAAACAAATTGCCACTTTGTGGACATAATTGTAGAAATGTTATTTCATCTTAAATCAGCCAGTGTCCATCTTTGCCCCGTGCGTATCATTACCAAACTTACCCTAGATTTCTCCCAACAGAAAGTTTACGTCTGATGTTACAACCCGGCCTTTTCAAAAATTGTTTATTACAATATTATTTTTTCAAACAAAAGGTTTAAATACAATTTTAAAATTTCATTGAATTTGAAAATAATCTTAAAGTTCATTGAGACAGGTTTTGAAGACATAATATGATGATAATAAATAATAGTATAAATATATATATATATATTTTTTGGTTTGTAAAGTAATTGAAAATTGTGTCCTGATTTCCGTAAGAAACATCATCTTTTCTAAGACGGGGAATGCGTCATTGATCTATAAAATTTCAGAACGATGCATGAAAAAATAAATCTTCATAGTTATTTTAACACATTGTTGAGCGGTGATTTTGTCTGAAATCTTGATTGTAATCCAGTAGAAGCTCCGCACAGATTGGTTTATTATAAATTAATCTAGTAGAAGCTCCGCACTCCTCTAAACGTCTATCATAAATTGGTTTCTAGTTAGGTATTTTGATTTTTGCACGAGTAAATATCGTACAATGGATTTAACATGCAATTTCTTGAAGACAAAATTATATAAATGCATGTTCTGCAACTTTAAAATCAATTTAATCAAGTATTAATGTCAATTTAGACAATATTTGTTCAATTATTTTTAGCTAAATATGACCAGAAAAATCGTAAATTGTCAACATTGTGTTAAATAAGTATCTTTTTGATAAATTTGGTTATTTTTAAAACTTTCCAACATAGTTGAAAAGTGTTTAGGATTTCGGTTTGACTGTCTCTTTGCCCTCTCTTCTTGTCCGTCTGTCTACCTACGCGCTAATTCGTGTAAATAGACTAATATTTTCTAGCAATTATTATTTGTTAATGATGTTTACCATGCTATGGTCAGTATTGAATATAAAGTTTGCAGTATTATTAGTTCATTTACACGGGCACTAAAAGAAATTCTGTTACATTAAGATCAACCGGAAAAAATCGTTTGCAGTGTATTTTAATGCCATTACGCTAGTATAAATGCATTGAAATTGATATAAATGACGGAATTTTAATACAAGATGATTTCTTATGATACAGTAATTCATAGCATTAATCATTCAGTTACAGGGACACACAAAAGAATTCCGTACATTATGGTCAATATAAAAAAAATCGTTTGTAGTGCATTTTAATGACATTATAGTACAATTTCAAATGTCTTGAAGTTGATATAATTTACTGAATTTCACTTTAAAACGATTACTATAGAATCAGAACATTCTTAGCATTTATCGTTTATTTACAAGGACACACAAAAGGAATCGGTTATAGTACTGTCTTTGAGAAAAAAAATGCTGGAATATTATTATCAATTCGGGTATGCGCTATTAAATTGAACATTAATTTGAATTTTTTGCATGTTACTCGTTTTGTATGAATTCTATACTTCGTATACAGGGCCGAACAAAAAACTTTACGTACCATTTTACGAAATTGTTGCATACGAATTAACACATGCGGTGTAGTCGTATGAGGAGAGCTAAAAATAGCATAGCCATACCACTACATGCGTGATTATACCGCCAAAATTAAGAATTGGCACCCTGCTCTGCTCGTTTCCTACCATTACAAGACGAGGCAGACTGAAATATTCTTATTGTACTTATATGTGCCTTTAATGAGCCAAAATTTCAAGCCGTAACTCGATGGTACTGTCAAAATAGGGAATTTGTGCCCTGTTCTTCTCGCTTTGTACCAAGTAACTGTCAGAAAGTCGCTGTAACTGTCAGAAAGGGTTGAGAATTTAATGACGGATGAACTTGATATTCCTTTTCTTGGTCGCAGAACGAAAAATATCGTCTGCGGAATTTTGAAACCAGATAATATAATGGTTATATGTATGTCGTATGTGTGCTGTGTTAAATAAATTAAAAAAAGGCTTTAAGGATATTTCATTTTACAATAATCACATGTTGTACTCGAACATTATCTCTTCATGAATTCAAGATTTTTATTTCGTGACTCCATGTTCATTTTATACCATTCTCCTTATTATCGGAAATTGCTGAAGGCGAATGTGCAACTATGGTATGTCTTTTCTAACTGAACTAAATTTTGGATGCATGTAGTTTCTAGATAAAAATCTACATTTTATATACAGGGCTGCTCCATGAATTCGGATAATTTTCCGACTGTAGATCGGAATTGCTGAAATTGTATTTTTCGAATATGTTATATGTTTCCAAATGGTTGAATTAGACATACTATTTCAGCTTATTGAACGGGGAAGTTTTGATAGATTATTTTGAATGTGTTGGAAAGCATTTCATAACGCATGCTTGACGCATGATTTTTTCTTTCTTCTTTAAGGGAGTCCGGGACACAACGATCTTCAAATTTTGCAAAAACATTTTATTTCATTAAAAATTCCTCTGTTTCTTCCTGCTTAAAATGACATTTAAATCATATTTCTACCTGAATTAGAACAAAAAATATTTTTTTTTATTTGTTTTGTTTTGGTTTCTTTCAAAATCTAGCTTTCAAGCAATGGCTGTCATGGAAACGACTTCTTCTAAAAATGCGTTTTTCTTCATGATAGGTTTTTTTCACTATTTCTCGTTTTTAAATTCTAATAACGCGTGAACCGTTGAAGATTCGGGGTTCAAACTTGGAACACATCTTTTTTAATTGTTTTACTTTAATTTTGTTTCAGTACATTTGAAAAAAAAATATTTATTTTTGAAAATGTGATTTTTTTTTTTAAATTGCACCACTTTTTTTGGAATTTTTTCGTTAAATATTTTTTATTTTTTTATATATTAATATTTTTTAAAATCTGAATCAGAATTAAAATTTATATATTTCTGTTTATTTAAATGAAAAAAAAAATTGAAATTCTATAAATAATATTTCGAGTTATAACGATTTTAAATTACTCCACTTTTTTAATAATTTTTAAGTTTAATTTTTTTTTAATTTCTGAGAAGTTTTATCATGTAATTTTGTTTACAAAGGATAAGATTAACCATCACAAAAAAAAATCAGAATTTTAACTCTATAAATAAAAATTATTTTAAAATGTGTCCCGGAGCCCCTTAAAGTTAACGCCGATGTACTTTTTTGTCTTAAATGATTAACTATTGCAGATTACTACCATATTATGTTTTTAAACATTTGTATTTCTTTTTACTACAGGTCAGCCATGTTTCAAGACAAAGAGATAGCTGTAAAGATTTTAAGTAGAGAAAAATTAACAACGAATTTCAAAATTAAGTTTTTGCCGAGAGAACTAGATATTTTGAGCAAGGTTAATCATCCAAATATTGTTCATGTCTACAAAATCTACAGATATCCCAGAAGAATTTACATTTTCATGGAGCTAATTGGAAGGGGAGATTTACAACATCGTATAAATGTATGTATGACTCTTTTCTATTTATTCATAAACGTATGTAATCCGAGACGTATTCATTGTTTGTATGCATTGACTATGTGGTTTAGAATCAAATATGCAGTATTTAATCGCGTATAATTCGCGCTTTTATTAAAAATTTAGTTCTAAAAATCCGGGTGCGCATTATACACGAAATATTTCCGGTAAATATATGAAACCATACATGCTTTCATTAAATCACTGAATTATTACTTCATCACTAATCATTATTGGGATAAGGTTTTTAGCAGAGTTTCTTATATGAAAAACGTATATATCGCGTAGTCCAGGCATTAGGAGCTCAAAAAGGACAAATAGGGGAAAGTTTTGGTGTAGTTTTGATATTTGGTGCCTTTGTGTTTTTTGGGCCGATGAACACGAATCTGAAGTTTGCCAACAAAATTTATCCCGGGAAAAACGTTTTTTTTTTTTTTTTTTTTTTTTTTTTGGCATAAAACGGGAAAAAACAGGATTTCCTTTGTTTTTTCCCAAATAACTTCAAAATTATACATTTTACGTAAAAGTCCTCAATACATAAATTAAAGAGGATAAAATTTCCTACATTTTATGTATTAAAAGTTTTTTTCTCTGATCAATGGTTTAGCCGTGACAACGCCACAAAAATGGGAGTAAAAATAAAAAAAAATCAGAGAAAACGGGAATTACGCCGCTGTACGTAGATTTAACATGAAAACTGGCCATTTTACACAAGCATTGACTATAAATTATACTACAGATTATATGAATGACTACATTTTACAATGAAGTTGCTGATAATAAATAAGACGACTCATTATGAATCATTATTTAATTATAAATAAACATGTACATTAGTAAGTACATTTATTTAAAAAACAAAAAATATTATTTCCGCTTTCTTTTACTTGAGGGTCACTGCTTTTCACCGATATCTACAGCAATAGAAAATAGATGTATGGAATTAGTGGGTGTTTTTATTACTACCAACAGTATAAAATAAATGTTTTTTAATAAAAAATATTTGACACCTTCTGGCATAACTTATTCTTGACATTTTAGTTCAAGTATTATTTTTTTTAATCAAAGACAGCAGAATTTAAGTTAGTCAAATAAACAAACTTTTGCACCATTATGCAACGGCAACAAGATTTAAAATGTAACGAAAATGTGAATTTGGTTGAAAATATTTTGTTTATAGAGGAAAATTACAATGAAGAGCACATAAAGTTTTGCAAGAGCGAAATGTTTAAATTTATGACCAAATTTCGACAAAAATTGCCAGTTGTATGTAGATATATCGGGACAAAATCATTTAAATTATATTACTTGGCTGAAAATTCTGAGTGATTACAAAATTGATCCAGACAAATTCTCCAAATTCAGATTTGATACAATGCAAAACATAATGCAAAATACATATAATACAATGCAAAACATTTTCTCATGATATATTAATCATGATATCTTATGATTCCCTATCTTTACATAAGGTTCCTGTTACGTTTCCTGTAAGGTTTGTGCAGAAATAAATATGAATATACAACAGAATATGCAACACAGCAATTTTCATTAATGCTATCGAATGTTTGTCCTGTATCTTAAATTTTAGAAAAAGAAATTTTAGAATGTGTTATAATAATACTAAAATAGTTTTATCACTTTAGCTTCCATACCGTTAAGAAAGTATCAATAAAATTATCAAGAAGAATGTAAAATCATGCGTCAATCAGATTCTGGAACATTTTTGAACGCATTCGGGCTACTATAATAAAACTTCATAGTTTAATAACGTGAAAAACGATGTCTCAGTAATAATTTGTAAAACATATAACACGTTTAAAAACACAATTTCAACCAAAATCGAGAAAATAGCTGAAAATTTTGTACATCCCTGTATATGAATTATAGATTTATCATATAATTCACAATATTCTAAAATTTAGAACTGTTAGTGAACGCATAGCACAGTTGAAAATTCCTCGTTAGCAATTTCCGGCTATAAGCGGGTATATAGATGTATTGTGCAGCCCTATATATGATTTATAGAATTTATACACGCTAAATAGTATGCAATTTTTAAAATTTTAAAAAGTGTTCCACAACTGAAAACGCACTTCCATCAATTATTGTTCATACAGAGAAAAATATAACTGATTTATTTTGTGCTCCCCTGTATAGGAAAGATCAATGGCACATCATATTCAATAGTAAGCATGTTATAGAGCACCTCGAAGATATATATCAATTTAAATACTTTTGAAAAGGTGTAACATGAACAAAATACACCACAAACTATTTTTCTCCATAGACCGTAATGTAACATAATTATTTTTAGTGTCCCTGTAAATGATCAATAAATACTACCCATACCATATTTTATAAGAAATCATCTTGTAGTGCACTTCATAGATATGTATATAAATTTCAAAGTGTTTGAAATTATGAAACATTATTAAAAACCACCATAAACGATTTTTCCCCATAGGCCGTAATATAATGAAACACTTTTGAATGTCCCTGTAACAAAATTATGACTGCTACACGCAACATTTTACAATACCTAGCATTCAATAGTGAATATCAATAACATTTTTCAATTTCATGGCGATGAGACTATATTGACACCAAAAATAATTTTGGACAACTAGAATTGGTAAATCACCAACCGTGCACTGTCGTAATTCCCGTTTTTTTCAGAATTTTTTTTATTTTCACACCCATTTTTGCGGCGTTGTCACGGCTAAACTATTGATCAGAGAAAAAAACTACTAGTACGTAACATGTAGGAAATTTTATCCTCTTTAATTTATGTACTGAAGATTTTTGCGTAAAATGTATAATTTTGAAGTTATTTTGAAAAAGCAAAGAAAATCCCGGTTTTTTCCCAGTTTTTTGCCAAAAAAAAACGTGTTTCCCGGGATAAATTTTGTTGGCAAACTTCCGATTCGTGTTCAGCGGCCCAAAAAACATAAAGGCACCAAATATCAAAACTACACCAAAACTTCCCCCTATTTTCTACCAAATGACTGGACTAGCGGAAAGATGTATTTTCTGAGTATTAATGAAGCATGGAAAATAAAGAGATAATACAGATATATTGATTCATTTATTTTATTTTTTTATTATTTTTTTTTTTTTTTTGTGAGTGAGAACGAGAAACAAAAGTTTCAAAAAGAATTTTTCTCAAATTCTTGGACTTTCTACCGTTAAATGAACTATGGTGCGCTTTGTATAAGACGCGTAATTTTATTTCATTTTCCAAATCAAATAAGTGCGTGAGTATTATGCATAAGTAAATAGGTAGATATTTCCTTGTATATCATAAACCAATGTATATCATTGTATACAGGGTTGGCGAGTTTTTGACGTGTGACGGTTTAAACCGATTTTAACCATGGTTAAAACCGTCGTGTCAAAAACCTTTCTGTCAAAAATGTTAAGAAGTGTCAAAAACCTAGTTTTAGTAAAAATAATGCCAAAAGAATTATTTAGCAGAGTTAGACTTTAATCAATAAATTCTAAATAAAACTGCATAAATATATTAAAACTGTGGGGTAAAAACTGCAGAAATACATTTTTGAAACGTATTTGCATAGGATATGGTAAACTGCAAATTGATTGTTGCATGATTTTTTAGAAATTTTTGTGAATAAAAATTACGTAACTCTTATTTAATCATTTAGTTTATCATTAATGTATGCCTTTAAAATGAACAGTTGATAAATTCTTAATTATTTGTAATCATTAAAATTAGATAGGTTTAATGTAAATTTTGCAGAGATAAATTATTTAGATTCTTTCATGGCTAGAAGCAGAAATTAATCTATCGCAATTATCTAATGAGCGTATTTACTTTCCTTAAGGTAAAACAAATTCTAAGATTCCTTTCCAGTACAAAACAGTATTGCTATTGCAACAAAAACAATTTTTCTTGCTTTCCCCCTATTATGTTCTTATGCATGGGGTTGTTTAAGGGGCAACTTCACTAATATGAAAACACCCTCCTGCTAATATTAATCGTACAGGATAATTTTTTTAGTATCTTGTTTTTTTTCAGTGTCTTATTTCATACTTTTAAATGATTTTTTTTTAAGTAGAAATGAAAACCGCTGCTCAATAATGTCAATTCTATAGTAGAAATTTTGTTTAATATTTCATTATTTTTAAATGTTTTTTGTGTTGAATAACTAATGTTGAAGAAAGAAAGAAAGGCCATTTTTTAATTTTTCGATTTCGCTTCGTTATTTTATTTTATTTTTTCATTATTATTGGGATACTTTCACTTTTCGAAAAGGTTTCAAACTAAGTTAAGCTGTTCTTTTTCTTACTGGTATGGTTATGATTCATTTGTCCCTAATCTCAAGAGAGATATAAGTAAAAAGAATCCTTAAATAAGTTAATTTGATTAATTTTGTTATAACCCATCATTAAATTCTTTTCTGAATTATAAAATCAATTTTATTTATTTTTATTGGTTTCAGTATCTGTTCTTCCCCCACTTCCCGAAAAAAAAAAAGATTATATATATTGCAGAGAAAATATTTCTGTTAAAGACTGTACTATATATATAATCTATTTTTATGGTATATCATGTTTGATTTCATTCGTTATAATGCTTTAAGTTTGTCTACATACATATTTATTAAATAAGAAACGCAACCAAGTATACTAAAAAGCCACACCAAATATCCACATAAAAAATTTGGCAATTTAGTCATAAACAAAGAAAAAAATTATAATTCATTGTTTGATTACAGTAAAATAAATGGTAAAACTAAAGTGTACTATCATTAAATAATAGCAATGTTGTAGATTGCTATACTAACAGCAATTTACTTGTTGTTGTTCGGAGCATATTTAAATATCGGAGTTTTTGACGGTTAACCGCTTAAAACACGGTTTAAACCTATGTCACGTCAAAAACTGGTTTTTGACGGCTTAAACCCAACCTAGAATGTATATCATAAGATGATATATATATACACACACACACACACACACCACAAATAAAATAAAAGAAAATTGCTGTTCAAAATCTTCTGGTGTGATTAAAAATTTCTAAATAAAAAATGTAACACTGGTAGTAGCTGAAAGCCGTTCATTGTTTTCGACGACGTAGGGGAGACCGGGGGAATGCCGCCAACCCGGGTTATGCCGCCACCCCACCTAGTTTAAAAACTAAGGGCAGTTTGAGATAGTGAATCTGCATTTCTGCAGATGAATCCACTGTGTATACTTAACCTATTGAGTAGGGGAGACCGGGGGAATGGCGACACCTTAAGGGAATTTAAATTTTTTCACCTCGAAAAAATGTTTATTTTTTAATAGTAAAAATTCTAAAGCTGAATCATGATCTTTAGTATCTGTATAAATTTAACCGTAATCATAACTGTAAAGTAAGCATACATAAAAAAATATTTTTTAAACCTATGCACTGTGGCGGGATTACCCAGGACACTGGGGTAATTCCGCCACTGTACCGGGGTAATGCCGCCACTCTTTAATGACCTAGTACATGCATCAAATGGATACTAGGAAACACACAACCTACTATAAATAGTTAGAAAGCAATGTAATTGAGCAGAATAATGATTAAGCTTACAATTTACTTCATATTGCAAAAGTCACTCTGCTGAATCGGCTCCACTACATTAAAATGAGGCCATTTCTCACCCGATTTGCATGGCAGCGGCATTACCCCGAGAGGACAATATGGGGGAAATCCCCAAGCAAAGCCGAAAGAAGAACCGAACTTGTTCAACACATTGCATCAAAATGTCGGCGAATGCATGTAGATTACAGGTCATATTATCTTAAATACCTAATGTTACAATAAAAGGTGCTTATCTCTACTCATTTAAAGCTCCAAAATAATAAGCAACTTGATGTAAACTACATTTTTCACTAGAACAAACGAACTACGTACAGCAAAGTCACTCTCACTTTAGTCACTGTTTATATTGTTGGCCGCTATAGTGCAGGCACATTCACTATCTCAAACTGCCCTTAGTTTTTAAACTAGGTGGGGTGGCGGCATAACCCGGGTTGGCGGCATTCCCCCGGTCTCCCCTACGGAAACATTAGTTATGATGACGATGTTTGACGCATAAAGCATGCTTAAACTAATCTCCGTACTAAAGTAAATTGTACATCGCTTGTATGTAACTTTTATTTGTAAATGCACATCTGAATTATAATGGAGCATTAAAATACGTCATGCGAGTAATGACACCTATTTATGCCGGTAGTTAAATATAAAAATATTCGCATTTTCTGCTTCAACCTTATTTCATACGAGATAGAAAACGCTCTATACATTTTTAACTGACATTTATTCGTTATCACTCATAGCTTCCGAGACAAGATCGATAAAGTCTCTATCTAAAGTCCTCATTTCGTCTCTAGGGTCTGCAATCAGTCCCCGATGATAGGAAATAGAGAGATTTACTATAGATAAGTAGGCACCTGTTGCACAACTCTACGTTATCCGTTTAAAGATGATTTCCTTTACTTTTCACAAATTTCACTATACATTAATATTTTCCAACAAAATACAGTCAGTTCTTTATTAGTAGTATGCGCTTATACCTTTCATAAAAAAATGCATAAGAACAAATATTATCATATGCTTAAAATATATTAGAAGTTGTAACTGATTAGAGAAATGAACAAGAACATGATAGTATTCGCTATCGGGTGTTCCTACTTACAATATGAAAATCAAAACGAAATAAACTAGTTGGATGAGCAAATCCCAAAATTTTCTTCTATCTCATATATTTTAATATTTCAAAATTTCGTTACAAATGTCAATATTTCATTTTTATTAGTTCAATACTATATCAAATTCGAAAGAAAATTACACAAAAATTGCTATTATAGTACCCCCTTTCGGTGGAATATTTCCAAATTCAGGGAAGACTTTCTTGCTACGGCCAAAAACATACGCAAAAAATTTGGTTCACGTGTTCAATTCTTTGCATTACTTCATACACTATTCGATGATACAATATTCAAAATGCCACAAAAACACACAAATATCACTATAACAGCGCCCCCTACCGGCGGATTTTTTCCAAATTATGGGAGGACCTGCCTGCTATAGCCAAAATATTATTAAAAAAAATTGGTTGAATTCTATGCATAACTTCCTACACTTTTCGATGGTACAATATTCAAAATGCCACAAAAATGGCACAAAAATCAATATTACAGCGCCCCCTACCGACGAATGTTTTCCAAATTAAGGGAAGACCTGCTTGACATGGTCAAAAGCGTACACAAAAAATTTTGTTCAATTCTATGCTTAACTTCCTACACTTTTTGACGTACAATATTCAAAATGCACGAAAATTGCACAAAAATTGCTATTACAGCGCCCCCTGCCGGCAGATTTTTTCAAATTAATGGAGGACCTGCTTGTCATAGACACAAACTTTAAAAAATTGGTTCAATTCTATGCATAACTTCATAGACTTATCGATGGTACAATATTCAAAATTCCACAAAGATCGATATTACAGCGCCTGCTACCGGCAGATTTTTTGCAATTTAATGGAGGACCTGCTTGCTATAGCCACAAACTTACAAAAAACATTTCGTTCAATTCTATGCATAACTTCATACCCTTTTCGATGGTACAATGGCGACATACGGACACACGGACACACAGACAGACAGACATTTTCTATAAACATGTTTTGGGGGGATCTCTGAACCCTAAAACGTGTAAAACCGTCGAAAGCCGGAAGTCGAAAAAAATTTCGATTAAATTACTTTATTCCATTAAAGATAGAAGAGAGTAAAAAAATATAAATACCAAAGACAGTGCATTGTAAAACTTGTTGTGCTGATTTAGCACGAACTATGGTAACGCTAGAGTTAAGATAGGGCGAGTGGTGCAACTCCACCACATTTCCTGAAAAGAAATGATCACTTTATTACATTGCAGAATTTTAAACAATTTCAGTCGTTGAACAACGAGCAAGTAAGTTCTCAGAAAGCCTCTACCCCACTCCTTGCACAGGAGCGGGAATATTTTTTAAATATAGCATACTTCTACTGATATATTAATAGAATGTTTTTTGTAACAGCAAGCTAATAAAAGTAAATTTAGAAAATCACCCGGCGTTTGAAAAATAATTAATGTTAACTCATTTGTGCCTGAATTTTTGTTTTCTCAAATTTGTTGGTAACACCTTTTAAAACGTTGCAAAATGAACTGGAAAAATACTAAAAAAAAATACGCTAATGTTTTTTTTTTTTTTTTTTTTTTTTTTTTTTTTTTGCATTTATTTGATAAATATAAACGTACTAAATATTGGAATATGCATCATATTTGTAATAATATAATATGCATAATTGTATGCTTTTTCTAAATTTATATAATATAAGCTTTTAAATTGTATATTATGTGCTATAATTAGTATTTTTTATAAATTACTAAAAATTATATGTAATTCTTTACAGAGCCTAATAGCATTATACGTATTAATAATAATAAACTAAGAATAATCGTATTTGAGGCTTAAAAACAATTTCTTTCATAATCCTCGTGAAAAGAACTTTACATAAATAACCGTGCCTTAATTAGGTAATAAAAATATTGCCATTTGTGACCATTTGAACATATAATTTCACAATTAAAAAAAAATACGTATTTTAAAGAAGGCTACAATCTAAGGTTATGACTTATTTATTTATATAATTGGTAGAAAAAATACAAATTAACTTACTTTTAACATTTCTCCATCTTGAAAAATGAAAAATCTATAAACTCCGAAAAAAAAAACTTCATTTTACGCAAATAAATATCCATCTTATGCTGTTATCTTTCGGCAACAGATACAGACATTCATAGATAATTATTCCATACAATTTTCATGTTATAAAGATGAGTTATACAAATTTATTAAAATTTGAAGCGTCCCAAAAATGGGACACTAGGCATAGATGGGTTAAAATGAAATTATCCTTCAGTTTACTAATCGCACGGATGCAAGCGCTGCGCTACAAGTGGCTGATTACCACCACTAAATTTTTATAGTATCCTTCACCTTATTTAACGATAGAATTTTTGATATTTGATAAGGCGATGAATACTATTAAAATTTAGTTGTGCAAATCAGCCAATTGTAGCGCAGAGCTTGCATTCCTGCAATCGCTTGCATTATAAAATACAGTTTCATGAGAGTCACAAGTAATTTATATGCTTTCTTTCATCTCAGGTACACGGTAGACTCCTGGAATTTGAAGCGCGTTACTTTTTCCAGCAGATTGTCAGTGCTATTCTGTACCTGCATAAGCTCAACATTGCTCATCGGGATTTAAAATGTGAGAACATCATGATCGATGATAATGAAGAAATTAAAGTCATTGACTTTGGATTTTGCCGACCTGCAGGTAAAAAATTATGTTCTTTTGTTTTTAGGGCATATACATTCGTAAATATATTAATTATACATTTCATTTCAAATAAAATGTTCAAACAATGCAAAAGTATCTGAAGCTGGTTGCTGCACAGTCCTGTGATTTTAAGAAATATTCTGTTATTTAAGGAAAATTCCGTATTCTGTCAGTAACGTTTTAGGAAAATTGCGCGGAAGTTCAGGAAATTTCAGTTATTTTAAGGAGCAAAATATTAAAAAGTGTTTGCAACACCTGATACACTCATGTGATTTGACGAAAATGAATTTTAGATTCGTTATTATTGACTTATATTGCTGACAATTCTGTGGTTTAAGGACAAATTTACAAAGAAAAGCAGACAATTTCGCAAATTAACAGATTATATCACACGTAAATTTCCAACTGGGCGAAAAATGTCCGGATCAGGATTTGAACCAGAGATCTCTTGACTGAAGCTGCCAATTCTCTACCATCTGAACTATCCCGGACTAATCTGGTGGAAACTTTTTCACCCAGCTAACCTTATTGATTATAGCGTCTGGTCTGAAATCTGGTACAGCTCAACAGAACCAGAGCTCAGCTCTGTTTCTGTTGAGCTTCTGTTCGTCCGGGATAGCTCAGACGGTAGAGCATTGGCAGCTTCAGCTAAGAGATCTCTGGTTCGAATCTTGGTAGGTTTAGAACCAGGGATCTCTTAAAACATATGCACGAGAAGTATTATGTAAAAAAATTGTTACATTTATAAACGCACACTACAATTGAAAACGTACGTTAACCAATAAACGCAAGACTGCATTTTTTGTGTCCTTGTAAATAAACAGTAATTACTATACACACCATATTCTAGAGTATGTATCTTACAAATTTCAATATTTTTGAAACAGCGTAACACCATTAAAATTCATTGTAAACACTTGACCATAATGTAACAGAATTCTTTTGATTATACCTTATAAACAGACTCTAAATGCTACATACTTCACTTTAAATACTAACATACCATGGTAATCTTCAATAGCATATACAGTAAATTCCCGACTATCCGGCTCGCAACTATCCGGCCCTCCGTACTTTCTGCCTAGTAAAAAGTTGAAAGCACTACTTGTAGTTGCAAGTGGTCGAGAGAGCAGGTTCCCGTACGCGTAAAAGTGCTGACACACGACAGGATGGAGCAATAAAGGAATGCAAAATGCAATAGCAGAGAATTCAAAACATAGTAATTGCAAGGTCTTGAAACATTCTTTTGGACCATAAAGGTGGACATAAACCCGTGTGGGAAACTGAAGAGAAAGGTGAGAACGATAAGCTTATTTCGTTACGGAAAATATACCGGATTGTGGCGATGTCAATGCAGAGAACATTGCAGAATAATTGGCGAACGACGAAGTTATAGAATTAACTGACAACGATATTGTAGAAATGGTGACAGAGGAAGAATTAACAGCAGAAAAACAGGAGGAGTATTATAGAAAAAATCTCATCCTGTATTCGGAAAAGTTCATGACGATTGAGACAGCACTGCAGTACATTAGCCAGCAAAAGGAAGCGACGCCAGCACATATCATCTGCTTGCGTAAATGGAGGGACATTTCTTTGCGGAAGAGGGCTAACAGAGAGAAGCAAAAAAACTAAACGCTTTTTCAAAAACTAAATCTGTAAATTTTGACTCTTTCGTCTTATGCATAACTTTTCATATTTGTGCAATCATTTATTGATAAACATTAAAATAAGACTTACTCATTTCTTACGAAGTAGGCTTACATTTTACGTTAACGTTTTGCTTATTCTGAAACTGTATGTACAGTATAATATGAAATTTATCTTAAAATGTGTAACATGTGTTTCTAATACTCGTATCAAGACGGAGGGAGGGAGGGAAGGAGTAAACATTTATAGAACTCCATCCTATCCGGCTTTTTTGTTATCCGGCCTATTCTTCCGCCACATTAGACCGGATAGTCAGGTGTTTACTATATTAAATTCACGGCCATATCCATGTATATTTACGCGTGTTAACACGCGGATAAATGGTCAGGGGAACAGACAAACGTATTGAGACATTATGGTAACTTTTCTTTTACCATATTAAAGAGCTGACAAGTTTTTAAATAGATTTAGGAATGGGGGAAATGCAACTGAAATTAATTTCTTAGGAATTAAATTTTAAACTAGATGTTTTGTATTTTCAAAATTTCAAGTAAAATAATAATTGCGTCAGGTTCAATATTCAAAGGATGTTGGAAGCTAATTTATATTATTAATGTCTTAAATTGTACACTGTAAAAAAAAAAAAAATCTGTGAAATTACTAAAGTTTTTCTAGGAAACTTGGATTCCTAGAACTTTTCATGTAACGGCAACAACAAAATTTCATGTAACAGACACACTTTTGTGCCGAAAATCAAAAAATCTGTAAGGTTACTAAGAATTTTTTTGGAAACTGGGATTCCGAGAACTTTTCATGTAACTCCAGCCAGGGTTACAAATAAAAGTTTAGTAAGATTACTGAAATTTTAGCAGATTCATTTGTAAAGTTACAGATTTTTGTAGCTTTAAAAAAACTAGTTTTGTAGATTTGCAGCTTTTTTCGTACAGTTACAGGTGAAAGTTTAGTAAGCATGTAACTTTACATCTGTAGAACTACAGATTTTTTTTTACAGTGTAGTGAAATTATTTTTCCAGTATTTAAAATATTCACTATTTCAAAACCTTTTAACGGATATATCTATATTAATAAAACAATGTTTCGCTCTCTGTGTGTGGCTGCGTTGGCTAGCAAAATCTACGAGGCTCAAAATGTTTGTGAAACTAGCCCAAATTGTCTCATGATGCACCTGAGATTAAGAATTTTAAATTTCTAATAATTAGTTGTGAAATTAATTAAAAACCACAAATTAAAATAATGGAAAAGTATTCCTTTATTCAACAAAGGCATAGTTTTCATCAAATCGCAGACAATTTCTTCGAAAACTTGAAGAGAGGGGCAGAGGTTAATAGAATTACAGCGCTGCTAGAAAGATAAATGTACTGAGGTTTGTTAATATGGGCTGTATCTTAAATTCTATTGGGCCTGAAAACTCGAAAATTGCACAGCTAGACGCAAAAAAATTTCCCTTTCAGAAATTCTAAAAATTATTTTTGTATTGTTACAAAATGTCAAAAAAAAAAAAAAAAAACACGAAAAATATATTTATAAAAACTAGTTTTTTTTCTTTCAAAAGAAATGCAGACTTTGTAGAAATATTTCACGGACAGTGCAAATTTTTTAACACGTGATACCGAATAAAAAAGAACGAATAATTTTTAGACTAGCATTTTTTTTTGCACGGTATCATATTTTTAAAAATTCAGCATTTGTAGATTTTAAACGTATGCATGTCTTTGGACGCTAATTAAGAAATTCAAATTTAAAAAAATTGAATCTGAACTTTTTGTTTTATAAAAAAAAATCCATTTTTAAAAAGAAAGAGAAATGATTTTTTGAATAGAAAATGAACGCGAATTTGTTAAAATTCGGAAAACGAACTAACCGATAGATTCGAAACTTTCAGATAGTTTATAACAGCCCTTTGATCAGTGTTTCACAGTGTAATGTGTGTATAGAACATACTGTGCTCCCTGTTGGTGGGAGGTTTAACCAACCATTATTTTGGAATAGTAATTTAAGTAAATTTCATAATTCCTTATTTTAGTCAACGTTCTTATTTTAACACAATCTTTTTGGAGCATCTAAATAGACCAGATTTATATCTCATACAAAAACTTTGAAACGTCCGGACATGTAGAAATATTTTTTACAAAATAAAATGTGTGAAAATGTCCGAGGAATCAGTAATAATCTGTGTTTTGTCGCGATTTTGCTCGCTTTCAGTAAGCATACGCTTCAAAAATCAAATTACGCAAAATAGTATGTACCTTCAATTCAATATTTTTTCGCCATTTTTTTTTCATTTGAAAATACAAATTTAGTCAAAATGGAGTTAAAGATATAAAATCATAGTAATTTGAAGTTCATTTATAGGTCATTCATCATTTGCCCGGGTAACGCCTGGCGAATCAGCTAGTTTAATTATATGCCAATATATGATTACTCATGAATCCAAATTCTATATTTTAGTGTTTATTAATATTAAATATGTTTTAGCTTTTCTCAAAAATTTTGATTGACAGCAAAAGCGCTTTCATTTCACAATTGTCAATTTTTTTTACAGTGAATGATATGGGTTTTAGAGTACTGAGTAGTACATTTTGTGGAAGTCTTGCCTACGCCGCCCCCGAAGTTCTTCAAGGCATTCCCTACAACCCAATGATGTATGATGTTTGGAGTTTGGGTTGTGTCCTTTATATCATGGTGACTGGAACAATGCCTTTCAATAGTATTAATGTGGGGAAAATGTTACAATGTCAGTTGAATAGACAAGTCAAGGAGTACCCGAAGATATTTTTCCTGACCAAGGCAATTAAAGTATGTATAAATATATAAAATTCTACCTAGTCTTTCTTTAAAGTATATAGAGTTATTTCTGATCTTTTTGGTTAAGTAAAATTCACTAGAATAAAAACTAGTTGGATGTATCAATCCTAAAACTATCTCAAACATCTTAATATTTGACAAAAGTAATAATAATACTATTCAATACTATAGCAACTTTGATTTTCATCTTAAATTTCTGCTTCAGTCAATTAATTGCAGTAAAAAAAAATACATTTAAAAAATCAAAAAATCCGACTGCGTAAAAAGCGAACTAATTAATTATTTCTCATCTGTGTGCAACTATTGGGTCGTCCGGAAAGTCGTGTCCATTTGGGAAAATCCATTCGAACCGGTAATTATTAGACATTAGATATCGGAATCAATATCTAATAATTTAATAATAGAATTTTCTGGAACGAAATCATTTTCCCAAACGTACACGACTTTCCGAACGTCCCAATATTTTTTATATTACTTACCTATTTTAGGTAGTTTTCGTAAGAAACACTATCTATTGCAGTCGTTACCGTGGTGCGACTTTTGAAAAATTCATTCATAACCTTTCATTATATGACCCAAGGAACCCAAAACCACCCCCACCTAAAAAGTTTATATATATATATATATATATATATATATGTGTGTGTGTGTGTGTGTATGTATGTACTAAATTTTGTCCGCACGATAAAAGTCACAATTATGCACGGATTGTCTTCAAACTCGCCAACAACTTTGAGATGGCTAATATCTCGACGGGGACTAAAAATGGACAAAATCGGCCCAAGGGAATGGAAATGGGGAGGGTTAAAAATTTTGAATACCGTTTTAACAAGATTCTGATAAAACTAGCTCTTACACAACAATGACAAGAAAAAATAAATATTTTTCGTTATAGCAGTTGCCAACAATAAAAAAAAAACTATAAAATTCTCACCACAACAATTGCTTTTCTATTGCAAGATTTTCACGCGAAAAAAAATTAAATAAATAGTTTGGCGAATTGAAAACAAATTGAATAATACGTCATAAGTTTACTAGAGCAAGATTTCAGCATGAAAACTTAAAATGAAATACATAGTTTGACGAATTAAAAATATATATATATTGCGTCATATTGGAAATATAATGGACCTCAGCACGTGAATATGTAACGTTATGCGAGTTTGAAGAAACGTATTAAATCATGATAAAAACTCGACTATGGAAATATTAACATATTTTAACACTTTGAGATTCTCTAAATTTGTTTTAGCCATTTTTAAACCTATTCCATATACATGCGTGTGTGTATTTGTGTATATTAGAATTTTCACAAAATGTTTAGCTCCCCAGAGCTCATTCTTAGTGAAGGAACTGGGTTTATCTCTAATTTTGATTGAAGTTTTGTCGGTGAATTTAGTACTTAACTTCGAAATCTACCTCCGCCTGTAGGCCCCAGCCGGCAGGGATCTTTTTTTATTATTTACTTGCACTGATGAATTTTAAATTGTGTTTAATTGTTAGTTCCTATCTGTAAACGCTGTTTTGATGAGGCCTATAGATTTCTATGAAGTTGAGAGTTGAAGTAAAGCTAGAGATCCTACCCACACAACTTCCAGGTTGTGTAATATTTAAACGGAGCTTCTGACTGTAAAATAGTCGATGAAACATCGTCTTCATTTTGAAAGACCTATCCAATGATAGAGTGCGTAATTTTTTTTTTTTCGTGTCTACCGTCATTTTGAATTTATAAAAACAAAACCTAGCCTATAACTATCGGACGGTTAAGACGAATCAATAGAGATAAATTCATCAAGGCTTTGGGATGCTTCGAGGATATAAATAAATCCACATTCGCGTGAAACACTTAAACCTTCTTGGCAGTCGGGTAAAAACGAGTTAATCTCGATCATCATATTCAATAAAATCAGAATGTTGCGTTATTCTATTGTACGTCGGCTATTTGAGAATAGCCGTCTTAGCAGGATGGGAGGTTCCGTTGCTGCACGAGCCGCTGATGTGCAACAGAACTACGAAAAATCGAGAAAACTACACAAAAATCAATATTACAGCGTCCCTTTCCGGCGGAACATTTCCAAATTCAACGAGTATCTGCCCGTCATAGCTAAAAATAAATATATGAAATTTTGTTCGCGTCTATCCATAACTTCAGACATTTTTCGTATCTACAATGCCGACACGCGGTCAGAAAGACATATTGTGTAAACATGTTTTTCCAGTTTTCTGACCCCTAAAACGTGTAAATTCGTCGAAAATAGGGATGTCGAAAAAAATTGCGATCACATATTACGAAATTGCGATTTCAATACTTCCTTCTATCATAGATAGAAGAAAGTAATAATAGAAATAGGATTTATAAGTACGATTTTTTTTTATCAAACATCGTGTTAACGATCCATAGGGAGTAATAAAAAATGATCCCTTTTAATTTTTCATTGTGAATTTTTAATTTGAAAAATATATTTTTTTTATTGTACATAATGTAAAAGAAAGATTCCTTTTTCCTTATTAAAATTAAAAACATAATTTAGAATAACAATTTAAAATCATAATATATTATGCATAATAATATTTTATGTATATCATATACAGTAATCCAGGATATACTTATATACACAAGTGAAAGTAAATCTGAAATTTTATGAGAGTTAATAATTACATAGAAATACTCCATTTAGTAATTTCAAGGGATCATTTAGGCCCAAATAACCATTGATTCAAATATGTGGATGAATCAGTTAAAGGTTGATCCATATAAGAGTATAAGTTAATAAATCATTCATTATCAATTATGTTTAATTTATTTAACATCTTTTTAAGATTCTGTACTTAAAAAACAAAAACGGAAACATTATAAGATCACTCCTGTGTCTGTCTGTCACAGCTATTTTACTCGTAAGCAATGCACGAGGAAAGTTCAAATTGGGGGAAGTAATAAAGACTATTGAGCCACATATTTACAGATTATTAAACATTCACAAATATATTTAGAAAAAAATGTAGAGGGACTAATTAATGTACTTGAAAAAAAAATCTCTTCTTTGTATATCGTGTGGTATCTATCGTGTACGAGATTTCGTAACGCTGAACTCAAAAATACATTTCTTTTAATTTTGGGTATTATATTTTCAGAGATATCGTCGAAAATATGGTGCAAAAATATGCCCCCCCCCCACCTATTTCCGAATCTACTAAAACTATAATTATAGAAAAATTAGAGGCAGTAGACGTTAATTTAAAGCTTGGAGGAGAATTATAGCGATTACCCTAGGTCACATAGTTTTTGAGAAAAGCGCATTTTTCCGTTACACAAACATTTTTATTTGCAGGCATTCAACAAAGGTTGTTGAGGAGCGCTTAGGTACCTATCGTAGCAGAAAAAGCATATTAGCTTTAGATAGCCGAGATATTGACTTTTAAAGGCGCGGACGGTTTGGACTTACATAATGACAGGGGCGGAGTACTCTATGTACTATAGGCTTTAAAAGCACAGATAACAACTTTTAATGATATATTTGTGTAATGTTATACCCAGTAGCAGTATAAAAGCAATAAACGTCAAATTGTTAAAAAAAATTGCTAATTTAATTAGAATTAATCACATCGGATTCGAGACTAATTTGCAGTAAGTAGATCTCTCAATACGCCTCCCGTGTCTTTAAAAGTTAATTAAAAACCTATCTTTGAAAAAGCTGCACGAGCCAAGCCGGCGTTGTAACTTTGTGATGTCATGTCGAAGCGCGTTTAGAACAATGACAAGTTCGCACTTTGAATAATGGTTTTGTTTTAGCTAAACTGTAAAAAGAAAAGATTATTACTACGCTAAATTTAGTTTTATGAAATACCAAATAAAGTGTAACCTCTGCGCTCTATGGCGTACATAGCGTACGTCGTGATATTTTTAGCGTACGTTATGATATATGGCTAATTTTTTAATATTAGACATTTCGAATTCTCACCTGAAAGTAGTTTTAACTGCTATTTTTGCTTTACAAGATAATTCATTTTTAATAAATGAAAGGAATGAAAATTACGCATTAAATTTTTGTGGTGTGAATTCAAAATTCCTAAAAAAAAAAAAAAAAAAAAAAAAAAAAAAAAAAAAAAAAAAAAAAAAAAAAAAAAAAAAATTTCTGCTAGATGCGGTAGCACAGGTTCATCCGCTAACAGCGCCAGACTGCAAGGTTTTAAATATGAACAGCTTTTATTGTTAGTACCAAATTAAGTTTTTCATAAACAGAGTAGGATGAGATTTAAAAAAAAAAGAGTTATACATAATAGCAGTATTTTATATTATTTAGGCTTCATATGTCTTTGAAATTTTATAGTATGCCTATTCATACTTTTCAAGTGTATACAGCTATACCCAACCCAACGCTACGTTGTATAGTTTTTTACAAAGTCTTATTATTCTTTTAGCAATGATTTTTTTTTTTAAATAATTCATATATATATTATACAGAACCCTCTGAGCGCGGGTAATAGACGCACTTGACCGTTCATTTTTAAATAAACAGCCTTAACTGTACCTTAAGCTATTTAAAAAATGTAGAGACTAAAGTGCAATCTAAGTACAGTAGAGCGCCGATTATCGGAACTCCAATTAACCGAACTTCCAATTATCCGAACAGCCTATTTCTCTTAATTAATTTTAATGATGATGAGTTGTGGATGAGATTTAAGTTGAAAAAAAAAATTAAAGAAAATGAAAACGAATGCTCTGAAAAAACCCAGATCCATTACATAACGAAGCCTTTGAATGTTTGGAAAAAGCTATGAAATGGCTCGAATGGCAGACTCTGATCCTATTCAACTACGTATTTAAGAAGAATTCGAGATATGGTAGCATTGGAAAGAACGTATTTTTTGAAGCAAACAACAATCGAAAGCTTTTTTGCTTAAATTATAATTTCTGGAGTTCAGAAAAGGATAAAAAGAGATAAAGAAAATTTGAAGTGATAAAAATGTAAATAAGAAAAAAAACACTCTAGCACTAACTGGTGATGGTAGTCCGAAGCCTGGATAAAATGTGAAGGTTAGTATAGTCAGGAACATCCCTTAAATTGTCTGTCCATTTATCCGAACTAGGGTCGGTCACAACTTGTTCGGATAATCGGCGTTTTACTGTAATTGCAATCTAAAAAGTAGTATGTTGTCAGAAAATTTCCTTCTGTATGATTAAAATATAATTATAATTTGAATAACGCAGTTACATACAAAAAATTGTGAATATGAAATATAATGGGCTTCTTTAAATTGATATGATAATACATTACAGCTTAAATTAATAATCTTGAATGTACAAGTTGGTGTATTTAGTTGTAGGTACACAAGTTTGTATACAATAGAAACTGAATTATAGCTACTGTGCTCGTCGTAAAAAGAATTATGAAGCAGAGAGCCTAATTTAATATTAAAATGAATTATTTAATGAGAATAATTTTTCATAATAAACATCAGCTAAAATTTCCGCAATTGAATTCCACAGATGCTGAATTATATCATTCACTAAAATCATACAAATTAAAGCACAGCAAATTTGTAGGTGGTATAAACAAATTTTATTCAGCAAAAATTTACGCCAAGTTCTAGTGGAAAGTTGATGAAATTACAATTTGTTCATTTGCTGATATACTGTGCATCTCTTTTTAATATATTAGCTAATATGGAATTCAATAAAAACACAGAAAAGCAGCCCCACATCTATCATTTATGCAGTATACACTAAAATACAAATATTAGCAAATTACATTAGTGTCTAATAGAATATAATGTTTTATGAAAATTTTTTCATTAGATCTTGAGATATAGCTATCATGAAAAATCATGAAAAGCTCACCATAGCATTATCATCTCTTGACTGATATACATGAAAGTGTATCAGCACGAATTTTGGTCAAGCTTTAACTGAATATGCAGTTAAAGTAATACTGATGATACGAATAATACTGATTTTTTAGTATATTTTTCACATATATTTACAAATGGGGCATAATGCTAAATCCACAATGGCTACGAGTCATCTGCAAAGTCATTATAAATCCCAATTTCCTATTATAAATACATTTCCACACAGATTTTAGTTTGATGACAGTTAACATAGCTTTAAAATGTTTTTAAAATGAAATTAAATTAAAATCCGGTAACAAAGTCACAAACCCTTTAAATACCGCATGAAAGGCAAAACGATGAATGAGATTGTACTTTATATGTTAATATTCTTTAATCCCTCAATCAAATTTATGAAAACATGCACTCTTATAAAAAAAATCAAATCAACTATATTTAAATTGTGAATATAAATTACTAAATAAAAGGCAAGGATTTTGCATTAAATTAACTCTTTCGGGGGCGATTTTCTTTTCAATTTTTAGAAAAAGCGTAACTTTTACTTTAACAATGTGTAATTTTACAGATATTACAATTTTTTAATATTTTTTTAAAATCTTTAACAGACATGATTTATTCACAAAAGTAACATATATTTTACATTTAAAGAGTGAAATACATGTTTAATATAAAAGAAACGCCAACTGTGCACAGAGAATTAAGCAAACTTTTATTATTATTACTATTACTAGATGTCAACACAAAAATGAAATCATAATAATAAATACATAGACGTATATTACCATTACTACATGTTGATAGTAACAAAAGTAAATGTTAACACAAAATAATACTCAATGAAAAGACATGTGCTATTAACGGAACACCAGACCCGAACGAGTTAAACTACAGAAGTTATGTTAATAAATAGAATATGCTTGTTGAAAAACAATCTTGCAATGAGCTATTATTTGATATATATGGTACTAGTCGGATATGCCAATCCCAAAACTTTCTTCTATATCATACATGCTAATTCTTCAAAATACTCTATGACACAGTAAAATTAAATGTCAATATATACCCCTCATGAGGATTCTAAAGATATGAAATTCCGTGCATTAGTTCTTGAGATAGGACTATCGCGGAAATCATGTAAATCCAGCAAAATACAGCCTAGCAGCGCAACGTATTGGGTAATTTATACCAAAACCTAATCCTCAACATCTTATGTCACCGTCTGACTGAATCTGAAGTTTGAAGAAAGTACGTGCATTACTTTTTGAGATAGCGCTATTGCGGAAATTGTAATAAATTCCACATAGCAGCGCCAACTATTGAGCGATTTACACCAAAAACTAATTAGGACCAATTTATACTAGGGATTAACTGAATCTGAAGCTTGGTGAAAATTCGTGCATTAGTTCTTGAGATACAGCTATTGCGGAAATCGTGTAAAATACAGCGCAGCAGCGCTATCTTTTGGGGGACTTATACCAAAAACTAAACAGCACTAATTTATATCAGGGACTAACTAAATCTGAAGTTTGATGAAAATTCGAGAAGTAGTTCTTGAAATAGTGCTATTGCAATAATCATGAATAATGCAGCATATCAGCGCCATCTGTTGGGTGATTTTTACCAAAAAGTAAACAACAACAAATTATATCAAGGGCTAGCTGAATATGAAGTTTTACGAAATTCCGTGCATTAGTTCTTCAGATATAGCTATTGCGGAAATCGTGAAAAATGCAGCACAGCAGCGCCACCTGTTGGGCGATTTTCACCAAAATCTAATCAAGACCAGTTCATATCTAGCTCTAACTGAATCTAAAGTTATGAGAAATTCCGTGCATTAGTTCTTGAGATAGAGCGCCCACAAAATGTTTGTCACATACAGACTCACAGACTGAGAGAGTGACAGACAAAGTGACCGACAGAGTGACAGACAGGCATTTTCTAAAAACCATAAAATTGTGTTCAGGACCTTCTAAAACATATAAATCTATGAAAATCAGAATTTCAAATTTTTTACGAATCCAATACTTTCTTCTTTTAAAGATAGAAGAAAGTAAAAATATCATGCATCGGAAATAGAAAAAATAAAAAAAATAATAATAAAATTTTATTAACACATAATTTACAATTGCACCATAAAATATAATAAATAAACACACAATTTTGCTCAATGGTGTACAAAATACAAACTTTAATGAACTAACATTTAAAATCTACTTTTCGAGCTGTTTCTACAGCCGTCTTCAGGAATCGTCTCAGTTGAACGTGGTTCTCTCTCTTATGTCTAGATGGCGGCACTCGTGGTTTCTTAATTGACCTTTTGATTCATTTGATTTCAGTTCCTTAATAATTATTTATTTTCACTGGATGGCAACACTACATTTTTGTATTCAAATCATTGTCAAGTTTCGACTAATTATCTCTTGCACAGGAAGCTTTCGTCTCTGAACTTTGAGCCATTTTGCCATCATGTTTTCCTGAGGACAGATGTAGAAACAGCTCGAAACGTAGATTTTAAATGTTAGTTTATTAAAGTTTGTATTTTGTGCACCATTGAGCGAGATTGTGTGTTTATTTATTAATAAAATTTTATTTCATTGACGAGCATTACGTTTTCATACTTATTTGCAAGGTGGAAATAAACGTGTATTTTTGGGAATTTGTTTCAGGAAAATGCAACAAGATATTTGAAAACTCTTTTTGTATTTTTTATTACACTTAAAAGAAAATAAGTTTCTTTTTAAAATAACGAAATAAATTATATCCTATTCCTATTCATAGTTTGAGTGGCACAGTTGAGATTTTATTTCAACTGAATGTAAAATTTCCAGACCAGGACTCGAACCTGGATACCTTGACGTGACGTTACAATGCTCTACCATTTAAGCTAACCAGACGGTACCTGGCTGACATACTTTAGTTTTATGTGTTACACATGGCAGCGCTAGTTTCATTCATCCGAGCTATAACTACAGGGTGTATCTGTAAATGTGTGCAAAACTTTACGTGTGATAGAATGCAGTTATAGAGCAAATTTCGTCATAGAATGTATGGTCGGAACGCAAGCGGTGAGAAGTTAAAAGGTAGTTTTCCACTGTCCCAGGTCGATGTATTGATTGAGGTGGTCCCATATCTTGGCCACCAAGATCTCTGCATCTCCCGTGTTTGGACTTTTTTCTGTGGTGCCATATGATATACGAGTGCCCTATTGAAATTAATATGAATCTGGTCGTCAGGGTTGCAGTTAATGGCGGCAATATCCGGAAAATGCCTGGTGTCTTCTCAAATGTGCGTCAGCCCCTATCTCGCAGGTGTGAAGCGTGCATTACAGCTGGTGAAATATCTTTTGAGCAATTTCTTTGAGCATGTACAATAATTGTATTCCTGTTAATAAAATGTTTTATGAAGATTCTCCTCTCATTCTAGTGTTAATTTTTTAACAGTGACAGTGGAGAACTATCGTTTAACTTCTCACCGCTTGCGTTCGACCATGACGAAATTTGCTCATACAGATGCTTTCTATCGCCCCGTAAAGTTTTGCCCCATTTTTCAGATACAAGCTGTATTTCACGAAGCTGAGCTATAAACGAAATAATGTTGGATGCAAAACACGTTTCAAAAATTCCAACATAAGGGAGAATATAATAAAATATATTTCTTACGAAATCTACCTAATACTGTTTTCTGCATAACTTTAATGATTTTCAGATCGCCTCCAAATTTTAACCACACGTTCTCAGCATTTTTCTCTTGAGAAGTACGCAAGATTATTATGATTATTCAAATATGTTATTACCCAATTTTGCATGATTTTCTTTTTCACAAATATTAAATTTTTTAATAATCCTGTTCACTTCTCTAAAGAAAAGTGTTAAGAATGAGTATTTAAAATTTGAAGACGACCCCATAAAAGTTACTAAGCTCCATGCAATATATTTAGCATCACTATGTTGTCCCTTCTATAACACCACAATGTTGAATTTTTGTTTTAAAAAATAAAAATATATTAGTTATATGAAATATTGATATAGAAAATGCCTTCAAACCAATTGCCATTCCAATTGATGGTTTCCTCAAAAAAATTTCTATATAATAAAACACAGTGTAACTAATCCGGGACGAACCGATTAATTTTACCAGTCTCCGATAAAATGGAGCCACGTTAGGCTTAATTTCGATTTCACATATATATGAGAAAACGTATCTGCCTAAATACAAATCTTTTCTACCAGAAATCCCTTCTGTTCAACATAATTTTCTATAAAATATTAAAAACTAACAAAATTTCAATGATTTTCCCAGCCATTTCAGAATTCGAGTTGAAAGCAAACGTAGCGTGCTCCGTGCGTAAAACGTAAATAAGAAGCTGTGGTAGAGAGTCATTCCTTTTGTGGTTCATTGAAAAAAAATTAGACCATCGAGCTATGAAGATTAAAGGAGAAGACATAAATGGCAACACTTAAAGCTGTGCTACGCCTGCTTATTCATGTGACTTCAGCCGCAGGTAAAAGAAGAAAAATCCAAATAGGCGTGAAGCTGAGGGAGTTCTTCCCAAGATACTTTCACAAATTCGTTTCTGCTGAAATGTGACGCAAAAATTATACAGAGAAAAAAAATGCTTGGGAAATCCGCTGTCCCCACCCCCACCACTTGAATGGACAAGGTTCCAGTGGGGTTGCGAAAGATATTTTGGCGGTCGTTTTTTAATTTCAAATGGCGTTCGTTTTTCGTTCAAAGTTAGCGTCGTTTGTGAAAGAAAGAATAAAGGATTATTTTCGTTTGATACATTAAAACATTAAGTACAAAAGTTTTGTACAGCTATTAAAAAAGAGTATTAACTATATTTCATTCTTCTTTGTATTACAATAATTTAAAAACTAAATATATATATATAAATTAAGGCTACGAAAGATGAATAAAATAGCTTTCGTCCTTTGCTTACAAGTTTTATTGACAGATTTAAAACACACTGAGATTGTTTTGTTTCTTTAAAATTTATCCTATTTATTAATCAATACACAAAAAAAAATTTGGGGGGGAAAGGGGGGTAAACGATAAAAATACAATTTCAAAGTGTTAAAAATTAAAAATTAGTATTATTTCAATAGTTAGTAGTTCAAAAATTAGTATTATATAATATTATACATTTTTAATTACGCAGTTTTATTGCATATTTGTTAAATTTTTGTTTTATTAAGAAATCTTTATTTTGTTATGGTATATTACGCGGAAAGTCTGGTTTACCCAGAAGTATTGTAAATGCTAATAGTGTGTTTATTAGAACATAAACTAGCCGAACTTACCTCATCTAGACGCTTCCATATTGTCAATTATTTTTATCAATATTTCAAATTTTAAGTGAAAAACACAATTTTTACCCACCGTCCTAGGACGAGCATTCACAGTAGTAAATAAATAAATAAATACGAAATCGCAAGCGCCGTAAGCAGCATTATAACTTATAGATGGAGAATTTGAGAACCTTTTTTTTAAGAATAATGAAACGTATAAAATGTTTCCCACTGCACGATTTACAGAAGAAAAATAATAACTGTGAGTAAAAAATTGAACTCTGATTGCTTTAGTATTTTATTTTCATTTTTTAAAATTGTTTAGCATTAAAAGGTTATAAGTTTTCTTTTATATAATAATTTTGGATTTGAAAAATTTTCCCATACATATATCACATATACAAACAGATATACTCGAACACACATATATATGTAAGTGTGTTTGTTTGTACGAATTTATATATAGTATGTGAATGTATACTTATATAGAATATAACTTTTAAGAGTACAGCAAAATTTTTGAAAGCTCTTAAAAAAGAGAAAAAAGCTAAAGATAAAATTAGATTTTAAATACTCAACCATTTCTGAAGTAAACAAGGTTTATTTAAATATTAAAAACTAAATAAAAACATAAGGAGAACTACCCAAATAATCTTGAAAATTTCGTTAAAGGAGCTCATCAATTCAGTGAAAGTACCTTTTATGTCGATATTAAGGGACTTCTCTGACAATTTTTTGGTGGTTCTTTTCTTTTGTGTTTGGTTATTAGCACATATTTATTAGTTAGTATAGACCGTCTCTGCATTGTTCATGTACGGGTCAACAACAACAACAAACAAACAAACAAACAAAAAACTCGGCAAGATAAATATCCGAAGGCTTTGATTTAATTTCTATCCTCAACGATATCACAGAAATTTCAATTTTAGAACTTTTTTTTGCTTCTGCACACCTTTGGGAGTTGTTGTACCGACATAAAATATAACGTATCTGCGAGAAAAGATAGATGGTCACCAGCATTTTGCCACCAATAATTTTTAATCGGTTCAGTAGTTTCAGAGTTTACCCCTTTAAACAAACATACAAATGTAAATAGTGCTTATGGCGATTTCAAAAACACTATTGGCGAGATTTGCGCACTGTCAACATGAATGTACCCATTTTTTTTTATACAGGAGTAAATTGTAAGCTGTTAAATATTGTCTCAATTTGAATAATTGAAAATCAAAACTTTTTTTAATCCACAGAAACATTGCTTTCACGTTTAAATTAAATATTTTAATTTAAATGTTATATAGTGGTACTAATATATATATATAGTGGTATAGTGGTATAGTATATAGTGGTACTTTTTATAGTGGTACTAAGTTCAGAATACACATTTTTCCTTTGTATTTCAAACAAAATCAGTACCACAGTTTTATTCAATGTGTTTCTATTTATTTTCTAACTAACATAGCCGTTTTAATTCTTTTACACAAAGAATTGATTAACAAAAAGACTGAATTTGAATTTCTACTTTTGAATAGAATAGAATTCAAATTTGAATAGTAACGGATGTGTTTTAGAAAGTATCACTTGTAATTTTAGAAATTTTGAGATTTTGGTACCAAAGATATCGTAAAATTAGAAAAATATGAAATATCTCACAAACTATTGGAAAGAATTTACTTGGAACCCTTAAATTCAGTATGCAAAAATACATCGAAATATGTTATCGTTTGACACAAACTATAATGTTTGATATTTAAGGAATTTTTGTAAAGTCTGTTCCATTTTTACACCCCCCCCCTACCCTTCCGTTGGGGTAGAATTTTAGAAACTCCTTTCTTAGCAGGAGTCTATGACATAAAAAGTATTTTTTACACCAATTTCATGAATTTAGGTTCAGTAGTTTGAGTTCTGCGTTGATTAGGCCTCCATTCCAGACTTCCTTTTATATATACATATATATATATTATTTTCTCGTTAAAAATGACAAAAATAGTAATGTTTATTGTTATCTACATATGCAGTTAATCGGAAATAGCCGAAAACTCATTATTTTTCCTTTTTTTGTCAACACATTGCAAAATATTGATATATTTGAATGAGTAATATAACGTGACGCGATTTTTATGTGTGATGTATTTCAGATGAGACATGGGTTATTTTTTATTTTGCTACCACTGTCCTTGTTATTCATCGTCGGTTAAGGGGGAGATATATGTGAAGGCTATTTCCTTTACATATTCTTTTAATAGCTTTTGCCGTTTCGCCGCCTCCCCTTCTAAAATAGGGTTATTTTACTAAATTCTTATATTTTAAATCTGTCTTAAATCATAAATTAAATTTATTTTCATCGCTCATTTCCTTTAGAAATACATTATGGTTTTGCGATGTAATTCTCAAAACCCGTAATCGATTCTGAGAGGCATGCTATTTGTATCTCGCATAGAAACAATTTACCCGTTACATTTGCGCGCTTAATTCGGTTGATAGGCGGATATTTCATATCTTTCTTTATTTATTGAGTGTGTTTCTAAAGATGCATCATTTTTTTTCCCAACGTATATATTCGTGTCATAAATTTAGCTTGCAATATCTTTTATTTCTTAATTATACATCCCTTCATTCGACACAGCGGCGCCTATTCCCATGGATTGCCACCCCCTTGTAAAATACGGCTTTGTAGTTTTTGGCACTTCATATTTTTCCGATTATCTGTGGTGTTAAAATTCAAATGTTGAACTTTCGCCCTTCTCATTGACAATCTTAAACGGACGGATTAACGGAACGGAAATTAACATCTGTCCCATTTTAACTTTATTCTCGCCAGATATCTACTGGTTTGATTTTTTTTTTGTAAATTTCTCCTTGATGACACCATTCTTCTCTTGTTCTTGATTCTGTAAAGACAAAATGTGTAGATCGTCCCCTCTCCAGCACCCGGCTATTAATAATCGGGAATCTCGATTTCTATGGACCTGGTAAAGAATAAAACTCTCATTTGCATTCTGGATTACCTATTTTATCTGAAGAACAGAGCACGCATCTTATCTATAATGGAAAGTAAATATAATGCAACTTCTGAATCACCGAGCCTATAAATAAAATCATCCTAACCTGTTTCAATAATATCTACAGTACAGTTACTGTACCATATGGTAAACAACAACAAAAAAAAAATACGATCATTCTAGAATCTTTGAATTCTAATAACACGGGATTTTATATAAATGTTAGAAACTTCCGGTATTGCTTTGGATTATATTATTCCTTAGATTTGTATCTTTTTCTATTTTAAAATGAATAGTAAAAATAAAATAAAACTTTCTCTTTACTAGGATTTAATATCTCACATGTTGGAATACGATCTTACTAAGAGAGCTACAATGACACAAGTCAGTCAGTCCTCATGGTTGAAACAAGAAGTAACATATGGCCGACATAGAATTTTCGAAGATGCGAGTGACTTGCGTGGTATGTATCCCGACAGCAAAAAATCGGTAGGTACTCAGACGGAATGCGTATGTATCCATGATAGTCTTCATTTTTCCGGCGAACATAACTAAGGCAATAATTGTGATGATTGAGATTAAATAAGGAAAGATTCCAATTCAGCAGATGACAGTTCTTGTAGATCAACTAATTCAATAAAAGAAAAAAAAATACCAGTCGTTTGACTCATTTTTTGTTTATTTGTTTCTCGTTTTAAAATGCAAATTGTCACCAAAACATATTGCGTAAGAACTTTCAACAGCTTTAAAATTTAAGAGACAATGTAAAACACTATTGTAAACAAACTATATTGTGCGTAAAGGTAATTGGAAATTTCATCCTTTACATTTCGATTGTATCTTTGAAACATACAAGATATATTCCGCGTAGTAGCTACGTAAATTACAGCACCAAAATCCTACCTATAAAATCTCTTTTCGATTTTTTCTTTTTGTCAAATCTAATCAAAATGTTGGTTGTTTGATTCAACATGAATTTTAATTCATATTGAATTAAACAACATTTTAATACCTTCCGCAATAATCAAAATGATATTTTTTTACAATTAAATATGTATGTCGATAACATGCAAAATTTTCATAACTCCATTACTGACGTTTTAGTTACATGTATGCACATTTAAAAATATTTTATTGAGATTTCTAAACATAAGGTAAATATAAGGTAAACATAAATTGACTAAATAGGCGTTAAATTATTAGGTTCAAAATCATATTTTTCTAAAATATTTCCAATCTCACCCTATCACGGTTTCTTGACCCCATATCTCTAGCGCTTGCGTAGCGCAACTTGCCGTTCATGACAATTGACATGGGGAAATGACAATTTTATGTACAGTAGGCCGGGGTTTGTTGGCCCATTTTTTTCTTCGATTTTTTTTTATTTTATAATTTTTTCGTTTGTAGAATGAGCGTATCTTAAAGCTCAACTACGTATTAGAAAATTTTAAAAATTGTCTCATAAAAATTTTCTCATTAATATCAATTATTAGTTTCTGTATGAAGCTGAGAAGGATATCAAGTCACTGGGCCAACCTGCCTCATCAAACGTGATAGGTTGGGCCTCTGAATCAATTTGATTTTCAGATAACTAACAGAAACAAAAAAAAAACTTAAAATACCAAGTGTAATTTTAATTTTGTATATAGAAGATACAAAGGATAAGGTAAGATATTGTGTTCATCTTTACTGCTGCGTTGATATATATCTTTCTCATCATATCAATTTATGCAAATATAAAACATCCTGTTCCCAGTGACATATGATCGTGCTTGCACCTGGTACATTGAATCCACTCTTACCATATTTGCCTTTTACTTAATTCCGCCCTGACTAGTAACACACATAAATCTGCAATTTTATTGACTTTTATAAGCTTATGAATATACAAAACACACTCTTGGAAAGCATGCTAATATGCCCCTGGTTAAATTGGCCAACTTGCCCCATATCGTCAATTTGTGTTTTAATTGTCGCATAAAAATATTCTGTTAATATTTATTTTTAAGGGGTCTCAAGAATCTTAAAAGTGGAAAAAATGAAAACAAGTAAAAGTTAAATTTAAAAAATCAAAAAACCCGACTGCGTAAAAAGCGAATTATTTAATTATTTCTCATCAATGTGAAACTATTTTTTTATATTACTTACCTATTTCTTATGTACTTGTATTGATGACGTTTAAGTTGTGTTCAATTGTTAGTTCCTATCTATAAACACTGTTTTGATGAGGCCTATAGATGTTTATGATGGTTAGAGTTGCAGTAAAGCTAGAGATCCTAGCTACACAACTTCCAGGTTGTGTAATATATCAACGGAGTTTCTGAATGTAAAATAGTCAATGAAACATCGTCTTCATTTTGAAAGACCTATCCAATGATATGCCACTCAATAAGGTCAATTAAATCGAATCGATAGAGACCTCATTCATTAAAATCCATCCAGCCGTTGAGACGTTTCGAGGGTATAAATAAATCCACATACTCAGATACACGTGAAACAGATAACCCTTCTTGGCAGTCGGGTAAAAAGACCATTTTCAACATTTTATGTCTTAAAATGTAATTGATTTTAAAACACAATTTTAATTGGATGAAAGATAAAAATATGTTCTTTCATTTCATGTATTTAAAACATTGCAAGATGCAGAATTAGCATTTCCAGGAGGCTCTAAATGGTCAGACAGCTGACGAGCAGAAAATCGGCATAAAAGATTACGTGCAGGATTACAAATAAATTTTGAACTAGGATGAAAATTTTGATGTCTAATGATACTTGCCCCCCGATTACCCTGAGCCTAAATAAATTTGTATTTAAAGCATTGTTATATTATATATAGTTGTATTATATGTAGTTATATATATATAGTTGTATTTAGCTAATACAAAATTTAGAAAATCTCAACAGTATAATTACCTAATTTTATTATTATTATTTTTTAACAATAAAAGGAAATTTTAGGTTAATTTTATACAGACTAACATGAAACATATGTTTTGAAACGTAATTTTAGGTTCAGTTTATACAGACTAAAATTTCTTGAAAAAATATTCAGAAGTTTTTGAGAAAGATGCGCGTTATGCCCAAAAACGTAAATTTGGTGAAAAATGATTTCAAAGTTTCGGAAACGCCGCTTCAGCTATTAAGCAGGTATAATTCTAAAAGCCATAACTTCTGCTGTAATAGGAATTTCAAGGAAACAATTATATCAAAATGTTCAGAAAAGATCGGAGTTTAACACCTAGAAAACATTACAATTTCGAAAATTTTAAAGCTGAGTCCTGAGACACCTTATCAGTAGGTAGAAAATAAGCTCTGAACAACGGTCTTTTAGATTGCTATTCACCAAAGTGAAACTTTAATTTAGACAGTAATCAGAAACGATTATTTTTCAGTGGGGAAAAAAAAAAAAAAAAACTTACTTGAGTAAAAATTCAAAAAATTGAAGTGGCTTTTGACGGAAAGTTTTTTCACTTTAGCTAGTAACGCTATTTACCAGATAGTTTAAGAAAAATCGCGGGTGGACCAAAGTATCCGTATGGGAAAAATACACCGGTCTACCATAAAAGAACTAATCTTGAAGAGGTCACAAAAATCTGGATAAATATTTTCTGAAACGAATGAAAATGCATCTTAGGTCTTATTTCAACTTAACAAACATAAAGTGAACAGTAAAATCTTTCTGAAGAAGTACTCGTGCCCTAATCTTAAGGGAAGATTCCACTTCTTTGGGTCAAAATTTTCGATTTTTTTTTAACCATTTGGGAAAATGGCTATTGTCCTCTGTCAGGGTAGGAAATCAAAAACATATCTGAAGTGTTTTATTGGTTGAATCCGCATTTTATTCGTTTTCTGATTGGTCTATACAGTAATCTGTATTTTTCCATTATTTTCAACAGAGATGGATAGCTTCTGTTGCCACTATGACAAAAAAGTAATAAAAACCAAAAAAAAAATTAATAACTCAGAAACAAATTGAGATACAGCTTTCAAACAAATTGCATTTAAAAGTACATTTTTTTTCTATATATGACGGTGTAAAAAGTAATATCGTGGGATGTTTAGAAGTTTAAAAATGAAATTTCATTTAAAATGGGTCGTCAGATTTCTTGGAAATCTGACGATAGAAAAGCCTTTTCCCGAATAGCCAATGAAATGCTTGGATAATACGTAAGTTTCAGGTGGATAATACGTCAGTTTCAGGAAATCTGAGGAGTTGCAGGTGATTTTTGTCGCTTGCAATTTTTACGTGTAATAACACTATTAATGTGTAATTCATGGTGTACGTAATGTAGGATCAACTCCGTGCGGTTTTTTATGTCTTAAATTTTAGTCTTTAAAAAATTCATTTTCCAAATGGTCGTTGTAATTTGTTAAATTGCTTTTTTTTTTTTTTTTCTTTTTGTGCACTTTTAGATTGTATCTAGATTGTTGTACTAAATCTGCTTCCCGCTTAAAGTATTTTTTGCCCGTTGTATGTAACACCACTCGCTGAACGTATTGCTATAGTAAAATTTTAACTTATTTTTCTCTAAACTCTGTTTTTTAAACCGGGTGACCAATTTTCTACCGGACCGATTTCCTTTGCTTTCTATTTTTAAAAAATCTAATCGTTTTTCCCGGAGCTTATGCCACCAAAAAGTATTATTTTCATTGATTAAATATTTTTATATCTCGCAAAAGGTAAAAAAGTAAAACAACAAAAAAGTGAAATTCTGTGTTCAAATGACCACCATTTTATCAAAAAAAAAAAAAAAAAAACATTTGAAGTAAATGTTGGCATGTACTCCATATAATATAATGCTATAATATTGATCTCGTTTTCATTTAGTTGTATATAGCATAAGGAACTAAATGTTGGCAGTGGACGTATGTATACCAGTCAGGTTCAATGATAAAAGAAGTTTATTTTTACGATGCAAGGAATAATCGATGTGAGGGAACGTATGTATACCAGTCTTGTACGAAGAACCTTGTCTAATTATAAATACTGCTCTCTCATAAGTTTTGACATAGTGGGTGCGTTCGATGTTATTGACTGGCATATTCTTTAACAACTTATTGGCAGGCTTCCGATTTTTGACTACCTTAAAGATTCTCTAAAAAATTATGTTAGCTATAGGCCAATCCGGCTATAAATTTGTACGTGGGACTCGCTGGTTTAGAGTATTTCGCGGATGTCCGCAGCGATCCTGTTTGGAACCACTGCTTTGGACTATAGTTGCAGATGGAATTTTGAAATTATATAAATTTCACAGTATTAATATTATTTCTTATGCTGATGATTCGGCGGTGGTGGAGGGTGCGGACACAAGGAGAGAACAGGAACGTAAAACGAACCTTTGCATTGAGAAGTTTGCAACAGTTTGTGAGGCTATGCGCCTGACAATTAGCGTCGAAAAATCTTCAGCAATGTTGTTTGGCAGATATACCTTGAGCAAGCGGCCTCCAATCTTCAAACTTCATGGGCATAGTATCTCCGTCAGGGATAATGTTCTTTATCTTGGTTTCTACTTAGACAGCCAATTTCGTTGGCTAGATCACTTGGATATGGCCCGTGACAAGATACGTAATTTTACCGGTGCCATGCAAAAAAACCCCGTATTCGTGACAGAGGTCTTCCTGTTGACTATTTAAAAATTTGGTATAATTTTGTTGTTAAAAAACAAATTTCTTGTGGTTTTGAGGCTTGGTTCAAGGATCTTAAATATAATGGCATAAAACGTTTATATTCATGTCAGAGACTTTGTTTGCTGTCTATCATTCGTGTTTACAGAACTGCTTCGACTGAGGCACTGTGTGTCCTCTCGGGGATTCCGCCTTTAGAAATAGAGCTGGAGCAGTTGAGTTTGTGTTATGATATTTGCAAGAAAAGTGGATATGGCTGGATTGATGGCTTGTATGTCTCATCTGATAAGTTGGCACGCAACATCAACACTTTTGACTACCCTTATTTTTGTAGTAATCATCATATTGAATTTGTTAAGCATGTTACAAGTACAGTGCCATCTCTCCGTCACCCTATTCTTTTCACTGATGGCTCTAAGATGCAGGAGGGAGTGGGAGTTGCTTTTGTGGTTTATCTGAATCCGAGGGTTATTTTTTAAAGTGGCTATAGATTAAATACATACAACACAGTATTTCAGGCTGAACTGGCAGCTCTTGATAGGGCCATTGAGTGGTGCAGTCGTTCAGCGTTTGAGAAGTTCCATATTTACTCGGATAGCCTTTCTTCGATTGAAGCTATGAAGAAATTGTTTCCAGCTAATGAATTACTGTTTAATATCTATTCCAACTTACGGCTTCTGAATAACAAGCTTATTAGCTTAGGATGGATTAAAGCCCACATAGGCCTTGTTGGGAACGAATATGCCGACAGATCGGCTAAATCAGTTATTGAGAAAGGTGAATGTGACTCTGTGTTCGATGTTCCTATTCCTCATTCTTTAGTGAAAAAGTATTTTAATAATAATATTGTCCATATCTGGAGGAATAAGTGGCTTAGCCGTGAAAAAGTTCGTGATAGGTTTTCAGTAATTCGTGTCCCAGATAGGTCTTTTTGTGTTATTCAAAACTTTCTGCATATTTTATCTTTTCTTACGGTGCTTTCCCCAGCTATTTATATAAAATGGGAAAACGTCCCAACGATAAGTGTAACTGTGGAAACGTTGGCAATGCTAAACCCTATCTTTTTGGAAGATGCCCGCTAATGCCTGCTTCTTTTCAATTTATACGTAACAGAACTTTTTCTTGGAACATGCAAAATGTCTTATTCTTTAAATCAAGTTAACCCAAACTAAGACTGATTTATAATGAACTTAATAAACTATACTCTTTTATAAAGTACAAGTTCTGACTTTTTCACACATATTCTACGTTGGGCTCGTAGACTCTTGCTTGACTTCGTATGACTTTGCCAATTCAGGATTGTTCTAAATTACTGAATTTCCTTCTGTTTTTTATGACTTATTTGAAATTTTGGGTCGTATGTCTTTCACTGTAAATGACCCTATTTTTTTGTATATTAGCTTTCACAGATGTATTTATTTATTTATTTTTCCCAATATTATTAGTCATGTATCATATCCTGGCTGTGGACTTGGTCGGATGGTGGAAGGGGTTTTTCAGCCAGGGGTTTTTGCCTTTGCCTATTTGGTTGGCACCCTGGCTGAGTGTTTCTGTCCCTTTCTGTATACCAGTAAGGTTCAATGATAAAATAAGTTTATTTTTACGATGCAAGGCGGAACAGAGGTGAGGGAGCGTATGTATGCCAGTCAGGTTCAACGATAAAAGAAGTTTATTTTTACGATGCATTGAGGAACAGAGGTGAGGGAGCGTATGTATGCCAGTCAGGATCAACGGTAAAAGAAGTTTATTTTTACGATGCAAGGAGTAATCGAGGTGAGGGAGCAACACAAGAACCAGAAATATAGGACTGTCACCAATAGGAAAGCAAGGAGTTAGTGAGTTCAAGAGGTCACTTCGCATAACTTTTGCGTGATTACAGTCTCGCCAATAAATTCGTCAAAAGGTTACAATTTGGAAGGGATACTCATTTCTGTGAGGGACATTTTTGTTGAATACATTGGCGGCTTTATTGCTTCAGCCTTGAATTGATTTAAAGAATAGTAATTTTTAGAACGTTACGCCTTGACAATACAGAGCGGCGCGAAAGGTGAACCTTTGACTTGGGACCGCATGCCATATAAGGACTCGGTGTGGAAAAAATATGGAAAAGAAAGGATTTGTAATAAGTTCGTTAGATCATAGACCTAAAAAAAAAAGTCGATGCAAACAAATTTTTACATCTGGATAAAATCATTAGGCTTATATCATTATCTGCATGACCATGTACGGATATGTTTTTTGACGGTTTTTTGACGGTATAATTTTGACGGTTGCGGAAAGAAAGTAATTTAATTTCGAGAAGCGAATAAGGATTATATATTTATTGCTAGGCAAAAACGAAGGAATGTATTTAAATAAATGTGGTTATCTTATAGGTCTACTGTGATACAATTACATGATTTTAAATAGAATTACAGAGGGGACAACTTAGGATGCAAAATAAAAGGAAAAGGGAAAATTTTATTAATATATGGTTGGTTCTGTCTATGACGGCTAATTATCAACACGAGGGATATAGGTCCTAAGGGGGGAGTGCCCTTCGTGGGGGGTCTTTCTAAGGGAACCTAACACGTATTAACGCTTGAAAGTCCAAGGTCCGAAGAAAACCACGAAAACTAAGAACGATTAGGCCGACGGGCGCGATTGGGATCGAACCCAGAATTTCCCGTCTACCAGCTTGGAGAGCAGAACCTCTCGGCCACTGGTGGGGCCTATTAATATATGATTTTGATATCATAAATGACCTTTCAGAATACAGCCACGAAAGGGTCAAGCCGGATAAGCATAGCGAAATGGCCCCCACGGCCGATGTTTGAAATAATATGTGTGGTAATAAGGCTCGTCATCAGAATACAATGTAGAGTGTTTTTAGCACCTGACCTTGAACTGTCCTTGAGATAATCGGCGAATTATGCGCCGGCGCTACTATTTTTCAAATACATTTTTCTCAAACAGTGCAAAAGTTAAAAAAAGTGAAATCAACGCCAATTATTGAAGAATATATTAGTTCATGTTATATATTTTTTTCACATTTTTACACAAATTTTAACATAGAAAAATAAACAAAAATATTTAAAAAATATATTAATGTAGTAATTTTATATTTACACCAAACAAAAAATTAGACAATAATGCTCAAAGTATGTATTTTTAAGAAAAAAATTTCGTTAAAATCGAAGATGCTCTTTTTGAGTTATAACAAAAATAATGCTAGAAACTTGCTAAAATATTCGTATCTTTCCCTGTTTGCATTTGCAGAAATACGCTACTATCAAATAATTGGTCGATTCCTGACATTTCCATTCGGGCAGGATGCGCATTGCGCCAAAATATGAGAATGTTTCCTTACATACCACTTCGCCATAGGTTTGTTTCGTATTTGTAAACATTCTGTTATTTTGGCGTACTGTGCGTCATTTTCGCGTAATAATATCAAGTCGATGGTATAGTCGATTGTGCAGGTGAAGTTGAATAGGGGCTGTAAATATATAAGGTTATCAACTTTTTGGCAATTTCAACACCCCCTCCCAAACTTCCAATATCATACGTTATCATTTCTCGAATCCCCCTCCACCTAATAATATTGTTATCAGTGTATAATTTTTTTTTTTTTTTTTTTACATTTTTTTCCTTTTTTTTCTATTTATGCGTTTGTAGTGACATACAGATATGGTTGTACATTTTTTATTTGCATATTTTACCGATTTAAATGACGAGAAGAAATTCATAAAATATCACTATTATATAAGAAATAATTTTATATCAAATAACATTTTAAAGAAATACTTATTATTTAAAAGATTTTAATAATAGCTCTTTGTTACGTAATGCATTGAACAGTAATATTGCCTTCTTACAATACGCCCTTGCCGGGGCTAAACAGAACTTCTTTAAAACAAAACAGATGGCCAACATTCCTCCTCATCTTTTACTAGCAAAAATAACAAATATAATTTCGAATCTGGTGTCGGAGTTTCCTCTTAGTCAGCACAACTTCAAAGAAAATCCTTATTATTTATATGCTGCCACCACCGATATGATTACGTGATATCGGTCACGCACTGAGAAGATTGTTTAAATGAAAACCTACGCTTTCAATTAACTAAATTAACAGTTTATTTACACACTATTTACACAAGAACAAAACACTATTTACACTTACAAACTCGGATATAGGTGATCCGGTTCAACATTAAATTGAATACAGTAAATGCTGGCTGTGTACTGTTAAACTACGTTAAACCACTCTCACTCTACACACGTTAAATCAGCTTTTCGGAGATCAATCTCGATCTCACAACACCTATGTGCTCTAAGCCTAAGCTCTCCGAGCCTCACTCAATCCTACGCTTTATCTCTACGAGCTATACACGCGACGAGCTATATGACTATATGACATATACGAGCTATATGACTACCTTGCGCTTGGCGCTCTCGGCTCCAACTGAACCCTACGCTCTATCTAAGAGCTACACACAGGAACTCACCTTGCGCCTTGCACGCCAACTTTCAACTGACTCCCTCAGCAGAAGAGACTGCATTCCAGCAATCCCTTGCTACTTCCCAACGTAACCCCTCAGGGTTCCCTGCTCGCATTCCAAGCTCCTTTTCTCGTTCGTGGAATGTCTTTGTCTCCCCATCTTCCACAGACATCTAAAAAAAAACCCTTTCCAACTATCTTTTTCCCCCTTCATTCCATCTATACATTTTCCCCGGCTTAGATCCAGTTTTAGACAATGAAAGAATAATATTTTGAAATTCCAGTACACAGACCATACAATATCTAATATATTAAGACAAAAATAATATAGAACCCGAGTTCTAATAGCAGATGTTTCTCAGAACCTGACATCTGGTTTCTCTAACAACGAATTATATACGCATATGGCAGGAGAATATTAATGGTGAACGTTTTGTTATTCCATATTTTGGAATGAAATGTTTTATAATCATTCAGTGGTTTTAATAATAAATTTGTATTTTCATAAAAAGGAGAAAACAGACTTAAAATAACTAAGATAACAGATGTAAAGTAAAAGATACGAAAAAAGTATATTTTGTTGTTTTCAAAAATGATAACCATAGCAAATGACAACCCCCCCTCTCCCTACAGATATCTTCCGATGTCAAGCGCCAGGAACCCCCCCCACACACACACTCCCCCGAAAGTGATACGTTATATATGTACACTGTACGTGTACAGTCCCATAGCCTTCTTCAATGTGAAAATCATAGTAGGCAAATGTTATCATTTTATTTGTCAATTCTTGATGTCATTACGCAAGAAGGATGCGGAGTACGTCAAAATAACAGGATATTTAAAACACGAAACAAACCTATAGGAAAGTAGTATAAATGGAAACATTATCTTATTGTGGCGTACTGTGCATCTGACCGAGTGAAAATGTCATGAATCGAACAATTCATTGACAGTAGCGTTTTTCTTCAAATGCAAACAGGGAAAGTTACGAATATTTTATGAAGTTTCTAGCATTATTTTTGTTATAACTCAAAAAGAGCATCTTAGATTTTAACGATATTGTTTTCTTAAAAGTACATACTTTGAGCATTATTCTGTAATTTTTTGGTTGGTGTAAATATAAAATTACTACATTAATAATTTTTTTAAATACTTTTGTTTATTTTTCAATGTTAAAATTTGTGTAAAAATGTGAAAAAAATATATAATATCAACTAATATAATTTTCAATAATTGGCGTTGGTTTCATTTTTTTAACCTTTATGCTTTTTGAGAAAAACGTAATGGAAAAATAGCAGCGTCGGCGCATACTTCGCCGATTATCTCAAGGACAGTTCAAGGTCAGGGGCTAAAAACACTTTACATTGTATTCTCATGATGAGCCTTATGATGAGCCTTACACATGATATTTCAAACATCGGCCGTGCGGGCCATTTCGCTATGCTTATCCGGCTAGACCCTTTGTTTGACATGCTTGTGACCGGAGAAAAACGGTCGCCCACTCGGAAATCCATGGCGAACATCTACGTTCACATAAGACAGATTATTCATTTTTTACACAACAAAATTTAAATATATAGTTAAAAAGTAAATAATTATAATGCAAAAAGTCCTCAGTTGATATAACTTTCTTAGTGGAAAAGAAACCCGTAAAAATCACGTAATTTTTAGCCCAATGAAGTAAAATCTCTCATTAAAATATTTACTTTACTATCCCTAGTAGCATACCGCGTGGATAAAACGGTTTAAAAATGAAATTCAAACGAAATATCAGGATTTTTAACGTTTCTAAAACGTTCTGTGCCACTTAGCTTCTTCCAGAATATACATTTCTATAACGTGAATACGAATACTCAACTTCTTGAGGGGCGGTGAGATGTATTATATCCCATCTAATTTTAATCAATATTTCCACCGGAAATTTTTCATTAAATTTTACTTTTATAACTTTGATGGAAAAAGTGCTAAAGTTGCTTTTCCTTATTTTGAAGTAAAATTTTTCGAAAACTCTGGTTTGAATTCAAAATTACAGGAACGCAATTGCTTGCCCTTGAAAGGATTAATTAAGTAGTATATATACGCGCTAAGATTCTGTACATTCCCTCGGCCGCCATCTTGGATTTCTCGGCGATTTTTTGTTGACGTTTACTGATAAGGAAACCCCGACGAGTGACGTGTTTTGGCAACCCGTTAAGCCTAACATGCGCATAAATCTGCTTGCCGACATTTATTACTTGGCGAAAAGGGGTTTTCACGCCAAGAAAAAATCCAAGATGGCGGCCGAGGAACTATACAGCTGTTCCTATGTACGTTTACGTTACATTTAGAATAAAAGTCATTAGACCAATGTCAGACTGGCGTCATTTTTGCTGCTTTTTTGCGTAGGTATTATCCATTCACAATGCTGTAGCATTGTAAATGGATAATACCTAAGCAAAAAAGCAGCAGAAAAGACGCCCGTCTAACATTGGTCTTAGTGTTAGTATGAAATATTTTCGTGTTTGGAACAATTTCTATTTTTAGACAATCGCGAAGCAAAATTTAAGTATAACACTAATTAGTAGGCGTTACTGTAAATCAATTGGTGCCAGTCACATTTTTAGTGAAGTTGGAAAGTTTGAAATGAAGTTGAAAAGCGTTTCTGAATTTATTTTGTAAGCATATCTGTCTGTCCGTCTGTCCGCGTTCCAATTCACGTAAATATTGTCCGATTGCCATAAAATTCATAGGTGTTATTGAGTATTACTAGGGCTATCATTTACACGGACACTCAAAAGAATGCCTTTACATTACATTCTACGGGGGTAAATCGCTTGTGGTGTAATTTAATGATATTACACTATTTTAAATATACGGAAATTTATATATATGCATCCCTGAATTGCACTTACTGTTGAATATGATGTGCATAGAATTTATCTTTCATTTACAAGAACGCACAAAAGAATTTGGCCATAGAAGGAATTTAACAGTAATTAAACTAATTAAACAATTATTGCTGGAACTGCGTTTTCAGCTGTGGTACGCGTTTTTAAATCGAACTATTTTAAAATAGTGGAGTGAATAAATTCTATAGATCATATAAAGGGCTGTACAAAAGTATTCAAGTACTATTTTTCAGTTTTAAAATTAAAACAAAAAACGTAAATGACAGCCATTTTGAAACAAAATAACGAATGAAACTGGCGAATAAACTTGGTCCGGACCTTGATACGTCCGGTACAAATTCTCCGTCACATCCAAACCGATTCATAAGTATGAGAGCTACACCATGACAAACAAGTGGGTAAGTGTGATCACAGATCGCACAGAGGGTTTCGTTTAATATTCCTTTCAAAACACTTTAACCTTTTGCGAAATCTGTTAGTTCTACATTTAGAAACCAGGGGGCGCATTCTATTCTGCACAAACCTCTATCCGAACGAAACTCCGTTTTACAACCTATCCGTAGATATATTAGTCGAGGGGATGGGGCCCATAGCACCCGAGATAGGTAGGCGCCCCTGGCGGTAAAAAGTGGAACTGAAATATGTAAGGGTATGAGCATAATATGAAAGAGTGGTCAAAGGGGTGTCGGCAAAAGTTAGAAAAGTACCCACCGGGTCAAATGGGGGAAGGTTAGAAAAATTGCTTAAAATACACAAGTTGGAGCCGGAGGGTTAAATAATATAAGATTGTTTGAAAATTTTATGATTTTTCATCTGATCGCAAGTGTTCTGCTATAAGTATGCAAAATTTCAATTCTTCAATTTAAATAGGGGATCAGTTGGAAAGAAAAGCTTAAAATACACAAGTTTGAGCCCAGAGAGTTAAAATAAGACTTTTTAAAAATTTTGTGATTTGTCGTTTGACGTGAGGTGTTCAGCTATAAGTACGAAAATTTTAAGTCTTCAACTTAATTAGGGGCTCAGTTTGAACAAAAAGATTAAAATACACAAGTTAGAGCCCAGAGGGTTAAATATAAGACTTTTTCAAAATTTTATGATTTGTTGTTTGATGTGAGGTGTTCAGCTATAAGTATGCAACATTTTAAGTCTTCAACTGAATTAGGGGCTCAGTTAGAACAAAAAGATTAAAAGACACAAGTTAGAGCCCAGAAGGTTAAATATAAGACTTTTTAAAAATTTTATGATTTGCCGTTTGATGTGAGGTGTTCTGCTATAAGTATGCAAAATTTCAAGTCTCCAACATATATAGTTTCCAAAAAATATTTTTTCTGTCATCCATTAAAGAATTAACGCATCTGGAGGGACGGACCGTAATATTTATCCCTCTCTTCGCTGTCAAGTATCAAAGTAGGCTGATTTCCACCTTTTTTAAAACGGCGAATATGATAAAGCTAGACTGAAAAGTCTAGTCGATATTGGTGTTTTGCGCGGGTTGTCGATTTCGTTAATTGTTTAATTAACGTTAGTACAAATGTATTATTTTCAAAATTTCGAATGACTTCATAAAACATGGATATGTAGATATAGATGTATAGAATAGTATTTATATACATAGAGAAAAGAGAGGCACGTATGGATGTTTATCTGTCGATGCTGTATGTGTAGATGTATAGTTGTGTTTATCTTATAGAATATAGAATTATTTTTGAATAGGTAGAATTCTTTTCAGAAGAGTTTACGTTTAAAAAACGTATTTTTTTAAAATTTATACACCCTTGCTGGTATATAAAATCAGAAAAAAGGCATTTGTTTAGATTTCGTCTTTCACTAATTTCTGTTTTGTAGAAAATTTTGCAGTGAGGCGGGGGTATTTTATTGGCAACAGTGTCGCCGGTATATTTCCGATATTTGAAGAATGTCTGTTTCTCTTTATCCGTTACAGGAGGACGTCAATTAAATACATTTTCGTGTAGTTTGGTCCATGGAACACTTTCCTTCAAAAGCAAATAGATCTTTTTTTTTTTATAAATGTAGGACCAGAGCGAACGCATTTCAAGATATCAAAAGTTATAGATTTACGGATGTGGCGAACGTGAACTCCTCGTTGTTCTATGAAAGGGTAGCCTCGTTCTTGATCATTCTCCAGTCTGAAAGTAAGAATATAATGTTATACAGATAATGAATTAAACTGTATTCTTTTTTGTATTTTTATAAATTATTTTTCACAATCCATTGTTGAAATACTTAAAAATTAAACAACGTGGCGTTTCCAACAATACTTTAAGTTTGTTGTTTGTGCTGCATCACAATGAAGGAAATGACAATTATAACAATACTTAATCGTTTATTGTTGATAGTACAATTCAGAAGCAATCAGAAGAAAATAATAAACAAAGTGTATTTCGAAATCATAAATTTTTAGTGAAAACAAAGTTTATAACTATTTAAAAGGAAAATGGCAGAAAAGCAGAATACTTTCAATTCAAAAAATCCGGCTTTTCGTACAAGATCAGGTTCTTCAAAAAAGCTGCACTCGGCTAACAACATAATTAGCAAGAAATCTGTCCGTAGGAAATCTTCTGTAGAAGAGTTAGCTGAGGAAGGTTATATTTTTGGTCGGCTGCTGGGACAGGGATCTTATTCTAAAGTAAAGTAAGTGTTATATTTTTTATTTTTAATATTAAAGGCAATACTAATTAAAAAAAACCAAACAGAGCAGATGCTGTATGTTCCCTCGGCCACCATCTTGGATTTTTTTTTTGGTGTGAAAAACCCTTTACTCCAAGTAGCAAATGTCGCCAAGCAGTGATTTATGCGCGTGTGAGGCTTAACAGGGTTGGCAGAACCGGGGTTGCCTTATCGATAAACAACGTCAACAAGAAATCGCCAAGAAATCCAAGATGGCGGCCGAGGGAATATACAGCATCTTAGCGTAAAAAAGAGTTATACAGGGTGATTAAAAAAACAATTACAAAATGACATGGCAAATCAGGAATCAACAAGAATTAAAGATCACATAGGAACATACAGCCGCAAACCGATTATTTAGTCACAAGGGTGTTTCATCCCAACTGAACCCGGGTCGACGGTAATAATTTCGAGAAAAATAAAAACATTGTAAGGAAAATGCAATGATATGTGATAACATCACGAAAAGATCTGAAAAAAAAACATGTTGCTCAAGCAATCGATGATACCGCATGAATTGATAATCACAGTCCAAAATGTGGGGCGTGAAATGAATACTGCTAGCACGTATAATGCAAACTTCTACCACTTTTGTTTGGTGTTATCACATTTACAATAAAGGTAAGAATGTCTGTTAAATGTTTTATTATAATATACTTCCGTTTTCTGAAAGTTATGACCGTCAACCCGAATTTAGTAAGGATGAAACACTCGGTGTTTGTGACTAAATGTATAGTTTGCGACCCTATGTTCCTATGTGATTTTTTATCCTTGTTGTATGCCTGATTTGCCATGTCATATTGTAAACGTTTTTTTTTATCATCCTATATATTACCCGCATAAAAAGACATATTACAACAATTGTAACTATTTAAAAAGCTAAAATAAGTTTGTGTCCACCTTACATGCATTATTAATACACACCTAACATCGTAAGTTATTTTACATTTGAAGCTTAACTCCTTCAGAACGAGTGTCTTGTAATGAATTTTCCCAGCACCATAAATAACAAATTCTAATTTTTGCTTTATTTAACCCATTTATTAATAGCCAAACAAATATTGCTCTTTAGAGCTCCTGCTACTAAACAATACGTAGGAATTCTTTTCGAAACGTATGCGATACACCATCACGAAGGGATTAATACCTTACTTTCACTTTTACATACATCCCAACTTACATACTTATATACATGCGAGTAGGGTTCTCGCTGCTGCTTGCCATTGCGCCAAAACACGACAGCATGCTTCATTTCACGAGTAAACGAACAATCAGAATCACCAAATTGCGAGTTCTCAATTTTGCTCTTTGTTTGTGTGGGTGTGCGTTAAAGACACAGATAGGTATTTCTCTATTGTCAGTTAATCACTGTCTATGAGCTGGCGTCGCGGCGGTAAAAGCACAAACAAAATTACTCGCATCAAAGGCCAAATAGAGAAAGGTTTTGCTGGAATGCCGCGTCTAAAATTGCCATTTACCATACTATTTATTAGTTGTATCCAAAATATCATTGGCCGTCAGCTTCTTTCTATCGGTTAGAGTCAAAATCTCATATCTGCTTTTAGTGTATATTTTCACAAGAGTAAATCTAAGATCGCTGTTTCGAATTTTTATTTAGCCTGCTAAAAGAATGTCTGAATCATTTACTCATCTAGGAGACATTTAGAATGTACTTATGTTTACTAATTCCTGCAGTAGATAGCCGAATTCCTATTTTATAACCAATTAAAAAATTAGCTTATTTTAGAACATACTGAAAAAAAGGGATACAATAAGGGGTCAAAGACTGCTTTTTCAGTCTTTCACAATGAATCTATTTTGCTAACATTTTTTTCATATGGCTACACTTTTTTATTTCTTATTCGCCAAACCGCTACTGTTGGTCAAAAGCCAGCGAAACCCTGCGTATGAGATGTCTTATGTACATCTTTCATCTACAGGACTATCATAACAAAACTTTGCCGATATATGAATCCCTATCGGCAACTCCGTTCAACAAGTCGAAATGAAATGAGAGATACAGTTATAAGAATATTTGCATTCGAAAGTGTGGTGAACAAGAACAACGTAGACTACACGGTTACGTTTGCAGTGAAAACAATTTGAATTTTTTTAAAAGTAATACCCAATTTTCCCAATCCAAAAAAAAGAACACATTGGAAAACCATACATGACGTTGGAAAGTTATATACGTATCACGAAAATCGGCACACCGTTAGTGAAATATTATTGTAAATATTTTTTACATACAGTATGGGAAATATTAAAAACCGAAAACAAGATTCAAGTTATGAAAGTGTGAACTTGTTCAACGGTAATTTATCAAGTTGAATTGCATGCATCCTCTAGCAGAAGTCTGAGTTTTGGTTTCATTTCCTAGATGAAATCAAAATAATTCTCCAGGAAAGCAAAGTAGATGTTGGTTACTTTCTTAGCGACACATACAGGATGTCCCATGATTATTGGGACAAACTTAAAGGGGGGTGCGTGGGTAGGGGAAATCACAAGGATTGAGATTGCGCAGCAACCCATGACCGGAAGCGTCATCGTATGCCACTAGGTGGTGCTGTTCGCGAGAGCACTCTAGGGGAAATATCTGCTTTATCGCAATCATTCGAGCAGTGGTCGCATTGAGAAGAACGTTAAATATTTTAAGGACGTAGTAGTGTAAGTTATTCATGCAAATTGTGATGCACATTCGAAAACATCTGGCAGTCTGTTACATCTATCTGTGGGAACCGTTCTCGATACATTCCTTGAGCTGTTGGTGCATCGCCACCAGCCAATCAGTACACGGAGGGAATGTCTGTCAGTTCCCTGTCCGTAAAATGTTGCATGTTCTTCTCAAGGTGACTACTGCTCGAATGACTGCGATAAAGCAGATATTTTCTCTCTACACTGTAAAAAAAATCTGTCGTTTTACAGATGTAAAGTTACATGCTTACTAATCTTCATTTGTAACTGTACAAAAACAGCTGGAAATCTACAAAACTAGTTTTTGTAAAGCTACAGAAATCGGTAACTTTTCAAATGCATCTGCTAAAATTACAGCAATCTTACTAAAATTTTATCTGTAACCCTGGTAGCTGTTACATAAAAAGTTCTAGGCATCACAGTTTCCTAAAAAATTCTTAGCAATCTTACAGATTTTTTAATTTTTGGGGCAAAAGTCTGTCTGTTACATGATTTTTTGTTGTTGCCTTTACATATAAAGTTCTAGGAATCCCAGTTTCCTAGAAAAACTTTCGTAACGTTGCAGTGTAGTACTCTCGTGAACAGCACCACCTAGTGGCGTACGACGCGTTGCTATGCAAATCTGAATCCTTGCGATGCCCCATACCTCCACTTAAAGTTTGTCCCTATAATGCTGGGACACCCTGCTTATGCGAAGGGGATGCACTGCTTACACAATCATCAAAAGGATATACAAAAGTAACCTAAATGCACGATAAGACATTTGCCAGCGATTCCCAGCATTTGAAACCGATAAATTAAAACTACGCAGAAAAGTAAAACAACAAGCTTCATATTTAACATTTATTACGTTATTGTTTATCCCACTAAAAATATAAATCTGTTGTAAGTAAATGTGTTATATTATTAAGTTTTGCAGACTATTTATGTGTTACCTTGATCCTCCTCAGTCCTGATGTCACCTGTAGGAGACGCTAAATAACACCCTTTAAATTAATTTAAAGTCTTCTAAAATTCTTAAAATTAATTCTAGACCTTTTTATTAAATGCATGCATATCATAAGAATAGACATATATAGACTGACACATCTTTGGAGATGTCGTATAGTAATTTTAAATCGGTTTTTGTGGCCCTCGAAATATTTGTTTCAGGACTGAGGGGGTTAAGTTAGTGCTTGAGCTAGAGTGACCATAATTTTTCATAACACATATAGGCAGGGATTTTCTTAAAATAGACAAATCATATTCGGAACGTCCCAAATTGTTTAAATTCATTAAGAATGCCAATAGTTTCGTTAATTCAACACTTTCTTCTTAAATAGATTGAAAAAAGTGAAATATATGTTTTTAGTTGTATAAAGAGTTTGTTCCTATTGATAATTTATGTACTTTATTCATAGCAATGTCAATATAACCTATATTATAAAGGGCAAACGTGTCCGTGCTTAACGCTAACTCATTTTGATGTTTTCAACGGCAAACGATTACATTTCGCTTTTGTGGAATTTTACTGCAACTTCTAAACATGACACATTACAGTCGAATAGAGAAAAAAATGTACTTACAAATGCAATTTGTTTCAAACTGCTTTGCATTGTTTAAAACTGTATCACCAATTTTTAGAGTTTTTAAAATAATTTTCAATCATGAATTTTTTTAAATATGAATGGTATGAATGATTATGAATGATAAACCCGTTTGCACTTAAGTTAATATAAATAGTTCCGAACTTGTTTCCGTATGATACTCCGTAACAAAATTAAAACTTCATTACTAAAATGAAATAATATAAATAAAACAGAAATTTAACAGACATGTAAGAGAACTACGAACTGTAACAATTGAAATGGTCAGAATAACAAAAACTATGAACTACACTATAAAAAAAAAGAGTTCTACAGATGTAAAGTTACAGAAATCTGTTATGCTTAGTAAAATTTTATCTGTACACTGTAAAAAAAAATGCAAATCTACAAAACTAGTTTTTTGTGAAGCTACAGAAATCTGTAATTACAGTAATCTTACTATAATGTTATCTGTAAACCGGGTTGGAGTTACATAAAAAGTTCTAGGCATCTCAGTTTTCTAAAAAATTCTTATTAATCCTAAATATTTTTTAATTTACGGTGTAAAACTGTATCTGTTACATGAATTTTTGTTGTTGTCGTTGCATAAAATGTTCTAGGCATCCCATTTTCCTAAAAAATTCTTAGTAACTTTGCAGAAGTTTTTTTACAGTGTACGAACTTCTGTAAACAACGAAATATTTGGAAAAGATAATAAATTTTAAAAATTTCAATTCTTTTAATAAATTTCAAAACTTTGAATGCAAAATTGATACTTTCCTAATAAATGTACCGGGTGATCCAGAAGTTCCGGGAGTTTTAAAATGTTAATAATTAGTAAACTATATACAATAGAAAGATCCGTTTTTCACACATATGCATAGAAACATGTGGGACTTGTTTTTTTAATGAAAAATTTTTTTTATATTAGTTACATTTTCTGCCAACAGGTGGCGCTGAAATTCACAATATAGTTTTGCCATGGTATAATAAAGCCAATTGAGTAGTGGCATCGTGTTCTACCTCTTTTACGACTGCAAAAGATTTTTGAGGTCTCCCGCTGCTTTGACAATCTTCCTTCATAGCCTTCTGATTTGTAACGATCATCGGTCATTTTTCAATTTTAACTCCACGCATTGTATGATAAGAAAGCAAAGCTAAACTTGCCAATTCATCCTTTTTGTAAAACAGCTTAACTAACACATCTTTGTCACGCACAGAAAGCATGTCTAAACATAGCAGTTACACATCAAATTTTGTATCAAAATTCCTTTTAAATGCAATTTCTTTTTACGTTCTTAAAAGCGTTTGAACATAAACGACCCTTAAAGGGAAATTTGAGCAATATCGTAGGGTGACTCATTATGTTGTGCAATGAACTCACCTGCTTATATAACACACGGTACAGATACTTTCGATGTTGTACAGCAGCGCCATCTGTTGTTAAAAATTTTAACTATTTATTTTAATTTTTCTTTCATGACAAACAAAATCCCATACGTTTCTGCGAAAATATGTGAAAACCACACCTTTCTGTTGTACATAGTTTTCTAATTATTATCATTTCAAAACTCATGGAACTTCTGGATCAACAGGTACTTAATGGGCAGTCTAAAAAAATATTAATGTAAAAATTGGTTTTCCTTTATATTCAATAACACGAGAGGTGCGGTTTGAATCCCTGAGTTTTTATGAAGGTATCAATTAACACTGATTTTAAAAGTGTTATGTCGCTTTAACCCTCTAGCGCATACTGTTGCCAATTGGCAACATATTAAATTTTCCCTCCTTATTGTTCATTTGCCGTTGTCTCTTGACAATTTCCTGCTTTACGTATTCATGTATGTCCTATATTTAGGTTTACTTCATTAAAAGTATCATAGTTGGCAATAGTTGTTTATAAATTACAAATAAAAAGAAACTTTTGATACCTTTCATTTTGTTAGCTATAGTTGGATTTCTAACTCATATAAAAAATATTTAACATGCAAAATTTCATTTGAAAAAACTATTTCTGAAAAGAATATACTTTTAAAAGTTATTTTAAATAATTTTCAGTAATGTTTATTGGAACAAAAATTGCATGCACATGAATATACATTTGTTGCCATTTGGTAACACCATGAATTGGGTTTCGCTTTTGTAAACATTTTGAGTATTGTTTGTTTCACAACTGGTTCGCATGATATTTAGTTTTTCTTTTTCACTTTTATCACCATATGTCACCCTAACTCGATAAACGACTCTTATTAAATACAAAATCTTCTCAGTTTACTGTAAAACCAGGACCTGACTAATGCAGGGGCATGCGGGCAGCAGCCCCGGGACTCCCGATTTGAGGGTCCCCCCTGATGGCAGATATAAGTTTTTTGTTAAACGGGATCCAAATGATAAAAAATGGCCAAAATACTTCTTTTTCAGATTTAAAGGGGCTCTATTTTCCTTCCCTTGTGCTTCCGTGTCCATGACTCCCTGAAGGTACCAGTTACATCATCAAAAAAGCAATGATTAAAATTTTATAGTAACAACTTAGTAGTCCATTGTTTTCAGCTTTATGAAACTTCTAAAGATGTTAGGAAGGATAAAATTCATCACTGGCCACAATACTTATATAAAAAACACCGGTGTAAAGTTCTGGGCTATATAGGTTACACTAGAGTAAAATGCATTAAGGGTTTGGTACCTCTATGTTTAAACAAAAACAATAAATGCTCTATTGGTTACCATTCATAAGTTTGATAAATATTATTGATATAAAATTCCATAGTATTCTGCTGCATTGGCCGTATATTTATGGAGTATATTTTATTAGCCTATGATTGTTTCATTGTATTTTGCATGTGATATTACACTTTATAAGCCCATTTTGGTTTTTAAAATTTAAATGATTTCAATTGGTTTAAAATACAGTATAAATATGGCTGCTTTTCCGCATTTTATTATGTATTTATTTAATTATATTTTTTTACAATACTTCTATTGTGTTCTGTAACAGTACAGCATATCTTCTTATTTATTTATAAATTAAAAATGATTCTATTGTAGCATCTAACTTCATATGTTCATTAAATATCTTAGAACTATAATTTGTACCATTATTATTTTATTGATAGATAACAATTAATGTATAATATTATTACATGCAGTCGTTATTTAGAATTTTGGTTAATATTGTTATATATCTTGTAAGTTAAATTTTGATTTAAAATTATTATATATATATATAGTATATGTATATATATATATACATATATATATATATATATATATATATATATATATATATACGTATATGCATACATATATATATATATATATATATATATAATTTTATTTTTCTAAGTGTATGTAAAGTATTATTTGCATTTAAAATCTTATAATTTACAAAAAAAATTTCAATAAAACAGCACAGTATTGCTAGTTGGCAAAGTTCAAAATTTTTTTTTGTGTGTGTGTGTTAATGCATGGTGTTGCCATTTGGCAACAATTTAAAAAACTTCAAAATACTAGAGTGAATGATAATAATAACAATAAGATAATAATAATAAATATAAGAGGGAAAATTTTTTTAATATTTTTCCTGTAATTTATGGCAGTCAAGGAAGCAAATATATTTTTTTAAAGAAAAAATAAAAAATCATGCATTAGAGGGTTAATTATTTGGATTTATTTTTTCGCCAGGTCAGCTATGTATCAAGGCAAAGAGATGGCTGTAAAAATTTTAAAGGGAGAAGAGTTGTCAGACGATTTCAAAACTAAGTTTTTACCAAGAGAAATAGACATTTTGTCCAAGATTAAGCATCCAAACATTGTTCATGTCTACAAAATCTACATATATCCTAAAAGAACCTACATTTTCATGGAGTTCATTCAAAAGGGGGATTTGTTGAGTTACGTAAAGGTATGTACGATTAACTCATTATTTAATTAAAGATAAGTATATCATTCAAAATTATAAACGTATTAGATTATATTTTCTGAAATTATTTAATAATGTAGTACTATTTCTTTAATAGTTGATTACGAGTGATTGGGAAATACATTAATTTAACTTTTAAGTGGAAATTTATCGGGTGACGATTTTTTGACATTCTTTAAAAAGTATATGGTGAAAACTCACGCAGCACTTTAAGATGCTTATAAGTACCTTTTCTCTAATCATTTAATAGTATAAAACTGATTTCTAAATTTTATATTCATATACTTTTCTAGTTTTGAAAGGTATTTGTTTAAATACTACATGCGAGTTTAGGAAATGACCATTTTTCTATATTTACATTCAAAGATATACTATTTTAACTATTGCAGAAATCAAACAATTATTAAGATTTGGGAAAACAATGCTTTAATTATTAAAAAAAAAAAAAAAAAATTTCAACTACAAAATTCATAAAAATATTTTATTGTTAATACAATGGTTAGTGAAATACTTTAGTTAACTATTTAATGAACATGTTTTATTGATCAAACTTTATGATAATGTTTTTTCAAATAGTTCGTTTAAATTTTGTGCCTACGTTAGGAGCGTTTTTTTTTTAATTACAATATTGAATATAAAAAAACATACCTTTAATTCAATAGTAATAATGATTAAAAAGCATAAAATCCTAACAATATCTTCTTACCATTGAAAAAAAATAGGGTTTTCTGCCATTTTTAGGGTTCCTTACTTAAAACGTAAAAACGGAACCATTTTAAGATCAGTGTCTGTCTGTCTGGCACAGCCATTTTACTCGTAAACTATGAAACGCGGAAAGTTCAAATTGAGAAAGTAGTAAAGACTATTGACCCACGTATTTCCAGGTTATTGAACATTCACAAGTACCAAACAGCATTATCGTGCTGTTTGATATTTCTTTTAATTTTAGGTATTATATGTTCAGAGATATCGTCGAAAATGTAGTGCAAAAATATGTCCCCCCTCCCTTTTTATTTTCTATTCTACTGAAACAAAAATTGTAAAAAAAAAATTAGAGGAAGTAGAGGTTAATCTAAACCTTGCAGGAAAATTACAGAGATTACACTAGATCGCATAGTTTTTGAGGAAATCGCCTTTTTCCGTTACACAAAAATTCTGATTTACGAGCGTTCAGCAAAGTTCTTGAGGAGCGCCGGAGGTACTTATCGTAGCATATCTATAAAAGCATTGTTAATAATGATTTTCGAAAAAAACTTCGGTAATTAGCCGAGATATTAACCCTTAAAGACACGGGCGGTTTGGACACACATAATAAATGGGGCGGCGCACTCTTTGTATTAACTGCTTTTAAAGCCTAGATAACAACTTTTAATGATAAATCTGTGTAATGCAATGACCCGTAGCAGTATAAAAGCAATAAACGTCAAATTACTTAAAAAAAACCAGACTTATTGATTATAATTAATCACATAAATACTATGGGATTCGCTACTAGTTTGCATTGAGTGCATCTCTCAGTACGTTTCCCTTAATTTAAAAAGTTAATTAAAAACCTATCTGGAAAAAGGCGGCACGGACCAAAGCGGTGTTGCAGATTTGCGACCTCCTTTCGAAGCATGCTTAGCACAATTCCATGTTTAAACTTTAAACAAGGGTTTTGTTTTAGATGCACTGTAAAGAGAAAAGATAGTTACCACGCTGAATTTAGTTATATGAAATTACAAATGAAGTTTAAACATGCATTACTTTTATTGTGAGTACAGAATTCAGTTCAACATAAATAGATTAGAATAATATTAAAAAAAAAAGAGTTACACAGAATAGCAATATTTGATATTAGTTAGGCTTCATATCTCTTTGAACGTTTGTGGTATACTCATTCATACTTGTCTAGTATATACAGCTGTACCTAACCCCACGATGTATAGTTTTTTACAAAATCTTATTATTCTTTTAGCAACGATTTTTTTTAAATAATACTGTTAATAATTCATATATTTCTTGTACGGAACTCTCTGAGCGCGAGTAATGCTAGCACTTGACCGTTTATTTTAGCAAAATTTTAGGTTTACGCCAGACAGCATACACACTCAATTCAACTAAATATATTTCAATTTCCTTTGGACTAGTTACTACTATTACACTTACCTGTACACTGATGAAGAGGTTTAAAACTATCTTCAAAATTAACTGAAATATTTAAAAATAAGTTTAAAATAATATATTTTATGAAAAATTACATTTTTCTATATAAACATTTTATGAATGGAGTTTATCGAACATGGAAATAACGACAAAAATTTATTTTGCAGAAACCGCTTTTAAAGATTTCTGATCTATATTGTTTCTTATTAATATATCTATAAAATTAATCTACAAGTGTCAGTTAAGGTTTATTAGGGTTTTTATGTAAAAAAGTCCGTAAATCATGCATAGAAACATTGTTTACATTTCTCCTGTCATTTCTACGCCCACTTCCTGTACACTATGAAAAAATATCTGTAATTCTATAGTTGTAAAGTTATAGAAATCTGCATGCTTACAAAAATTTTATCTGTTCCCTGTAAAAAAAAAAAAATTATAATAAATAAAAAATAAAAAAAGATGTAAATCCAGATAACTAGTTTTTGTAAATATACAGCAATCTGTAAATTTACTAAAGGATCTACTAAAATTACTGTAATCTTGCAAAAAGTTTATCTCTAACCCGGTTGTAGTTACATAAAAAGTTCTAGGCATCCCAGTTTCCTAAAATTTCTTAGTAACCTTACAGATTTTTTTTATTTAAGGTTCAAATGTGTATCTGTTACATGAATTTTTGTTGTTGCCGTTACATAAAAAGTTCTAGTCATCCCAGTTTCCTAGAAAAATTTTACTAATTTTACAAATTTTAGTAATTTTACAATTTTTTTTACAGTGTACTTGGAAGATTTGTAAATTTTTTTAGCAATTAAATAAGGCAAAAAATTCCATGGCATAAAATTCATCCCTCCTATGGGAATGATTGGGACAGAGAGGAACTAGTTTTTCATTTTAAAATATTTTACTGTATAATAATAATCTAGAATAAATATTGGGCATAGATGTAGTAAGATGCCTAATGTATTAAATGTGATATATAAAATTAATAATAACTTAAAAAAATTATTTAAAATAAATGTTATTTTGAAAATATCTCATTCATCCCCCCATCTCCCCTACATACTGTACAGTTGTGGAAAGAAAAGGTAAACACCACCAACTAACTCTGCAACAAATTATTGTAGAAGAAAGTTGCTGGTACCAAACGATTGGAAATAAACTTTACTGTTAAATATTGTACATAAAATTTACTTAGGGTCCACCTACATATCAAGACGAACCCAAAATTTGTTTTTTTTTTTTCAATACAAATACACAGGTTTGATACCATAAATACATTTTATAACCTTCAGTTGGCCTAAATACAAATTTTCTTGAAATTCGTACAATTAGTTTCAGAGAAATTAATTATTTTTAAATATGCCTATTTTAGGTACTGTATCTAAATTGAAATTCGGTATTCGATTGCTGAAATGATACAGACTGACTATGTCTTTTCTATTAATGTATTATTTCTTGTCAAATGACCATTTCACTCGCTTAATATGTTTCGACTATTGCGAGCCCAAATGTTTCAATAGAATGAGTAAACTATATATATATTTAAATATACTCTTCTGCACATCATAGACTACCCCTTAAACTATCATTTTGAAGTCTTTTAATCATAATTCGAAAAACAATTGGAAAAAAAAATTAAATTGAGAATTTGCATAATTAAGACAGAATACATATAAATCTATCAAAAAGATTGTAATTTGCAATTCTTATTTTTTTCGAATATTAATTTCATAATTCGTAATTCATAATGTAATTTTTTTTAAATTACGAATTAAATCTATTTATGTTTGGGTTTCATAGTATTATAACAACAGAATAAGTTATCACATTTGGATTATAATTTCAGAAGATATTAACAAAAATGTGAAATATAATTTAACATTAGAAGCTCTAAATTTAGAATGTTTATAATTCACAAACTTCTCATCCAAATGACTTGAAATTTCATTTCTAGGCTTAGTTTCAACCGATGATTTAAAATATATTGCCAAAATTGGGTGTTTTTATTGAAAAAAACAAAGTTTAGCCTTTTTAACACTTTCCAACAAAGTTGAAAAGTGTTTATTTTGATTTGTAGATGCTCCCTAAGCAAATTTTATATAGATCATTTAAAAGTAGACTTTATTTCCAATCGTTTGGGTCCAGTAACTTTCTTCTATTATAATTAGTTGCAGAGTTAGTAGAGGGTTTTACCTTTTTTCCGCGACTGTGCATAAGTACGTCCTAACTGCATACATGTTCATATGTCTTCATGTTCAAAACTGCAAGAGCAATTTAAAAATTATAATGAAAGTCTGATAATTATTTAATATTTTCAAAGATATTGTGTTTAACATGTTATTAATAGCCTGTGTTCAAATCAATTACTTAAAATAATGTAAGAGTAAAATATCTCGAAATATAACAACAATATATTAGTATTAACTATCTGATGTTCATTTATCAAATAGATATCGAAAACCAAATGAAGTACGTCGAAGAAACTGCATCGTTGTATTCGGTGCGACGACTATTTTCAATATAACTTACTTGTAAGGGAGGATAGATAAATAGTATTTTTTCTGACTGAGATCTAACAGCCTTTTAAAAAACATGATGTTTGAAACGTTTGATCTTCAACTAGTACTAATTGATTAGGAACATATGTGTTTGTGGACCGCAAAAAAGGGAAAAGTGAACATGAACCTGCGGAAAAAGTAAAAATTTTGGCGACGAACTGTTATTTGTGGCAACCCAGATTTATGACACTCATAGCTTGCTGTATCCTTTCGGGAGGATTATAAAATTTTAAAATTTCGTTTTGCATTTTTTTCCTATCTTGTATATAGATATTTTTACATTTCATTATTTAAATCAGAATTATTTAGTTTTTCTTTCAAATCTGGTACTCATAGCTTTAAAAAAATATATCTTCATAATGTAAGTAACACTTCTGTATTATTTCTTATTAACTGAATTTTACTTTATTCTGATTTTTTATATTTAAATGCCAAATTTATTAAAATCGATTATTACTTTTGTAATTTTTAATATTTCTTTAATTTTCAATTGTTTTTTGCAAATGTGCTTTGCAAATTGTGCAAAATGTGCTGACAATGACGTTATTGAAATTGATCGTAATTACGAAACTACGAGGAAATTCCGTTTTTGAAACTGGTCTTAATTACGGGACGACGAAAAAAATTTGTTTTGAAATATGGCGTTTATTGTCAAAACTTTAATGCATTAACTTTGCCCATAAAATCCCTTTAGTATTCCAGGGTTACCAGACTGACCTCCATTTTTATGCAGAAATTTAGTGTTGATACCATAAATAAAGAATAGTATTTTAGGGTTAATTTAATAACAGATAGCTGTTATAGTTCTTCTAGTAGCATGTCATAAGTTCGATTATGGCTCCTACCCTTTATTCAAAATTTCATCTTTGTAATTTTAAAATGTATGGTCGCGGAAAAGTGTATTTTTTGTTAGGAAATGGACTTTGCTTACTTTTTTTCAACTATTTTGAACTTTGATCAATCTTTTATATACTATCCTTCGATTTTCTACAGCAGTCTTCACGATTCAGTGAAGCCCCGCCTTCCTTATTTCGGATTGGCTGTGTCGGCTCCTCTTTTACTTCTCTCTGTTATTGCTATCCAATCTACCTTTTTTTACACTATCACACACGTAGTTGCTTTTTTCACTACAGCTATATATTTTTTACTTCTTTTTCATGATGTAATCTACATTTACTCATCTACAGGGAGTAGATTTGCTTCGCAAATGGGAAGCACATTGAACTGCCTACTGTTCACTGTTCAGCGGTTATATAAAGTAAAAATTCTTGTTTAAAATTTTCCGGTTTATAATTTGAAATTTCGAATTGATATTGGAAGCCAAACTGGCAAACCTGTAGTATTGAAAGCAACCGCCATATTGGTGTATCTCGTAGTTTCATATTGGCGATCATTTTCAAAATTGGCATTTTGGCATTTATGAAAAAATCTTCGCGTTCATTTTGCGAACCGCAACCGCATCTGTTCCATTGATTGCATTATGTTATATTAATCACTGTTTCGTAATTTTATATGCTTTCTTACTTTTAAACGTCTCAGGAACGTGGTAGACTTCTGGAATTTGAAGCGCGCAACTTTTTCAAGCAGATTGTCAACGCTGTTCTATACCTCCACAGTTCTGAAATCGCTCATCGAGATTTAAAGTGTGAGAACATCATGATCAATGCTAATGAAGAAATTAAAGTGATCGACTTTGGATTTTGCAGATCTACAGGTAATACTGTAAATCGATTTTTTCTTATAACACTGTTTCTTTGTACTATTTAGAAAATTCAAATCCCGAATTTCTTTTATGTTTTAGAAAGTATAGTTTTGCTAGCTGAGAAAAAAGCATGGTGCGTTGCGTTTGCATTACAAGAAATTTGCTCGTTTTTGAAGAACAAAAAATTCTAATTTCGTTTCAAATTTCGAAAATATTTACTCTGACGTTTTAAACACAATGAAACAAATTTTTAAAAACAGATGTTTGAAATATAGAAATTACTATGTAGATTAAAACTCTGCATTACAGTATAAAAAATACAAGAAAAGTATTAACTTTTTAAACTCTAATTTGCAACAAGCTACCACTACTTTTAATTTGCACTTATTAACCAATTTATGCCTAGCGTCTCATTTTTGGGACGCTTCGAGTTTTAATAAATTTGTATAATTTTCTTCTTCTTTATAACATGAAAATTATATGCAATAATTATCTATAAACGTCTTTATCTGTTACTTCGAGGTGACAGCATAAAATGGATATTTGTTCCCATGAGTTAAGGCTTTTATCGGTGCTTATAGATTTTTCATTGTTCAAGATGGCGAAATGTAAAAGTAAGTTTATTTATATTTTTTATATGAAGAATACAAATAAATAAGTCATAATCTTAGCTTGTAGATTTTCTTTGAATCACCAATTTTTTAATATTGGGAAATTATATGTTCTAGCCTATTTTTTGACATCTTTGTAACGTACAAGATATAGGACGCTAGGCACGAATGAATATATATATTTTATTAGCCAATTAGGAGACAGTTATTTACGTAGTGCTAATTATATGTGTAGTTAAATATATACATCACAAAACTTTTTCCGATTTTTTTACATCAAAAAATAAATAGAACACAAAATAACATCAATTAGTTCTATAATGAAAAAAAAAAACGTGCTAGTGAACATGCAGGCATGAAAAAAAACTTGCCAGTATGTGGTTACTTCTGGAAATCTTTCAACTTTCTAGTTAGTATATTAAACTAGAAGATAGCCCTTCAGAATGGCGTGCTTGCATTTTCAAAAGAATGATATAGAATTGCATTATAAAAATAATTATAAAGTAATAAATTTTATTTTATCTGACTAATAGGATCAGGTGGAATAAAACAGTTATAAAAACAGCCCATTTTATATTGAAACTTAATTTGCAAGAAAGAACTTGACTCACAAAAGGGCATAGCCGGATAAGCCTTTCAATCAAATTTCCTGATTTTTTTCTCCAGATATGGCTACATATCTGACAATGTATTTCCCGTATTATCACCCTATAAATATTAATATTTAATGAGATAAACATGTTTTTTCAATTTTTTAAAAAACAGATTTTCTCAAAAACTGCTGCACGGAATTTCATGCCATTAACTCAGAATATATAGATACCAAAGTTGCATAACTGGTAATTTTTTTTATAATTTTCTGTTAATAAAAACTGTGTGAAATAGCAAAATAAAAATAAAATAAAATAAAAATCATACCTTATGGTTATCCGAAAATTACCATTTTCTTGTAAAAAATTCCCCATATGTGCCCGTATATTCTGTATAAATGCCGAAAGTTTGCGTTGGGTACTACATTATAAATATTTACGAAAAATTATAGTAAAATTATTGAAATTCATTTTAAGGCGTGTTTTGAGGAGGAGATACGCAACTTCGACATCCGAAGAATTTTTGGAACAAAGTCAGCAGAAAATATGTCAACTGATGTATTTTAGATTCCAATAAGCCTATAAGCATTGTATTTCAAATTCATATTCATTTTGATGTCGACAGCGTTGAGAATGTTGCTCATGTGTTCATTAAAATTTAAAATACAGCAATTCTGTAACTGTTTTTTCCAAAAATTCTTCGGATGTCGAAGTTGAGTAGCTCCGCCCCAAATAACGCCTTAAAATGAATTTCAATAATTTTAATATATATTTTTATAAATATTTATATGTAGTACACAACGCAAACTTTCGGCATTTATATAGAATATACGGTGACATATGGTGAATTTTTTACAAGAAAATGGTAATTTTCCGATAAACATAAGATATTATTTTCATTCTTTTAAATTTTTATTTTGCTGTTTAACACAGTTTTTATAAACAGAAAATTATACGAAAATTACCAGTTATGCAACTTTGGTATCTATATATCCTCAGTTAAATGGCATGAAATTCCGTGCAGCAGTTTTTGAGAAAATCCGTCTTTTAAAAAATCAGAAAAACATTTTTATCTCATTAAATATCAATATTTATTGGGTCATAATAGGGGAAATATATTGTCAGATATGTAGCCACATCTGGGGAAAAAATCATGAAATTTGATTGAAAGGCATGTTTCCAATGCTTATCCGGCTATGCCCTTTGAAGAACTATTTCACAAAAAAACATGCAAATTAGTACTAATAATGCTATTTTAAAACATATTGTCAATTAACCTTCGTCTTCGTTCATTGCATTTAAAAAAATCAATAACCTTCAATACCTTATAAATCAGTAAAAAAAGCAAGAGTCCTTCACGGATTAATTGCCCGTTGCTGGCGCCAAAATAATAATTATACAAGTTAAATTTTAAAAAGTTCAACTCAGATTAAATCCTGATTTTTTTAAACATGCATAAAGAAACATGTAATAAATTTTGATCATTAAAAATGATCTTTTATCACTTAAGTAAATTGCAACTACTAATTCATTAATAGATTTTTTTTCTAAAGTTCTTTTATTAAATTACAAATTTATTTTCTCTACAAAATACAAAAATACAAAATTTTATTTACTTTGATATATATATATATATATATATATATATACTGCATACTATACTGCATTATATATTCCTGATAGAATAACTATATTTTATAATACTATTCATTTTTCCCAATGTCTTCAGAGTTCAAAGAATTTAAAAAGAAAATTCTTTTTTTATTTTAACTACCGATAGATGGCGCAAACAAAGCATAAAAGTTCACAATGAATGCGATACAGACGAATGTTTACTTATGGAGGGAGAGATTGAGCTGCCAAACTAATTTCAACTGAAGTTATCTTATAATATATACATAATTGAATGTAAGCCATCTCTCAAAGGTTAATCTATTTTGAATAATCTTTCTAAAATGTAACTTTTATGAAGTTTTTTTTCGAAAAAAATAATTTTGAATAAAAATGACTGAATGGAATACAATAAAACGAAGTGGGGTCCGGATGAGTTCACTCCGGAAGTGTTATACACTTAGCGCTATAATATATGTAATGTGTTTCAGCTCTTTTTAGGGTTATGTAACACAAAAAGTAATATGTTGGAAATTACACGTCAAACGTGGTAAATGAGGTTCGTTCGTACTATAACAAGTTCTATAAATATTTTTTGCATCGCACATTGTACTGAATGCATATTTTAGTGCACTTCATAAGTGCATATCAATTTCATTCTGTTCAAAAGGCTTTAACATCATTAAAATGCATTTGAAATATTTTTTCCCATTGACTGTAATGTAACGGAAAACATTTGACTGCGCCTGGCATTGAACTATACATCCGATTTTCATGAAATTTTAAATGACTGGACAAAATTTTGCAACAATTATATATTTAAAATTTCAGACCGTTCGATTGAGTAGTTCTTGCTCTGTTATATGCGGACGGACGGACAGACAGACGGACGGACCGAAAGACGACTATAGGTGCTTCGTATTTATATAATTACGAATCCACCTAAAAACGGAACCCTTATACAGATGAGGACGTGAGTTTCAAAACTCGCCCTATCCAGAAAATCAAATTTTGGGAAATCGCGAAAAACGTCTAACTGCGTCCATTAGTTTTCATTGTAAACCAAGATTTTACAATGCCAGAAATACAGGATAAAGCTAATGTTTTGCAGATTGTAGTGTTTTTTCGTTGAAGGTTTATCAACAGAATAGGTTAATAGAGAAAATACTAATTTTTTATTTTGGATAAGGCGAGTTTTGAAACTCACGTCCTCAGATATATTCTTACTTTGTTTTCCGTTTGTCAGTGATGTCCGTATTTCTCAGCAAAGGCTAAACCTTAAAGTCTAGCTTTGTAGACTCTTCGTCAGAGAAGACCATTTTTCTCATGAATGGCTAACCTTTATATTCTTATTTTGCTGTCCGTTTGTCAGTGAAGACAGTTTACACCGAGGAACGGCTGAGGATATCAGGTTCATATTAATATCAAATAATAAGATCCATGGTCTCTTTGTTGTGCAAATATCTCCAGCTTCTACACTGTTAAAAATATCCTTGTAAAATTACGGGCAGAGGACAGCAGCAGAGATTCTAGTCATACCCCGTAAAAAAAATCCATGCACATCATTTTTTGTACAGCCCGTAATTTTACGCCCTTAATGCAGTTTAAAACCCAATGCCACTTTACTTACTGTTGCGTAGCACGTAGAACGTTAGAATCATTACAGAATCGCTTTTTTGGAGAGTTAAAAAGTATGTTATGGTCGCGGTGACTTTATTTTTCGAAACACAACTGAAATGAAGGGTTACACCCTAGCGGAGGAAAATGTACCGGGTCGTACCACATTTTTCCTAACAGATGGGCTAGAACTGTAAGAATATGTGGATTGCCCTTAATTTTCTAAGTATCCAAGGGATAAGGCAGTTTGTTTAATGGATCAGACCGTTTTTCTTCAAATAATGCTGTTGCCCGTGAAAATTGAAGGGCAGGCGCTCATAAATTTGCAGTTTTTTTCAGAGAGTGTAACTTAGGGCTGCTAGTCACTCAGCTTCAGAATTCCCCTCACTAATGCTAACTCTATGGGCGTAGAATACATTCGTATATTTATGATAGCTCCTCAGGAAATTAATGTTTTTAATTGATTTTTTCTTTGTATTCTTCTTGAAGGACGTCTCTTTTCTTCTTAGTTCTCAAAATATTTGTAAAATCTGTGCTTAGTTTAATATTTTATTCTGTGTTAAAAGCTGACGAATTGTCAGTAAGATTTTAACCCTTCATATAAAATTATGTATCGGATTTAGAAATATTTTGAGAACTAAGAAAAAAAGAGATAGCCTCCAAATAATGCACCGAAAAAAGAAGTTTAAAATATTAATTTCACCGAGGAGATAATTTAAATATACGAACGCATCTCACGTCCATTAGAATTAGTATTAGTGAGGAGAATTCGGAGGCTGAGTGAATAGAAACCTTAGTGCCGTTGAAAGTTACTGCCTTAAAACAATGCTCATGAAAATATCTATTATGGAAAATTCACGTAATAGATTAATATACACACTCAGAAGTGGATACTTAAATTTCACAAAGTTTTCTTCATTTTTCACGAAACCGTTTCCTGGGAAATGCTCCGAGCGAGTATTTCCTCAAATTGAGGAAATTACTTTTTTCGCATGTTTGAGGATACAAATTTCGTCAAAAAGGCTTGTTCGAAAGTGCAATAACATGTCTGGTGGTGCCATCTGTTGAACAGTATAAAAGCACCTGCATTCATTGAGAGGGGAAAAATATCTTCGGGGTGATTCGAACTCGCTACCTCTCGTGTGGGAGCCCGTTGCTCTAACTATCTTGCCAATGGGTCCTCGCTTGGATGCGGTTTTAGATGCATGTAGTACTGCAGTACTGTATATTTATATTTTTCTAAGATTGATTGTAATTTTATCCATGCTGTTATAATTCTTGCAAATGTTTACTAATAAGGCTAATTTATTATTATGGTATTCCTAGTGTTAAGGAATTATATATATAACAACGCTAAGTGTATAACAGTTCCGGAATGAACTCATCCGGACTCCGATAATCGCGCTCATCCTCAAAAAAAAAAAAAAAAAAAATATCGCAGCCATGTTAGGCTTAAGCATTTCGATACCATGAATGAGGCAATTGTTCGACTTATAATAATCCAGGTTGTATCATATCTATTCTTCTTCATTTTCTCTAAAAGCTTTAAAAACTGTACAATTATAATGATTTAAGTTCTAATTAAAAAATACCCAGCTACTAACAACAGATTATAGATATAAATAAACGAGTAGCGTTGCCATTCATAAGCACAAATTCCAAATCTAGAAACAAATGAACGATTCTTTGATTGTTTCATTAAAAAAATACCGTTTAACATCCGATTTCGCTCTTTAAATACTTGTAAAAGCATATATGCGTTTTCCACTTTTACATACCTACTTATGTTTTGTAAAAAAAACGGAGTTGATTATTAAACAAGACATTATGAAACAAGACAGTGCCTCCATGTATGAACTAAGCTTTATTTCAACGATGTTTTGGTGCCATCGCTCGGCAATGAATATAAATGATGGAACTTTTGACTGAAATTATAGTTTTTTATTTTAAAAGAAGATACAGGACGTTGCAGTGTAATTCGAGATTATTTTTAAAAGGTTTTCGTCATGTAATTTTCAAATTTTGTTCAGTATAAATAAAACGATTTTTTTTTGTTATGATACCTTTGATAGAATTTAAATTTTGTTTTATTAATTTTTTAAGTTGTGAACATTTATCCGCTTTATTAAGAATTTTGTTTGCATTATAAATAAAATTATTTTTTTCCCAGGCGTTATGAAATATAAGATGTTATCATGTTTGCATTGGTATGAGAAAATTATTTTTTCACATTCTCTTATTAAATTACAATTTTGTTTTAACTCCAAGGTTATGTTCAAATTTTACAATGTTAAAAATCAAAATTTTATCTGCAATGATGTAATTAATATATGTAGTACATGGCATTGTATATTCCTTACATATTGATTACATTTGATAAGAAATGTAAATTTTATTTTCAATGTAAGCAAATTTCAAATGGATATAAGCTAAGCTCTTAAACATTGATAAAATTAAATCAAAATTTTACGAAAGGTATAATAATAATAATTTTGATTTTGTGATTTTCTACAATGCAACAAACCCTTTAATAATAAAACCTTCATTCTGTTTGTTTGTATGAAATCTTATAAAAATGAAACGCAGGTCAACATTCCGTTATTTTTGACGGGTTATATACTAGTAATTATAATATGGCTTGATTAATATAATTTATTAGTGAAATTTGCTTTGCTCAATGAATGATTAGAATATGGCCTGGTTATTTGTCGCTGAGAAATAACGAACTTTGAAGTGCATACTGGGGGAGATTTCATCATTTTGAGTAGGTGGTGAAGATTTTTAACTACTGTTTATAAAGGAAAACGGGATCAATTACGCATATTTTAAATTTGATTGTTATACGAACATATTTCTTAAACGTAAAAGAGCAATTTTGAAATTTTATTGACCAAATTTTCTTTTTCAACGATTTTGTATAACACAGGAAATTTATTCTTTTCGAATTAAACCATAACGAACAACCGCAAAAAAGATAAATAAATAAATAAATAAATAAAAATAATAATAAGCATCCTAAAAACTTTAAAAGCTAAAAAAAAAATACTAATGCAGAAACAATAACTACCTATATTTCAGTGTTTTCTGAAAAGCGCTAAAATGTCATGTTTTTTTAAATAAATTGTGACAGGATTAACGTAAACAAACATATATCTGCTTGCTAAAATCGCAAGCCTGACAGCTACCGCAACTGTTTCCTTAAAATGCATTGAGTATGGCTGTGAGTGAGGAAACACCTTCGTCAAATATTTGAGAGTTTACGTTTCGTTAAAAGTCGCGTGATTTATATATGAAATAATCTTCAAAAACGACGAAATATTATAGCTCAAGGATTGCTGAATCGTCAAAAGTGAGAGCTTTATTTCTGAGGGTGTAAAATTATAAATTAATGATTTTTAGATTTCTTCTTTACATGTGCTATAAGGCCTTCCTGTATTCAAAATTTTAAGGTTTCTTGGTGAATTGGAAGCACTTTATAAGTTGTGAGACTAAAAACTATAGGGTTCCTCCGGTTGTCCTAGAACCTTTAAATTTAGCACAAAGGAATATCTATAGCACACTTAAAACGAAAAATCCGAAAATTAATTATTTATAATTTTATGTCGATTTATTTCGTAGCGAACTCATAATCGAGAATTTCCATAATCGAGAGTAACACCAAATTAAGGAATTCTAACGGGGTTTTTTATATATTTGTCAAGAAATTATTTACTTATTTAGCTTTACGGTAATATGATATAACGGTAGGAAACTTCAGGGTATGAGTACTGCTGACACGTGTCCCTTTTCTCATAATGTGGTCTTTCAAAAATTTTGATGGAGAGTAAACTGTATTTTTCATTTCACATTTGCTCTATTTTGTAGAAAATAAAGACAACACCTGCCTATTGAGTGAAACATATTGTGGAAGCGTTAACTACGCTGCTCCCGAAGTTCTACAAGGCATTCCGTACGACCCTATGATGTATGATGTTTGGAGTTTAGGTTGTGTACTTTTCATCATGGTGACAGGAGGTATGCCTTTCTCTGATTCTAATTTGCGTGACATGTTAATCTCTCAACTCAAAAGAGAATTCAAGTACCCGCCATATTTCAAAGTGAACAAACCGATCAAAGTAAGTACAAAATAAAATATTAGATTCTACTAAGTATTTTTTTCTCTTAATAACAGAGATTTTTTTGCGATCTCAGCTAAATAAAGTTCATGTTCTAACCTCTCATTCAAGTATTTGGGACTCCGGTTGTACCATAATCTCTAATAAGTAGAAACGAGAATTGGAAAAATATTGAACGACGAACTAGGAAAATGTGGTATAATTTAGTAATAAAATGTTGAAATATAAACTAGTACAGTATGGAACCGTTAAGTACTAAAACCAATATTTTTCAAAATTCGGGATTTGAACCTGACGGCACTTGACTTATCGTGAGCGATTTAACCACTAGGTAAGTAGACAGTTATTACCGAACTCTACAGGAGCATGTTGAATTGAATGGATTTATGTTTAAAGAGGAGACGACATATACTGTAAAAGTCTACCAGATGCGAGTGAAGTAACTCAGGAGGTTATCACAAGATGGTGGATTTTTTTTTTTTTTTACATCGGATCAACACTTTCTGATTTCAGCCGGAGCAAACTTCCACCAGTAAATTTAGAATTGAAAATTTCGCCTTATTTTGTGGGCATATTAATGCAAAATTTCTCTAACAAATGTGGTGAAATTTTCTGTGTTTTTACTGATGAAAGTTGGTCTGGGTATTATAATATTTTTCAATGACATTGGCAGGAGGTTGTTTAGGGTTGTTACTATATGGTGGAAATGCTGCCGAATCAAACTTCCACGAGTAAATTTTGAATTGAAAATTTCACCTTATTTTAGCGGATTATTCATGCAAAATTTCCCTCACATATAGGGTAAAATTTTCTATTTTTTTCTACTAGTGAAAGCTGGGCCGGGTATTATAATATCTTTCAATGATACTGACAGGAAGTTGTTTAGGGTTGTCACAATATGGCGGAAACGCAAGTTCTAACTACTGCCAAAGCAACATTCCACCAGAAAAAAATCCCTGCCGGCCCGGCCTACAGGCAGAGGTAGATTTCGAAGTCAAATATACTAATTTCACAAACAAAAACTAAATCATGATTATAGATAAATCCACTTTAACAATTTTATCTGGCCGCTCTTGACGAGTTTTTATTTCATTTTCATATAATAGCTGGTTTTATCAGAATCATGTTAGAGCGGTATTCAAAAAAATACTTTTCCATGCTCAACAACTCGAAATTTTCTGGCATAATTCCAGATTCATTTTTAATTAAAAAAAAAAAAAAAAATATGAAACTTGCTGACGTGATTTTTGAACAGATTTATAAGCTACCTGTGTTTTTATTTTGTGTTCAATTAATTAAAACTGGATATATAAACAATTATTTTCTCAGAAGGACAATATTTTTCGTTTCTAACACAATCGCTTCGGGAAATTCCGTTCAAAATGCCCACTTTGACATAATTTTTTGAAATATATTCTGCGTCTATCTAAAAATCGATTATTACGGTACATTATATAGTTTCTGAATAACCGAATCTACCAATTAAATGCGTTTGAGAGCAAAAATGAATTTAAAAACCAGTCAGAAAATAAGTAGTTTGGATTTAAGCGCATCCTTAACACAATGATTTTTCCAACACAATCCGCTTCGGTAAATTCGGTTCAAAATGCCCTTTTTAACAGCATTTAAAAAAAATATATTCTGCCCCTATCAGAAAATCGACCATTACGGTACATTATATAGTTTCTGAGTAAGAAAACGTACCAATTGGAAGCCTTTGAGAGCAAAAATGAATTGTAAAATGAGTCAGAAAATAAGCAGTTTGGATTTGAATACACCCTTACTAAGATCATTTTTTACTTCAACCGGTATGTATTTTTAATTTGTTTTTGCTCTAAGAATTGGTCCTATCCAAAACTTGTCTATATAGATGTTGTAGACAATATTAAGAAGATATATGATAAATTCATGGGGATTTTATATCTTTTGAATTGACGGAGTTATGGATTTTTTTCTTCTTCAAACCCCTTTTTTGATTTCGTTTTTAATTTTTTTGCGGTACGAATTGGTCCTATCAAAACCTTGTGAATATAAAAGTTGTAGATAATGTTAAGGAGATTCATGATAAAATTAATTGGATTTGATATCTTGAGAATTGACGAAGTTATGGGTTTTTTTCTTCTTCAAACGCCCTTTTTGTTTTCGTTTTTAATTTTTTTTTGCGGTACGAATTGCCCCTATCAAAAACTTGTGAATATAAAAGTTTTAGATAATGTTAAGGAGATTTATAATAAAATTAATTGAATTTGATATCTTGAGAATTGACGAAGTTATGAATTTTTTTCTCCCAAAAACCCTATTTTTTGCGCCCCTTGAGCCCATTTTTAACTTTATCAAAAATCTGTGATACATAAATTTTTGGCCCTATTTTTAGAAGTAATAAAAATTTTAAACTGATTTGATATGTACAAAAATTAAGAAGTTATGGGGGATTTTCTGTTTTCACAAAACCCCTCCCTATTTCCCTCCCCTTGGTCCGATTTTGCCCATTAACGAACTTGACCGAGATTTTATGCCCTTTGATTTTATGTATCAGTTTGGAAGAGATTGGTGCAGAATTACGAAAGTTATCGTGTCCAGAAGAAAGTGATATATATATATAGAGAGATAGATAGATAGATAGATAGATAAATAGATAGATAGACAAAGTTTTTTACTGAGGGTGGTTTTGGGTTCTAGGAGTCATGATCGGTGTAGATCTGCAAAAATTTTTCAGAAATTCCAACATAGGAACGATCCCAATAGGTAGTATTTCATACGAAATCTACCTAAAAATGAATATTTGTTTTTTCCCATAATTATGATTGAAATTCTACATTAATAAGGCGTTTAAATAGGGAGAAAATTTCCATTCAAATTTACTAGAGGAGGTTTTCTCCGGCAGTAATGAGCCACTGCGAAACTTGTTACAGTTGAAGCGTCACTATTTTCAGGATATGTTTTCTTTATTTATAGTTCCATGGTTCAATGCATAAAGCTATTTCTTTTGATTGGATTTTGAACAGCTTCATCTTTTCGTGAAAGTTGAAGTCAGGTTCAAGGTATCAACCTTGAAGGTTATTCTTTTAGTTCACGGCTTAGAAACAGATCATATTCCAGATGGCCAAAGACATGAAATCAAATTGCAATGCATACAAAAGTTGAAGCCAGGTTCAAGGTATCAACCTTGAACGTTATTTTTTTAGTCCACGGCTTAGAAACAGACCATGGTCCAGATTTTCAGAGGCCAAGGACATGAAAACAAAATGCAACGTATAAAAAATCCATATTTTCCTGGAGGCAGGGTTAACTAGAACGGTCAAATACCTACTCAATGAGACTAGTTCTTTTACATCAGAATATAACATCTTAACCCGTCTCCGTGTTTAATTGTTTCTGGCACATGCTCTCAATTGCAAGTTGAATTATGTCATCTCTCGTGATTTTGTGTTTATTTATATTACTGAAGAGGAACTTTGAATAAGTTCGAAACGTTTACTGTTTTGATTTTTAAATTATTTTTATGTGCTTTTTAAAGATTTAATTAAGCTGTCTGTATTTTTCTAATTGTTTTTAATTAGAATGTTTACTCGAGATTTGACAGTATCCGAAAAACCCATAATCTGGGGAAATTAAACAATACAATATAATGCACAAGTTGGAAATTGCACGTCAAACGTACCAAATGAGGTGCGTTCGTACTATAACTAGTTTTATAAATATTTTTTCACTGCATATTGTACTGAATGTATATTTTAGTGCACTACATAAGTGCAAATCAATTTTATTCTGTTCGAAATGTTGTAACATCCTTCAAATACACTTGAAATATTTTTTTCCCATTGACCGTAATGTAACGGGAAACTTTTGACTGTCCCTGTGATTAAACTATACATCCGATTTTCATGAAATTTAAAATGACTCGACAAAATTATGCAACAATTATATATTTTTAATTTCAAACGATTCGGTTGGGTAGAATTTGCGCTGTTATATGCGGACAGACAGACAGACGGACAGGCTGACTGAACGACGACTATAGATGCTACGTATTTATATAATTACAAACGCACCTAAAAATACCAGTGCCCAGTTAAACTGATGGCATTGTGCTAACAGGCTATTCACACTAATTGTACATTATACTGTTATTTCAAAGAATAACGCCCCTCGAAAAGAAATTAAGGCGGGGGATTGCCCTCCCCCGTTTCCCCTTTTTACTTAACAAATGAGCCTCCAAATGTCATCATGGAAGCGCCTTACTTAAATAAACCAGTATACTACATTTGAAGCAAATCGGATTGGAAAAACCCATTTATCTCATTTAAGTGGGTATTAACCCCTTTCCCCCCTTTATATATAACCAATGAGCCTCCAAATGTCATCAGAGAAGCGCCTTATCGAAATAAACCGGTATAAAAAATTAGAGGCAAATAGGATAGAAAAAACATTTATCTAAATTAAGGGGGTATTATCTCCCCCCCCATTCCCCCTTTATATTTAACCAATGAACTTCCAAATCTAATCAAGGAAGGGCCTTATCAGGATAAATCGGTATACCAAATTAAAGCAAATCAGATAGAAAAATCCAATTAAGTAAATTAAGGGGTGCATTAGCCCCTCGTTACCCCCTTTAGACTTAAACGATAAACCTTCAAATGTAATCGAGAAAGCTTCTTATCAGAATTAACCGATATACCAAATTTGAAGAAAATCTGATAATTCTGCATGAAAAACCCATTTATATCATATAAGGGGGGATAGCCCCTCGTTCCCCCCTTTATACTTAACCAATGAACAGAATGAAGCTAGTAAAAAAATTGAAGCAAATCGGATATTTCTATCAAGAGTTATCGTGTTACGTACATACGTACGTACATATAGAACCGGCTGGCACGTTAGCTCTCAGGCTTTGATAGCCTGTGAGCTAAAAACTACTCGGATATGTTGTTTAATTACGTATAAATACATATTTTTAATTTTCCGTAATTAATAAAGACATAAATTATAATTCCTCCAAACTATAACTTATAATTATTGTGACTTTTAAAAAAAAAGTACAATTTGAATATGTGTTTTATTCCCACTTTTTACATCTCGAATGCGATCTATATATCATATACAAAGCTGCTCAAAGAATTCGGAAAATTTTCCGACTGTAGATGGAAATTGCTGTAATTGGGTTTTTCATTCAAGTGTCATTCATTTCCATATGGTTCAATTAAACATCATATTTCAACTTTTTAAACAGTGGTTTTGTTATATTATTCTGAATGTCTTGAAATTGTTTCATAACATATGCTTGAGACATGATATTTTATTTCTTGCTTATCTTTAGGAAGCATTCTGCTATTCTATAATTTAACTGTTCGAATTCTTCGTCTAAACCAATCAATACTTCGTTATTTAAAATTTCACTCATGATTGTATTTCCTAACTATTTATCTCATGCTATTTTGAAATGTAAGTAAAAATACTAAATTATTTTTTTCTCTTCACTAGGATCTGATATCTCACATGTTGGAGCCTGATGTTGATAAGAGAGCTAACATTAACGAAATCAGTGAGAACTCATGGTTAAAAAAATCAGCAATAGATTTACGTCGCAGACCTGGTGAAGACGAGGATGACTTATCTGCTATCTATATCCCCAACCGCTCATCGACAAGCACTCAGACGGACATACTGTGTACTTATGATATGCTTCATCCTTCAGGCGTATGTGACTGCGGAAGTAGTTCTGACGATTCGGAATAAAAAAGAAAAGATGCCATATTAGCAGATGTCAGTTTTCGTCGTAAACATTATTCAATAAAGGAATAAAAACTTCAAATTTAGTTTGACTTATCTTTTAATTTGTGTCGTGTTGTAAAGTAGGCATTTTTAAAAAGGTACTTGTAATTTTCTTTGCAACAATTGTGGGACAAGACTCTATTTATAAATCATAACTCATTTCTAAGACGAACACTGACATTTATTAAGACGAAAGACGAAACAAAAATACAGTTAGTAGCACTTTTCACAATCTATATTTAGTTTAAAAGCAACAAACTTTGGCTTCATTTACTTAACATCGTCGAATATTTCTAAGATTTTCATACGTCATTTAAATCTACTATTTTATATAGTCGAAAATATTCTGTTCTTATTAACAACCGTCGTCGAATTCTTTCTGCGTTTTATTTATTTTATCTGCTTTTCCAATTCACGTAGCTTCGTTACCTTTTTAATCTCGAAGTGGGGGGCAGCGTCGGGAACATTTAGTCTGAATGCAGGTGTTATATGCGAAGTTTCCCACACAATTAAATATCAGCATTAAAGTTAAAAAGGCATTTAAAACGCTTACTGCAAACAGTTTGAATTCAAAGTGCATTCTGAAATTGGAATTATATCTGCCTCCACATGTAAGTGCAACTGCTAACTTTACTATAATTCTAAATTCCTTTCAAGAAATTTACCAGTAAGATTTTACATGTTTTACATTAAATACATTACATACAATGTACACATTATGGTTTACATTAACATGTGTTTTTTTGCGAAATATAATCACAAATTTGGTTGTTTGGTTGAAAATGAATATTAGTGTTCTCGTTTATTATACTGTATTAACTTTTGAATTTGAAACTTTGAATTGTAAAAACCATAACAGCACACTGTTAAAAACTAGTATGTTGTGGCCATCACAAAACTTTCTTCTATATAAATCACGTCAATTAAATCATTTAAATAGTACAAGAAATGACAACGATTTAGCACCAATTCACATCAAAGTGTATCTCAATTTGAAGTTGGATGAAAATTCGTGCATTAGTTCTTGAGATAAAGCTATTGCGGAAATCGCAAAAAATAGAGCATAGCAGCGCCACCTGTTGAGCGATTTACACCAAAAATTAAACAGCACTAAGTTATACATCAATTCATGTCAAGGACTAACTAAATCTGAAGTTTGATGAAAATCCGTGCAATAGTTCTTGAGATACAGCTCTTGTGGAAATCATGAAAAATGCAGCACAGCAGCGCCACCTGTTGAGCGATTTACACCAAAAATTAAACAGCACTAATTTATACATCAATTCATGTCAAGGACTAACTAAATCTGAAGTTTGATGAAAATCCGTGCAATAGTTCTTGAGATACACCTCTTGTGGAAATCGTGAAAAATGCAGCATAGCAGCGCCACCTATTGAGCGATTTGCACCAAAAATTAAGCAGCACTAATTTATATCAGGGACTAACTGAATATGAAGTTTGATGAAAATTCGTGCATTTTTTCTTGAGTTAGAGCTATTGCGATAATCATGAACAATGCAGCATACCAGCGCCACCTGTTGGGCGATTTTCACAAAAAAGTAATCAGCACCAAACTATACGCTGGACTAACTGAATCTGAAGTTTTATGAAAATCCGTGCAGTAGTTCTTGAGATACAGCTATTGCAGAAATCGTTAAAAATGCCGCATAGCAGCGCCACCTGTTGGGCGATTTTCACCAAAAACTAATCAGTTCCAGTTTATATCAAGGTCTAACTAAATATGAAGTTTTGTGAAATTTCGTGCATTAGTTCTTGAGATAGAGCGCCCACAAAATTTGTGTCACATACAGACAGACAGACGGACAGACAGACGGACAGACAGACAGACAGACGGACAGACAGACAGACAGACAGACAGACAGACTCACAGACAGACATTTTGTAAAAACATGTTTTTTGGAATCTCTGACTCATAAAACGTGTAAATCCGTCGAAAACTGGAATTCGAAAATTTTCATGAAACCAATACTTTCTTCTTGTAAAGATAGAAGAAAGTAAAAATTCTGTGAAATTAAAAAGAATCTACTAGTAATCCATTATCTTAAGTCTTATGTGAAATTACAGAGATTAGAAAAACAGAGATTCTGTTAATTAACAGAGAAGTTATTCGGTAAATTTACAGTAAATTAACATCGTTAAAAATACACAAGACTCTGTAAATCAATTTATTTATTATGTTATTTATCAAGAAATTGCTTCTTCACAATAATTATCTTCTTTAATATCTGAATATATACTGGAATTTTTAAATAACAATAATGTGAAATTTAGATGTAGATTTTCATTAAAACTGGTCAAATATATCGGTAGCTATAACTTTTTTTGCAAAATATTTACAAAAATAATCAGATTAATTAACCAAAAATATTTTTATGGTTATATCACAATTCTTATAAAAGCAATGTATTGAAATGTATTATGTTCCTCTCTGCAAATGGAATGACTTATGCAGTTGGAAATGTTTCATGTAACTTTTTTTAAAGGAAAATTATAACTATGAAAATGATTAAGAAAACTACCACTTTTTGAAAATATTTAGCTTCGACTATTTCTCTACTCTATCTAAATTTAATTGAAAGACATCGAAATCCCTACAGGGAATTAGATATATGATAAGGGACAACAAACGTGCCTGTAAAACGATGACCGAGAAACTCAATCGAATGGATTTAACCGAAAACTAGTGTAAATTTACAGAGTCTCGGTATTTTTTCTGTGTTTTTACTGATCTTTTTAACAGCACAGTTGAAGTTATAGTAATTAATATCTGTGTGTGCCAAGAGATGGGAGATATTTTATTTATGGTCATTTTTATCCTAGATGTTTAGTGAGTGAGATACATTTTAATTATATAGAAATGATACAGTAATGGAAACAAAGTATATGGGGCGTGCAGAGGGTACGTTACATTGACCTATTAGAAAAAACACGAAATGTAATAAAATCGTTATTATACACTGATTAACAAAGTTTGGACTCAAACTTTGATCAACATAAATTTTACACTTATCGAGACATCCTAACTTGATTTAATATCTAAATCTGTTTATTGATGATAACGCAATTCATTCCTAATTGGTAAGAATTTTTCTGAGAGCATCCTCGACATAGCATCACCAGTCCTGAACGAATGCTTTTAGGTGCAAAAAGGGTCTTTATTTCCAAATCACAAATCGATTTTCATTAGAAAAGGAGATATGTCTATTGAATAACTCATCCAGCAGGTTGTTGTAGCCTTCCATAAACTCTCACAAACATCTGCCTACCATTGACCACCTTCGTAATCTATTTATATAAAATCCAAGTCTCTGTGTGTCCTTCACAATTCCGGTTCAAACGCCTCATTGATAGCGAGCATGTTAGGCTTCCTATGGAGATATCGGTATAAGCTTCAAAAATGAGTAATTGTGAAAAGTAGCAATGACAGAGTTGCCAAAATAGCGCCAAATTCTGTTAAACTTGGCAAAATACATCCAAATTTGACGAAATACAGCCAAATATGGTGACAAAATTAAGTTGTCATATATGAAGCCAGCTTAGTGATAGCTGACTAATTTGGCAAAATTCTTATTAAAACCCATTAACCGTTCATAATCGAGCTTACTGCAATTTAACTTAAACTCCGCTTATTTAAAGGGTATTATTTTTTCAAAATCTATGGGTCACATAAAAATGTAATATACGAAAATGTACGTCTTTGCATCTTGATCCCGATGCTACCAATAAAATAATCGCCACTAGACGGCGCTGTATTATCTGAGCTCCTAACTGCTGAATTTTAATGTGATTTACATAGCCGGATACGGAAATTACATACTCGGTATTTTTCCAGTATCCTATACTGGCTGCCCTGGGCTCGGGGGTTCGCCCTGACCATATGCCACAGCAGGTCCCCAGGGTGGGGGATATCCCTATCCCTATACTGGACCCTATGCTGTATAGGTTCATTGGCGAAGAAGGAAATTTGGCAACATATTTCCACATTTTAAAATGTGTTATTTTCATCTATCACTGCGGAACAAGCGAAAAAATCTATACATATTCTTGCACACGTGTTGTATAGTGTAACTTTATGTCTCATTTTCAGTCATTTTTGACGGGCTATCTTTCTAGTGATACTATGTTAACCATACTCTCAGCATTCCTGTCATTGGATTCCAGCTGCTGGAGCATTATGTGTAATCAGAAACTGTATGATTAAGCGGAGTTTGTGCGTCACGTCGTTTGTATGTACATCCATCGTTTTGATTTTCATGAATGTTACACAACGGACTCTAAAGTGAATTACTGCTGTCTTTTGTAAAGTCGGTATTTCTCATTTGCTGATGGGCGCTCACGTATTTGGCACTCACGTTCATTATTGCAATTACGGGACGGCTGCAGGAGAAAGTACAAACGGAACACGCTTTTTGGGTGCCCCATGTATTTATGTAGGTATATTCCATGTAAGCCTATATACAGAAATTTCATTCATGCACTACGAATTTAGTCTAGGGTAGTGCAAGAGTGCGCGTTGTACAAGAGTACATAGAGCGCTTTTAGCTACAATTGTAAGCGATGTAATCACATGATAAGTTTACGATGAAAACGATCTGCTTATTTTGGTGAAATTTTTAACGGTTCAGAAGAAAAAGGGTGATTTGGACCTTCTCGTTATCATACTTATGTTTTTTGAAAATAGGATCATAATAAAAATTAAATGGTAATTTATTTATTTTTTGTTTCTTCTATTAGGTTTTTACTAGACTGCCTGTCATCTAAGTGATTTGAATTTACTTATCAATAGATGGCATTACTGACGTTTCAAAGTTATTAAGTGACGATAGTGCAGGAGTATGCAGTGCCAAAGTATGCAAGATTGCGCGCGCACTCTTAGCACATGTTATCTGTTTTACGTGTCACTTATAGCTTGTCAAAATGCCGTTTATTATACTGACTTTTTAGCAAGCAGTGTTAATAAAAGACCATTAGAATCTGAATCCACATATGCTCAAAATAAGGAGGATATGAAATAGATTTTCATAAAAAATGATATTTCAGAAAAGGCAGGGAAGCTATCTAAAGAACAGACGTATTAGACCGGTAGCCGGCAACACGGACAAACACCTCATCGAGTTCACGGATTAAATTCTAGGATTAGTTAAATCTTGATTCGCATATTAAAACGCAATGGGTCTGCCAAGTCATATTTTGTTGGAAAACACCGTGAAAGCCGATTTTAGCGGCTGACTCGTAGGTTTAACATTGTGTTTTCCTACTCCCAGTCCTCCATGTTTTCATAGCTTTTGTTTCAGGAAAACACAATGGTAAACCGACGAGTCAGCCGCTAAAATCGGGTTTTCAGGTGTTTTCCACTAAGCAGGCCGATTGTGTTTTAATATGCGAATCGACATTTAACTAATCCTAGAAATTCATCCGTGAACTCGATGAGGTGATTGTCTGTGCTGCCGGCTCCCGGTCTATATGCTTGCGGTGAAATAAACCCAACTTTGGTTAGGCAAAGTATAGGTTCGATTTCAACAACTTCATCTAACGTCAAATTAATAGAATTGTCACTATATCCACAGTCATCTGTGCTAAATTCCTATAATAAGAGAAGCACAAGGTCTGAAATTTTAAGCAGTTCACGACATAAAAGGTAGCTTGAAGGTGTCACTGCAGAAAAAAATTCAAAAAACTTTACTGAAAAAGAGTAAAAGTAACTCAAAGACGACCACATCTGCGCCAAAGAAAAGTACGGATATGTCCAGGCTGCTCAGAAATCTATCGAGAACTGATCGTAGAGGAATGGATCGAGTGTATTTCTTGCAGAGATTGATGGCACTAAAAATGCGCAGACTACGCAGGTTGTGGTCGCTGCAAATGTGACGTTTGTAAGTGAAGCGATTCCTTTTTAGTTGCGTTCGTAATTATATAAATATGTAGCACTTATAGTTGTTGTTTAATCCTTCCGTCTGTCTATCTGTCCGTATATAACAGAGCAAAAACAGCAAACCGAATGGTCTAAAATTTTAAATATATAATTTTTGCAATATTTTGTCGAGTTATTTCAAATTTTATGAAAATCGGATGCATAGTTTAATGACAGAGACAGTCAAAATTTTTCCGTTACATTACGGCCAATGGGAAAAAATATTTCAAGTGCATTTTAATGATGTTACAGCCTTTCGAACAGAATGAAATTGATATGCAATAAAATATACATTCAGTAGAATATGCGGTGCAAAAAATATTCATAAAACTTCCTATAGTACGAACGCAACACGTTTGTCACGTTTGACGTGCAATTTCCAACTTGTTTTGTTGCGCACTCTTGCACACTTGATTACACACTCTTGCCCTCGTTGATTATATAAGGGTACGCATTCAGTAGGATTATTTTTTTCACATATTACCGCATTTTTTCTTATAAGTTGATTAATGCATTTTCTTTTTGTTAACTTAATAACATATGGGTATAAATAAAGTATAGCATGATCCTTTAAGGGGTCTCAGGACTTTTAAAGCTTTAAAATTTTCGAAATTTTATTTTTTTAGATATTAAATTAGTATCTTTTTTGAACATTTTGGTATAAATGTTTCCTTGAAATTCCTATTAGAACAGAAGTTATGGCTTTTAGAATTATACACGCTCAATAGCTGAAGCGGCGTTTCAGAAACTTTGAAGTCAATTTTCTCCAAATGACGTTTTTGGGCATAACGCGCACGATATCTCAAAAACTTCTGAATTTTTTTTCATGAAATTTTCAAAACGTATGTTTCATGTTAGTCTGTATAAACTGAACCTAAAATTTCCTTCTTAATGTTCAGAAATATATTCTTTATAGGTGATTATATTGTTGTAAATTTCTAAATTTCGCATTAACTAAATACAACCTTGTATTACAAATAGAAAAATGCTTTAAATACAAATTTATTTAAGTTCAGAGTAATTATTACAATGTGAAGCATAAGTAGGTCCCAAAATTTTCCTTCTACTTGCAAAATTTATTTTGTAATCGTGCGCATAATCTGTTATGCCGATTTTCCGCTCGTCAAATGTCTGACATTTTGGAGCCCACTGTAAATTCTAATTCTGCATCTTGTAATTTTTCAAATACATGAAATGAACGAACATACTTATATCTTTCATCCCAATATAAAATTTTGTCTTAAAATCAATTACATTTTAAGATATTATATGTTGAAAACGGTCTTTTTTTTTTTCGATTTTTCTAATTTTAAGAGTCCCGAGACCCCTTAAATATCTTCATTTATTGTTATTTAATGAAATAGCTAAATTGAGCAGTCCTGCACCAAAATGTACTGATCATTTTTTGATGAATAATCTGTCATGCGGTAATAACCTACTCAGGGGACGTCAGAAAAACTGGCTGATGTTACCTCTCTTCGCAATTGTTTTATAATAATATCTTAAATATACTCTATAAGATACAAATCTAAAATTACAGCGGATAGCGGTTTGCAGTCCGATTTACATAGATTCCCCACAGAAATAGAAGTAAAAATTGTTTTACTGTTATAAAGCAAAAAAATTAGCTCTGATATCTAAATATCTGTCATAAGTGTGATTCTCTGACTAAAACGATATAATTGAGCAGTCACTGTATCAAGAATGAAGACTACAGATGTCTGAATTATTTCATTTGCAATAGAGTTAACCCTTTAATGCCTTATTTTTCAAAAATCCTTGTAATAATGTTTTTCGGCTTCCATTTTTTAAATAAATCATGGGAAAAATACTTTAAAAAATCATATTTTGTGTTAAGTATGGTTTACGGTTAAAACACAGTTGGTTACTAATCAACAATACTGGTCTTTAATTGAAAAAATAATTTTCCTTGATAAAATTCTATAATTTAAGCACACAAGAATTTTAGGAACAAAAGAAATAAACCAAGAAATAAATTTTACTTGCTTACTTGCAAAAGAAACAAAACCAAGAAATAAATTTTACTTGCTCACTGCAAAACAAAATAGGATATTTCGCAAGCTTCCAAACAAAACAAAAAGAACAAGTAGCAACAATTGAAAAAATAAATCTATCTTTATTCTTAAACAGCACAAGTGTTGCCATCTACATGTTGAAATTCGACTTAATAATATTTTCAGAATGTATTTTATTGGCAACATTAGGCATTATAGCTTCAATATTATTCTAATAGCATTTTAGAAGCCTAAATTGGGTATGCTGCCGAAAAGCAACACCCGGCATTTAAGGGTTAAACATCATATATTCTTCATTATACGAAGACGTATACTGTTATACGACTTGTAAAGCAAAAGATTAAGAAATCCAGTGCTTTCAACATTAAAAAAAGATCCCAATGTCACTTTAAACGGTTTATTCAGCCACACATAAAAACGTAAACAACTCGAACATTACGAGAGTTTTCTTAGAGCCTTCAGGCTAGAGCACGAATCACTACTTCATGCTAAAAAGATCTTAAATTAACAAATTTAGACGATCTACTAGACGCTGAGACACCTGGTAACATAGTTGAAAAACAATCGAAAAACACCGAAATCTCTTCTTTGAGTTCAAGCACGCCGGTTTTGTTAGCACTTGCGTAGGAACGCAGATTCGAATGTGACCTTCAGAAAAGAACCACTCAGCGAAAGACGCACCATAACGACTAAAGGGAGAAATGCTTAATATGAAAGGAGTTTCACATCTGCTCCCGGGAGGATTTCGGTCCGATGCCATCAAATGCGCGGGATGTTGATTCGTGGAATAAAATTTAAAATGAAAATAGTAGAAATGGCTTTTAAAAACCTTCGAAAAAAAAGTAGTTTCTCTCAGAATATTATAGTTTCCGTATCTCATAAAATTTATGAAGGGACCTAAAGCTTTTAATTAAGGTTTTGGAATAAGATATTATTGATGTCGCGTTTTACACCGAAATCCAATTATCATCCTACGTCTTAAATCACTCGGTAAGAAAAAATAATTATGATGCTTTAAGGGGGCCCAGGGCTTGATCGATATTGAAAAACATGCAAACAGAGCTCTTGCTTCGAGCCCATATAAAAACAGAATTTATTCAATGTAACCAATTTAAACTTTTTGATATTTTTAAGGTATGTATATAGTAGTCTTATAAAATTATAAAATGAAGTACTTCAATGTAATAAGATAAAAAAATAGCAAAATTTATATAACACAATTTTCGAAAAAAAATATAGAAGTCATATCACCATCCGTATGATATCTTAACGCTGAATCGACGTAAGAACCCAATTTTCGCTTTAAAATGATCAGGAAACTTTATTCTATAGAAAGAATTGAGGATATAACAATCACTAAAAGAAACCTTATTAAAAAAACTCTCAAATCTGAAAATTTAGAAAACCCTAAAACATACAAATTTTTTTTCATTAAAAATACTCAAAATATCTAAAATATAGTAATTCATTCTATAGATAATGATGTTATATGCATGCAAAAAAAATAAATAAATAAATAAAGCCATTCCATCAATTTTTTTTTTTTTTTTAATATTACGGATATTCGTCAAAAATCAAGTTTTGAGAAAACGTGACTTAAAGTTATTTTCTACAGTTTCACAAATTGTAATGAAGAAAAATACCCGTTTATATCGTTTATCTTAAAATATTATATCAACGGGCTTACAGTTGAAATATTAACAGTTTATGGTTTAGCTACTTAATTAAAGTTGTAAAATAAAATATATTGCTTCTTTTTAAAAGAAAGTCTTAACTTTTTCATTTCCTGAAAAATTAAGTTTTTCATGTTATTTTACCCCACGGGTTGGATAATACCAGAAAATTGAACATATTATAAACAACAATTTATTAATAAAAATGTGTCACACTAATCATGAAATTACATCAAAATGATAATATGTTGTAATGATAAGTGCAGAATATGTACCTAAAGTTATATTACATTATGTTGAGAATTTTGACTTGAAGAAGAAATAAAAAATAAGGTATGCCGTTTTACTCTACTTTCTTCTACAAACTAAATTTATAAATCTATCTATTGATATACATATACATATAAAATTATTAAATAAACATTACCGACCACCAACAAAAACTGTAAAATTATCAATGATATGACATTAACAAATACAGTTCCCCCCAACACACTTAACATAGATTCCAAAAACATAGTAAAAACAGCAGAAATTGAATAACAGAAATGAAATGATGGAAATTTGTAGAACTCAGACAGAATCATCGTGTCCCAAATGCCTTAAGTTCCACAAATAAAATGTGTGGTTTCATCTCCATATTAGCCATAAATTAGCTAAAGAATAGGAATTTGGGACTACCATACATATATATATATGTGTGTGTGTGTGTGTGTGTATACCTTAGTAAGTGATTTGTAGTATTGTAATTTTTTTGGTGGGGGTGGGTTCTGGTGGGGCTAAATTTCCCTCCCAGTAAAAAATGGATAAACTTTGAGAATTTAGATCTGAGAAATATCAGTTAACCTTATATAAATATTTATTTGAATTAGAAACCTAAATTTAAATAATAATACAACTTCGTGATTTTCCGACTTATATTGCAAATTTCAGAAAGGATATATCCTCTTAAAAAAGCATAATCTGCATACATTTTAACAGAAAATATTTGTACATTTTACAGATAATACATTTTACAGATATAAAAGAATGTTCCAGTTTCAATAGTATATTGTAACAGTTTAATTTAGACTATTAAAACAAATTATACACCGATTTGAAGGCAAACGAACCTAGTTTTTTTTTACAAATGTTCAGCATATGCACCTTTAGTTATGCGGAACATAACCAACATAAAGTCCATATCTTCCCACACTTCAGCTAAAAATTTGAACTAATAGAAGCAATTGCCTCTTTAATTTTGTGCCTCAACTGTGGTAAACCATTAGGTAGCGGCGGAAAGTAGACACGATCATTTACAAAGCCATCAAAAGTAAAAATAGCAGGGCTCTAACGACTTTTAAATCTTCAGCCCAGTAATAACACTTTACGCTCAGGAGTCTCCATTTTTCGTATGAGACACTGCAAGTGAATAACAAAGCAATACTCGCGCATGCGCCTATTTAAAACTGTTTGAGTGACTCTTTATTTGAGACTTTGAACCAACACTCTACAACGCTTACAGTTGATACTACTAAAACTTATGATTTGGATATTATTTTATGGACACCGTGCATACATATTTTCTTTTTAATGACCAAGCAAAATAACTCTACTCTCTCCTTTCTCCTCTAAAGAATAATATTACACTGTAAAAAAAACGGACTAAAAAACGGGAATTTTACTAGCAATCTAGACGCCAGTACTATTTCCGTTTTTTTACGGTAATCTTTCCCCATAAATTACAGAAAATTCTCCGTTTTTAATCAGAAAGGCAGAAATTTTCCTGTAATTTTTGGGGAAAAATTTCCGTAAAAATACGGAAATAGTACTGGCGTCTCAATTGCCAGTAAAATCTCCATTTTTTTTTTTTTTTTTTTTGACTGTGTATTTTTACAGAAAAGCATTACTATTAATAAGTATTTGCGCTCTAATAACACAGAGAGAAAGTCATTTTATATCTTCTAGTTCAGCGTGATTAGAGTATACCTACAACGTAAGCAAAGTTATGTAAATATCTTTATTTCGAATGAAAAGTGAGTATTACTATGTTGCTACACTCTCTGTTTATAAACAATCTATGTAATCTTTTAATACCATGCGCTTATTAACTATTATTTAATTTGTGTCTGTTTTTTTTTTTTACCTACTATACCTATCAGAAAAGTTTTTCATTCATTAAACTGAAAATATATAAGTAGAATTTTCAATTGCTGAGCATCATTGAGATATATTTTTACACATCAGATACACATACAATTCTTACAGTAAGGAATTATATTTCTTGCCATGAACAGAATTTATTGAATCTTTTCCATATGTGTGATACATATTTTAAAAACTTAGGAGTATTTGGTATTGATTTATTAAAAACAACACCAAATTTCTATAAAATATAAATTAAAATATTTTCAAAAGAATGCGAATATTCGTGAAGATATTCTTATCAGTGCAAAAGATATATTTTCAAAAGCCAGCATATACATAATTTAAAACTGCACGGTCTGTTTAATTACTTAAAATCAGTAAGAAAATTCTTACATTTGTAAAAATTACATTCTTGACACCAGTGTGGGTCGTTATCAACACTCTTCTTTGTTGAAAGATAAAGCTAATTGTAATTTATTGTATGTTTTATTATCTATAAAATGTTTATTTTGTATAATGCATTTTTAAGGACATCCTAATAATGGAATTATTCATACCTTTATGCAATTAAAATTAAAAGGATCCTATTTTTAGGGTTCCATACTTAAAAAGTAAAAACGGAACCATTATAAGATCACTCTTGTGTCTGTATGTCCGTCTGTCACAGCCATTTTACTCGTACACTATGGAACGTACAAAGTTGAAATTCAGGGGAAGTACTAAAGAATATTGACACAAATATTTACAGATTAATAAATATTCATAAATATATTTAGGAAAAATGTAGAGGGGGTAATTAAGTTACTTGGAAAAAAACTTTTCTTTATATATCGTGTGTGTGTTTGTAAGGGGTGGGGGGGGGGGGGGGGGGGTGAAAGCCTTCGTTAGGCTGAATTCAAAAATATATATCATTTAATTTTATGTATGATATTTTAAAAGTTATGGTGCAAAACTATGTTCCCACACTGCAAATAGAGGCGTCTTAAATTCAGACACATATGTGACTGAAAAAGAAATTCAGACACTTAAGTGTCTGAATATGAAATTTCAGACATCATAAGTGTCTGAATTTAAGACCCTTAAGTGTCTTACTGTGATCATGGTATAAATGAACTGAGAAAAATGTCTGAATAATGATCATGTGTCTGAAATTAAGACATGTAGAAATTCAGACACTTATATGTCTGAATGTAATACAATTGTATCATATGTATGATGAAACGACGATTGTATATGAGGGCCCCTGCGGCCAAAGGATATAAGTGAAAAAATTTAGATTTGGAATAAATTGAATTTAACGATTAACATCAATAGTAAGTGACTGACTTGAAATATGAAGCTGTTGCTAATTTCATAGCGGTCTTTCAATTCTTATTTCAATAATTGTGGAAGGAAAGTGAAGTACAATATATTTTTTAAATTTTAAGTACAGATTAAAGAGGTTAAGTAGTTTATAGAGCTTAAGTAGTTGACCTCCAGAATGCAACACATAATTAGGAAATCTCTTATATTTTGCGTTTTAGTTTAGCAAACAAGGCAGGGAACTTCAGGCACATCTGTCCAACGTTTCCCCTCCCTATATTTTTCTTCTGAGAGCAATCATAAAGAAATAGCCTGTATACTGATCTCAGTTTTTTCAATTTTGTCACTTATAGCCTTTCGCTTCTGGTGTCCTCATATGCAATTGTATCGCAATATATCTGGCAGCACCGTCAGAAAACGTTTTCGAATGGATGAAATGCTTTGCCATCCACTAAATTTGGTATTAGTGTATAAAATAAGCAACTTAATTTGACCATGGGGACGTCTGCCAAAATTGTAAATGCCCGTTTACTAACTTTCGAACTAAATTATTTTTAGTGTAAAAGTACAAGCTAAAGAAACTTTTCCCAAAATATAAATTTCTCAAAAACTACTTCCACTCATAGGTATGCTCATGGCTCCCTCATAGGCCGTTCCCTAAATACAAAGAGATATGATTGCTCTTAGAAAAAAATGTAGAAAGGGGAGAGGATGGACAGATGTGTCTGGAGTCCCCTACCTAGTTCGCCTAACTAAAACGCAAAATATAAATATGAAATAAGCTAAACCAAGAATCTTTTGTGAGAACACCTTGTACAAGATAATTTTTATATAAAAGGAATATAAAAAAATTAACAAGTAAGAAGTATTAAATATTAAATAGATATATAAAAATAAATTTCTAACAATATTTTTCAAAATGCAGAACATTTCTTTCCCTCTAGTGGAAAGTTTTGCCCTTCTGAACACCCCTTATCTAAGATAAATTTTAAATATACGAAAGTCAAAAGGAAATATTTAAAAATTGATTTCTATTAGTGGTTTAGGAAGAGAGGGAGGGGGGGGGCGGTGCTCCTCTTACGAAAATTTCTTAGTCCTTTTTTCTCTTAGTGTTCAATTATGTAATCATTTCGAAGAATAAATGTTATTTTTTTAACTAGCGTTACGACGATTTTTTAAATTTATAATATGTTTTTTACCCTCTTACTGAAAGAATAAAAACTGTAATAATTATATTCATATAATTTATAAGTGTAAACATTGCGAAAAACGCCAAATAAAGAAAATAAAATGCTTCTGATTTCTTCTTATACAACGTTCCACTTTTTCCGCTGATAAAAAATGTTTTAACAACTTATCATACTGTAACCCGTAGACTGACGTAATGAATAAAGCCATCTGTTTCCAATGGAAACGCTGACTTGCAGCTTTTTTTTTTTCTTTGAGAAGCGAATCTGTGTTGTGAGTCCGGAGTCCGTTGTCGTATTCAAATTTAAACGTTCTTCAACAGTTCGCATCTTTGACCGGTCCTGATGTTTTACTGTGAAAAATGTTGTCATTATGTTATTACTGCGGCTGCGTTATTAGTGGAAGCGTTATATTTAGAAGTTTCTTGCATTCTGGATGGCTGGAGGGATCTTATGTGCTTCATATATGGATATAACGACTGAAATTACATCCGGATAACTCTACAAATAGTCCCCAACAGAGACAGTATTACTTTTCATTGCTTTTCGTCAAGAATATAGTTATTCATCTCGTTAAACAAGAAAACTAACCCCAGACCTACAAACTAGTCCCGCGGGCTCTGTTTTCAGAATGGAAAATTTCCATTATTTTGACAGAGCTAGCAGGATATAGGAAGGGGTTTTCTTCAAAAAAGAAGCGAGTTTTTGTGTCTCATTCACTATGACAGTTATTTTAAATCAAGTCATATCGATATCAGTAAGTGTTTTTGATATTTTGTTTATAGTACCACATAAAATGTTGCATGAAATATAACTTAGGTTTGAATTTGTTTGCGAAAAAAAAAAACAGCTAATTCTAGAAATATATATTTTTACATACTTGTAATTCTAGAACTGCAGCTCCAGAATTATATATCATATTTTTTGTGTGAGTGTAGGCTAATTTGATTATGTAAAAACATCAGTAATATTATGTAAAAAATTGGTTAACTTAGAATGTCTATAAAAATAAAGCAAAAACGTAAAATTGTCGAAACTTTTGTTGAAGAAGAAATACTTTGTTTGGATTTAAAAGAAGTAAAAAAAAAGGTTGTTTTTTAAAAGGTTAATTTAGCGTTTTGATGAACATGTTGAATTCCTTGTAACGTTTTCTATCGCAGTTATAACCACATTTTATTTTAAACTTACTTTTAAATTAATTGTTTGTTCGCTATGAAGGATATGCAATTCACTCGAAGTTTAATATTTGATAAAAATTGGAAAATTAACAAACATCTATCGTGATTTATTTTTTATATAATTAGAGATTTATAATTTTCGAGGAAAACCTTTTTAGCCAAAAATCTGTTTTTGGAAAAATTGATTTGTGTTTTGAAATCCGATTTGTCAAAACTTTTTTGTGTCACCTTAAATATATATATAGATATATATTCTGCATGATATTATTTGGTTTCAAAGCAATTTTTAATTATATGGCACACCCGTATATTCTCTAAACTATACAGGTGAAAGGAAAAAAAATACTGCAATTTTGTGATTATTATATGTAAAATCAGTTTTCGAAATTTTCATTTTTTAATAGCACATTGTATAGAATATAAATTATTTACAGCTATAATTCCATTTCCTAAAAAAAAAAAAAAAAAAAAAAAAAAAAAAAAAAAAAAAAATCATTATTTACTTTGAATTTTTTGTTCAAAATTTTTAATTTTGGATTTGCAAAACATGAGAAATTGAAAACTAAGCTTATTTTATTTTAAGGCTGTTCTCAAATCCAAAAGGGCAACTTTATGACGCAAGTTTTAATTTATTTTTGTTGGGAAATGAATGAAACTGGCTGGTGTTGTTGTTCAGAAACTATGTTATCGAACTGTTTTCTCCGTTTTTTTTTCAAACGCAACAGGTCTTTCAGAAAATAGTGTCCAAGTGGGCGTTTTGAACCGAATTTCTGCGTGAAAGAAGAATAACCACTCAAGAAAGGGCGAAAAACGTGTTTGTCATGTGATGAAAATTGCTTATAACTCAATAGGTAATTTATGGATCAAAAAATGGAAAACACAGTTCGATTCCATGCTCAGGCTTTCCAATTTTATACCTTTCCGTTAAAAAATGAATTTGTAAATGTGTCAAAACGTTTTGTGCTTGTTGAGCAGAGCAGTTGAGAACAGCTTTAAGTTAAAAGGTTATTCCAAGTTTAAAATGGAAATTAGAAAACAGCTAGAGTTTTGTATATTTCCATGCATAACTACATTTCGCACAAAAAATTGCGGTTTTCCTCAAAGTTCATTTATACAAACAAGGCCAAAAAAAATGTATATTTAGGCAAAATAGGTTTTGAAATTAGAAGTGACTTTTCCTGTATGTTATTATATATGTGTGTGTGTGTGAACATGAAAACAAATCATAGAAGCATTAGAATGAAGCTATCGTGAAATTCTGAATATTTTATAATTAAATTCTCAACTTTTCTTATGGTAAATAAACCCCTCTTAAAAAAAAAAAAAAAAAAAAAAAAAAAAAATCGAATTTACTCTTTAAATGAAGAGTTTCATACTCAATTTTTTTTTAAATATTGGGTTCTCATATACTGCAAATTTTGGGGAATCTAGTATTAGATTTTATTTAACACGGAAATAAAAATGCAAAAAATGCTTAAACTGGGAATTGCACTGGGAATATGTTATTTAAATAGGAAAAAATTGAACTACAAAGCAGGGATGGAATTCTTTCTGAAGGAGTGAATTCTTTTTTATAAATGGGAATAATTTGTTACCATAAAGCGGAGCTGATTACATAATGGGCAAACTGGGCTGTTTCTATGGGCCTTTAGCTTTACGGGCCCCTAAATTCTGTATGAAATTTCCATAATGCTGATATTTTAAGTTTGTTTTGATCTTATACTTATTTTAATAAATATTTTGTACTTTTAGAACATGATTAGGTTAAAGAAAATGATATATTTATCCAAATATGTATTTGACGGCATCGAATAGACTTATTTTTTTTTTTTTTTTTTTTTTTTTTTTTTTTTTGTAACAGTATACGAAGGCAGTAAGGGAAGGGGGCAAATGAATACTAGGTCTTCGGACTAGAATTAATCTGAAGTTCACTAAAAGTAATAAACATGTTTGATGCCGTAGGGCATATATATCACATAAATACATATTTATATATATATACATATAATTATCCTATTCTAAAACTACAAAATACTGATTACAATCCTCATAAGGTCAAAACTGATTTAAAATATCAGCTTTATGAAAATTTCATATCCAATTTGGGGTACCCTAAAATCAGGGGGTAGAGAAGCACCCCATTTTTCCCACTCTGCAATCAGCTCTGCTTTATGGTAACAAAGTATTCCCATTTATAAAAAATGATTCAATGTGGTCAAACATGGTTGCGTATATGGCTTAGAAAGAAAAGTGGTCAAAGATGGCTTCATATTGGCCAAAAAAAAGGGGGGGGGGTTCAAAGATGGCCGCAATTAAGACATTTGAAATGTCTGAAATTCAGACGTAAGAAGTGTCTGAAAAATTTAAGACATTTTAAAACGTCTTAAAATTGAACACTCTTGTTTCAGACACTTAAGTGTCTGAAATTCAGACACAAGAAGTGTCTGAAAATTTTAAGACATTTTAAAACGTCTGAAAATTGAACACTGCGTTTCAGACACTTAAATGTCTGAATTTCAGACATTTCAGTTTACAGTGCAACCATCTAATTCCAAATCTACTGAAACTAAAATTACGAAAAAATTAGAGGTAGTAGACTATAATTTAAACCTTGCAGAAAAATTTTAGCGATTATCCCAAGTCACATAGTTTTTGAGAAAATTGTATTTTTCCGTTACCCACATATTTTGATTTGCGGGCATTCAGCAAAGGTGTTGAGGAACGCTGGAGGTACCTATCGTAGAAAAAGTATAAAAGCGTTGTTGATCATGATTTTCGAAAAAAATCGCCGGTATTTAACCGAGATATTAACCCTTAAAGACACGGACTGTTTGGACATACATAGTGACAGGGGTGGCGTACTATATGCTCCATCGGCTTTTAAAGCCTAGATAACAAATTTTAAGCATATATTTGTGTAATGCAATGGCCCGTAGCAGTATAAAAACAATAAACGTCAAATTGTTTTTAAAAAAAGACTAATTTAATTAGAATTAATCACATAAATACTATGGGATTCGCGACTAGTTTGCATTGAGTGGCATTTACTACACCTACCATGTCTTTAAAGGTTAACTAAAAACCTATATGGTAAAAACGCGGCACGGATCAAAGGGGCGTTGCAACTTTGTGTCATCCTTTCGAAGCGTGCTTAGCACAATGTTAAATTTAAATTTTGAACAAGAGTTTTGATTTGGGTACACTGTAAAAAGAAAAGATTATTAGTATGCTGGAATTAGATTTATGAAATGTCAAATGAAGTTTATATATGCACTACTTTTATTGTCAGCCCCCAATTAAGTTCATATTACCTAGATTAGACTAAGATTAAAAAAGGAGTTATACAGGATATCTATATTTGATATTATTTAGGTTCCATATCTCTAAATTTCATGCTATATCCATTTATACTTTTATAGTATATAGAGCCATACCCAACCCTAAGTTGTATAGTTTTTACAAAGTTTTAGTAATCTTTTAGAATTCTTCTACGGTTCTTTTTTTTTAATAATAGACTTACTTATTCGTATATTATTGTACAGAACCCTCTGAGTGCGAGTAATACTCGCACATTTTATTATAAAAATAATTAATATATTTATTTTTAATAAATTAGGAAACATTTATTAACATAATCTATTATGAACTTTGTCTCCATTTTTAGAGAATCTAAATTACATACTTTTAAAACTAATTCTTAAAATAGACATAAGAGAAAATATACATGAAATATTATTAACTGTAAATATTTTTTTTCTAAATTTAATTCTACCTAGGAAAGAAAACAAAAGAAAAATAATTTTCCTGACAAAGGGTAATTGCAGCCAGGTTCCATATTATCATATGCAGCATGTTAGGACTTTGTTACGTAAAGGGTTCATACATAAAAATGAGTAAATTTCGTTTAATACATTCGACATAACTGAATACGAGGAACTCTGCGAAAAGGATGAAAAACATTAAGATCTTCTGTTTCAGCATGAAGAAAATAATTAAAAAAACACTTTTTCGGTAACAGAAAATAAATATAAAGAAATATAAAAGAAAATAAATAAAAACTGTTTACCTTTTAACAATTTACATGAATGCTTGTCTAAAGAATTATCCAAAATAAAGAAAATTTTAAATCAAACATATGTGACTTTTATTTCCCTTAAAACTGTAATATGAAAAGGGCAGTCTAAGTGAGTAAAAGTTGAAGATTGTCGATTTAATTTACTTAAATTATTTATAGACACGTATCGCGCAACTTCAATAGATTCTTGTTGACGTTTCATTTGAAGCATTTCAGATGTCGAGGAGAATTAAAATCTGCCACTTGAAACGACACTTATTGATTTGGAAATATAATACAAAATTTTTACGTACTTGGAAATGATTAAGAGTGGCATTTTCAAAATCGCGTTTAATTAAGCTTCCCGTTTGTAAGAAATTTAGAGTGAATTGCAATTTTTATAACAGCCTGAACGTATCCATTTATGAAATTTTAGTTTCTTAAAAATATATCTATCACGAAATGTTTTAAGTGCAAATGAGTCAGATCATGAATTTTTAATAGGATGAAATTAATTTTTGAAACTTGAAATCAAATACAAATTACAAATTTTATATATAAACGATATTTTTATAACGTCAGTATATAAATAATATAAATGTCTGTATATACGTATGTACGTAACGCGATAACTCTTGATAGAAATATCCCATTTGCTTCAAATTTTTTTCAAGGTTCATTCTGATAAGGCGCTTCCCTGATTAGTTTTGGGGGTTCATTGGTTAAGTATAAAGGGAGGAACGGGGGCTAATCCACACCTTAACTTAGATAAATTGGTTTTTCATGCAAAATGATCAGATTTTCTTCAAATTTGGTAAATCAGTTAATTCTGATAAGGGGCTTCCCTGATTAAGTTTGAAGGTTCAATGTTTAAGTCTAAAGGGGGAACGGCGGGCTAATACCCCCTTAATTTAGATAAATGTGTTTTTCTATCCGATTTGCTTCAAATTTTGTATACCGGATTATTCTGATAAGGCGCTTCCCTCATTAGATTTGGAAGCTCATTGGTTAAATATAAAGGGGGGAACGGGGGCCTAATACCCCTTTAATTTAGATAAATGTTTTTTTGTTAATCCGATTTGCTTCTAATTTGATATACCGGTTTATTTCGATAAGGCGCCTACTTGATGACATTTTGAGGCTCATTGGTTAAGTATAAAGAGGGGAAACGAGGAGGGAGGGTAATCCTCCCTTAATTTATTTTTCAAGGGGCATTATTCTTTGAAATAAGAGTATAAGATACAATTAGTGTGAATAGACTGTGAGCTCAATGCCATCAGTTTAACTGTGCACTTTTCTTTTTTTTTTAAAAATAGTCTACCCTAAATGTAAAAGAAAAACTGTTTATTTCATTTTTCATCTGTTACTTTAATGTTTTTGATCTTTAATCAAGAATCCACGTAGTTTTATTTCGAATATAAATGCGAGCGTATATAATGCACATGCAAAAGATGCTTATATACAGATTGCATGCGTACTCGTGTCTTAAAAATACAGAGAAATCTGAACCTAAATAAGTTGAGGATAACCCAACAGAAATTATATGGAGTTCACATAGACAAACAATATCATATTAGGTAGTATCTTGATATTTCATTCGAGCCACTACAGATATATGTGATTTTTATTTGCCTTAAAACTGCAATTTAATAAGATCAGTCTGGGCGAGTATAAGTTGAAGATGGTCGATTTAATTTACTTAAATTATTTGTAGACACGTATTGCACGTCTTAAATAGACGCACGTTGGCATTTCATTTGAACCATTTCAGATCTCAATGAGAATTCCAATCCAACACTTGAAACGACACTTATTGATTTGGAAATATAATATAAAATTTTTACGTACTTTGAAATAATTAAGAGTGACGTTTTCAAAATCACGTTTAATTAACTAAAACATCCTGTTTGGAAGAATTTCCCAGACAATTGCTAATGTTATTACAACCTAATATTTCTGCATAAGCGTATCCATTTATTTCTTTTTTCTATTTCTTAAAAATATAACTTTCACGGCATATTTTAAGTGCAATTTAGTTAGGATGAAATTATATTTTGAAACTGAAATTTTAAACTTATAAAATTTATATAGAAACCGTATTTGTATAATAAAAAATTAGATGTTTCGAATTAAATTATATCTAGCATACTTGCCACAATTCCAGCAATTCCATCATTATTTATCGAATGATTATTCTGCAACTCATTAAAAAAATCCTTGTTCAAAATATGTTTTCGTGATTTAAGAAAGCGGGAAGTTGGTAGCTGTATAATATACATATACGTTTCAACTTCCGATACTTAATTTTTAAGATGAAGAATATTTCTAAATTCTTACAAGATAAACTTTCTAGCAATTCTTTTATTTTGCTTATAAACATAAAGGTTTCATAAAGTGCATTTTATTTTTCCAATATTCTACAGAAAATGCAATAAAAATCATTTGTTTCATTTTTTATATGTTACATGAATATGTAGAAGTTAAATCATAAATCCATGTATTTTTATTTCAAATATATATGCGTAGACGGGACTTAATTGTGCACAGAAATCTGAGCCAGATTAAGTTGCAAATAACCCAATGGACGACAAGCATTTCTAACGTTATATAACGTCACGATGAATTATAGCTATCAGCTTCTCGATTTTTCCCACAAGCGTTCACCAAAAGCCAATCAATTGCCGCGGTGCTTGTGGGAAATTCCCCACAGACATTGCGAGCTCCGCCCAGTTCGTATTGTCAATTGAAATTAAGAGTTAACCTAGACAAACAATATTGTGGTGATTTGACCGATGCTTTAACCCTTCTCAGCTCGTACATAAATAAAGTTCAAGTATAAGACATATCTTTCTTGAGTTCTTTATTGGAACAATTAAGTTAAGGTAGAATAAAATAAAAATAACATTACAATCAAGTGTGAGACACTCTCACTTTGCTTAATGATTTGCTGTAAAAAAAAAAAACCACTCCACTTGGGTGTATAATATCGTACACCGTATGCACCATTAAGACGTTTGAAAATCACACTCCAAAATCCGAGTCTAAACTGTCCAGCCTTCATCGCTGAAACTTACCGACTCCTTCTCTTTTTTTATATCTTGCCCCAGCTAGGTGCCTGAAGACATCCTCTCCCATTGGTTAGCCCACCGCAATTTCTCCAAGTGGTAGAAATTAACAATTTTACACACCCTCGGACATTTCTAAAGGAGATAGATAAACTTCATTATCCTCTCCGTGAATTCCTTTCAACTAAGTACTGCCCAGAAATATTTGCTGATCGCAGACAGCTCTTTGTGTTCGAAAAGACGATGTCACAAATCCTCCCCCCAAAAGAGATTTTCGAAGGAAATAATTAGTCATGAGGTTCACATATTAAGCCTTTTTAATTCCCCTCCAGATAGGTCAAACACACCATTACACCAGAATTAAAATACGATATAAATATTTAATTCAATTATGAAAATAATACCTAAATATAAGATTCACCTCTCAGAGTTTTAAAGGATATATATCTAGAGTATGAAATTTTCATAATTTTCCTTAATTATAACAAAGCACGAGTCTGAAAAGGATTTATATTTTAGATGTTAGAACAATTAATTTAAATTTAAAATACTTAAATATGATAATAGTTCCAATAAAATAATAATAATACAATAAACACAATTTTGCTAAGAAAAAAAAATCACAAACAATACAAGATATTATTGAAAGGTCCTAATTACAGTTATTAAAAAAATTGAATTCTGAACACTAAATCACAAACATAAAGTCTAGATATGTTTCTAAATCTTTCTACTTACACCATCTGCATTTTCATGTAATTTTCCTGCTTTATTTGCAACTTCAAAGTTTAATTGCTGCAAAAATAGAGAACAACGTCTCAATTGCTAATGTTATAACAGCCTAATATTTTCGCATAAACGTATCCATTTATTTATTTTTCAGTTTTTTGAAAATATAACAATCACGAAATATCTTACAAGGAGAGGGCCAACCTTGTTAATCACATATTTTAATTATTTTAATATATGTTGTAGGGTAGAGACCCCTTAGTGACAGGTTCAACGGATTTTATCCAACGCTCCTTAGTTCTTGAGAAACCGGGGGGGGGGGTCTAATAATAGCATACAACTTAAATACTTAATTTTCAACCGCAGTGATAGGTTGGTCGTAGCTCAGTTGGTATGGCATTTACCGGCTGATCCGCGGGCCCGGGTTCGATACCTGAATGCGCTACATTTGTTTTTCTCATTTTTTGTTTTATAAATATACTTATAAGTATAATTAATAATCTCATTGTCAATTAAATTTATAATATTGTATAACAATTATAATTTTAACCTATTTAATTTTTTACTTTTAACAAAATAGTTGTATAAAACGTCATAAAAGTGTTAATTTTTTTAAAATCACTTTTAAAATTTATTTCATATATTCTTTATCGATGCAATGATATTGAGCAATTGTGTCAATTCGTGATTTTAAAGAGAAATCATTTACACATTGCCTTAACAAAGGAAGTCAATGCGATAACACTATTATTCTGTTTTTAAAGTAACAAGCATAATTATATTAAAAATTAGCATCAGAATTAAATGACACCCGATTTTTTGCATATTAATTTTTTTTTTTTTAGTTTGTAATACGTATGCTTGCGCTTTCAATTATTTTGCTTTCACCTTTATCTTCAATTCTGCTTTAATTTTATTTTATTTGAATATTCTTTTATTTTATCATAACTAGATGGCACCACAACAGATTTTGTCACGATTTTGGAATTTTTATCATTCAATAAGAGATCCAATTTCTTTTTAAACCTCTTTAAAGGATGAGAAATAATAGTTTAAAAATAAAAAAATGATAAATTTAAGTTTGTTAACATTATAATTAATGTATGATATTAAAATTTGTTATTGAAATTATTAAATTATAATTGCAAGTATATTTATAAAACAAAAAATGAGACAAACAAATGTAGCGCGTTCGGGTACCGAACCCGGGCCTGCTGATCGGTTAGCAAACGCCGTACCAACTGAGCTAAGACTGACCTATCATTGCGGTTGCAATGTAAGTATTTAAGTTGTGTACTATTATTAGACCCCCCGGTTTCTCAAAAACTAAGGAGCGTTGGATAAAATCCGTTGAAGCTGACACTAAGGGTTATCTACCCCACAACATATATTAAAATAATCAAAATCTGTGATTAACAAGGTTGGCCCTCTCCTTGTTAGATGCAAATAATTCAGATCATGAATTTTCAATAGGATGAAATTATATTTGAAAATGAAATCCTTTAAAAATTAGAATTTTATATAGAAACGATGTTTGTATAATACAAAACTTGATGTTTCAAATTAAGTAATCAAATTATGTCCAATCAGCTATTTTTAAATTAAAAGACATCATTCGATATCTACTTGATTTAATTAATTTAAAACATCTTTGTTCAAAGTATATTTTCTTCATTAAAAAAAAAAACCGGAAGTTCATATACGCATACGTTTGCACATCCGATACTTAATTGTTAGGATAAATAACATTGCTAATCTCTTCCAATAAAAGCATTCTAACTGTCAATTATTGCATTTTATACAGGGTTGTCATAATTAAAGTTACCCTGTTTGGACATACGTAGAGTCCGTTCTGGTAGACAGATATTGATGAAACTTGGGATATACTTTATATGGACCATGGGGAAAAGAAATCTTCATTAAAAAATAGTAGTTCAAATTTTGACCACCAGGTGAGAAGATGGAGTATGAAGAAACAAAAAATCAAACTGGAAACACAAAATTTTATTTATTCACAGTATATGTTCAATGTGCATTCCATTTCATGTGTGCATTCCATAATGTGCGTCAAGCACATGTTCAAAGCGTGTTATAGCGTATTCAACAGTAGCGTGAAATGTTTATCGATCAATTGCAGCAACATGATGAGTTATGTTTGCTTTCAAATCAGCTCAAATGCTTCCTCCAGAGACACGATCTTTCAGGAGTCTCCACAACCAGGAGTCACAAGTATTCATGTCTGGAGAACGAAGAGGCCAGCTTGTCGGAAAATTTCTCGAAATTACCCGATCATTTCCAAAATGAGCAAGAAATAGTGTCGTCACTGGTTGGGCTATGTGAAGTGGTGCACCGACTTTCATGACAAATTACTGCCTTTTTGGCAAAACAGCTTCTCCAGTTTTCTTCTCCAACGGCATGGTGCAGAATAATTACTTTACGGCAGAGACTACTGGTTTTTTAAATAGCTCCAAATTTGCATAACGTCATTTCTCATAGAGTAAAATCGCCATCTATCCGTCAAAATTTGAACTACTCTTTTATTGCAGATTTCTTTCCCCATGGTTCATATTACGTATTTCCTAAATTTCATTGATACCTGCCTACCAGAACGGCCTCTACATAGGTGCAAACATAGTAACTTTAAGTATAACCAAGGATTATTAATTATTAACAAGGAGCATTTTATTTTCTAAATATTCTACAGAAAATGCAATATAAAATTATTCATTGTATTTTTTATATGTTACATGAATGTTTTTGAAGTTTAATCATAAATCATGTAGTTTTCATTTCAAATATACAGTCGTGGAAAAAAAAAGTAAACACCCCCTTCTAAATCCTCATCAAATTATCGTAGAAGAAAGTTACTGGTACCGAACGATTGGAAATAAAGTCTACTTTTAAACGATGCATATAAAATTGGCTTAGGGGGACATCTACATATTAAAACGAACCATAATTTTATTTTTTTCAATAGCAGTACCCAATTCTGACAGCATAAATGAACTCTACACCCTTCAATTCGCCTAAAGACGAATTTTTATGCAATTCCTACCATAAGTTTCCGAGAAATTAATTATTTTAAAACGAACGTATTTTAAGGGCTGTATCCAAATTGAAGTTCCGTACTGGATTGTTAGCCGAGAGAGCCGCCTTCCTGATCAAGGCACGTTTAAGCGTCAATGAAACCTGTTTGATTACAGTACAGCAGAATAAATTTCAAAATGTCTACTCACTTCCATCATAGATGGCCCCTTAAACCATCACTTTGCCGTTTTTTAAGCATAATTTGAAAACTACTTGAAAGAAAAATGTGAAATTTTTGAATTTCCATAAAGCAAGACTTAATAAATCTAAATCCATCAAAAAAATTGTAGGTTGCAATTCATAATTTTTCGAATATTAATTTCATAATTCATATCATAAAATTATAAAAATTGCAAATTCAGCTTATTTATGTTTGGGTATATTAGTATTATTACTACAAAAAAAATTAGCACATTAGGAGCATAATTTCGGGAGATATATATAAAAATATGAAAATGTAATTTAACATTAGAAGCACTAAATTTTGAATGTTTATAATTCAAAAACTTATCATTCAAATGACTTGAACTTCGGTGTCTAGGCATAGTTTGAACCGAAGATTTGAAATATCTCGTTAAAATTGGGTATTGCTATTGAAAAAAATGAAGTTTGGATTGATTTTAATATGTAGATGACCCCCTAAGAAAATTTTATATGCATCATTTAAAAGTAGACTTTATTTCCAATCGTTCGGTACTAGTAACTTTCTTCTACAATGATTTGTTGAAGAGTTAGTAGGGTGTGTTTACTTTTTTTTTTCCACGACTGTACATGATTTTCATGTACATGCACAAGGCAATCTAAGCAGTTGAGGATAAGTTTATGATATTCGATTGAAATTAATTAGATATTGCTTAGACAAACAGTATCATATTAAGTAGTATGTTCATATCCATGATCAAGCTTAATTCTAAAAGTTGTATTTTACGTTTCCTTCAATTAGTGCACTTCATTCACTCCTCCATGTTACCATACCAATCGAAAGATACATTTAATCACAGATAGATCCACAGTCAACTTCTTTTAAAATCCAATATACATAGATAAACAATATATTAATGCACTAAAGTACTGGTTTTGATGTTTTATTCTAGGAAAATATATGTGACGGCTCTATTTGAACTTTTTAAATAAAATTTATCTAATTTACATGAGTTTCTATAAGCATTAATGTATTAGCTAGTTTAATAAATGACAATTAATAAAAATTAAGAAGTAGATTTTAAGTTTAATTCTGCAGAATAAAAAACTTTTCTTTGTTGTCGCCCCATTAATCACATTTCTTGTCGGATTTTTTATTTATTTTGAAGAAAAAAATTTCGCGACGTTAAGTTGTCAAAAATGGGGTCTTCTTTCCGGGCATTCGGCATAGGAAAAAAGTATCCGAATGTGTACCTGAAAAGAACAATATAATAGTAGCATAAACCACTAAAAGCGCGGAATACCTGTATTTTATAAACAAATATGAATTAAATAAAATCATAAGGCGAAATGCAATATATCACCTTGATTCAGTCACAAAATATGGAATATGAAAGTTTAAAAATTCACAGTTTAACTAAAAAGGCGACAAAGATATTATTTTCCTCTATTCAAGTTTAACCCGAAACACTACTACTTTTGCTACTGTCCAAATGCGCATTTAAAATTAAAGTGACGTGTGTGAAAAAATTGACGTATTTAAATAAATGGAACGGCAGTTCAGTTGGTTTCTCTACTTAAGTTCAATCCAAGGCACTGCTACTTCTACTTCCAGCTACCCTAATAATTATACACTCTACCATTTCTAACGAAATGGCGTGTTTGTATGAATGGAACAGCAATTTACAAAAATATTCTCTGACGATAGCAGCAGTATTGCAGGAAGAACGTATTAGGAAATTTAAATAAAATGTACATTTTTAGCTTGTAACATCAATATTCTTATTTTATTTCTCATCTTTTAAGTAAAACAGTGAGCTTTTTAAAGTTCACATTGTGTATTTTAGGTCAAGTATAAAGTTTTGAGAAATTATATATATATATATATATATTTTTTTTTTAAGTTGTGGAAATACAAAAGCAAATTTATTTTCTGTTTAATATATTAAATAAATGTTTTCGAAATATTTGTTTAAAAAATATACAAAAATATATTTTGTTAAATATGTATCATTTCCACTGTGATTCGAAGAAAAAATTTTCAAAGATAAATTGTATTAAAACACCAAATAAAATAAACTAAGACAGACTTGAGCACAGTTAAAAAATAAAATTTATAAAGAATATAATTAAAAACAATTAAAAATACAATATGTAAACGTTTCGCCAAGCGATACGCAAGGCATCATCAGTACAAAAAATATCCATTGCATTTCAAACGTCAGAAAAAATCAAGAACAGTTACAGTTAGTTATTTTAAAAACAAACAATATTCAGTAGGGACAAAACGAGCATCATTCAAAGCCTGCGACCGCAATTCAGTGAACCAAGCCTCAAGGAGCAATCTACCATGGTAGTTGTTGCAACCCGATTTCAAAATGCTGACGTTCGCAATGAGCGGAATGTGATTCGTTTGAAGTGAATGCTGGACAATTTTTGAATTCAAATTACCCTTTTTTAAAGCACCAGTATGTTCTTTTAGGCGAATTTCCAATGATCTACCAGTTTCACCAATGTAAACACTATTGCAATCTTTACAAGGAATAATATAAACAACACCGGGTAATTTAGACTTATCATATTGAACTTTATCCTTATTGAAAAAGGAACTAAATCTCAATTTATTAATAGGTTTAAAAGAAACCCCAATATTGAATGATTTTAGAATGCCAGAATTTTTTTCAGAAATGTTCTTATAATAAGGGATACAGATAAAGGAGCTTGGTTTACTACGTTGAAAAGGAAGGGGAGTAGAATTTACAAAATTTAAAGTATTTTTAAAGATTTTTTTAACAAGACCAATAGGATAGCTACTATTAACCAAATCGCGATAAATTTTACATTTCTCTATTTCAAAATCATTACTGGAACTGCAATATTCTATGGCTCTGAAGGCTAAAGTCTTAATAACGGTTATTTTATGGCTGAAAGGTCATATTGAATTGAAATTAGTATATTGACCAGTAGAAGTAGGTTTTCTGTAAACAGCAGTGGTGACAGATTGAGATATATCAGTCGTGAGTCTACGGATTAGAATGTCGAGAAATGGTAATTCAGCATTATTTTCTATTTCAACAGTAAACTTAATAGGGTTAGCAATAGAGTTAGAAATCGTGAGAATATCATTTAAGTCTGCTTCTTTCACTATCAAAAAAATATCGTCGATATAACGTCTCCAAAAAAGAATACGTGGACCAAGTTCAGAATTAATAGTATTTTCAATATACTGCATTACAAGTTCAGCAATTACAACAGAGGGGGGGGATCCCATAGCGGTACCAGAAATTTGACTATAAAAGCAGTTATTAAATACAAAACAGTTTGAGGTCAAACAAAACTAAACCAATTCAACAATCTCTTAGACATTAAAATCAGTAGGGTGTGTAGGAGTAGGCCAGATAACTTTAATAACTTTACAGACCAGATCAAAAAGCTCATTGCGAACGCCAGTATTTTGAAATCGGGTTGCAACAACTACCATGGTAGATTGCTCCTTGTGGCTTGGTTCACTGAATTGCGGTCGCAGGCTTTGAATGATGCTCGTTCTGTCCCTAGTCAATATTGTTTGTTTTTAAAATAACTAACTGTAACTGTTCTTGATTTGTTCTGACGTTTTAAATGCAATGGATATTTTTTGTACTGATGATGCCTTGCGTGTCGTTTGGCGAAACGTTTACATATTGTATTTTTAATTGTTTTTAAGTATATTCTTTATAAATTTTATTTTTTAACTGTGCTCAAGTCTGTCTTAGTTTATTTTATTTGGTGTTTTAATGGTTTTTAAATTCAGACGTTAAATGTATATGTACTATAAAACGTATGTTTAAATTAAATATGTACACATTATCAATGTGACAATTGAATTATTTAAACATTACTTAAAATTTATTCATACAGATTACATGCCACAATTTAACATATTCAGAAGGTACGTTTTACTTTTAAACCAAGTTACAGAAACATTCTAAAAAAGTTCTTAATTCATTTTTAATATTTTACAAGAATCTTTTTGGCATAATCATTTGCCATAAAAGAATAGAGCAGTATGAGTCATTATAAAATGAAGAAGGTTAATTTACCAATTAAAATTTATCTAGATAAACATTTCAACATATCAAGTAACATATGTTGGCATTTCAATGACGCCACTCCAATTTCAGGAGAATGACAATATATCCGTAGAAAGTAAACACAGTGATTTAGAACTATATTATTTGACTGCGTGCTTAATAAGAAATTTAGAGTGGCATTATAAAAGTTACTGATAAATAATTAAATCCTCCTGTTTGAAGTGAAATTCAGTTTTCTGTTGAAATGCAAATGTTAATATTATTAAGGTCTGGTGTGGGGACTGCATCTTTACAAATTGCTGTATGTTTTTTATGATTAATTATATGAAATGTGTTATTTTCTTGCTACTTAACTTCACTTTTTCTTTGTTGTATTGGATGGCCATCTCTCCTCGGCTTTAAGGAGAGATGGTCATCTGCCATTTTAATTTCAATGTTGTTTAACACTTTTTGTTTTCACTATTTAATTATATTTTGCATAAAATATTATGAGTATATGTATAAGAATTTTAAATATGCATAAATATTTCTTGTATTTGCATTTTAAGAACTTTTATTTCAATCTTTAAAAACTATGGCCACCTATCCTAGAGTTGCCCTAAATAATTAAAGAGATTATTCAATAGCAATATGTTTTTATCTGTCTCCTCTAACCATGAAGCTTTTATATAATTATTACAGCTTTATATTTAAAGTAGAAGGTAATTCATGAATAGTTGTGTATTTTCAAAGCACTATAAAATAAAAATAAAAAATTGTCATATGTTTTATATTATATTTTACAGAATTCGAGGAAAATATTTAGAGTTTTCATTAGAAATTGTTTACAAATTCCAAGCGCACGCTTAGTCACATGACACACATCCACACACAGTAATGCATTTCAAACGTATCAAACATACACTAAGATATTTGAATGCAATTCAGTGATAGTGGTTATGTTCTTTACACACTTTCACCAAATGTTAAACCCACACTTCTTAACGAATCTTACGATACCTATCATTTGGGCAGTGTTATGTTGTATTCTCCATCTTCCTGAATGCCCGGTTTGTGTCCATCGAGATATTCTTGCCCATGGCATAACCAACGTGGTGTTGAACCTTCCAAATGTAGCATGATAGATAACAAGACAAAAGCCTTCAATTCTTCAGACACTAAAATTTTAATTTGAATTCCACATGACACACATACTATTGTCTGTGTCAAGTTTCTAAAAAAAAATTCAAAAATTTTATAATTATGAATACATTGATTCGAACATTTTTCGGGTTGTGGCATGTGTTTTCGCCGCTTATTTTATTTTATTTTATTTATTTTTCCAGCATATGAAAATCAATACGCATTTATGAATTATCCTAAATTAAAATGGGGCATAAAAAAATAATTTCTGAAAATTTTCAGGTTTCATTTTCAATGCACGTTAAATTGTAAAAAAAGTTTACAAGTTCCTTCTTATCGTTGACAAATAGTGAATTTCTAATCATTTAGTATCAGGTGCACAATTTTATTATAAAAATGTCTCAAACGTAGTTTTTCACGATACCAATAGTCATATTTGTCAAAATCGTTATTCTTTTTCTTATGTTACAAAACGTAAATTTTGTCAGATCCTGGTTCTATATCCATACTAAAAAACTTTCTCAATGATTTAATAAGCAAAATAGTAAAAAGTCGATTTTTTAAAAAATTACTGATTGATGTTACTTCGAATTTTCTAGAGCTAAAAACGTGTTTTTCGGTTTTAGCTCCAGAATATAAAAATATAAATTTCTTAACTATTTATATATTAACTATTTTTATGTTAAAGGAATTTCATTTCATAAAGAACAACATTTGAAACATTTTTGAATAGATTTTCTTGGAAAATATAATCTTTCATAAGTTTATTATAAATGTTTAATTTTTTTTCCGTATCACTCATCTTCCATATTTCTTTTTTCAACTTCCACAAAATGCAACTTAAAAAATTAACTGTCAAAATCCAAAGGCTTCGGATAAAAGCCTTATCGTCTTCTTTTGTACATGTTTAATATCTACATAAATCAAACTTCGCAATGTCACTTATCTTTACATAAAGAAAAGTCCGTGATCTCAAAGCTAACGTGTCCTCGCAATGTCTTTTACCTCTATTCCTTAGTTGAAAAGATATTTCCATAAATGATTTAAGCTCTCAAAATGAAATATTCTATTTTCCTTTATTATTTGAGCTTCTTTATCAGAGTAATTTATCGGTCTACATTCAGAAAGATACTGTGTCCATTTTTCTTTCCGATACAAATGTGTAAAACATTTTTTAACCAAAATATTGAAAAATAGAACAATTTATTTTTGAAAGAAAACTGGTCAAATAAAATATATTTAGAAATAGGAAAATATATTTTATATTCCAAATAAATGAAAACCATATATATTTTGGGGGTATGATCAATATTTTTATCATTTCCTGGAATTAGTTAATTTGTTTAAAAACATCTAAGAGGAACCTATTAATATCTCTCATATTTATCAATTGTTTAGAATTTGATCTTTTCCACATTAGTGACGTCAATCAAAGCAAATGGTTTCAGTTTCGTGTCTCAATAAGTAATTAAACAAAAACATAATTTGAAGAACAAATTAAAAAAACAAAATTTATTTCCTACATTGTTTAAGCCCGAGAAGGGACTGATATTAAGATATTTCATTCAATTAGTTTTACATTTAATGTTAAATTTTTGTAACAAATTAGTTCAGCCAATTGAAGATTAAAAAATAAAAATAAAATTCATACAATATGATACGTAAAACACACTAAAAAATTAGACTCCGTTCAAATGAAATCGAAATAAATCTTAGACTTCTTCCATTTTTAATTGAAAATATTTGTATTGCAGATTTTGCATTATGTTTATGACAATTGTGCATAAAATGATAAGATGGCTGCAAAATACAAAACTTTAAAAAAAAAGTCTAAGATTTATTTCGATTTTATTTGAACGGAATCTAATTTTTTAGGGTGTTTTAAGTATCATATTGTATGGATTTTATTTTTATTTTTTAATCTTCAATTGGCTTAACTAATTTGTACAAAAATTTTACATGAAATGTAAAACTAATTGAATGAAATATCTTAATATCTGTCCCTTCTCGGGCTTAAACAATGTAGGAAATAAATTTTGTTTTTTTAATGTGTTCTTCAAATTATGTTTTTGTTTAATATGTCAAGTTTTTTAATAACTTACTGCACTCAGACGAACGCATTTCAAAATTAATGGAGAGTATCATCATCAGGCGTTGATGTATGCGGTATTGCATCACAATGCGGGATGCAGTTTACCAATGTGTAATTCAAAATGTTTCACTACTGTAGTAATGCAGGTTGCGGTAGTTTTAAATTAAATTTTAATAATTTAAATTTAGATACCCTATTTCCCACTCAGGAACGCTATGAATGTAAATGTAAATTCTGTTGAATCCTTACTGCTAATATTTAACAATATTATAGCTGTGATACAGTAAAAAATAAAAAATAAAAGTTTTACTTAAATTTTTAAACCCTATTCTCTTCCAAGGGGTGATGTAAACACATTAGAAAATTATTACCTAAGTTTAACTTGGGGTATAAATAGTTCTCATCTCGGAAAAAAAATACATTTTTAAATTTAAGTTATGTAATTCCCCACTAGTTCGCTACCTTGCATAAAAATAGCTATCCATTAGAAAATTTTTACTAAAATATAAACTTGACCAAAGCAAAAACCTATTCTGAAAATATCCTTTTTATTTCTACTATGACGCCATATTCACCTTTTTAATTTTTGAAAAAAAAACTAGCTCAATTTAATATTTCACGTGAAAATCTTTCAACTAAAAAGAAATAAATTATTATTACGGCTTTTGAAATTTTTGCAACAATGAAGTAAAAATGTTACATTTTCTATGAAAAATGTCCGAAAAAAGCGAAAATTGGAATTATTAAGAAAAATATTTGAATAATGTAAAAATAAATTGGCCCATGTTTCTCTCTGGGTTATAATTCACCCATATGCAAAGGCATTTTACCATTCGTTTTGACCCTGACGTCAGGCAATCGTTTTTACACTTTAAATTTATAATATCATTAAAATTAGTAAAGAATAAAAAATGAGTGGCATCAGGGACAAAATGGTGGGAAGAAAAAATGAAAAAGTTATGCTCTCCATAGGCTTTTCCATGCTAAATTAACATTGAGAAGTGACACTGGAAATAAATAAGTATTGCGCTGCCGCGCAAAACTTAAATAATAACAATAGAGTTTTTTTTATATATATATTTTTAAACAAAGTTGAAAATTATTTACGACTTCAGTTTATTTATCTGTTTGTCTGTCCATCTGCGATCTAATTTTTGAAAATATTCTTATTGCTGAAGCATCACTACCACATGTTCTCATTTGAAGCTGCTATATACATGATAAGTTTATATTGAACTACAAATTTATTCCAAGTGTAATACTATTTAATATCAATATTTCTCCGACTTAATGATGCTATATTATTTCAAACATAACGAATTTGATAGCCGTTATCCCGATACACAGCACGTAATTGTTGTTATTGTAATTACAAGTGTATTATGTATTTGAAGCTAAGCAAAATTTTCATATATTACAAGAGTTTGGGTGTATGAAAAAATATGTAGATCCAATGCATGTTCCCATAAAAGAAACAAATTGCATTTCAATGTACATTTTTACTTTCTTCTATCTTTACAAGAAGAAAGCAGTGGATTCATAAAAATTTTCGAATTCCGGTTTTCGACGGATTTAAACAATTTAGGGGTCAGAGATCCCGAAAAACATGCTTTTATAAAATGTCTGTCTGTGAGTCTGTCAGTCTGTCTGTCTGTGTGTGATACAATTTTTTTGGGCGCTCTATCTCAAGAAATAATGAACGGAATTTATTAAAGCTTTAGATTCCGTTAGCCCCTGATATAAATTGGTGCTGATTACTTTTTGGTGTAAATCGGGTGGCGCTGCTATGCTGCATTATTCATGGTTTCCACAATAACTATATCTCAAGAACTAAAGCACGGATTTTCAGGAAACATCAGATTCAGTTACTCCTTGATATGATTTGGTACTGATAACTTTTTGATGTAAATCGTCAAATAGGTGGCGCTGCAATGCCACATTAATCATGATTATCGCAATAGCTCTATCTCAAGAACTAATGTACAAATTTACATGAAATTTACATGAATTCAGACTGAGTTAATCCCTGATAAATTAGTGTTGTTTAGTTTTTGGTATAAATCGCTCAACAGGTGGCGCTACTATGCTGCAATTTTCACGATTACCACAATAGCTGTATCTCAAAACTAATGCATGAATTTTCATCAAACTTTAGATTCAGTTAGTCCCTGATGTAAATTGATCCCGATAAGCTTTTGGTGTAAATTTCCCAACAGGTGCCGATACTATGCTACAATTTTCAATATTACCACAATAGCTGTATCTCAAGAAATAATGCATGAATTTAATCCAACTTTAGATTTAGTTAGTTCGTGATGTAAATTGATCCTGAATAAGTTTTTGGTGTAAATAGCCCAACAGGTGCACTGCTATGTAGAACTTTTCACGATTTCCGCAATAGTTTTCTCAAAACTAATGCACGGATTTTAATCAAACTTCATATTTAATTAGAAGTTAACATAAGTTGTTGCTGATTAGATTTTGGTGTAAATCACCTAGCCGATGGCGCTTCTATAATGCCTTTTTCAGGAAATATTAACATGTATGATATAGTAGAAAGTTTTGGGATTGCCACATCTGACTAGTTTATAGATAATTTCACCATTTTACCTTAGAACTAAACTTTAATATGTTATTCCGTGTCCATGAGATCTACAGTCACAATCTTTAAAATGGCAAAAAGATATCGAATACGCTGTCATCCATGGTTAATTATTGCCTGAATTGATTTTCTGTAATTGTACACGTTTTTAACTAAATGAAATTTTATTGTTCCCACAAATTTCCTAAAATTACTTCACGTACTAACTTTAACGTTGCTTTAAAACTAATTTTAGACACATTCAAGTAGTGAGTATGATTTGTTTTTTAAGAACAGTGATCTATGTTGCTTGAAACTTGTGGACATACTTGGGTATTTGGCATACTTGGAAATAAAATTTAGCTTGATATATTTTTGGGGAAATTTCAGTTATATGATTTCATGATCTGCAAGACCCGAACAACTCCGAGTGGCGTAGATTATTTATTATTTAAGTCGTGAGATTTTCTAGAAAAATTAAGCGACTACAAAATAGCCTATTTAAAAATGTTCTTTAATGTTACTTAAAGATGGCTTACTTTAATGGGGTCGGCGATTCCATTATAAGTACAGCGTTATGTATGTCTTTTTTGCTTCTTCATATTATACATATATACAGAGTGTCTTTTTGTGAAATTTTTGTTAACCTTAAATGCGATGTCAGGGTTATTTGTATTAATTTTGATTTTATGGAAATTTGTAATTAAGACTACACATTAAAATACAAGACTTAAAATTTTGTCAATAGATTGAGAAAATCGTAATATCTGATGTTAATGTAGTAAAATAATTATAGTATTTATATAATTTTTGACAATCTATTTGAATATCAATATACGTTTTATTACAGCTATATTTATAAAGTATAAAGAGTAAATAATCGCAATTTTTTTTTATTATCCAAATATTTTTTTTTTTCTTGGAGCAGTATTGTAATCTAATTTTAGACTGCCGGATTAAATTACAGTATCTTTACTTTGAAAAAAATGAGATCTCAATAATGATTATTTTTATAATTTTTAAAAAATCAGCAAATTTAAATGATTTTAAAAAAAGCGAAATATTTATAATATTTCGTTAACACTATAATCATTTTTTTTTCATTAATTTGAAAAATAACTGTGAATTATTTATTGCCGTCATTTATTATTGTGCATTTGGGTAGGTTTGTTTTCAGAATACAATTTTATTTCTTTTGAAGTAAAATAATTTTACATTGAGTATAATGAAATTTTTAGAACTACAATCAAATTACATTTTAAATACCTGATGTTATAAAGAAGAGTTTTCGTCGAACGAATTATTAGCAAAATTTCCAACATTATTAATAATGCGATGACAAATAAGCTGATAAATATAAAATGATAACAATTCATCTGTTTTTACTCTTTTTATTTTCATACGAAAACAGAGGGATGCAATAGAAAACAAAAATAATAATAATCCAACAACAATATTTGTTTTTTAACGTTTATCATTGAATTTTGCTTATGTCAGATGTATTTGTTAAATAAACAGTCGTAGAAAATTTTGCATGTGATCAATAAATATCGCTTCTTCATTTTGTAAAAGCATAGTGTTTGAGGATTGTTAAATAAAAGTGAATTCATCCAAAACTAGGTTAGAAGAATAACAAACAATATACATGCGTCGATATGTCTGCCTGAAATCTAAACCAATAACTTAAGCTAAATGTATGTACCAGGGTATATCAATAAGTTTTTGCCGCCACATAGAAATAATTGAGTGAAATTTATGAAATTGCTACATTGTATTAGTCCTTTTCTATATAGTCACCGTGTACAGTAACACATTTCTGCAAACGGTATTTCGAAGAGAGATGGGAGTATATATACCAGGAGGTGCAATAGTAGACCCAAAGGGGAGCATTTTTCTAACTTTTGCCGACCCCCACACGTGATATATTGTTGGGAAGGCCTGTGACCACTTATTCATGTTATGCACTCTCGATCGCCTCTCCCCAAATTTGCTCCCCGGGGGGCTCATGAATGATGTCCGCAACATTTAGAAAAGTGTCCCTGGAGGCAAATTTGAAGGGGGGGGTGGGGAGGTGGATAGCATGAATAAGTGGTCACAGGCCTTTCCAATATTATGTGACATTTGGGGATCGGCTAAAGTTAGAAAGATGTCCCCCTTTGGATCTACTATCGCGCCTCCTGGAATACATCCTCCCCCTCTCCTTGAAATATCGTTTGCAGAAATGTGTTACTGTGCACAGTGACTATATAGAAAAGGACTCACACAATTTAGCTATTTCATAAATTTCCCTTAATCCTTTCTATGTGAGGGCAAAAACTTATTAATACGCACTCGTATATAAAACGTATTTTTTTTTATTTTAATTATAAATCTTAATGTGATTATTCCTAAATTTCAACTACCAAAACATTTCTATTTACATTTGATTTCTATCATGACATTTTACATTTTGTATAGATATTTTGAAAAGATATTAACTATTATTTTATCACAAACATGCTAATTGATAAAGTTATCATACGAATTGAATGTCTGCAAGTGAGGGGACAATTGTCCAAACCGGGAATCGAATCCAGATGCTTGGCATACATTGACAATTCTTCCCCGTTTAAGCTACCTTGGTAGACAACCGGCAAGCATATTTCGCCCAGATAACCTAATTGGCTCGCCGGTCGTCAGTGCAGATAGCTTAAACGGTAGAGCATTGACAATGTAAGCCAAGGATCTGGGTTTGAATCCTGGGTTGGGAATTTTTTCGCCCAGTTGGAAATATTCAATTCGTATGATAACTTTACCAATCAGTATGATTGTATTAAATTAATAGTACATCTACATACCCATCGTTTATATGAAGTTCCTTTATCTGCGGTTTATTCTGTTGAGCTGTCTACATCACAGACCAGATGTCACTACGAATAATGTTATCTGAGCGAAATATACTGGCTGATTGTCGTCCCAGTCAGCTTAAACGGTAAAGGATTGGCCTTGTAAGCCAAGGATCTGGGTTCGATTCCCAGCCTGGGCATTTTTTCACTCAGTTGTAAATATTCAATTCGTATGATAACTTTACCAAGCAGTTTGATTGTTTTAAAATAACAGTATGCCTTATTTATTTGGATTCTTGATATAAAAAATACAAATAAACTTAATTTTTACATTTCGCCATCTTAACAAAGGAAAAATCTATAAACACCGAAAAAAGACTTAGTTTAAGCAAATGAATATTCATCTTATGCTGTCATCTCTTGGTAACAGATAAAGCCCAGAACCCATATTAACTAACTCATTAAATAATAAATTCAATTAGAATTTTTTTATGTATAGCCTTATCAAATTCGTGCAAAAAGAAATTTATTAATAGAAAAATCTACATTTACATCGTGTAATTTCCCTTACATATCCAATGCCTAATTCTGAAATGCATTTATAAGCTAATATAGGTACTAAATAAGAAAGTAAATGGAACTGATATTTTTAAAGCAAATCTGAAAATGAACGAAATCTATATTATAATCATAGGTCGAATACTGAATGATGAAATATAAATAATTCAGCCTATTTTTATGGCTTTAACCTCTTAATTATCCGCATATGAAATAGCCATGTAATAGAGCACTATTACGTTAAATATCGTTATTCGAATATTAATTTATATTAATTAATTTGTTCTTATTATTTATATGTAGAACGTTATTACCAAAAGCATTAGGTTACACATTTATAAACAAGCAAAACTTTGGTGTCAAATATTTCAGAAACATATTTGTTTTTTCTTCAATTTAGTTCTGTGAATTCCATGGTTCTTACAATCTCTAGATTAACAAGACAATGTTTAATTATTTATTGCTTTTTCTAAAGTTTAGCATAAATCAGTGATAACATTTGTGGATTGAAGTGGTATTGTCTTGTACAGGGAAATAAAAAAGAGCGATTTGAAAAATAGTACATAAATTGAAAAAAGATAATTTTAAGAAAGGAGAAAAAAGATTTAGAAATGAATAAAATATACAAATTTATATTTCGAATTATGTTAATAAAAATATGATAAGCAACAACCCCCCCCCCCAAAAAAAAAACAAATAAAGAAATAAAACACCATAAATTCATTAATACTGTTCTTAACTGCTCTGATCAACAAGCGCAGAAAGTTTTGACACATTTACAAATTCATTCTTTAACAGAAAGGTATAAAATTGGAAAGCCTGGCCATGGAAGCGATTTGGAATTTAACTTTTTTTTCATTTTTTGATCAATCAATTACCTATTGAGTTATAAGCAATTTTGATCACGTGACAAACACATTTTTCGCCCGATATTGAGTGCTCTTTCTTCCTTCGCGCGGAAATTCGGTTCAAATCGCCCACTTTGACACTATTTTCTGAAAGATCTATTGCGTTTGCAAAAAAAAAAAAAAAAAAAAAAAAGGAAAAAACAGCTCAATTACATATTTTCTGAACAACAACACCAGATAGTTTCTTGCATTTCCGAACAAAAATAAATTAAAACTTATGTCAAAAAGTTGCCCTTTTGGATTTGAGAACACGCTTAAGATCTTAAATCGTTTTTGAAATAATCTACAGAATGCATTACAAACTGTTGCTTTGTTACACAAATGCTGTTTTAAAGGTAGTACAAAAGTTCTTTAGTTCTTTATCAAAAATATAGGAGTAACACTTCAATTAAAATTAAGTTCTAAAGAGACATCATAGGCAGAGTACAAGCAGAAGGTGATCGATTTATTTTAATTAAAATTTACCTAGACAAACATTGCACAGTATTAAGCAAGTCTAAGTTGACATTCCGACCGAGCCTTTGCAAATTCCAGTAGAATAAGCTTGGAAGTAAAGTAACTGAGTAATATATTATTTGACTTTTACGTACTTAAAAAGTAATTAAGAGTGACATTTTAAAACTCATAAACAATTTAGAAAAATTCCTGTTTGAATTTAATTTCATGGCAACTGCTAATGCTATATTGGCCTGATATTTTCGCATAAAAATGTCCATTCTCCACATTAATTAACACTTTCCAACAAAGTTGAAAAATTTTTATGACTTCGGCTTGTCTGTCCATTTGTCCGCACTCTAACTCCCGTAAATATACTCGGATTGCCCTGAAATTTTTGGACGTTATTGATGTTTACCATAGCATATTTTAAATGAAGTTTGTAGCATGTTTAGTTCATTTACAGGGACAGTCAACAGTTTTCCGCTGCATTACGACCTATGGGAAAAAATCGTTTAAAATGATTTTTAATGATGTTACCTGCTTTCAAACATAATAAAATTGATATGCATTTATCAAGTGCACTAAAATATGCATTCTGTAGAATATACGGTGCAAAAAATTGTTATTATTCATTTACAGGGCCATACAAAAGAATTCTGTTACATATTCATATAGCATTGGAGGAATTGTTTGCGACGTATTTTAATTATGTTAAATTATTTCATGTATAATGAAATTAATATACATCGCAGAGGTGTACTATAACTTATTTCATGTATAATACGAAGTGCATAGCATTTACAGGGAAACACGAAATATTTCAGATACTACATTGTATCCGAAGTATTGTAATGATATCTAATGATCGCTGGAAATGCATTTTTACTTTCTTCTATCTTTACAAGAAGAAAGTATTGGATTCATGAAAATTTCCGAATTCCGATTTTCGACGGATTTACAAGTGTTAGGGGTCAGAGAACCATAAAAACAAGTTTTTACAAAATGTCTGTCTATGAGTATGTCTGTGAATCTGTCTATCTGTCCGCCTGTCTGTGTGTTGTGACACAAATTTTGTGGGCGCTCTATCTCAAGAACTAATGAACGTAATTTAATAAAACTTCAGATTAATTTAGTCCCTGATATAATCTGGTGCTGGTTGTTTTTTGGTGTAAATCCCACAGCAGGTGGCGCTGCTATGCTGTATTTTTACGATTTCCGCAATAGCTATATCTCCAGAACTAATGAACGGAATTTTATAAAACTTCCGATTCTGTTAGTCCTTGATATAATTTGTTGCTGATTGCTTTTTAGTGTAAACCGTCCAACAGGTGGCGCTGCTATGCGGCATTGTTTATGATTATCGCAATAGCTCTATCTCATTGACTAATGCCCGAATTTTCACCAACTTTCAGATTCAGTTAGTCTCAGATATAACATAGCGCTGTTTAGTTTTTAGGGCAAAGAGCCCTACAGGTGGCGCTGCTTGGCTGCATTTATCACGATTTCCGCAAACACTGTATCTCAAGGAATCATGCATGAATTTTCATCAAACTTCAGTTTCAGTTAGTCCCTCATATAAATTGGTCCTGATTAGTTTTTTGGAGTAAATCGGCCAACAGATGGTGCTGCTATGTATATTTTTCCGATTTCCGCAATAGTTCTACCTCAAAAACTAATGTACGTATGTTCACCAAACTTCAGATTCAGCTACAACTTGACATAAGTTGTTTGCTGATTAGATTTTAGTGTAAATCACCTAACCAGTGGCACTAACATGCTTTATTTTTCAGGAAATATTAACATGTATGAGGTAGAAGAAAGATTTGGGATTTCCACATCCGACTAGTTAATTATGTTATGCGCTTTTATGTTTCATTATATTTATGAATAGTATATGATGCGTATAAATGCTATAATTCCTATACAGGGCTACACAAAAGGCTTGGCATGGACATGTGAATGATAATTGGCGCTAATCTTCAATCATTCTCTGTTAAATGCATAAGAACAGATTAGCTTTACGTCCAAATACTTCCGGATAGAATTTTATGGGTTTGGTACATTTTGATTCTGAATTCCCCATTGAAACGTTTTAGCATAATCTCAAAAATTATCATACGTAATTTATTGCCTTCATCTAAAACGTTTTAAATATATCAAATTCCTTTCCACGTATGATAATACAATGGGCGTTCAAAAAGTAAGTTACACTTGTTCACACTACAGATCGCAGCAATGAGAAACAAAAGCGAAGCTTGCGTAGACGATAATTGAGTTTCACGGCTTCCAACTGTCGCAATTTCATTCGTATTATGGAAATTGTTGCTGCGCAGTAAGAGAAAAAAAGCAATTTAACAAATTACGACGACCATTTGGAAAATGATTTTTTCAAAGACTAAAATTTAAGACATAAAAAATCGCACGGAGTTAATCCTACATTACGTACGCCATGGATTAAACATTAATAGCGTTATTACACGTAAAAATTCCAAGTGAAAAAAATCGCCTGCTACTCGTACGTATTATCCACCTGAAACATATGTATTATCCAAGCATTTCATTGGCTGTTCGGGAAAAGGCTTTTCCATCTTCAGATTTCCAAGAAATCTGACGACCCATTTTAAATGAAATTTCATTCTTAAACTTCTAAACATACCACAATATTACTTTTTACACCGTCGTATAGAGAAAAAAAATGTACTTTTAAATGCAATTTATTTGAAAGCAGTATCTCAATTTGTTTCTGAGTTATTAATTTTTTTTTTCAGTTCTTATTACTTTTTGTCATAGTGGCAACAGAAGATATCCATCTCTGTTGAAAGAAAAGGGAAATATATATTACTATATAGACCCATCAGAAAACGAATAAAGTGCGGATTAAACCAATAAAAAGCTTCAGATATGCTTTTGATTTCCTACCCTGAAGAGGACAATAACCGTTTTTCCAAATGGTTAAAAAAAATGGCACGTACTCCAACATTGAAGTAAACGAAACAGCATGTTTTTTGAGGGAAAATGTTTATCGAGCACGAGATGCAGCGTAAGCAAAGGCATTGGGTTCCTGCGCGACAAGGTAAGACCTTACAAGGCAACACAACACGGGGTTTGGCATCGTAGTTTTGGAATGGAGATCTGGATGCATCCACTATACAGTCCGGTTCTCGCTCCCTGAGTGGTTCACGTGTTCAGCAAGCTCAAAACACATTTGTGTCCAACACAATTTTTCAGCGATTCCCAGGTTCAGACAGCTAGCTGTTCTGCGCTGGCTCCAAGAGAAGGAGCGATTTTCTATCGTCAGGTCCTCGAACGATTAGTTCAACGTCCCAACAAATGTCTGCAGAGACTTGGAGATTATGTAGAAAAGTAGTGTGATCTATGTACCATATTGTATTGTAGCGCATTTAACAATAAAATGGTTTTGACGTATATTGATCGAGAGCAACTTACTTTTTGAACGCCCCTAGTACTTCATTTTAATTTGTTTTATTATATATCCCACATGTATAATAAAATATTTAAACCTATATGCCAAAAAAACATTTACAATGCTTGCGTTCAAAAAAGAATTATTTCCACGCAAGCATTCCAGCAACAGGAATAGAAGATAAAATAAGAACAATTCGTTAATTTTTATTTTCATACGAAACTAGAAGAATAGAAATAGGAAATGAAAATAACACTAAATCCAATAACAGCATTCTTTCCTAGAAAGCTGCCATTGATTGTTTGTTATGTCAATGACATTAAAATAACTTCTTTCTTTGGTCAAAAATATATTGTGTTTTTCCAAGCCTAATATCTGTGAGATATTAAATAAAGTTATATCCATCCGAAAGTAGGTTAAAAGAAAAATAAAAAATATAAATGGATTAAAGCTTCAATATCCGCTTGAAACCGATTTTTTACCAAAATATATGGACTGTATTATTTCTTTTTTGTCATTGGAATTAAGATAAATATTTCTTTGAATATATTTCTAAGTTTATACGTCTAAAACATTTTTAAATTGATTTTTTTAAATCAAGCTTTTAAAAGGTTGTGCACATTTATGTTTCGAAAATGAATACTCTATTTTAGTCAGTAAGATAACCTGCTCAAGAAAAAGCTCAAAGAAAATGACAATATGTTTCAAGAATGTTCTATAAACAATTGAAAATTGGGATAATTACCTGCACAAACTACGTTTACGTCGCAATATTTCCCTAGATATCTATTATTTTCTGCTTAAATATGTAATCTGTATAAAATGAGTGGAAATCGTCATTTTCAAAACAAATACATGGTGTTGCAAAAAGAATCACCCGATTTGAAATGCGCATATTATGAGAAATATTTAACATAGACACTTAAGATTAATTTTATATTATACTAGATAATGCCCGTCAAGATTTGACGGTAAATAACTTAAATGTTTCATTAAAAAAATTCTTGAATTTTTAATTAGTTGCTTTTAAATTAATTATTGAATATTTTTAATATAAATTATTTTTACTCAAATTTTATTTTACATTTTTATTTATTTTTTAAATATTAAATAACGGATATCAAGGTAATTTCTTTTATAATTCTTATATGAATATTTTTTCTTTCTTTCCTTTTATTTTTTAAGGAAAAGAATGGCAAACTTTTCTTTCTGCCACACATCTATTTATATAAAATCCAAGTCTCTGTGTGTCCCTCACTATTCCGGTAGGACCGCCTCATTGAAATGAGTAATTGTTGAAAAATATTAATGCAGGGTTACCACGGTAGCGCCAAATGTTAGCCAACTTGGCGACAGATGGCTAATTTGGCGAAATTCCCATTTAAAACCATTAATCTTTCATAATGGAAGTCACCGAAATTTAATTTAAACTCCACTCTTTTAAGATATTTTTTCGAAATCTATGGGTGAGAATTTAAAGTACATCTTTACATCTTCCTCCCGATGCTACTAATAAAATAACCGCCAATAGACAACGGTGTACTCTGTGAGATCCTAACTGCGCGATTTTAATGTTCTTTAGGTACTTTTCCAGTATAGGTGCCTTGGCGAAAAAGGAAATTTGGTAACATATTTTCCGGGAAACTATTCACTGTTTCATTTTATATACACAGCATTTTTTTTCGATAGTTATACGATTTATTTAACATAAAAAAGCCGTTTCTCTAATTTTATACAGAAACAGATGTAATTTGTGCATAAAAACATCAATAATATACATATAAAACAAGCAAAAACGCTCATCAAATTTGTTTTCATAGTTGCTTATATGATTTGACAACAAATTTCGATATTTTCCCGTTATACGGACACCATGCCAAAATGTATGCTAATGCGCCAATTATTTCAAAATGCTAAAAGATATTTGTAATTTTATGCCAGAAGTTTAATATGAGTTTTATTTTATTGCTTTATTTTATAGCAGTTATTTGTTCACTTATTTTAAGTATATATTTGTGATTTGATGAAATAGTTCGTAAAAGTCTGGAATTTTCAAATGTTATATTTTTTAAATGCTCACTTTAGTATCGACAATGGTTTTTCTTTTATTTTTCAAATGTTTCAATTCACGATTTTGCGCCAACTATTACGCTTGGTGACAATGGTGTCCGCTTAACGGAAAAGTACCCAAATCTCACTTTTTGATGCCCAAATTACACCAAGCTTTTTTTTAAAAAATGCCAAAGCCCCTACAGTGGAAAAGTACCAAACGGTCTATTATTTTGCGCTATCCGTGTTATAGTTTGCACTATATGCAAGGGGAGCGGAGCGAAGAGTTTAAACATTAAATATTAAAGTTTCGGCATAGATGTCATATTGGCGCGATTTTTTTCTGATGCCAATGTCATATACACAACGGGTACTTAACTGGCGCCAAAGTGTCGTAATTTTGCTTGATATGGTAATCCGGATGTTGTTGTTTATGCTGTTGATGTTTTCGCCAAATTGGCGTCGGAAAAAAATCGCGCCAATATATGATAACGTATATGACAACTATGCCAAAATTTCTATAAAGCAGTATAAGACTAAAAAATTAAGAATAAAATAAATGCAAAATAAAACTAAAGAAGAAAGAAAAATCATGCGTTAAGCATAGAATATGAAACACTTTCGAACACAACCTGAATGCTTTAACAAAACTTCGTTATTTAGGGAAATAAGGTAAATAAGATAACGTTACTTCTTAGATATCCCGTCGACCAATTTCGCCAAATTATATAAATCGCCAAATCAATAGTAACAAAAATACAAATAAAACGTCGAATTAATGGTTTTATTGGCCATTATTGGCATTTAATCTTACAATTAATTAATTAATGGCAACCATTATTGGCAATTAATCTTACAATTTGGCGACAGTAATTTGGTCGGCTGGATAACCAAGAAGTACCAAGATAACTAAGTAAACATTTTAGAAAACGCATAAAAAAATTAAAAAATTGATTTCAGCAGTTACCGTTCATAGCCAATAGTACCGTTATTACATGCCACTATTTAGCTAAAATTTAATTTAAACTACTCTTAAAACTACTGAAATCACATTTCCAGATATTATCACCCATAGACGGTTATGTATCCAATTCTTTGCGTGACCATGTATATCATTTTATCTATATTCTACAAACATTTCTTAGGAAACTAAATGCAGTTCAGCGTAAAAATGCATAACTCCTTTAAAAACCACCTTTAAGCAATTTACTCTCATACTCAGTAACCCTTACGAATTCTTTTGTGTAGCCCTGCATATGAACTGTAGCATTTATACGCACAGTATAGTATGCATAAATGTAGTGAAACATAAAAGCGCATATCATAATTAAAAATGCATTTCTAGCAATCATTGCTTATGTACAATACTTCGGAGAAACGTTTCTTGGCGAGAAAGAAGTTTGACAACGTATTTTCTGGCAACCTATTTGCTGCTTCATACTCACAAGCAATTTTTTCCATTTTTACAATTTGGCACAGATGTCATATACGCCCCATATTAGCGCGATTTTTTTCCGACGCCAATTTGGCGAAAACATCAACAGCATAAACAACGTTCGGGTTACCATTATAAGCAAAATAACGACAATTTGGCGCCAGTTAAGTACCCGATGCGTATATGACATCGGCGTCAAAAAAAAAAAATCGCGCCAATATGGGCGTATATGACATCTGTGCCGACAGTTTAATTTAAAAAAAGCTATTTACCCATTTTTATAAAGAAACAGAAGTAATTTTTGCACAGATGTCATATACGCATGGGGGTTGGCATGATTTTTCTATGACGCCAATTTGGCAGAAATTTCGCTTTCGAATACCAGTTACTTATATATTTTTCAATTAGCAAATAAATAAATAGAAATGCTTGTATTTCTTATATTCCTCCGAAGAAGACTATGTTTTATAGTTGAAAGTATACTAAGGTATTAAAATAATTTAACATTTTAAATACTGTGTCATCTTTTAAGTAATTTTGCACTTAGTGTAAGTTTAACTTTATTTTTCAATTATTTGCTATCATTTTGAAACTGAAATAACTATAAATAAATAAAAGGGTACAGATGTCATATTCGCCCCATATTGGCGTGATTTTTTTCGGTTGCCAATTTGGCGAAAACATCAACAGCATAAACAACATGATCCGGGTTACCACATCAAGCAAAATAACGACACTTTGGCGCAAGTTAAGTACCTGTTGCCTATAACGACTATCTCGTTATATATGTTTGCATTTTATTCCCCCCCCCTCCCCCAGACAGTTTCAATTAAAATTCTGTTTAATAACTTATTTATTTTGTGCACTATAGTCAAACAGTCCAGCCCCTAAATTAAATTCAACATTTAAAAACTAAATCGATTGTATTAACAGCCCTTCACATTTAAATTAAATTATTCTAAGTACTCATCTCTTTAATAAAATAAAATCAGTGAATCACTCTCCATTTTCACTTTCCAATTCTTTCACACATACGCTTTAACCTTGTACAAAATTCGTTACGGCTGACTGTTAGTTTCAAAAGCATTTTAACTTCGGTCATTTCCTTATTTGGGCATGAATATAACTCATCATTTAAAATCACTTTACATGCAATCTACTTATTAGAATTATCTTCGCTTCACACCCTTGTGTTCAGATGTATGGCAGTTCTGCATTTTTGTGGTAAAGCGGTGCATCTTTGATCTAACATCTGGTCTAGAAAAATACAGTCTCATGCCTTTTAGCCTAACGAATTCGGCCTGTTACTATGCCCTTTCCAGATAACACTTTTTATTTTTTACATTTAACCGCAGCTGTATCAATGTACTGTTGAGTCTCCATCTATCATGACTCAGGAATGTATGCAGCCCACAATCTGCCCCCCCCCCCCTACACAATTAATATGGTAGAAGCCTACCGTACATTTTTGGCGAACATACCAGCCAATGGTTCTCTTAGCCCCTGTGCATGGCGCAAAAATACTTTTAGATTGGCGATATTGTAGTCCGCCAAGCAAGAAAGTTGTAACTGTATATTCTTCAGATTCCTGCTTTCTCTCTAGCCTCGTGATGACGTCTTAAAAGAGGCTCCTTATTGCTTTTCCCCTGTACCTCTCCCTTCGACCTTCATCATGAAAATAAAATAAGTCTTCGTTTACCGAATTGGAGTTTTTTTTAATAGGACCTGTTTTTTTTTTTAATTCTCGCAATCTTATAAACGCAAACGGCCATCTCTTCTAGCAAGAAAGTCTTCATATAAATTGGTCTCCGTGACCAGCTTTTTTCTCCATTAACAAAAAAAATGTAAGGGAGAGGTACTTGCTTCTAATCTTTTTTTCTGCATGGACTTCTGGCAGCGATGGATTCCTCCCGGCTGTCGCACCGTGCCCGCTACGTGGATTTCATCATGGAGTGAACCTTTCGCCCTGGACGACTGCTCTTCGCCGTAAAGTATCTGTGCCTGCCTGCTCGTCTGCTTTTCCCCTTTGCCAACCCCCGGAGTTGTGGAATCAGCTGCTCGCTTCCCGTCGCCTAAGAAATCTGCCTGCCTTACATCCTCCCGTGCCGAAGAAATCTGCCTGCGTGCTATCCTGTCTCTCGGAGCATCCTTCCTGCCCGTCATCGCATTTCACTTGTGAAAGTGTCCTGCGTGTTTTGTGTAGTGTGCTAAAATACAAACCAGCTCAGTGTGTGTGTAAAATATTTGTGCAAGTTAGTGTGCTCAAAGTGCTCCTCTACGTGTTCACTTTCTTTTAATCGCAATACTTTTGTTTTCATAAGTCCGACAAGCTCTGCAATCCTACAGTGCATCGAGAAACCTTTCATGTTTGTGAAAATGCTACAAATTTGATACAAATTTCTGGTTTCAGTGAAGCACTGATTTCAAACCAAAAAAAAAAAGCCCTGCAAAAACGTGTGCTACCCCCCTCATGTGTAAAGAAAAGGTGATAAGAGAATACTCGCCTTAGCGAGTGCTAAAATTTCCCTTGTTTACTTTCTGTTTACGAAAACGAAAGGAACGTCCGAGCGAGTCAGCGATTGAATGAATGAATCTCGCTCTCCAACCTCCTCAATATTCTGGAAAAGTGTTTTTTGTTTTTTTTTTACCATACGACACCAACCGTTTGTGAAATTCAAGTGTTCCAACAAATTAGTCGTGTGTTCTACAGGTCCTGCATCCTAATATTTAACAGCCATTTTCTGTCATAAAAAAGCTCAAAAAAGTCTTTTGCTGCCAAAGAATCGTTTTAAAGATTCATTCAAACGCATACATAGATTTCTAGCAAATTTTTAGGATTTTGACAAAAACGTCATAAATGTGCATAGATAAAAGGCAAGCGTAAAAAAAAAATGCACCTAAAAGAAAATTTTTTTCACAAAATCAGATACAAAAAAAGTGAAAATATATAGTGCTAATTCCCTTAAATAACACATTTTAGAGTACGAAAGCATATTTTAATTCCCCCATTTAATTGCTTTCCTTTCGCTTAATTTTCTTTTCAGTTAATTCTGGAAACCTTGTTTTAAAATTTTTAAAGTTGTTTCATTCCATTTGTATGCTTTCTTACTCCATAAGTACTCACAAGTACTTCTTATTTGATTTTATTAATATTATTGTGTTTTTGTACAGGATACGAAAACACAGTGATATTGCTATTTTTGATTATTTGTGTTGTCTATTATAATATTTATCAATATAATATAAGTAGTTTTTTTCCCATTGCATTGAATGTTCCACTATCTTTAGTTATTACGATATACATTCACCTTTGCTTAACTTTTAATGCATATTAAAATATATTAATGGTTTTTTCTCTCTCAAAAAGAGTTAACAAAGATTATATTTTGTCCCATATATTTTTCTGGTTCGCCTTTCGGCTTGAAAATATTTTAATTTGAGAAATATTTTTAATTTCTGTCCTTTTAGAGAAATAAGGACAGATAGCAAGTTTTTTTTTCTCTGTTAAAAAGGATAAAATAAGTTTTTATTTCAGTTGCTTGCTCCTACCAGTTTTATTTTGAAAGACGTACATGTTTCATTCATTTAAAAAAAATAAAATAAAATAAAATAAAATAGGAGCTATTGCGAAATATTTTTCTGTTTCTCTTTTGCTTAAAATAAGCAACGGTATTATTTTTACTTTGGGAAACACAATTTTGTCCCTGGATAAGTTTTCTTTCTCTCTATTTTTTTTTTTTATATAAGGTTTAAAAAAAAAAATAAGACCTTTTGTTTATTTTTAAGTTGTGTATTAGTTTTTTTTATTTGATTATTTATGTGATTATTTTATTTCATTATTTTAGTTGCTTTGCATTTTATCTGTTTATGTGTGTTATATTTAGATATATATGCAGAATTTCAGTAACAATTTTTGATTAGAGAATTTGTGTTAGGTAAAACGTTGACCATGTCCGCTAAACAAGTTCAAATCAACATTAACCAATTTGACGGAGATCCGGATTTGCTTAAATTCTTTTTCAACCAAATTAGGTCGGTCGCTGAAATTAACAAATACAGCCCTCAGACTACCATTGCTGTACTTGTAGGCAAGTTAATTGGTCCCGCTCAAAAATTTTATGCTCAGAATCCGGAAATTCAAAAAAATAATGATCTAGTTACGCTTGAAAAGAATTTGCCGCATTTTTCTCACCCCCCAGCAAGTGCGTGGCTGGCGTTGAACTTTCGAGCTTATCTCTTCTGCCAGCGGAGTCAATTAAAAACTTGGCACATCGGTTAAACGTGCTAGCCGCAACTGTCTATTCAGATATTAAAGACGAAAATGCCCGTAACACGATTAAACTTATGAAATTTATGGAAGCTGTGCGAGCTAACATACGAATAAAGTTACAAGAAGAAGGCGTGAATGAATATCGTGCTGCTGTTGAAAGAGCACAGATATTACACGAAATTCTGCATAACGAAAAGATTCTACATTCCTTACCCTCTGTCAGTAAATCTCAAAATAACATTGAAGAGCAATTGAAGGAACTCTCGGAAAAAATAAATGCATTAACACTCGCACCGCCTGGACCCAAAACTGAAACTAAAAAAAATGACATGCAAGGTAGCCCAAAGTATAACGCAAATGCGATGCGCTATAGGAAAAATTTCAAAACGCGAAATTTCCCAAAACGTTTTTCCCCTCACAAATTTACACAAAGAAAAGTTGTGACTTGTCAACTCTGTTTCCGCAATGGCCACCAGGCACATCAGTGTTTTAAATGGAAAAGAGTTAATACACAGAGAAGGGAAAATTTTAACAGACGCAACAATTACCAGGTTCAGGAAAACTAGAACAGAGACACAATTTTTATGCTGATGATTTTGTGTCTCAACCATGTGACTTAACATCAGCAACATTTCCTATTGACCCTACATTACCAAAGAACTCTAAAGAAGAATTAGTCAATTCAACCGGGTCACAAACTTCAGATCACATTAAAATTGCAAGAAATATCACTACTCAAACAGAAAATGAAGGCGATAAAATTGTTCACATCATTTGTAGTGTTAATACGCATTCTCCATCACTCCCTCTTGTAAAGGCCACTATTGCAAACCATAAAATCACCCTATTGGCTGACTCTGGAAGTAGCATTTCGTTACTTTCACAAAATTTATTTAATGAACTTAAACCTGTATTAAAATACAAGAGACTATCAACAGCCATAAATATTAAAACCGTCAATTCGGATGTTTCTTTTTCTTCATGTATTAGAGCATCCATTAAATTAGAAAAAAAATCCTTCTCACACCACTTTTATATAGTGGATATTCCTGAATCCTCCAGTTTTGATGGCATTCTTGGTTTTGATTTCATTAGTAAATTTAACATTATCATTGATACTTTCAATAAATGCATTCACATTAACAACAACTTGACTATTCCACTAGAAACATCACACACTAAGTCTAAAGTCAGTGAAAGTAATCAATGTAACACCTTATGTGATGTAGTGACAAATCAAAAAGTTTTCTTAACCCGTAAAGTCATTCTAGAACCCCAAGAGCAAACATGGTGCTCAGTTTACACAAACAATAATATCAAACATGACATAAATTATCTATTTGAATATTTGTCAGATAAAAAAGAAGTAATAAGTCATGATGCCATTATTCAAATGAATAAGAAAACTAAACGCAAAAAGAAGCCTGTACAATTAAATCATTTCTTTTCTATTTCACTTAAAAATAATTCTGACACTACCATTCATCTCCCTAAACACACAAAAATTGGACATTTATCTGAAGTTGAGGAAATTCTTGACTACCCCTCGGATAATTTGGACAAGCATCATAACTCAGAACAACACTTCCTAAATTTTATTCAGGCATCTAATGAAACATTAAAAAAGAGGAAAGAGGATTTGGCAGCTACCGATTTTGATCTTACACATTTAAGTTCTAATGAAGCAAATACAATGACTAAATTATTACTTAATTACTACCCGGCCTTTTCAAAATCATTAAATACACTTGGACATACTGAAAAGATTGTACCTGAGTTGAAATTTATTAATGATTACCCTATAAAAACTCTTCCATTCCCCCTTCCCCAATCTTTGCAAAAAGGTACTTTAGAACAAATTAAAGATCTGCTTGATGCCAAAATTATTGAACGCCACTGTTCAGAATGGGCTTGCCCCCTGCTTTTAGTCAAAAAGAAACCAGACGGAACTGGTAAACAAAAATTTCGTCTCGCCTTAGATCTTCGAATGGTAAATACTGTAATTCAAGGATCATCTTACCCTCTACCTAAAATTCAAACCATCATTTCAAATCTTTCTCAGTATCGATATTTTTCTTCTCTTGACTTTCATCAGGCATATCATCAAATTGATTTGCCAGAAAAATTCCAAAATCAGTTGACATTTACTACTATGTTTGGTTCTTTTAGATACAAGAGATTAGTGTTCGGATTAAAAAACAGTGCTTCTATTTTCCAAGCTTTAATGGACTCTTTGCTTGATGAGTTACAATTAGATGGTGTATATACATATCAGGATGATTTCATTGTAGGTGCAAACTCTTTTGATGAAATGTGTAATAAATTAAAAAAAAATTCTCTCTATCTTAACCAAATATAACTTGACCCTGTCTCCTAGCAAGTGTACTTTTCATAAATCTAGTATTGACTATTTGGGATTTCATGTAGAAAATCAGTCCGTTTCCCCGATTCAGTCAAATATCATAAAAATAACATCTTTTCCCACACCTACAACTAAAAGTCAACTAAAAAGACTCATTGGTGTCATTACATTTTATAAGAGTCTAATTCCATCCTTTTCTGAGTTAGTACAACCACTGATAAACTTAACTACTCCAAAAGTTAAATTTAAATGGACAGTTAAACATCAAGAAATCATGGACACAATACAGAAAATTTTCTTTAATTCTCCCATGGTTAGATTACCTGATTGGAACAAGACATTTTATTTAAATACAGATGCGTCAAATGTTGCTATTTCTGGTGTTTTATTACAAGAGCATGATCAACAACTTTTACCAGTTGCATATTTTTCTAAATCTCTTAAGCCATCAGAAAAAAATACCCTGCACTTAAATTAGAACTCATGGCAATTTGTAAATCTGTAACCGCTTTCAAATATTATTTATATAACAGACAATTTGTAATTCTTTCTGACAGTAAACCCTTAGAAAAATATAACAAGACTACTAATCCAGCTGATATTATCTCTCGTTGGCTCATGGAGCTTTCAGAGTACTCATACACTTTTAAACATATCCCTGGTAAGAAAAATGTTCTTGCTGACTATTTATCTCGCTGTACTTTTGAAAACAATCAACAAACTCTGGATACTAACCCTGAACTTATCCATGACCCTCAACCATTACCTATTGTTGACTATGATACACCAGACGGTAATAATTCATGTTCAAGCGCCACTAAGAAATATGTAAACTATCTTGTATCTGGTAAACAAACAAATCCAGATCCTTTATTAGAAATTTCAAATGAAACTTTCTGCACTGAACAAAAAAAATGACACCACCTTGTCCACTGTTTACAAAGATATTCTAAAGAAAGGACCTTCTCAAAAATATCCTAATTACTTCATACACCCTGATTCGAAAGTTTTAATGTTAAAAAAAGAAAATAATAACAACACTTTTTCATATCACATTGTTGTTCCTAACTCTCTTAAAAGCAAAGTTTTAACAATCTCTCATTTATCTCACTTTGGTTTTAATAAAACTTATGAGTTTCTATCATCAAGATATTTTTGGAAAGGCATGTATGTTGACACCCTAAACTTTGTAGCTTCATGTGTCAAATGTCTTCAATGTAAACATCATCAAACCCCTCCTGCACCCTTACAACCCACCTACACGCCCAGATATCATGGCCATACTATTAGTACAGATCTCGTTGGACCTTTTTCTAATGGTAAACATATTTTAACTATTACAGATCACTTTTCAAGACATGTTGAACTTTTTCCACTTAATGATACATCTGCAACTAAAGTCGTTAAATGTTTATTCTCTTACATAACCACCTTTGGGAGACCTTCTGTTGTCTTATCAGACTTAGGACCCCAATATACATCTCAAATATACAACATTTTTAATGATACTCTAGGTATTAAGGTACTTCACAGCTCTGTTTCGAGACCACAAAGCAATGCTCTTTCGGAGAGAATAAACAAATCTATCAAATACTCTGTTAATATACTTTTACAAGAAGGTCACTCATTTGAAAATGCAATATTTATACACAAGTCGCTCTATAATGGTTCAAAACATTAAACTACATTATTCACTCATAATCTTCTCCACTTTGGACGTGAACTTTCATTAATTTTCGACACTTTTGATCAGAATAGCAATCAACCTTTTCTAGACAAACATACTGAAATACATAAACTACTTGAAGATTTACACAAAATATATGACAAGGCTTACAATAACATTAAAACAGCACAGGATAAAAGATATAAACATTATGGTCAGAAAGCTAAATTAAGAACCATTTGTCTCAAAGATATTGTGTACTTAAAGTCTGTTGATAAATTCAAACCTAAATACACTGGACCATATATTGTAACTTTCAAACATTCACCTGTGTCATTCTCGATCAAGAGATTGTATGCTGCTGATAATACAGCATTTCGGGTGCACATTGATAGGTTACTTCTTGCACCACCTCGATATGGACATTTATTCGATGCTACAAGTCACTTAAACAATCACAACTTCCCTAATGTTTATCAACCACATACATATAATTTAAGAAACAGAAAATAATATACTTCTGTTTACATTTTTTTCTTATGACATTTATTGTGAAGCTAAGTATACAACCAGAGGCCTAGGTTGTATGTATGTTGTTTACAACAGAACTTTGACAACATTATGGCTGGCCCATGACTGTTTTCTTCGAAGATCTCTTGTGAACAATATTTTGAATCACTTTACACTCATTTCAGTTTACTGTACACTTTTTATGTTATTTACATACACTTAACTATTATTTATAGTTTAACATTTATTTTACATTTCATTCTTTTACGATTACATTTCAGTTAAAACTGATAACTAACACATTTAATAATTGCAGTTATTTAAAAAAAAAAAAATTCACATGTAATTTGATAACATTTTCTTGGCAACCAGTTAGTTACCCTCTAAATATATGACTTGTGCATTATTTAACCGGATTATGACTTTTTCATTTTTTTATGTCTCTCTTCACTCTAGGATTGTCTACCCCTTTTTGATTTGATATATATGTGACATATATCTATTTTTTTTATTTTTAATTCTCCCTTTCGAATGTTTTGTTCCCGTTCAAAATTATTGCCCTTAGGGTCCAAAACTTCATTGTGTTGAGAGACAACCCCTTGGAATTGGTGTTCCAATTCACAAAAAATCAATTTTTGCTTGTTAACCGACGTGTGCTCCTTTAGAGGATCGCTAGTGTCTTCGGAGGAGCAGGGACTCATATAAGCGGGCGTTGTATGAGTCTCAAAACTCCCTCCTCACATAAGGCTGAAGCCGTAAGCTGACGCCATAATACTTGTGGTCTACACAAGATTCAGGGTGACACCTTTTGCATGGGTGTGCTTCAGGCACCTCTTTTTTTTTGTCATCCTATGCTGCATGCATGAACATTACATTTTTTAAAAATCATGTCCAATTTCATTTAAAATCATATTACAATTGATTATTAGTTTACAATTACACAGTTCACTTATTATTATTTACTCTTTACTTCTAGTGTTGCATTTGTGTTTATATATTATATTTTTATTGTTACTACTTGTGTTTTTTTTCATAAAAATGATCCGAATCAGGATCAATATTTTTGATGATGTGCAGCCAAGGGTCTAGTTACATGCTGCTTAAATATTTGCTGTCAGAGTCGACTCAGTTAAAAAATATATATATATACCATGGTATGCAATTTTGAAGAAAATTTTACTGAAGGTGGAGATCCATAAAATTAATTTAGAAAATATTAATTCATAAAATCTCTTAGGACTGTTGAACTATTGATGAAAGAGATTTTTTTTTTGTTTTCATGACAGCAACTTGTTTTTTAAAAAAAAAACTTTTATGTTTTGAAGATATATTTATATGTGTAACTATTTTTCTTGCTGTTTTGCCCATGCACACGGGTCAACAAAAGTTTTTTTTTTTGCGGTGTCCCAGGTGATATATATAACGACTATCTCGTTATATATGTTTGCATTTTATTCCCCCCCCTCCCCCAGACAGTTTCAATTAAAATTCTGTTTAATAACTTATTTATTTTGTGCACTATAGTCAAACAGTCCAGCCCCTAAATTAAATTCAACATTTAAAAACTAAATCGATTGTATTAACAGCCCTTCACATTTAAATTAAATTATTCTAAGTACTCATCTCTTTAATAAAATAAAATCAGTGAATCACTCTCCATTTTCACTTTCCAATTCTTTCACACATACGCTTTAACCTTGTACAAAATTCGTTACGGCTGACTGTTAGTTTCAAAAGCATTTTAACTTCGGTCATTTCCTTATTTGGGCATGAATATAACTCATCATTTAAAATCACTTTACATGCAATCTACTTATTAGAATTATCTTCGCTTCACACCCTTGTGTTCAGATGTATGGCAGTTCTGCATTTTTGTAGTAAAGCGGTGCATCTTTGATCTAACATCTGGTCTAGAAAAATACACTCTCATGCCTTTTAGCCTAACGAATTCGGTCTGTTACTATGCCCTTTCCAGATAACACTTTTTATTTTTTACATTTAACCGCAGCTGTATCAATGTACTGTTGAGTCTCCATCTATCATGACTCAGGAATGTATGCAGCCCACAATCTGCCCCCCCCCTACACAATTAATATGGTAGAAGCCTACCGTACATTTTTGGCGAACATACCAGCCAATGGTTCTCTTAGCCCCTGTGCATGGCGCAAAAATACTTTTAGATTGGCGATATTGTAGTCCGCCAAGCAAGAAAGTTGTAACTGTATATTCTTCAGATTCCTGCTTTCTCTCTAGCCTCGTGATGACGTCTTAAAAGAGGCTCCTTATTGCTTTTCCCCTGTACCTCTCCCTTCGACCTTCATCATGAAAATAAGGCGACAGAAAAAATCGCGCCAATATGGGGCGAATATGACATCTGTTCCAATAAAAGTTTGAATAATAACTATAGAACAAAGCAGTTTATATAATTAAAAAACAGAAAATAAAAGTAAATAAGCAATTTATTAATAAATAAAAAACAATAGCCGGGTTACCATAGCACGCAAAATAACACCATTTTGACGCCAGTTAGGTATCGCGGTTCATATCTGAAATCTGTGCCGTAATTTGTATATAAAAAAAATTATATATATTTAGAAACGATTTTTTTATGTATATAAGTGCATATATAAACAAAGATTAAAGTTCATTAGATTTGTTTTCATACCTGTTTATATATTTTCGCAACATATCTCACTTTCTGATGCCCGAATCGCGCCAAGTTTTTTTTTTTAAATGCGCTATAATGGAAAAGTACTTAAATAAATAATTAATAGAAATAACAAATTAAACAAACTAAAACTTTTTATTGAGAGATCAAAGTATTGTTTTTAATTTCGATTAAAAATACATATATCCTTGGATAACTTCAATTGAAATTAGGTTCACATCTTAATATCTCATTCCATAAACCTAAACAAACACAAGTGATTCATTCATCGTGAAACATCAAACATATTAAATCTTTGAGGTAATCATTCACAAAGTAAGTTCTACAACAATCAATGGCCAATATTCTAAAGACGTCATAGTAGGTAAAATGGTGGCGGTATCGTTTGTTTATGGTTTGTAATCACAAAGATTTAATTTTGCAATGTCTCTTAGTTACATTATTTTATTGTCATATTTATGAGCTCAAAACAAAAGCCTATATTTTCATTATTTAGTTATTAAAGACGGAAAAATATCATGAATGCATGATTTGAAAATTTTAAATAATTTTCTTTCTTAATACTAAAAAATAACATCGGGAAGTAACAGCGGGTTTAAGTTAAATAAGTTTAACTGTTTAATTCTGTTGTAATATTCAAAATAACTGTACTTATTAGATTTCAGTACTCAACATCAGGGCCCGATTAAACTTTGAAGTTAGAGGAATTACAATGTCATTTCAGGACCTTTCTTTTGGAGAAGCTTTTCTAAATTCCATATATACATGGAAAATCTTCAGTGTTAGAAATATTATTCCCAGGACTGACATAACACGGGAACGGCCTGCAATTTTACACAAGTTTTTGAAAGCTACTTTATATCAGAAATTTTACTAAAAACTGGTTACTTTTTTGTTATAGCGGCCCACACTATTAGGATTATGACAAGTTGCAGCCAATTTCGCCAACGTCGTAACCAAGATCGTGAAGCACACACATATAATACCATTTCATGAAATCGTATACGATAATTTAATAGTTTTTAACCTTACTTCAAGTGTGCTATTTATTTATTTTTAAGGCTCAACAATCTAAATTGTCCAATATATGAATTTAAAAAAATGTAAACAAAGATTGAATAGACATGACCGCAAAAAGCCTCAAATCTGCATAACACTTGGAACCAAACTGCGCAGATTAGTGGTCTTCTACTGTACACAGTTTTTCATAAATGTGTTTCGTTCTTAAAATGTGTTATTTTCATCTATCACTGCGGAACAAGCGAGAAAAGATATTCTTGCACATGAGTTGTATATATCTTTATTTCTAAATTTCCGTCATTTTTTACGGGCTACCTTTCTAGTATATATATATTCTTGATAATGGTCAGAAAATATTACAAAAATTGTAGATCAGCTCAATTTATTTAATTGATAATTACATGCAAAATATTTTAAATAAAAAATTATTATTTTTAAAATATTGTTGCGTATTAAATTTTGTTTAATTATAAAGCATTCAAATAATAATAATATTTAATTATATTAATAATATTAATAATAATAACAAAATAAAAATCATACAACTTCTCCTGCTAATAAAACATGTCATTATTGAAGAGAATCATCGATAAAAATATTGCAGAAATCATTTTACCGAGCGTTGGGCTCGAACCCACGTCCTCTTCAAAAATTCAGACCTTTAAGCTGCTGCCTTTGACCATTGCGATACCAGGAACTCGCTCAATACTCCTCTAAGTTAAAGAGCTTCGAAAAAAAGTTGACGCATGCGCAAATGTGTCAAAATTGGTCTTACTGATCGTGGTCTTAAAGAATCATCTTTTCGCTTTAATATATTAGATGGCTAATCATAAAATTAAAAAAAATAAGAGGGACTCACATTTTCTCCTGACATGCGACGACGGTCAGAGAATTTTTCTTTGCACAGACAACCCGCGTCTTGGAAATATTTATATCATCGTCCAATGCTCTGAGCGGTAGAAAATTTAAAACCAGTTTATTGTCGACGAAAATCGTGCTGAACAGTTGTTACGGATTCACACTTAGCGAAGCATGGAACATAAATCGACTTCTGTTGTGCAGTTGCCATTTTGATAAACAATTAAATGAAATGCAAAGGAAGAGCGTTAGACCTACCTGTCGGCGACTGCGTGAAACCCGACATTTCCAACTTTCTACCTATACATTATTCCATCAAAGCGGTTTAAAAGCAGAATAGTTATGATTTTTTTTTTTTATCGAAAGATTCTTTTTGTAACACCTTGTAGAAAAAATGCTACAAATCTACGTCCTCTTCATAGCTAGGATATTTCCAGATGATCAAAACCCGTCAATTTGTAAGGTAGTACAAAGTGTAAATCTTTCAAAATTGTGTGCTCTGGTTGTAGCATTGAGTTATTTCGTACCGGCGACGGGTATAGGGAAACAGTGCCCCGACTTATCTCGGGGCAGCCGTTGAAGTGGTTAATATGCCATTAGCAGAATTGAAAACATTTATCTCTAACATCACCGATCAGCGGGTTTTTTAAATTGAAGACTACATTCCAGCAAGGGAACGTCCGGAATTAATAATGGGTACATTTTTAGCGAGTTTTGGAATAAAAAATGTACCACAAATACAAGAAACGTCCAAAGGTTTTGAATTCTTTTCAAGTGTTCTTTAGCAGTTCATCGTGAAGAGTCTAATTTCGTACAACGATAAACCAATACAGAAATTCTCATCTTTAAGTTATTCCCTAGGATAATTCTTATTTTTTTTAAACATCGTAAAATCAGGAATCTATTTAAAAAATTAAATTATGATAAGGTTACTTCGGGCAAATAGGCCATGATTTTACAAAGTGACTCTGGAGATACTGGCAATTCAGCTTCAAAAAGATAATGTTCATTTGAATTAAAGTCTGAAATTCTGTAAATGTGCTCGGTTAGGTTCCCTCAATCAGGCAGAAATGCTCAAAATTATATTTTAATATTTAATATATATATATATATATATATGCATATTTCATCTTGCTTTCCTCATGGGTCCAGTTGCCCCATAAAAATGGGGTAAGTGGATCAGGAGGGTCTATGTTCCACACGTGTTTATTTTTTTTTTTTCATGTGAGATATCAGGTCCTGTTTGAAAAAGTATAAACTAAACACTAAACGTAACGATTTTTTTTATACCTATTCCTACCAAAAAGGGTCAAATGACCCCTATATAAAAATTATATATTTTACGATATTTTGCGAAAACTATACCAGTTGATGCACTTTGGTGTATGAATATAACATTTTTTTTTTTCAAATAATTATTACAAATTGTTTATTTATTAAAGTAAAAAAAAAAAAAAAAAAAAAAAAAAAAAAGATGTAATTACGCAAAAAATTAAGAAAACAATTATCTTAAGAAATTCGAAAATTTAATAAACAAATATTGTGCAAATTTCTTTTATGTTCACCACATATTTTAAAGATTATTTCGTTCTCGATATAATTTGAAATGTTCAAACTAGAATCTCACCCGGAGTAAAGTCGATTTCTAATTGCCCCATCACACATTAACCCTTTCAGGGGTAATGGTATGTTTATTAAACCACTTAATTTTAATTCTCAAACGCTACAATGGCACCACAATTTTGGTAAAATATTTTCCATTTAATATGTATGTGAAATATAGCCTTTTCATATTTACAAATAAATTAATTGGTCAATTCCGGTGCCAATTATTTACTTCAACCCTTTAGCATTGAAAATACTTTGCCCTTGAAAAGTTTAACAAATATGACTTAATACAGTAGACAGTGGCGTAGCCAGGAGTTCGTTTCGGGGGGGGAGGGGTCCAGAATTTTTCCTTCAGGTTATATATATAGTAAAATCTGCCAAGATGAAATCGTAAATATTGCTTATAAATTCCATTTTACATAAGTTTTCGTACTATCAGGTGTATTTGTATAGCATTCTTTTCCGTAGCACTATGGAACATTTATGTTTAAGACAGAATTCCGTTATAGACTGGTTCCATTATTACAAATTTTGTGTATTTATATAAATATATTTTTGTCATATGAATAGAATAAAATTTGTCAAAATAGCAATTGTCTATAACAGAATCCTGTCTTTAACGGGAGCGTTACATGGTCTTAATATGAATTGCGATACAATTAAATTTGCTGAAAACCTGTCTGAAAGGGGATTTTCATCGTTCTTTAGTGAAACATAGTGAAAATTGTGAAAGCAGAATCTTTCTATAACGGAATCCTGTCTCAAACGAAAGAGTTTCAGAATCCCTGAGAAACGAACAATAGATCTTATTAAGGTAGTGTATCTTAGAAGCATAATTAATTACACTTCTTTCTATGGAAGCCTGTCTAAAATGGAGCTTTTTACCAGTCCCTTGCAATCTTGTCTTGACTGTGTATGTATAATAGAAGTATTTCGAGTAACTTTAAGAATTTAGGTATATCCTTATTTAATTTATTTAATTAAAAAAAGCACGGATAAAAAATGTAAGGGTAATCTCTATAACTGCAACTAATAATACATTGAAGTTACATTAATATTTACCAATGAAAAGATTCACTGTGATGTAAAAAGCTCAGCGCATCCTGAAGAGTTAAATTTAACTAACCCATTCGCTGTCATCCACGAGTATACTCGTGGCTTTAATATATTAATTACTTTGTCATATTTTAGAATTAAAGAAATTGCCTAATTTATTGGCAGAAATTTCGCTGTATTAGTAAAGCGAAATTTACCTTTCTGAATTTGTGGTAGCAAACGACTTTTAACAAAAAATTTGAAAATTCTTACTTTATAGTTTTGGCAGCGAATGGGTTATAACAAGTTTCATATTACATAACATTTGCCTACAATAAAGTTAGGGTCAAGTGGTTAAGTTTAAAACAGCAATTTCCATGTTTAGTTTCTTGCCATTGAATTAAGAACTTGTGCTGTAATAAATATTGGATAATGATTTCACATAAGTGTCAATCGCATGAGCCGTCCATACGATTCGCTGTGCTCCCCATGGGAGTTTTTGAGATAACCCAGATAGCATTAACATTAGCAGCAAGTTTGATTTTTTCTGATATTATCTTGCCGTGACAAATTTGATTTGAGATATTCGCAGCAAATCTCCCGCAAGGTATACCATCACCCACTTGCATGAGTAGTTTGTTGTGAAACTGATGCAAGATTGTCTTTAATTCACGAAAGTGACGAAAACAAAAAATACCTCTGTTGAGAGAATAGACAATCAACACATACGCAGTAATTGCAGAAATTTTATTCGGTAGGCACCGCTTTTTCTAAACGCTATGCTTATTAAATACCAAAAAATGCTCGAAATGAAAAGTACAAATATTGCCTAAACGTGCTTATGGTGATAAAACCGATGCATGCCCCTTCTGACGGCGCTTTCGCATCAATAGACTTGATCAGGTCTATGGACCCCTTCGAAGGGGTTAAACTTATAGTGTGACATGGAAAGATTACTACTTTGCAGTAAGTTTGCAGTATTTTTGATTACTTGTTTGCCGTTAGTTTGCAATAAATTTGATATAGTATGAATTTAACTTGCACGACAAGTTAGCTGCAAGTTCAAAGCGTGGTGACTTCGGCGTTTGCGTTATCTTGCTGCAGTCTTGTTATGAACTTTCAGTCTTGTAATGCTGAGCTTACTGGAACTTTGCAGGTTTTCAAAGCAAGACTGTTGCAAATTTTCTGCAAACTAGAAATGCTATGTGGGAAGGTTTTAACTTTAAGAAAAAGATCTTGCATTTTCAGCTACAGAAACTAGTAATGTAAGAAGCACACACATCAAATATAGTTCATGCTGGAAAAAGCAGTTTTGTTACAGTTTGTCCTATTCAGCCATAATTCTTTTGGGTTCCCATGTTTCATGTCTCGCCACTTTTGATACCTTATTCGATCTAATAGTTGATTCCGATATCTGGTCGTCTTTAAGGAAGTTACATTTTTGTAATAAGTTTATTTGTGGTGGATTTGCACTTTTCTGGAAGTATTAGAATGTGTAAAAAATGGTTCATGGTGTTTTCTGTTTTTGTACTTCTCAGCCAATTTATTTTAGATGGTTCGAAACAGTTTTAGAACATTCGCCAAGTTCAGCAGTAAGCTTCAGACAAGTCAGATTTATGCAGCTCTGGAAGGAACACTTAGGAGTTCCATGGAAGTGGGTAGCACCCTTCTAGACCATTAATAATCATAAAATTCTGAATCTTCCGACTGCACCCTTAAACAACTTTACAGGAGAATCAAGAACCTCATCTCTGCATAATTCAGCATTCACAGTTGCACTGGTAAAAATGCGTCGGTCACTGCGGCCATTCAAAATTATGTCCGTCCATACCATGATTCCACGACCTTTGTATCGATGCCTTTCACGGATGTTTGCAGCCTTATTGCGTGTGATGTTCTCTCTCCATATAGTAACACGTCTGTAGTAACTCTCGCAACAAAATCGGGATTCATCGGTAAAGAGAACTCGGCTCCAGTCAGTGGTACTCCAGTGACGATGATCTCTGCACTACTTTAACCGGCCGCATTTCGCTACCGGAGTTAGTGGAACACAAATCATGGGTTTCCTTGCATGCAGCCTGTCACTCACAGTAAACCAGGATAGTCGAGTTCATGTTGCTGCAGCAAACTCCCTGTAATCTGAACTGACGTCAATTGCCTATTTCTTTTAGTAATCGTTCACAATTTACAGTCCTGATGTCTGTGGACATAATACCAGTGTCTTTAAACCATTTCCAGATTCTTGACATAACACTATTGGCTATTTTTAAGTCTTTACAGGCCCCTAAGAGTCTCTGTCTTGCTTCCATTCTCCCTATCGCACGCAATTTCTCAAAATCGGTTAAATGTCTTCTGGGCGACATATTCCACCTACCAGAAGCGAAAGTATTACCTAATTACACGTACAATCCTTAAAATTAGACTTCAAATTACCCACGTGCGCTCCTTTTCACACGTGAACCGAAAGAACGGGCTAAGGCTGAAAAATTTGCATATATTTGTATAGCGAATGTTAATCCCATTGGACTACGCGATAATGTTGACATTGAGTTACCTTTCTGCAAGTTCCCTTAATAGAATTAACATAAAGCACCTTTTTATGGTTGTTCCTTTAATTTTTCTCGCCAGTGTATTTTGAAAGTGGTAACAAATAACCAGTTCAAAAATAAAGTTACTTTTATTAATTGCAGGCAGCAGATATAAAGTCATTGTTAATATTGTCCGTTATAAAGTGAACAATGACAAGGGTCACGAAACTCAACTTATGTACCGTTATTGCGTTCGTAAAAAGTCGTTCTTTCCCATAAGTGTCGACAACAGAACCCCATCGAAGTTCAAGATAAAGAAGTTTTACGTTTAATCTAGTTACAGTAAATTTGTGTAAACGGAATAGCAGGTATACTTGCGTAGTTATCCTTCCGTCTCGGGACATTAAAATGTTTTTTTGTTTATGAGAGGATTCAGTGAATTCAGAAAACCTGCCAAAAAGGATTCACATCTGGAACAAGTTTCATTTCAGATAGGTTTCAAACGTTAGCAAGCACAAATATATAGTGTTGTTTTCGTCGAACCTTGAATTGTTTTCCTTTCAGATAGGTCATCTTCACAGATTTTCGTGAAATAGATTTATGCTCTTCAGAGGTGGGGTTATAGCAGCGGTTTCCAACCTGAGGTCAGCAAGAAAAACCAGTTCATTCATTATGACTCCTACCTGTACGCATGAGCTAGGGAAGTTTGATTGATCTAACAGGTCTCTGATATGATTGGCCTACGTCGCCAAGACTATTCCTGCAATGATCGTTATGACAAAAATGTAGTTGGTAGATTGATTGACGGTAGTGTTTGTTTGTATACATGCCCTTTCCTTATTTGCATCGATTTATTATATGGTTGTGATAAAAAGATTACTAATGAAAAAAAGCATGTTTACGTTAGTTCCTTGAGTGGAGGGGGAAGGGGGGGGGGCTGTTTATCAGAAATGGGGGTACTCCGAAATGAAAAACCTAAGAAAGGGGTACGTGAAAGAAAAAAGTTTGGGAAGTGAGTATGTTTTAGCAGTTTTAAAGGATACTGTGAAAACGGAAACCTGCCTAAAACGGAAAAGTTCATAGTCCCGAAAAAAGACATACCTCTGAATTATACCTTCTAAGACGAATACCTCTCTATAGCAGAATTTTTTATAGATCCTTTGTGATTCTGTCTTAGCAGTTTGTACTGTTGTATTTGTATCCATGATTCAGTAAACTAGATCTACTTTCGGGGGGGGGGGGGGTCCGGACCCCCTGGACCCCCCCCCCCTTTGGCTACGCCAATGACAGTAGAGTAAATGATGTAATAGCAAACATATGCAAGTTACTAATGTTCTTGCAAAATAAAACATTTATATCTCTATGATTTACCATAAATTTATTTAGGTGTTAAATGACCCCTTGCGGTAGTTAAGCCTAAAAAAAATTTCTAGGCAAAAAAAAAAAAAAAAAAAAAAAAAAAAAGTTCGGAGATGAGGCATTTTAATGAATAATATGATCATATGTTTTAATAAAAGTCGTGAAATATAAAGAAATTTCATAATGTTTTAGTTTGAGAAATCCCCCCCCAAAATTAAAAAAGGGTCGTGGGACCCCTCGCGGTAGTTTTAGTATTAAAGAAATTTAAACCAGACAGATCATGTAAATTATATATCAACTAAAGAACGTTGTAAGGGAAACCTTTGATGTCAATGTGTCTAAAAAACACTAAAAGTGAAAATATTAGATTTGTTTACACCAAAAACATTAAAATTAAGTACGTACTTATGTACTTTAGTATAGGTAATAAGTATAAAAGTGACACGGTTATTTCAAGGGGGAAAATAACAAGGTAAATCTATGAACAAACGGCTACGTAAGTACTTAAATACTTCATCTGTATTGTACAATTTCAAGGTTTGGGTATCTCCCTGTAAGGAGCAAGGTGCTTCCATTCGAAAAATGATGAAATAATTTAATGACACCAGTATTTGCAAGAGAATCTATTTGTAAACAAGTAAAAGTATATTTTCGCGTACTTAATAAAGGTGCCAATGTGGCAATTAGGGATTAAAATTATGTGATGCCATAACAGCATCACCGCCTCTCAAGGGGTCAAGAAATTTGGTTTGATACCACACGATATGCTTTTTTAAATTTTATTACGTAATTTTAATATTGTATTTAATAATTTTATTGTGAGCAAAAAACAATGGAGAAATTTATTTCCCGTAGTAAGAGAAACTCAAAAAAATTATTTATAACTATTGGGGTAACTGGATCCAGCATGGTCCAATTAACCCGGATACATAGCTCAGTTACCCCATTCTTGAAATATTTATGGTGTAACTGGGACCCGAGATTTCATTTAAAACATGAAGTAAATATGTATAGATACCTAATAATATTAATGTAGTATTTGCCTAATCTTATAAAAAAAGATTCTTTAATAAAAGTACTTACAGTATTTTATTAAAAAGTCGAGGAAGTTCAATCATATTGACGTAGTTTTTAAAAAAACTAACGTAAATTTTCGACAACCTATCACAGCAAAGTGAGAGTTATGATTGAGTTGACACCCGTTGTTTTGGGAAGTAGAGATTAAGGTGCATCGTTCACAAAGGCTAAAACTTAAAAATTGTCAACAGTTTTCTATAAAATAGCCTAGTGCCCAGTTACGTCGTAGATCCAATTACCCCCAACTCACCCTATTCAATAGCTTAGAAATTCACTCAGAATATTCGAGTATGAAAGTTCATTTAGGGCTACTCTTGAAGGCTAACTTAATTCCATTTTTATCATTTCATTCGGAGGATTATTCACGTATAAAGTCAATGTGGGGATTATGACATATTGACCTATTGACATTTAAAAATAATAATAATTGGTTTTCTTTTTTACGCGTTCTTATTTATTCATTCTGTGATTTCTGTTATATGGTAACAATGTCTTAGTGAAATAGCATTTTTCGCAGATAAGGAAATTTTCTTTTTCAAGGAGAGCAAAAGAGTCTACCCCCCCTCCCCCCTAAAGACATAAGCTGTGGAATGGTTGGAACGAAGAGGAGAATGGTCCAGACCCCGCAGACAGATCTTTTCAAAACATAAGAAAATAAGTTGAAACTGGTGTGAATCAATAAGAAGTAAAAGGTCTCCTTAAAACACCATCAAAAACTTTCAAATGCGCTAGGCCTTTCGAAAGATCTGAGTCTTTCTTCGTCAGGCACAAAGAAGACGTGCTTCTACTATGAAAGCAGCAGCAAGACCTAGCGCGTTTAAATGTTTTTGAAGGTGTTTTAAAAAGATCTTTTAGTTCTTTTCAAAACAAGCTTCTTTTTATGATCGAGAAATTCCAACATTGCATTAATCTTTTTTCTGCGTATTTCAAATAATGTAAGGAAACATTTTAATAGGTGGTTTTTCTCAAATGTGATAAATATGTCACTTGCTCAAACATGTAATATTAGATTTGTGAAGAAATTAAAGCAAAACAAAATTGCAAAAACCGTGCTATAAACATATAATTGAAATCTTTCAAGAAATTCCCATCTTTTCGAAACATGTTTATCTCTTCAGGTAATAATATTATCTGATAATAGAAGAAAATTGTGTTATTAGAATAAAATTTAATACGTGTGTGTTATGATTGATATATTTCTGATGTAATATATTTTTTAAATACTCTTGTCATTTTGTAAAAAAAAATATATATATATATATATATATAAATATATATATATATTTTGCACGCTTGAGAGGAAAAAAGTTGAAACCTTTTAATTATCTTTTTTTAGGCTGCTAACAACGGAAGATAAAATTAAAGTCTTTTGATGCCAAATAGTATGTTTTAGACCGTTGACTATAATATAAAAAAACTGGAAAAAAATATTCCACGCGTTCAGTGTCGTGCTCATATTTTTAGTTAATGTTAAAAAAATGTTGGATATTTAACCAAGCTATATTCATTGAAAGAATTTATTATTCACTGTATGCATTTATTTTAATTCTTCAAAAAGTATATAAGCATATCTACCTAACTGCAATACAGTTTTTCTAACATTAAATTTTTATATAATTTGATAATTATATATACAAGGGTAAACGGATAATTAAGGTGAATCCCCCACTTTCAAAATCTGCACAGTCCGACGCACTGACACATGCACATTACCTTTCTCCTTGTCTTACGTAAAATTTCAACTCCGTTTTCAAAATTTCTCGTCAAATGTTTGTTCATGCAGTAGCTGCGACATAACAGTCGTTGGTGCATTGTATTATGAGCGGCCTGTCAATATGAATTTCTGTTTCGAATTGGGTTAGCACGTATTCGTTGTGTGCGGTCACAAATCGCAGCTAGATAACGCAAGTGCTACTTTTTGCACGATAGTGCACGGTCTCATGCTGCTACTTGTGAAACGATTCCTCGCTCATCCTCAGATTACAGAGCTGTCTTCCTCTCCATACTCTTCGGATCTTTCGACACCAGACTTTTTCAGTTTTCCAAGGTTGGCACTAGCAATGAAATAACACAGATTTGCAAATATTTCAAATATACAACTTGCTGTTACCAAGGAATTTAAAGCAATAGCTGAGGAGAACTATTTCAGAAGTTTCTAAAACTTGTATGAACGGTGTCAGAAATACTTTACATCCAACGGAGATTGCTTCGAGGGGCAATAAGGTTGTTCTTTGTAAATATATAATACTGCAATGTTTCAGCGATCTGACAATCATCATGCATCGGCCACACCTTGTATAGATATATATTTGTTGTAAAATTGATATGGTGTTCTATTACTTTTATTCTATCTCTTTTTGAAATTATTCAATTAATAAATTTTTCCATCAGTCTCTAAATCATCCTCTATACCTGCCTCAAGTTAACACTTCAAATAGTTGGAAACCCATAAGGGATATATTTCACAGTAATAACTGCTTAAGTGGTCATTACCAAGTATAGCCTGCTTTCTAAATGTCCGGTTTGAGAATAGAGAGTGCCGGAATAACAACGCAATTAAATGTCCTTAATTTGCATTTTTCTTTAACTTTTAAATATACAATTTTCCTCGTTCAGATAATCCTCTCTATTATTGAAAGACGTTTTCATTCGATTTCTATATTGCTTAATATTTAAAATGATTTACTAAGTACAATAAAACTTACATTACCAATACTATAAGTAGGATTATGGCACTAAGCTATGATCAAAGCAACACTTAATTTTAAAAATATTTTTAATTTTTATTATGTTGTTCATGTATTTGTTACTTAGGAATTCCCTTTTTTATGTATTACTTAAATATTGGCTCAATATTATTAAACAAGAACAAAAAATTATGTACCTGGTCATAGATTACTATAAAATTTACAATACTCTCGGAGTATTATCAAGGCATTGGATTTTTGTATATAATGAAATAAGATATCTATATAAACAATTTTAAATCACACAAAACACAGTAAAAATCTCTTTTCGGCATTTGTTGTCGATAGTCATAACGTGTGTGAATTGTGTGTACATGATCAGTGTGACTTAGTGATAGTTTTTTACTATAACGAAGTAGTACTTAGAAATTACATTTAACGATTTCTTCTTGAAAAATAAAATTCGATTCTATAAGTACACACTTGCGCGCAGAAAACCATGTTGTTTCCCGTCTTTATTCAGAACTCCGATCACTACACCAATTAATCAGATAACATAACATATTCCAGTGTTACCCCGGGATTTTCAAAAATCAATTGTGCTATTACACTTAAAAATTGCTTGCGACACTCCAGTTTTCCCGCAATTACTGTACCACTTTTTTCCGTTTTCCAAGCATTTCATTGGCTGTTCGGGAAAAGGCTTTTCAATTGTCAGTTTTCCAAGCATTTGATTGGCTGTTTGACGGGCGACTCGCTTCGTTTCAGGTGTCAAAATTGCTCCGACACAAAATAGTTACTTGCTGTCCGAGCGACTGGCTCTCTTGAAGCCATAGGTTGACATTGAGTCCCTTGGAATTAGAGGCAACTTTGACGCTTCGTGTAATAGCACTTTAAGGAATATTTATAGCGCCAATAGCACTTGTCTGGGTAAGTATGTAAATTTTTAAATCTTTTTACGTGCATTCGTAATTATATAAATGCGTAGCACCTATGGTTGTCGTTCAGTCCCTCTGTGTGTCTGTCCGTCCTTATGTTCGTCCGCATATACCGAATAGTTTGAAATTTAAAATATATAATTTCTTCATCATTTTGTCGAGTCATTTCAAATTTTATGAAAATCGGATGTATAGTTTAATGACAGGGACAGTCAAAAGTTTTCTGTTACATTACGACCAATGGGAAAAATTATTTCAAGTGCATTTTAATGATGTTATAGCCTTTCGAACAGAATGAAATTGATTTGCACTTATGAAGTGCACTAAAATAGAAATTCAGTACAATATGCAATGAAAAAAATAGTTATAAATTAGTTATAGTACGAACGCACCTCATTTGCTACGTTTGACGTACAATTTCCAAATTGTTTTATTTGTGACAAATTAATATTTTGAGATAATCGTTATTAATAATCTTTAAATATTCTTTGTGAAAGAAACATGCCTATTTATAATTGCATTCCAGGCATAAAATCAAAATAATAAAGATATTTTGACATATGTTTTATTTATTATTCTAAGTGCATAATTTTAATGCATTACACAGCTTAGATATAAAGTAGAATTCTTTCAATGTGAGAAAAAGGTGAAAGTGAAAATCATTTATATTTCAAGAATTTAAGAATTTCAAAGCAATAATTAAAAAATAATAATATATATATATATATATATATATATATATATATTAATAATATCCTTCGAGCATGCAAATAAAACTTTTTGCAACAAAAACATTATAAAATATACAAGTGATGCAACAAAACTAAACTTTATTCAAAAAATATACTTTAATAAGGATATTATTTTTATTATTATGAAAAATAATCTCTATTAATAAAATTTTATTACTTTTTTTGTTCTAAATAAAAGTTTAGACATAATTTTTAATGGCAAACAAATATTCTTATTGTAATTTTTTTCTGAAATGCCAAACTTAATTCAAATTATACATGTATTGTATAATTGCATTTCCTTTTTGAGAATTTTTCAGAAAACTCGAGCCCTAATTTTATTTTTTCACAATTATAACCGTAATTCCAATTTAAAACCCAGTGTTACATAATAGTTCTTAATGACTTCTTATCAGTTTTTTTCATATATTATTAATACAACACGTAAATTTTGTTTATGTCATTAACGATAATTAGCTCAATTAATTTATAAGAGTTTCTAAAATATTTTTCATCTAATTAAAATATTATTAAACACATTAGATAAAGAGACAAATTTATTGCTTTCCGATTACTCAGCCGTTTCAACATAATGCGCCTCCAATGGATTTTCGTAAAAAAAAGCTTATCAAGCTTAATAAAGAGAATTAAATATTCATGTTTATGTAAAATTTATCAACAGCTTACGACCAGGATAAAACATATTTTATTTGTGTAATTAATTTTGAAATATATGTTATTATATCTAATGACTCATTACATGGAAAAATTAACTTGTAATTTTTTTAATAATTAAATGTGTCAGTAATATGAAGAATTTTTTATGTACTCTCGTTAGGGCTATATTTTACTTCCATATACAGTCTCAGAAAAAAATGTAAATTTATGAACATTTGTCCTTCACGGGCTACATACAGCCTTATTTGATGAAAAACGGTCTGCTCTATTAAAAAGCGGCCTTATCCATTAGTAAGATTAGAAAATTAAGGGTAATCCTCATATTTTTACAATTCTAGCCCATCTGTTAGGACAAATACTGTACGACCTCATACATTTTCCTCCACTAGGGTGTAACCCTTCATTTTAGGCTTGTTTCGAAAAATAATGTCACTTAACCGCGACCGTAACATATTTTTTTAACACGCCAAAAAAGCAAGTAATTTTAGGTGGGATCCGTAAAAATTTTATCGAGGTACAGAGAAAAAAAGCACATAACTTATATAAGCACTTATTACTTTAATTTTTTTATTTTTACATAATAGAAAACAGAAAAGTCAGGTATTCGTTCTGAAAAATTACTACATGTACAGGTATACATGCTGAAAAATTTTACATACACATAATAAAGTACAAAAGGCACATATTCGTTGAAAAATAATGCGAAAATTTTACTTGTGGTCTTGAGCCAGTTTTTTATTTCTTTCTCGTGGTAAACAGCTAATGCGGGGAATGTCTTTAAGGTGGGCGTCCGTTAATCTCGAACGATATTTGTTCTTCAAAAAATTCATTTTGGAGAAAGTTGTTTCACATACATATGTGGAACTAAACATAGTAGCCAGGTTACTAGCTAGTTTTTGCAATTTTAATACTTTTCTGAGACATGTTTATCCCAAAATTCAGTTTTGTTGCATATGAGGCAAACTGGATCAGCTTCAGGCCTATCAGGTAGCGGAAAACAATGTTTTTCTGTGCACTCAGCCAGAAACTTCCTATTTTTACTGTAAACTTTATGCTTTTTAGGATACATATTCATTCTCAAAACGTTATTTTAGCACACGACAATAACAACGCAAATGAACGAAATCTCCGCACACTATCGCAATCTTCGACTGATAAGACGAATCCACTCGCTCCCAGACGAATCCTGGCACATGCGCTCTAATGCAGTCGGTTAGTCCACCACACGTGACCTTCGAATTCACCGGCCTGGGAACTGGTTTCAACTTAGTGGCATACGTCACTGAAGAGAGATCCACTGAAGTTTTTATTGCAATACTTCATTAAAAAATAAATATGAAAAACTTTTTGTTTTAGTATAGTAAATAACTTTTTATAAAATCGTTTTTTGCACAGAATATGTAAAGTCTGAAAAATAATGTATGTATAATTATGTGTGTGAATTATGGAATTATATTTATTGTTGTAGAATATTCTGTTTAAAATGTAGTATATTTTTTTATTTGAACAACGAAAAGATACATTATTCAATTTATTAGTATTTAATATATAAGTATTTTAATTGTATATCGGTAAAGGAATAGGTATTGTCGAAGGTCACGCACAACCGTGTATACGCACCAACGCAGCCAGTCAATTCACTCCATAGGGGCTAGGCATATATAACGTTATCATTTTAGGGGGGAGGAGGATTTGTCTTTTGATACCATTATCATTTTTGATCCGACCAAATTTTTTTCTTTTTATTTGTAATTTGGTCTTTACATTAAAATAGTATGTTATCTTTTTTAGTCTGTTATCTATTTTTATGAAAATACAAAGTTACTACTATTAAAATCATTAAATGATTATAAAATTATTCAATTCCAAAATATGGAATACCCCAATGTTTCTCTTTCCTATTCTTCTGACATGCGTCAATGCATATATAAACCGCTGTTCAACAAAGTATATGCGAAGTATGTTTGAAATTATACTTGTGTTTAACTAGCAAATGAAAAGGAATGTTGTTCACCTGTTTTCTTAATAAGAAGTTCTGTCTGCCTCACTCCGTGCGAAGACAAGTACAAAAAGACATTATTACTGTTGAATGCATTACACAACAAAAGTTACTGCTAAATACTTTTAAAGAGCGACTATTTCTGTTAACTGCTATTTGATATAAAGTTATTTCATATAAAAACAGATATTTTATAGACTTAACTTCATTTGAATCAATAAAGTATGCGAAAAATAAATGTAACCATATTTGTATATCACCCCAACAAAAACAGCAAAAAAATTCCAAAAATCTATATAATTTTTATACATTGATAACGATATCGTTACGGGGGGCGGATCAGGTCGAGCGATGATAACGTATGATATTGCAAGGGGGGAGGTGGTCCAAAATTACCAAAAAGATGATAACGTTATATATGCACAGCCCCCTACTATAGCCGCGCCTGTGATCCGTTACGTAGCCATCAGATCACACCGCCGTGCATGCCCACCAACGCAACACGTCAGTTCTCTCCATTCCATCGCGCGCCGCGTATGCGCTCTAATGCAGCATTTTGCGCTTCACATCATAGTAATTATGAATCACTATTAAAATATCAAATTGATTTGTTTTGTTTTTTTAATTTAATTATTATTTTTTATTTTTTTATTTATGTTTTTTGCAAACAACAAGTGACAAATTAATACTTTGAGATGATCATTATTAATTACATTTAAATATTCTTTGAGAAAGAAACACACCTATTTATAATTGCATTCCAGGTACAAAAGTAAAATAATAAGCGTATTTTGACATATATTCTCTTTATTATTCTAAGTACAAACTGTTTAATCCATTACACAGCTTACATATGAAATAGAATTCTTTTAATATAGAGAAATGAAAGTGAAATTAGTTTATATTTGAAGAATTTACGAATTTCAAAGCGCTGATTTAAAAAAAAAAAAACTAAAAAAACAGTAGTTTTATTAATAATATCCTTCGAGCATGCGTTTAAAACTTTTTGCAATAAAAACATTATAAAATATGCAAATGATATAACAGAACAAATTTTATTCAACAAATATCCTTTAATAAGAATATTATTTTGTATTTTTATGAAAACAAAAATCTCACTTAATAAAATTTTATTACTTTTTATGTTTTTACTAAATAAAAGTTTAGAAATAATGTATAATGGCAAACAAATATTCTGATTGCATTTTTTTCTGAAATGCCAACCTTAATTTAAATTATACAATCATTTTATAATATTGCCTTTCCTTTTTGTGAACTTTTCAGAAAAATCGAGCCCTAATTTCGCTTTTTCACAATTATAACCGTAATTCCTATTTAAAAGCCAGTGTTATATAATAGTTCTTAATGACTTCTTATCAGTTTTTTTCATATATTTTTAATACAACGCTTAAATTTTGTTTACGCCATTAACGATAATTAGCTCAATTAATTTATAAGAGTGTCGAAAGTATTTTTCATCTAATTAAATGATTATTAAACACATTAGATAAAAAGACAAATTTATTGCTTTCCGATTACTCAGTTGTTTCAACATAATTCGCCTCCAATGAATATTCGTAAAAAAAGCTTATCGAGCATAATAAAGAGTATTAAATATTCGTGTATATTTATAATTAATCAACATCTTACAACTAGGATAAAAGATCTTCTATTTGTGAAATTAATTTTGAAATATATGTTATTATTTAATGACTCATTACCGGAAAAAATTAACTTGTCATTTTTTAATAATTAACTTAAATTTGTCAGTAATATAAAGAATTTTTTATGTATTTTCGTTGTGGTTTTATTTTACTTCCATGCGGATTTTATCCATTAAAAAACTGAACTTTTATTCTGTTAAAAATGCTATTTATTTTTTAATCGACTTTCAAGAAAGTACGTCATATAATTAATTTGTATCTCGCTTTATGTATGTATGTCTACGCGTAACTTTAGTGTGGTTGCCATTTCGGTAAGACTGGACAACAATGGTTCTGCCACAGAACTGAAATTAGTTAATTCTAGATCTAGATTTCTTGCGCTGATTCCGAAAATATTTTCCGTTTTTCTCTAGGTAGTCAAGCATTTTGATAAATTTGCATATTTAAGTTTATGCAAAGAAAAGCTTTTTTGTACCATTTTATGCAAATTTTTGGTACAACGAATCATAAAATTGCATTATCATTTATAGATAATGACTAATGGACCATTTGTTTCAGATAAATGTCGCAGTTTGCTTAATCTTACCATTTATCTAAAAGTTACAATGCCTAACTTGCATATTTTTCAATGGTGTAATATTTACGTTACTCTACACTTTAAAGTAATTGCCACAGAATTGACGTAATGTTTTTGTAGGCTAAATTTTTAGGCTGATTTAAAATGTACAATCCGTTTCCTTATACCACCGCTAGTTTTTGATAGGTGCGTGTTCCTCATTGTCAAAAGGGTGAACAGTGTCAGATTCCTATGAGAGACATAATCACCAATGTGTATAATTGAAAGACAATTAGAAAAAATAGTAAAATAGCGGCAGTAAATCACAAAGTAGCATAAAAGCGTTTCTGGCTTTTTTGACTAAAAAATAAAGTTTCATTTTTAATTTTAAGTAGACATGATAGAATAAAATGGATACTAGATTTGGAATCATTGCAAAAACTGGTTAGAGACGTATTAGCATACTCATGTAGCAGAAATATTTGGATTTGAAAAAAACCCTATTAGAAAAACCTAAAAAATATGCAAATTAGGCACAAAATTTCACGGTAACATGTCAGTATAAACTCGGACACAACGTTTTTGTAAAATAAACTGGCTAAATTATATAATAAATTAAAATAATCCAGTCTAATAATGCTTTGTGCCTTAAATTTGCATATATTGAAATATAAATATCTTAAAAACTGGACATGCTGGCGAAACTCTAAAACTAGATTCGGAAACAACGCACAAAATAGAACAAGAAACACTCAATTTCACTTTTGTGAGCAGAGCAAAAGTTAAAATTTGTAGTCTTGTGAATTGTTTTGTTGTTGTTGTTGTTGTTGAAAATGGCGCAATTTGGTTATGGTCAAAATATCATATCTCGCTGAGTTTTTATCGAAAACGCATGGGATTTCAGTTTTTATTCACAAGCACATTTTTCTAAAGATGACTTACTAGGATCCGGGGACTTTATAAAATCTTAAACACAACTTTTATTTTATTTTTACTTTACACTATTAAACGTCTGGAACAAATACTGTACAGTCATTCAACATTCTCATGGCTCAAGATTGATTAAGGGGGTACAGGACCTTTAAGCTTTCAAAATATCAGTTTTTGGCTTTTGCTGTATTCTGAATGTTTTAAAAAGGCTGAACAATATGCAGAAAACCGCATTAAAAAATCTGCATTATTTCTTGAGTTATAATCATTTATAGACGGTGAGTATAATGGAAGGTCCGTAGATCCAATTTTTTTTTCGTGAAAAAAAAAAAATCATTGCAGGTAGTTTTCAAAGTATAATTCAAAAACTACATTTTTTAATGAGCTGTGATTTTGGATTCGCGTATTTAAAGCATAGGGAACTCAATTCGTGTAAAATAATTTATAGGTTACAATTCAAATTTCTTTTCAAATATCAATTGCAAAATATTTATATTTTTGAAAAACATATGAAATTTTACCTATGATTTTTAACAGGATATTTGGTTTCTAGACACTTTAGATAATCGCATCCGTTTTGCAACGATTGATAAATATGAACATTCTGAGTTTCAAATTATAAACCTTCATATTTCGTAAACTATTTCACCGAAAGTCTTTCCACTTTGTATCGTAAGGTAGAATGTACCGAAAAAAAATTATTTTCAAATTGGATTTTCATATTGAACATTTCTGAGTTTGATCCCTTTCAGTACGAATACAACGTGTAAACATTTTTTAATCATAAATTGAAAGGAGGTATAATTTCCAGTGGAATGGCTATATTCGTTTTTTTTTCCAGCTAAGGTTTAACAATCTAAGGCCCGTAGTTCTTTCTAGTGATGTTTGTGACCTTTTAAAGAATTCTGAAGCATGATTTCTTTTAACCCTTTAAGACCGAAAGAGTTTTGCAGAAATGAAAAGTTTCGGTGGTTTCCTCTAATTATCAAGATCATTTGATTTTTTTTTAAATATATTTTTTAAAATACCCGATTTAGGTTATTTCCAAGGGACGATCTATGCGATTCTGTATGTTTAGGTGTGAGTTTAAATAGCACAAAAAGAGGAAAATGTTTTTTCCTTTTTCTTTGGGATCACCTACGCAATTTTGTAGGTCAATTCTTAATCTCCTGACAGAGCAAAAGGGCAAAATTTAATTTTTTTTCTCTGTAATTTACTAAAAATAGTTAAAAAAGATTTATAAAGGAAAATAATTATAAATTGTTTTACTGCATATAGGCATATAATCTTTGAGGACTTTGATAGGTATATAACTTAATTTTTTTAATCTATGTTTTACCTGTAGAATTATATTAATTTAAATAATTCTCCTGTTGCAGTGAAATCTACAGCTTAGTAAACGTATATATCACTTCGCGTCGGTAAGAAGGTTAAAGGGATAAAAATATATCTCAACAGTGCACTTTTGTTTGCTACAATAAGAAAAAGTAGCTAGTGTGAGCTTATTTATCATAATTCCCAGTTGATTGCTATGAACAAATAACAAAGCGTTTTAATTATTTTTTATGCTAGTGTTCGTTATCTGAGACCGCATCAAGGGTTACCTATAGGCCTAAGACTTCCTTTCAAATGGGTGGGAATATCACTAAACTTTTTAAACAACAATTTTGCCAGAATTCACATTTCTCAAATAGAGTAGGTGGGGGTAAAGATACGTACTGGCTGATTTAATATGAAGAAACAGTTCTACAATCATGACCATTAGGTGGTAGTTTGGTCTCAAGTATAGTAGTTGTGTGTTCAAACCTTGTGAAAAAGGTAGCACTCCATGCCAAGAAAATGAGGTAAGTGTACATTTTCTCATTTTGATCTAATATTTTTAAATTTTCACTTTATTGTTTAGCTGACAATATTTCGAATTTTTACAAATCCAAAAATTCAGTAGAGAAAGGAAGCTCTATAGCTTCTAAATGCCGTATAGTTTACCTCGATCGCATTTGTTTAAACTTGTCAGTAGCCGGTTAAGTAAAGTACTGCAGAATGGGGTAAAAGTACGCATCCGTCTTGGGGAAAAGATACGCACAAGTTTAAGATTCGGGGCTTTGTCCTATCGTTTTAGTTAGATGCAATGCTTTCCACAATTACATTGTGGAAAGTTTTATTTTTAATATTGTATAAAATATAATAGCTACTTAACTAATATAAGCTAGTTAACTACTTTTTCTTTTTCTAGTTAAGTTTTTTTCAACATAGAGCGTAATTATCTAACCTACCTACTTTTAAAAATCAATATTCTTGTTTAATAAAACGATTTTGTGTTAAGTCTTATCCCTTAACTCCTGTTATCTGTCTCATAGACCGCTGCTATATTCTGTTTTCCTAGCTTAACTTGTAATTTTCAATTTATCCATTGATGTTAGTTTAATTTTGATTCATTTGGAAACTTAGTAGTATCGCTAAAGACTTCTAAATGGGGATAATTTTTAATATAATAAGCCTTTACATAAAGTTTAGCGCAAAAACAGTATCTTATGAGTCAGTCAACCCTTTTATTCATTCTACGATCAAGGGGTCTTTGGGACCGCTCACAGTAATTATGCAACAATTTTTGTCACAGTAGTTAGAGGTTAACTGCTATTTGCGATCTCACAGACCGCTGTTTTTTTTTTTTTTTTTTTTTTTTTTTTTTTTTCATGGTTTAACTTACAATTTTCAGTTTAACTATGAATACTAGTAAAATTTACTAATACTTTTGCATAACTCATTCGTTTTATTGGAAATGGGGCAAAAACACACAGTAATTGGACAAAAATACGCACTGCATATCTTTGCCCCACGGCTGTGTACTTTTACCCCAACCGATGGGGGCAAAGATACGCAGAGCAATGTTTTTTTTTTTTATTGCAATTTCTCGCAGAATTATAATTTGACAGAATGTTGGTTGATGGTGACACTTGCCTAAGGTTCTAATCTAACATTTTAATCACTCATTACATAAATTTAGACCAATGTGTGCGTTAAAAATCAAAATGTATGGAAAGTGCGTATGAAAGCGATATAAGTAAGCGTACAAACTTAATACTTGAATCGGGCGTAAATTAACACAGTTGCGCCATCTTGTGGACGGGGTGATAATCCACATACGCGGGCTTTTAGTAAGACGTCATATATGACAGGATATCTACCACTTGCGCATATTTTTTTTTTAATTTCTAGTCACTCTTGGAACTGAATTTTGTTTACCACATTTATTACAAAATAATGGCGTAGCGAGACGGGCGTACAGATGCACTTGACACTACGAAGTTTTCTTCGCCTTGTCAGGGAAATTTCAGCTATTAATCACAGTGAAAAAAAACTTAACAATTTTAGTGGTGTGAAGTAAGAAAAGAGTTAGGCATATTCCTGTAGTTTAACCCCGTCCGCTACGTGGCGTGCGACCTTGATTGATGTGACCTCGCCTTTAATCTTGCGGTTACCTCTCCCATTTAAGATATGACGCTTACTTATATCGCTTTGGTGCGTATCTTTACCCCCACCTACTCTACGCCATTTGGCTATGGAATCGGTTACGCAGAACAAAAATAAGATCACTTTAACCATATAATACATCACTCTGGCGTTAAACTGAAAGCTGTCAGCAAAAAAGCAGACTTAACTTATTTAGAGGGATATTTAAAAAATCATATATATTTATATATATATATATATATATATATCATAATGCATAGTAGTGTTTAATCAAAAAGATATTATTAAGCAATTAGTATTCGAAAAACATTAATTGTAACCAATTAAAATCTTAACAGAATTTTATTTTCAGACGCTTCAAATAAAATAAAATCCATGACCATTCCATATATTAGTTCCAATAAAATCATTCCGTAAATTAGTTTTTGAGTTACGTTTAAAAATTACCCACACTGTAATCTGTTTTACAACGATTAAAAATGGATTTATCATTAGGAGTTCCAAAGTTTAAAAGCTGCATAATTTCTAAACTGCTTGACAAAATAACTTTGCCTTTGATATACTAAGATAAAACTCATCGAATAATCCAAATTTCATGTCCAAACTGGGTGTTGCATTAAAGATTTTAAAGCTTAGTACAATTTCATCGTGTAGGCGACTTCCTAAGCAAAATTTAAGTAGACTGATTATTAATAAACGTTATTACTCATCATTTTAACCAGTCACGTTTTTGAAATAAAGTTAGTATAGGGTGTTTCCTCTTTCTTTTTTTTTTCTTCAATAGTTCTCGATATAAAGGTACTTTAATATCAGCGGTTTTACTTATGATAAATGTTGTTTGAGAAATCGCATAACTGTTGCATTTCTTTATTTTTTGCCAAACTCTAAATTTAGAGTTTAGCTACTGTCAAAGCCGTTAAAAATTATAGTACTCCTGAATACTAGTTTCAGAGAAAAAGTACATTAAAGTAAGCTGTTTTCCATGTGATTTTCCACTTGTTGTAGCACGTTTAAAACTTAAAAGTATTTATCCCATAGGACCGCACATTGGTTCGGGGTGTGGATCAGAAAATCGTGTAATTCGCAAAAAATTCCTCATTCACACCGCATAATTATTAGAAAAATTTTTAATATTTAAATTTTGTTTGTTCTTGTTATGTCTCGATTATATTTTTACTAAATATTTAGAAAAAAATTGGAAACATGTTCAGTAAAATCCGTTAATAGGGGAATATATTACACAAGTTTATGCTTAATAGTCCAGTCAAATTAGGTTAAAAAAGGGCTTAAAGTGGAAAATTCTCGTGTAATTGTTTTTAGTGTCTTACTTTATGTTTTCGGGGGTGCTGAACACGAATCTGAAGTTGTCCAACAAAATTTCTATCGGCAAAAAATCATGAAAAAATCACTAAAAATCGCAGATTTTTCGAGTTTTTTGCTTATAATTTGCAAAGTAAACTTTTTACGCAAAAAGTGACCCTATATTAAAATACAGACGAGAAAATTACCTAGAATTTATGTTCTTATCATTTTTATTGCACGACACATGGCTTCCGTAGAGGCATTGAAAAATCGGCGAAAACCAGTAATTTTTGGAAAATCGCAAAACAGATATATTCTCACCCTTTCCGTTCATAACACTAAAAGTAAGCATTTCACTGTAAACATTTGCTGACGTACTCACTTGTTATTAGGTTATATATTATTAGCATGTAGGTATACTGTGTGACCTCGAAAACCCGGCATTCAGAGATACGGCAGCTTAAAAAATCCTCCCCCCCCCCTTTTTTTTCACTTCCAACTTACGGGAAGAGCAAAAATAGCAATTATTTTTAAAAACGATGTAACCTGTTTAAAAACCAAAGTAAAGACGTTGCATTAGCGGACCGCGAGATCGCTTACGCTGTGTTAAATAGAATCCTCGATAACACTGGTAGCAGCTCAAAGGAACGTGGACGAGGACCTAGCAGAAGATAAGTTATCACCGAAAAATGCATAAATTTGACCGTAAAATTAATGTCATCCTCAAAGAAACAAGATTGTATTTCCGAAATCGATATTCATCATTTGTATAAAATCCAAGAAAGAAGATAGTTACTTTACACTGATGCTTGAGAAATTGCATAAGAAGAAATGACTGCACTACTTATCAGATTTTTTTTTCTTTTAACATATAAAATACCAATTAAGGTAAGTTTTTAAAACAATTTTCTCCTTTTCTCACGTCCGTATCATTTGGGTAAGCATTAAATTATGAATATATGTCACTATCAAGAAAATCATAAGTACTTTTGATATTTTTTTCCGAAATCTCTAATTTTCAAAAATTAATTACAAATTTGCAGTAGCTGGCATTCACACAAAATAGGCACGAGAAGATGCGAATACACTTATTGTCACCACAGTAAGAGACCTTGCACAACAACAACAACATAACTCTGAAGTTATTGTGGGTGCAGACGTCGATTTTTCAGTTATCATGATTTGTCGCTGTAGGGGTGTACATTCAAATGTATACTTTCTAAAGCTAGGCAAAGGTATAGTTTCACCACTCATTTTCTTTTCTGACTGCAAACTTGATCAATCGATTGCTAACAACATATTATTTTTGCATGCCATGGGAGGCTGTGGTATTACTTCAGCCTTGTTCGAAGTAGGAAGGATGAGGTTTCTTCGGACTCTCAAGAAAAACTTTGCATTAACTAATACCACTGAGGTTTTTAAAGACCCTATGGCAGATGCTGATGCAGTTACTAATGCTGGCAATCGTTTTTTGGTCTCATTGTATAAATTTGCTGAAAAGGAACTTACGTCATTAAACAAATTGAGGTATTTATATTACCTTAGGTCTGCATACAAGACATTGATCCATTCGGCGTCCTTATTTCCTACTGAATCTGCAGCTCAGCAACATTCTTTTAGGGCACTAGGGGGCTCGGCCCCCTACGAGCTACGCTCGCCAACCCCCGTCCAGACACCGCAGACTCTAAATGCACGCTAATTTGATCGGCTTTAAAAAGATTTTGAAAGATTGAATTATAATTTAAAAAACAGTGGCGATCTCCCTATAAACGAAATTCTATTCATTTCTCTTTGATTGGGGAATTTTAACGCCAAATCCGCTGCGGTACTACTTGATTATCCTGACCAATTTCGCCAATTTCGCCAAATTATATAAATCGCCAAACCACTCGCCTAATTATACAAATTGATATAATTTTTATTTTAAATAACGAAAGAACAAATAAATCCGTACAACATTAATAAAAACACAAATACAACGTCGAAATAAAAATAACTTGAGGACGTATACACGTGTAACAACATTTCAAAATAAGCTAATATAAAAGGAATTAAGTAAAGAGAGTCTTTGTCTCCTGGTATTTTTTAACAAAGCGAAAAGAAAGTTCTTTTAAATGAGACATTTTAAATTAATTCTCAAAATATCAAATAAATGTCTAGCGCAATTTCTAAATTTAAACTTTTTTGAAATATTATTTTGTGTTCATTTTATGTAATAACTATAATGTGACGTAATTATGACGTAATTTCTCCTAAGACTTCTAACGCATGTTAATGAATTTATTATTTTACAATATCCTTTTTCTTTTAAAATTCACGTGTATACTTTTTATGACGTAATTTTTAATAAGTTCCTGCTTTTTATACGTAATTATTTAATTCTAATTTGAAAGTTTTTTCCTGTTTATAATAGTCACGTGTAAATAAATTTTTAATTTGAAGCAAACATTATTGCTTGCGCTTTTTATACAGTTGGCAACAGTTTAAATTAGTACAATTTTCTGAAATCTGTAAAAAATATCTCTAGAAATGCTGAAAATTTGAATTTAAAATAGTAATAAAACCTGAAAAAATGAGTCAAAATAAAAAAAATTAATGCAATCTGCACTCCGGCAAATTCTAACGCATAAAATGATCGAAAAATGATTACACTGGCATGTATAGTTTTTGCTGCTATAAAATTTTTTTAGTGAGACGAATTTGTCCAACTTTAGCATTAAATAACTCTTAAAATAATTCTTCGATTTGAAAACTGTCTGCATCAGCGTGTTTATCAAACATTTCTGTATAAAACCACCGATTTTCATATTTTTGTATGCATTATTTTTGTTAATATTAATGAAAAAAGGCCTCCGGTCACAAAAAAATCAAAACCGGCGGCGGCGACGGAGGCGGTGACAGCGGTAGTTACTTTTTTTTAGAATAGAGAGATATTTTCAAGTTCAACAATGGCTTGGGAATGAAAAAGATCCTGAACAATGGGGTTGGAAGAAAATGAAAGATGGTATGGAGCCAGTAACCACACTACTGCCACCAGCACCTCAAGCCGTTTTGAAACTTATTTCTCGCAAATGCAAGAAGACCTGCCAGAAAAACTGAGGATGCAAAAAAGCAGGCCTCAAGTGCTCCAATATGTGTGTAAACTGCGAAAGCAGTAGCAATAACATGCCTCTTACTGAAATAGAGGAAGCCGAGGATGATCCGGAATTCCCTGAAGTACTTGAAGGTAAATATGTATAAATAATTTCATTTCACCTTTACTTTTTCATGAACTTTTTTTATTTTTGTGATCAAAATATTTATCTTAATACAGTTGTATAACTACACAATTTTCAAACAATTAGAAATAAAGCATACATTATTTTTTTAAACGGTGGTTCGTAAAGTAATAGGCTAATATGTTTTCTAAATTGAGGTCCAAAAATAGCCTATTCATGACTTGAGTTGTAAAAGAGGGATAACAAAAGAAAGATGTAAAAATCATGTTATGATAAAATGTTACATGAATCATTACTTAATTAATTACAATTAGTTCCACAGTTTTAAAAAATATTACGTGCACCAGAGCTGTTCAGAAGCCTAAGCTTCGACCCTTGGGTGTTTGCAGCCTTCGCCTACGGCTGAGGCAGCAATCTTCTCCCTCGGGATGAAAACGACTCTTTGGCGCCCATGTGCTTAAATAAATATTATTTTAATTTTTTTTAGGTGTAGAAGAATTGGAAGGCATGCCTGCAATCCTGCAACCTTTGGCCAAGAGGATCGGTTTGACTAATGAGTGTCATTTCAAGTCAATAATCATTTAATAATAAGTGTTGTATAAAAAAAAATTACCTACCTATTTTATTATACTGTATAACATTAAACACTAACCGATCATTAATCAATTTTTATCTTTTTGTTGCATCTATAAAACCTAACGTTTACGTTTCACATATCTGTACAGACGTCTAATGATGCATTTTGTATGTTTCCAATAAAGAGGCAGCTGAATACTTCGTGCATTCGTCATTGTTTTTCTCATAACTATTCGAGGTACAAAAAAATTACTTGCATATACATTGTAGAGAATTGTATCAATTTCGGAAATACAGTCTTGTTTCTTTGATGATGACGTTAATTTCCCGGTCAAATGTATGCATTTTTTTGGTGAGACCTCATTTTCTGCCAGGTTCTTACCTCGTTCCTCTGAGCTGCTACCAGTGTTATCGAGGGCTCTGTTTGGCACAGCGTCAGCGATATCTCTGTTAGCTAATACATTGTTTTTTATCTCGGATATTAATTAGAAAATATTTTTTTTTTTTTTTTACTTTTGCCGTAAGTTGGAAGGGAAAAAAAAGGGAGGGTGGACATGACTTTCATGCCGCATATTTTAAGTTGCCCGATCTCTGAATGCCGGATTTTCGAGGTCACATTGTATACCTACATCATAAAAATATTTCACCTAATAACAAGTGAGTACGTTTGCAAATGTTTACAGTGAAATTCTTACTTTTAGTGTTACGAACGGAAAGGGTAAGAATATCGGTTTTGCGATTTTCCAAAATTACTGGTTTTCGCGTTTTTTTCAACGCCTCTACGGAAGCCGTATATCGAACAAAAAAAAGGCAAGAACATGAATTGTAGGTAATTTTCTCGTCAGTATTTTAATATGTGGTCACGTTTAGCGTAATAAGCTTACTTTGCAAGTTATAAGCCAAAAACAAAAATAAAAATCTGCGATTTTTGGTGGTTTTTTCATGATTTTTCATATTTGCCGAGAGAAATTTTGTTGGACAACTTCAGATTCGTATTTATCACCCCCGAAAACAAAAAGTAAGACACTAAAAACAATCACACCAGAATTTTCCACTTCAAACTCTAATTTGACTAGACTATAAAGAGACTTTAAACCAAGAAAGTGAAAAAACACCTTTCCAGTTTTTAATGACTTACATTTTACGAAATATGTTGAATACCGCATTCAGCATTTCACTTCATATTTCACCTAGTTTTTAAAATTGTTTTATTCTCAGTTAAAAGAAATTACTTCTATGCAAAAATTTGCTGAAGTAATATTTATTCCCACAACAGCCTTAAATAGTTTCTATGACAAAGTTTCAACACGATTGATTTTTGAAAAATAAGCACAGTTAACGACAACAACATAAGAATGAAGCTTTTTGAGGAATAATTATTGCACGTCACCTTTGAATATTATACCATTGAATGAAAGCGATCGCTTGTCAATCTGTTGTTGAAGAGATTATTGACGGATATGAGATTAAAAAAATAGAAAACAACAATGTTCAAGGTTTTGCGAGTTCTTGAGTCTATACTTGTTGAAAAAATACATGTATTTGTTAATGCAGTTTATACACACTTTCAGAAATGTTTTCTTCAATTCACGGAAATATTCCTGACAGCACTGCTACCGGTATATTTCCAAGAAAAAGAAGAAATTTCATTTCTTTTTTTTTTTCAGTTCTTGGACAGAAAATTTTCGTAATCTGAAAAAAAGGGATTTTTTTTTTTTTTTTTTTTAAATACGTTTTTCGTTCTTCCGTAGATCCTCTTGGCTTTGAATGTCGGACAGCAGCATTTGGAATGGAGCATCTGAACCACTCGGCCAGAGAGCTCTTTTTAGAGTACGAGTTTAAAATGAAGATACGGGTTGTCTTCAAATGGGGGGGGGGGGGGAGGCTCGTAAGACTTGTTAAATTTCTTGTTCAGAATGCTTCGAAATTTAAGCTTAATTACAGGAACATTTCATCGTTATGAAATATTAGTTAGTGTTTTTACACATAAAATAAAACAAGATAAAAATTATTACATATTAGACATATTTTTAATAAGACACAATTTGATCGTTATATGTAAAATATGAAATGTTATATTTTGCATTACATTCGAGAAGAAATGTTTACTTATTTCAATTAAGTCGATTTTTTCTAAGTTGATTGAACTACTATACGATTTTAAATGTGTTCGTTTTGAATATATTTTACATGCGAATATTTTTTAATGCTCTAAAAAATAAATTGAGAATAACTTTAAATGAATGCGAAAATTGCTACTTTATTAAATTTGAAAGCATTATTTTTGTTTGTTTGTTTTTTAAAAAAAATTAGAAATTTTAATATACTGGATTTTCAGTTTTTCTTTTCAAAAATAAATTCGAACTTTGGTATTAATACAGCCATTACGCATTCGTGCAAGGAATAAACGGATTTTTTCTCTCTTTTTCGGAGAGAATTAACGGGAAAAGCATGGTTTTTAGGAGTATGGGAATTATTTGTTTAAAAAATGACGAATAATTTAGTGTATACATACGAAATTTTCTGACAGTGCAATATGCAGTATATTGTAATACACCTCTTTACTTAAAAAATTATAACTTTATTTTATCAATATATTTGTGTGTAATTATTGAAATAACTTACAGTTAAAATCATCTGAAATACAAATGAATTGTTATTATAGTTTGAAGTCTAATAACATACATGTCTGTTCTTAAACTTTATAATATACTTATAACTACTTAAAAGGTGACAGAAACATATAAAAACATTATTTAATGCAACCCGAGATCTTTCGAACACACACGCGTTCATTTTCAAAGGGAAAAAAGATGATTGACTGAATAGAAATACATTTTAAAAACAAAAACAAAAATAGTACGCATGCGCAAGCGGAGTTCAGTCCATTTATGCAGAGGGGTGAAAAGATCAGTTCATATTATCAGGAGGTCTGGAAATATTTAGGATATTGTATCAAATTGCGGGAATATTATAGGAAAAGACGTCGTTACAAACATTATCACTTCTAAGTAAAATTTCAATGGATTCACGGATTATTGACTATAATAATAATAATAATAAGCTGGACGTAGCAGAAGTCGTAATTTTCCTTTTAAATTTGTCCGGTTTCAATTTTTGATTTTCTTTCTAACCTGGCTTTCGCTAGAGTGTCTTTCACTCGGGACGTGGCTGGGGGGCCTACGAACCTAGCTTCCGCAAAAGAGTCTGAAAAAGTGGAAGAATAAAGGGCTGCGGACGAAAACATTATTATTAATGTATGTTCTGGTAAACTGAAAACAAATTTTACAGAAGTTTTTGATAGGCAAGAGAGCGCATCAGTTTTTACTTGCTCCAGTGCACTGAATATATATCTACACCACTGAGAAAGAAGGCAAGTGGTTAATTTAAATAAATGGTTTGTTCACCACACTATTTTTTCTGACACCAACAACCATTTTTCTATGTCATTTCTTTTAAAATCGCAGTTAATTAAAAATTAGTGAAAAAACCTATCAGCAAATAATTTCGATGACTGCAGTGCAAAAACCTCGCATGAGAGACCAGGGATTTCATATCAACATAATTTTGTTTATGCGCGTACAAAATGCGCTAGATGAATGATGTATCAGTCGAAAGATTATTTAACAGGCTTATGAATAGGCTACACTCCCATTTCGTTAAAACATTATGTTTGATTAATTAATTGAAAACTAATTAAGTTATTGAAAACTATAATCAAGCAATCTTAAAGATTGTAGTGTGCAAGCCTCTGAGTGGTCCACTTGTATTTATGTTTTAAAGGAGAAACATATGCGTGTGTAACATTGACGTCTTATTGAGGGTGAAATCGACCTGATAAATACGCTTACCCAAACAACCTGGCCTTCGCTTTTACTAAAATTTTTGTAACTTCTAAACAAAGCACCAGCTTACTTTTTACGCCCTCCAATGAAAAAAAAAAAGGTGTATTTTCAAATGCAATTTCTTCGAAAACTTTTATTCAATTTTCTCATTTTTAGAGTTAAAAAATAAATTATAATGCATGAATTCTTTTAAATATGCGAGCAGCCAAATTATGCAAGACTAGCATACTTCGCCCGCAACGCTGGTTGGTTTCTCTAAAAGAATCATCAAACGAAATAAAGATGAAATTAAAAAAAAATTTCTTTATATGTAATCAAATATCACTAATTTCTGTTTTATTCGTATAATCTTACATTATCAAGTTCAAAGTCGATGATGGCGACATAATCGACAAAATAACTCTAAAATAACCGAAGTACCTGCATTTAACTATTTTTTTAGGAGATTTGTTATCTTGAATTCACCGCTTCTACCTAAAACTGCTGCTGAAACAAAGCGAAATGTTCTAAAATTTTTGACCCCCCCCTTTAACCGTCTTAGGGGGGGGGGGGAAGGATATCTAACATAACTGAAATATGCGCTTAATTATTTTTTAATAGATTTTCTATCCTGAATTTTTAGCTGCTACCCAAAACTCCTGCTGAGCTATGGACCTAAAATTTGTGACCATCCCTAAAACAGCCTTAGGTGGGACTTCTTTTAAAATCGATAAAATACATGCCCAAGAAAGTTTTAGTAGATTAGTTATCCTGAAATTCATGCCTCTGTCTAAAACTATTGCTGAGATATAGCAAAATGAACTATAAGTTCCAAAACTACCTTTAATCCTCTTAGGGATGTGGGGATTTCTAAAATCGCTGAAATACTTGTATAATTATTTTGTAATAGGTTTGTTATCTTGAATTTCATGCTCCTACCTTAAATTACAGCTTGGCTACGACCAAATGTTTTGTACCCCTCCTCCCTTTAATCCCCTTTGGGAGAATTTCTAAAATCGCTTAAATACATGCTTAATTATTCTTTTAATAGATTTATTTTCTGGAATTTCACGCTTCTACCTAAAACGGCTGCTGCTAAATGGCCAAATGTTACAAAACTTTTGCCCCCCCCCCCTTTAAACCCTTTCGGGGGGAATTTCTAAAATCGCTGAAATACATGTTTAATTATATTTCAATAAGTTTGTTTTCCTGAATTTCTTGCTCCTATCTAAAACGTCAGCTGAATTACGGCGAAATGACCTGAAACTCGCGACCACTCCATTAAACACCCTTAGGTGGGAATTTTGAAAATTGATAAAATACATCTTTAAGTATGTTTTAGTAGATTAATTTTCCTGAAATTCATGTCTCTATCTCATAATGCTACTCAGATATGGTGAAATGACCTAAAAGATGTTTTCTATCCTGAATTTCTCGCTCTTACCTATAAGACCTTCTCAGATATTGCCAAATGTCCTCAAATTTTCGAACTCCTCTTTAACCACCTTAGGGGGGGGGGGGATTTCTAAAATTGCTGAAATATGTGCTTAATTATTTTTTAGTAGATTTATTTTCTATAATTTCCCGCTCCTATCTAAAACGGCTACTGAGATAAGGCCAAATGTTCAAATGTTTTCAAAACCCCTTTTAACCCTTAGAGGGAATTTCTAAAACTGCTGAAATATGTGTTTAATTATTTTTTTAGTAGATATATTTTCTATAATTTCACGATCCCACCTAAAACGGCTGCTGAGATATAGACAAATATTCTAAAATTGTCGACCTCCTCTGTGACCTCCTTATGTGGGAAATTTCTAAAATCGCTCAAATACATGTTTAATTATTTTTAGCAGATTTATTTTATTGAAAATGACTGCTGAGATATGGCCAAATGTTCAAACTTTTTCGACCCCCCCCCCCCCTTTTTAATCACCTTGGGGGTGGAATTTCTAAAATTGTTGAATTATGTGTTTAATTAATTTTCAGTAGATGTATATCTGTAATTTCACGCTCCTACCTAAAATGGCAATTGAGATTTGGCAAAATATTCTAAAATTTTCAACCCCCTCTTTAATCCGCTAAGGGAGTGGGAAATGGTTAAAAAATCCTTTCGTAGTCTGCACCTATGCCATAAGAACTATTTTTCCCAATTTTTATGATTCTAAGTTCAGTAGTTCGGGTTTTGCGTTGATTATGAGTCAGTCAGGACAAACTCATTTATATATATAGATTACTCCCTTGTAAGTAAACATTATAGATAATTCAGCATATGTTTATTTACATGCAGTGTTCTTTAGCGAAATTTGCCAAATAACATATAAATTTCAAAAATATATAAATAAAACTCTAATTTAGCAGATGTGTAATCGAACTACCCGCTTAAGTACTGAAATAATGAGGATAACAATGTTTAATATGAAAAGTGAATTATTTGGACATTGACTGCTGCATTGCGGCTAATAATAAAATACCAAAAGTAATTTTCGGTAGAGTTGGTAGACAATCTAAGAAAATATATTAAATGTAGTACAAATATATAACAGATTTCGATCAATAACTATTTTTAACTACGCAAAATAGTGTAAATAATTTCGTTGACACACATAAACGTCAATTTCTGAATATTAAAAATTAGTAGGTAATACTTAATAAATTAACAATAGATGTCTAGCTTTAATATGTGTATAAGAAAAGATTTTCAAAGAAGAAGTCAAAGAGAAGCAGTCAAAGAAACCGCAATCTATTTTATAGAAAAATAGGCTAGACATTAACAAGACAAGTAAATAAGCGAAACATTAATAACTTTCATCTAACTGTAATAATATAATTGTACTGTTCTCATTAACCTACCACATTCGTAAGATCTGGAATGCAACAGAGTGAAAAATGCTCCTTCAACATTAAATAGCAACAAGAAAAGAGACTATAAGCAGTAAGTAACTCTACAAGTAATTTATCTTAATAAATAAAACTGACAAATATGCTGCTGGATAAAAGTATAAATATACAGATGTTTATATTGTTTTAATGTTATTTGGTATCTATATTTATGCTTCTCTAATTGATTTTAGTTTAAAGATTGTTTGAATTTTATGAAAAATTCGGAACATAGATTTAACCAGAAATTTTAATTTTCTTTTAAGATTTTTTGTTTTCAGAGTGAGAATAAATTATTGTCGGGGATTCCTTATCTCATGACTTTTTATTTTAGACCAATATGAATAATATCACGTAGTGGTAAAGTACAGCTCAAAACGTTTTTTATTTATTTATATATTTATTTATTTTTAATAACATAAAGTTACATATGCGCAAATTTGCATTTCAAAGCGTATACTGATTACTATCAAATAATAATTAATAGTATTTTCTTTTTCAAATTTAATCAAAATGTTTTTACTGAACAAAATTAAATACATAGTTTTTACATAATTCATTAATAACGTTTTAACAGATTGGAGAAAATTTTAATATTAATTATTTTTTTTATTATAATCGTTATTTGATTAATAACGCTTTTAGTTATAACTTTGCGCATATGTAACTTACTTAAAAAAAATTGAGTTATTCTTTACAAATATCTAATAATACTGTTCGTCATGTAATTTAATCAAAATTTATTAAGTTAGAAAACCCTCATAATAATTTATAGGCATCCCGTATTAACATATGCAAAAATTAGTATGGTCTAATGAGAGTTGCAAATCGAAAAAAAAAAACAAACAAATTGTAAGTAATAAATAAATGATATAAATTAAATACAATAAATCTGGCTCAATAAATGTAGGGCAACTCTAGGATAGATGACCATAGTTTTTAAAGATTGAAATAAAAATTTTTAGAATGCAAATACAAGAAATATTTATGCATATTTAAAATTCTTATACATATACACATAATATTTTATGCAAAATATAATTAAATATTGAAAACAAAAAGTGTTAAACAACAGTGAAATTAAAATGGCAGATGACCATCTCTCCTTAAAGCCGAGGAGAGATGGCCATCCAACATAACAAAGAAAAAATGAAGTTAAATAGCACAAAAATAACACATTTTATATAGTTAATCATGAAAAACATATAGCAATTTGTAAGGATGCAGTTATATGATGGAAAATGAGTGAATGAAACTCGAAGAAACAAAATTTGAAATATAATTTCAATACTTCACTTTTCGTAAAATCTTACCACATGTTTGTCAAAGATCTTGATAATTTGTACACGTTTCATGGAACCACTTCAGGTACAGTCGTGGAAAAAAAAAAGTAAACACCCCCTACTAACTCCTCAACAAATTATCGTAGACGAAAGTTACTGGTACCGGATGATTGGAAATAAAGTCTACTTTTAAATGGTGTGTATAAAATTTGCTTAGGGGGACATATACATATTAAAACGAATCCAAACTTCATTTTTTTCAATGGCAGTATCCAAATTTAACGAGATATTTCAAATCTTCGGTTCAAAATATGCCTAGAAACCAAATTTCAAGTCATTCGAATGATAAGTTTTTGAATTATAGACATTCAAAATTTAGTACTTCTAATGTTAAATTACATTTTCATATTTTTATTTTTATCTCCTGAAATTATGCTTCTAATGAGCTAATTTTTTGTGTAGCAATAATACTAATATACCCAAACATAAATACGTTGAATTTGTAATTTTTATAATTTTATTATATGAATTATGAATTATGAAATTAAAATTCGAAGAAATTATGAATTGCAACGTACAATTTTTTTGATGGATTTAGATTATTAAGTCCTGCTTTATGGAAATCCAAAATTTCACATTTTTCTTCCAAGTAGTTTTCAAATTATGCTTAAAAAACGGCAAAATAATGGTTTAAGGGACCGTCTATGATTGAAGTGAGTAAATGTTTTAAATTTATTCTGCTATCCTGTAATCAAACAAATTTCATTGACGCTTAAACGTGCCTTGATCAAGAAGGCAGCTCTCTCGGTTTACAATCGAGTTCGGAACTTCAATTTGGATACAGCCCTTAAAATACACTCGTTTTAAAATAGTTAATTTCTTGGAAACTTATGGCACGAATTGCATTAAAAAAAAAAAATTATAGGCTAATTGAAAGGTGTAGAGTTCATTTATGCTGTCAGAATTGTGTACTGCTTTTGAAAAAAACAAAGTTATGGTTCGTTTTAATATGTAGATGGCCCCGTAAACAAATTTTATATACATCATTTAAAGGTAGGCTTTATTTCCAGTCGTTCGGTACCAGTAACTTTCTTTTACGATAATTTGTTGAGAAGTTAGTAGGGGGTGTTTACTTTTTTTTCCACGACTGTACCTTATGCATTGTATTCAAACATCCTTCTTGGATGTGATATTATATTGCTTTGCGAAACCAACGTAGTGATCCTAATCCAATTTTATTTACTGGGAATCTGTAGAACCTGATACTTTAAATGTATTTCGATTTCTTCGCTACTGGAAACGTCGTGGTTTTTTTCTCGCGTTAATTTTAGGCTTATTACATTAATTTAATTTATTTATCAACTTTATCAGTTTCGGTTATGAAAGTTTCCGACTTTTTTCAGTATTTTCTGAAACAAATAAATCGTTAGGTTTATTATATTATTATTATAACTATTAAAATATTTATATTAGTTAAAATTTAAATAATTATATAAATTAATATATTTATAAACATAAACGTTACATATTTATTTTAAATTTAATTATATTTAGTTAAAATCATCTCTCCGTATAATTTTGAAATATTAATTAAAAGAGGTCATCTCTCCTGAAATTGAAAGACTGATGGCTGCCCAGTTTAAAGCATCAATAGCCATTGTACATCTTTGTTTTAGGCTTAGAAGTAAAGATTAGATTATATAGTGCCTTAAAAGTCCGTGTAGTAAGAAATATATATAACGTACGTACTGCAAAACATTCAGAGACCTAAGTAAAAAAAAATATATTGAACCACTACATTAAATAAACATTATAATTACACTTACTTTTTAAAATCGAAAAACACAAATGCACGTCGTAATAAATAACCTCGTTGAACTATTTCATACAAACAAAGTTTATGTTGCAATCTATGATCAAATTTTGGAAATATTTAGACTGGCCATCTCTCCTCTATGGCTATCTATTCTAGTGTTACCCTATGTTTTGGATTTTAGATAACATATTGATTCAATTTTCAATCAAAAGAAAATAATTCACAGAGACAGTCAATATAGATCCTATATTTTATCAAAAGCAATCAAAACATCTTAGGAAAAGGCTTTTTTTCATCCTATAGCTGATTTAAAACTTGATACTTATTTACCAATTTCCATTTGAATATTTTCCTTTAAATTAAAAGTATATTTAAAATTAAAACTTTTTAAGTCCGAAATTACCTTTCGTATTCTAGAAAGGACACCAGAATATATCAAAAACATAATAATTATTTTTGATTAAATTAGTAGAGGAATTTAAAAATTAAATGTTGTCCGTACAATTCAATACAATTTCACACACGCAATTTTAAATCTTTTAAAAAATTTAAAAAAAAGTAACCCTCAAATTTTTGCTACTTTTTTTTTTTATTTTGAAACGTTTCTTATGAGTATTGTATGCTCTATCTATATACAAGTTGGGTAGTAATCAAAAGAAAAACAAAATTAAGAACTAACTGCCTTATTGCATATTTCTCTTTTACGCCAGAGTTATTAAGAATAATAAATATATACATATTTTTTTTTTTACTTTTAAATATCTGGTTTATTATCTTTATGCTGAATACATTATATTGAGTACAATAATCTCCGTACTAAAGATCCACCATTTCCTTAAATTTATGATCGTATAAACGTATCTTATATACAGGGTGTGCATAATTAAGCGACCCTACTTTAAAGCTGTATAAACGCGAAACTGCCGGTCAAAAAGTTGTGAAATTTTGTGTCCAATATAATAAAAGAATGGGAATTTGTTTAAGAGAAAAAAAAAATTAGCTCAACATTTCGCCATCAGAGGGCGTTACTTAATAAATTACACATTTAGCCACCGCTTAGAGAATATTAGTCCTGAGCTCTGTAAAAAAAATGGTGGTTGTGGTAGGCGGATTTTTTTTTCAGAGGTACTGTCCGTTCAATTCGAACGCCAATAATTTTTAAAAGTTTTTACGATTTACTTTTTTTTCAGGGGACGGTCTGTATATTTTTCTCATTTAATCTGAGAAAAAAAGGCGTAAAAAATTTTAGAAATGTGTAACTCATTTAAAAAGCCCCCTGGTGGCGAAATTTTGAACTAATTTTTTTTTCACTCAAAGAAATTCCCATTCTTTCATTATGTCCGTCACAAAATTTCACAAATTTCTGTCCAACAGTCTTGTCTTTAGACAACTTTAAAGTAGGGTCGTTTAATTATGGACACCCTGTATTTAAATCTAACACACAGGATGTGTTATGAGTCATTACATGTCATTATGATGTTGATCTTTCATCATAATGACGAAACATACAATGCATACATACACACATTCAACAAATTTCAATGCAAACTTTGAGTTATAACAGTCATTATTAAAATAAATGAAAGTAATAAAAGACTCAACAAGAAATTTCCCTAATCATTTATCCAATACAAAAATTACTATTCTTTTCAGGATAGAGGCCCTTTTACCATATATGATAAACTTAAGTGCCTCTATTGCGTTGAAAATGACAATTTGAATTAAAGTATAATGTTAAATATTATCCGAGTGTCCTATTGAAATGTTTAAATGTAATGTTCAAAGTAATAAAAGACTTAACAGGAATTTTCTCTAATCATTTATCCAATACAAAAATCATTATTTTTTTTTTCAGGATAGAGGCCTTTTTACCGTATTCGATAAACTTAAGTGCCTATATGACGTTGAAAATGACAATTTGAATTAAAGTATAATGTTAAATATTATCCGAGTGTCCTATTGAAATGTTTAAATGTTATGGCTTACAGTTAGGATTTGTCCAAGAAAACACGTCAATCATTGTTTACTTCATATGTGCTTTTTCTGTTGATACATTTATTCTTCAACGTCTTTGTTTATGGCATACGCTTTTTGTCTGCCGACACTAGTGTTTTCCCATACGAACCTTGTCAGAAACGTTACTAAAACTTGTATCAATGTTGTATTATAGTAACTAAATGCTGTATTATAATAACTAGTTCGTCCAAACAAACGCAGCAAAAATCGTTTATCTAGCAGAGGAAGTAATTCTGAAAAATAAACCATTCAAAAGGAGCCTTTTGAAAATAACTGAACACAGAACAGAAAATATACCTCCAGATCAATGAAACCTAAATTTCGCATTTATGCAATGTTTGTTCAGATAAGAAATTTAGATATATTTCTTATAGTTTTGAAAGGTTTAAGAGAAAAATTCAAAACGCATATCAATTCAAGAAAAATGTGATCATTAAAAGATCGTTCTTTAAACAGTTCAATTATAAAATAATAAACACATTTTTAATTCTTGCCACTGTCATTCTATTTATATATATATATAATAAATGTTTTTTTATATTTTTTTAAATAAAGTTTTAAGTTTAGCATTATTATGGATAAAATGCCCTCGTATGTTTCAAAAGAATAGAAAAATTATATTTAGTAAATTATGTAAAAAAAGCTTAAATATCTATTTGAATTAATTGTTTGTTGGAAATTTTTTTAATAAAGTTAAAAGTTTAGCATTATTATGAATAAAATGCCCTCGTATGTTTCAAAAGAATAGAAAAATTATATTTAGCAAATTATGTAAGAAAAGCTTAAATATCTATTTGAATTAATTTTTTGTTGGAAATCTTTTTATAAGTATGGCTTTATTTTAATGCGTTTCCTTACAAACATTACACCAAAAAATGTTAACACTAGAAGCGCCGGAAATTTTACTCAAGTGTTATAAAACTATTTCACATCAGAATTTTTATTTAAAACTGTTGAACTCATTTATTTAACTTACTTCTCCGTGGCAAATATTTAACTTATTTTAGAAAAAAATATTTGGTTCGAAACGAAATATTTTCATGTTCTAGTGTTAAAACGATTAAAAATATTTGAAAATGAAAATAACATTCAGAGCTTTATTATATTTCACATATTATAAAATAATAGCATATACTTATACGTTTAGCATGTTTCTATCCAAATAACCCTCGAGAAAGTGGGACAAAATAAAAATTGAAAAAACTAAATTGATAAGTATTATCAAATGTTCCTTATTAAAATCACTTTAATTTCAAAGATCATAGATATGATTAGTTTGATGTAAATACGTCACTCAGCACTTGGCGCATATCTGCTTCCTCTGTCATACGTTTATTCTTCACCGTGTTTGTTCATGACAAACGCTGTTCCGCCTGCCAGCAGTGGAAATTTCCCATCAGAATCTCAACGTCAGATATGTCATTAAAGATGAAGATGATGCGGTATTATAATAACACTTTCGTAAATAATAATAAAGCCAGGATCGCTGAACTTACAGAGATAGTAATTCTGAATATTGAACTTATCATGTAACAAACTTATCGATATCATGTACTATTTTTTGAAATTATCAAAACCCACAGAGAAAGATATCTCTCCTTTAACAAAGTTTTAACCTCGCAGTTATGCAATATATTTCAAATACTTATTTACCTTATATGCATGGCTGTAATTCGATAAATTTAGGACAAAAATGCAAGACACAAATTTGCAAAGCGGGCTTATACCCGAGGCCAAAAAAATTTTGTTACTAATTCGAAATGCTTAGATTCGCCATTGCCACGAAACTAAACATAAATAATGACACACATATTGAAATATTTCGTGATACAAATCATAAATATTAAGATAAAACGTTAACTGTGTGTATTTTAGCACCGCGATCTACGTATGTATTGCAACTTTAACCTTTCCCAAAAATGATTTTCGAATTGAGTAACATTTCTTGGGCGACACATTCATTAAAAAAATTTAGTAAAATGGTTTTGTTCATACTTGAAAAAAGTACGAATAAACAAGAGCATTAGCTATGCATTAGCTAAATAATATTTGGAACAAAATCTGCAATTAAAAAGAATCATTAGATTTTGTTGTGAGATTAATTTTCTATTCACCATAATGATGCATTATAAATTTTTATTGAATCTATTTTTTATGTATATTGAAATATTTATGTTTTGTTTTCAAAACCTATCTTTTCTATTTTAGGGTGCCATCATATATGAGAGCTTTTGGGGTTTTTTTTCCTCTCGAAGTAGGTGCTCGACTTTGAAGAAAGTGTTTTATTTTTCCCTCTCATAATAGAGGGCGGAATAAACCACGAAATTGACTTATAAGCGAGTATATAAGGTATATATATTTATGCAGAATTACTCTTGGGAAATTCATAGGATTCATTTAAGATTGGAACTTATAGTGCCCAACCCTGGTAACTTTTCTCTGGGCAAAGAGACATGCTTTGCTGTACACAGGGTTCTCGTTGCCGCTAGCTATCGTGCCAAATCGTGACAAAAGGCTTCATTTGGCGAGTAAACGAACAATCGTGCTCGCCAAATTTCGAGTACTCAAATTCGGATCTTTTTGTGTGTGTGTATGTGCCAATACAGTCGAGATTCTTATCCGCGTTGCCAAATGATTGATTTCGCTTTAACGGGTGGGTGGACGTTGAAAAAAAATATTTTAATTTTCATCATGTATATATGCAATTTTGTGGATACATACATTTAACTATAAGTACATAGAACACTTTGAAAGAAATTTCCAATCTTATTATAATTTTAAGAATGAAAAAAAAAACTTACAATTTTAAAATGAAATTTTTAAAATGCTGCATGCGTCTTAATGTTCAAGATATTTCCTTGATTTTTGTATATTAATCACTTAAAACAGTATTACAAATAAATTTGTGTATCGATTTTTTAATTCCTTGAATAGTTATTTTTTAGAGGTTTTTTTCCTGAATTCCATAGCGAGTTTCATCAAAATTTTGCCTTTTAATTTGTTAAAAATCGATTGTTAAATCGATTTGTGTATTGAACGGCTCATGCAAGAAATTAATTTTAAAACTACTCCACGCAACTTATATCAGATCGATTTTTGGATATATCTTACAAAAGAAAACTTGAGAAGAAACCTGAAAGTACTCTTTTTTATGGCATAAAAGTCAAAAATTAAAGTCAAGCTCCCCCCCCCCCCCACACACACACATACATGCACAAAAAAAAGAAGAAATTGGAATTTATTTCCTACGCAATGCAAATTTAACTTTTGTGCATTGTGTAGTTCACTTCAAAGGCTGTATTTTCATTTTTAAGTATCACAAGAATTTGATGTATTTTATGCGTCGGGATTTTTTTTAGCACACCTTCTCAGTCTATAAGTATGTTAAATTTAAACGAAAAGCGGTTTTTTGTAAATCCTCTTTTATATTCAATAACATTGAGACGTATGATTTCCTTTCTGAAATTAAAAAAAAGCTAAGTTATAATATTTTTAGCATTGTTAATTCGACAGCATGATGATACTAACTGTTTCCCCATTCTGTAATTTAACGAACAATATATGACAAAACCTCGTATAACAATGTAACGAACACAGTTGAAAATATAGAAAATCAATGTTTGAATAAAACGTATCAAAATTAATTACATTCATAATCATGTCAAAGAAGATGGATAGATAAGCATTGACGGTTGAGTTCCGGATACGACTATACAATTTTTTTATAGGATTTTTCTAATATTTTATTAGAATTCAGGATGTGTACGTATTATTACTGATTCTCTCATTGATTTTTTTTAAATGTTTAAATTTCTTATTAAGGTGAAAACTTTAGGGTTTATTTAGTATAAAACGTTAAGGTTTATTTAGGAAATTTTATTGTACTTTAATTATAACCTTTAATTTTTAAGACTTTCTAACATTGTTCAAAAGTGTTTATGCATTCGGTTTGTCTGTCCGTATGGACGTTTGTCCACGCTCTAACTCCCGTAAATATAGCCGGATTTTCATGCAATTGATAAACGCTATTTAGTGTCCCCAAAGAATGTTCGTTATTGTAATGAAGTATGTGGGATCAATAGTTCATTTACAGAGACACTCAAAAGAATAAAAAGTTGGGAAGGATTGTACTTTGTGCCAAAATATTAAAGAAAGAGAAACAACGTATAAACGCACAAATATAAATGTATATAAAAAGCATACAGCTGTTTCGAAACCTCTAAGGTTTCATCATCAGTACTTAAAAATCAATGGTAAAATTAAAACTCTGGGTAAAGAGGGGGGGGGGGATAGCCAGAAAGGCGTACCTTACAGCTCTACTGTCAATGGCGAAATGCGACATACGGCTGACAAACTTCCACGGAGTCGATCTTAAGCGCACACACAGGGAGACCACCGGAAGAGTTCAAACAGAAAGGAGAAGAAGGGGGGGGGAGTGAAGAGAACAAATTATAAAAAATTAAACCATTTCTTTGAAAATTTGGGCGTACTGGACAAATCGTTAACTAAACTGTTTGAATTTTTCAATATCTGATAAGCTTCCCAGAAGTCCAGGTCGTAAATTGATGAGCATTTCTGTATTATTGAGGCTTCGGAAAATTTAAAATTATGGTTGTTGGACCAGCAGTGATTGGCAATAGCGGAACTTTTGATATCACATATTTTAACACAAGTTTTATGCCCCCCCCCAAACGTATCTTAAAGGCTCGCCTCGTTTGACCAATGTACATTTTATTGCATTCGCAAGATATCCTGTAAATACCCCAGTTTGAAAAACTGTCAATTGGATGTTTCAGATTTGTGAGTTGAATTTTGTTAAAAGGAACATAAACAACCTTAAAGTCAAATTTTAACAAGATTTTAGAAATTTGATGGCTTATTTACGGAAAGTTATAGTTCCATGTGTTATGCGTTTCCATATGGTTGAATTAGACATAATATTTTAACTTACTAAACGGTACAATTTTGTATCACTATTCTGAATGTGTTGGAAAGTGTTTCATAATCTATGCTTGACGCATGACTTTTTCTTTCTTGTTTTAAATATTAAGCTGTCATAATACAATCATAATTTTCAAATTCTTTTGTTTTATTTTATTTTGTACATATATTAAAATTTGTAACAACTAAGTTGGTGTTGGCAGGGTTGCCATGGGCAGTAATTTTTTATTATATTTGTACCAATAGTTAGAAAACGTTATCTTTGTAACATTTTTTTTGTTTCGAAGGTGGCTTCGCCCGAGGCTATTGTGACCAGCACAACACATTCCCCCAAGATAATGTGTATAAAAAGTAATAGTACTTTGAGCAATAGAAAAGTACTGCTTCGAGACGAATAACTCGATTTTATCCGAGACCGACCAGACCCTATTGCGAGTCATGTCGGGTAAATTTTTTTTCATTGTGTCATCATGTACTTTTTCAATCAAAAATGGCACAGTTTAATGATGGACTTTTGCCAATTTAGCTACTTGATTTATAAGTGAAAATTTAAACATTTTACCTTTGTGTGATTAGTCTAGGCGAAAAATAAAACTGAACAGTGCATCTTAATTGAACAACTATTTTAACGTATTTCATTTTTATGGATGATATTTTCGATATACCTCGGCATATGCATATGCGATATTCAGAAACAGAAACATTTTTAAACGTTTAGCTTTGATGAGGGTTTTTTTTTTTTTTTTTTTTTTTTTTTTTTTTTTTTACGTTTTTCCGTCCAAAGAACGAGTATAAAACTTGTATAAAAACATTTTCACATTTTCACCATTATAAAACGCATAATCTATTATTTAAAAATAAATAAATATATAAAGTGCTGTAAATATACCTACTGCAAAATTAGATATTAGCATTATTAATAAGAAAACTATTTTGAAATAAATGTATTGCTTTTTATTTCAATTACATAACATATAGCCCAGGCAATAGAGACCGTATAGGGGCTCTACCTAGCAAAATTCATGGTAGTTCTGGAACAAGGCTTGCTATATGTTTTTTGGGTCGCTGAATCCGAATTTTTAACTTCCCACCGAAATTTCCCTTGGCAACCCCCCCCCCCCCCAAATTTTGTTAAAATGTTCCCCAAAAATGTTTTTGTTGGAATACAACGTCCATTTATCTTACCCTTTTATTTCAGCGCATGCGCGTACAGTGACGTTTCTCCAAATCCGCTCTGCGAGCGAGATTATTCTGTTCTGTTAAAAACATGTCAGTGCTTAGTCGCATTTAAGCTATGTATATATTTTTGTCTTCGTGTTAGTGTTAATAAATGTTTATGTCGAGCTATTCTGCTAACTTTGTGTGCCCCCAAAACCAACAGTTTTTATTTAAAAAAAAATATTGTTTTGGGGAAAAAGTATCTGAAAATTCAGAAAGTAGACAAAATTTGCAACAAATTAGATAGATGACATTATGACTTGATGATGAAGGGGTAGGGGGGATCTGCCTCGGAACATGCGCGCGGTGCTGCGTGAACTAAGTTGCGCAATTCCACTTAACCACACACATGTTTACATTCGCCCTCCCATCTCCCCTCCGAACTTTCTCTATAAGGTTTACTTTAAGATTTTTGGGTCACTGAATCCGAATTTTTAACTTCCCCCCAAATTCCCCCCCCCCAAACTGTTGTTTTTAACTTAAATTTCTTATTGTTTTAGGGGAAAAGCATTACGAAATTCAGAAACTAGACAAAATTTGCAACAAATAGGATACATGACATTATGACGTAGGATGAACGGGGAGGGGAAGGGCTGCCTCTGAACATGCACTGCGGCATTACGTACACTAGGATATGAAGTCCAGGCAATAGGGGATTTTACCTGTAAAAATTAATACTATTTCTGGATTTCGACTCACTTTATGTTTTTTGGGTCGCTGAATCTGAATTTGTAACTTCCCACCAAAATTTCACCCGGCAACCCCCCAAAAAATTGATTTTTTTTTTAAATTTGGTTTTTGAGAAAAGCGCGGCGGAGAATGTTCCGAGGCAGCCCCCTCTCTCCCCGTTTATCCTACGTCATAATGTCATGTATCCTATTTGTTGCAAATTTTGTCTAGTTTCTGAATTTGGTAATACTTTTCCCCTAAAACAATAAGAAATGTAAGTTAATAACAACTATTTGGGGGGGATTCGGGGGGGGGGATTTGGGGGGTAAGTTAAAAATTTGGATTCAGCAACCCAAAAAACTTAAAGTAAACCTTATAAGGAAGTTCGGAGGGGAGATGGGAGGGCGAATGCAAACGTGTGAGTGGTTAAGTGGAATTGCGCAACATAGTCCACGCAGCACCGCGCGCATGCTCCGAGGCAGATCCCTCCTTCCCCTTCATCCTAAGTTATAATGTTATATATCTAAGTTGTTGCAAATTTTGTCTACTTTCTGAATTTCTAGATACTTTTCCCCTAAACAATAAAAAAATTAAATATTTTTTTTTATTTTTTTTTTAATAAACACCTTTTTTGGGGGGCTTTTTACCAATATTTGGGGGTTGCCGGGGAAATTTCGGTGGAAAGTTACAAATTCGGATTCAGCGACCCAAAAAACATAAAGTAAGCTGATTTCCAGAACTACCATTAATTTTGCTAGGTAAAATTCCCTATTGCCTGGACTAATATTATTTTCGCCGCTTATTCCACATGTATTTTTATTTCATTTCATTTTCCCTGATACAAAACAACCATTTAATATAATATGGAGGCTTTAACAATATATAAAAGAATATTCTGTTACTATTATTAAAACATTTGTTTTGTTTTTATTCTTGATTTAGTTCAAAAATAATTACAAGGTATTCAAACGTTATACAGTAAATAAACCAAAACAATGATTTATCGTTATTGTCTGATTTGTTTAAATCTGACATATATAGTATTAAAATAATCATTTAATTAGAAAATTGTTGGTATTTATTCCTATTTCAGTTGAATACATTACGTAAATATAATATTTTTAATTCGACAAATTTAATTTTATTTGAGTTCAACGCATTAGAAAATTTTGTACTTTTTATTTTAACATATATATCTTTTTCTAGATAAATAGTATAGAAAAATAGAATAATTCATAATTTGATAAATTTTAAATTGTGTAAGGATGATTAATAATTTTAGAATACAAATATCAACAAACATCATGTTTTAAAAATCCATTTTAGTTATCCTGAGTAATATAGACGCTAAATTTAGGTTATTAAAAATTAAAATACTTCATATAACTTCATATGCTTCATATACCTCATATAGGACTTCTGGAGAGGTATGCCGTATAAATTAAAGATGTAATAATGCTGTTGATGCATTACATACAGAAAATATTTTAGAAAATTATTTAGAAAATAAAAAATATTTTAGAAAATTCCAGTCGTATTTTTTATGAATCATGGTTGATGAATCATTTTTAAGAATAAGTTTCATTTAAATCACTTACTAGATTAAAAAAAAAAGAGGATACATTTGTGGAACAAAAAGTATACAGTGGCACTGTGTTAATAGGAGAGACGAGGGAATTATTAAAACTCGTCGTATTAACCGATATTCATAATATCCCTGAATGTGCTAAATCTCTTAAAATCACACACATAAATAAACTAATTACAGCCATTAATTGCTCTACTTATTGCATTACGATAACTAACACGAATTTTCTCGGAAAAACTTGGCTAACACTGTAATGGTTAAAACAACTTTAAAAATATTGATTTCACATGTCCTTTTCTTTTTAACAGTGCAATAAGGAACTCGAAAAGGCTGGTTAATACAGCCCAGAGTGCGAAGCTAAATAAACATAAATGAAATTTAAAAAATCAAAAAACCCTACTGCGTAAAAAGCGAACTAATTAATTATTTCTCATCAATGTGAAACTATGTTTTATATTACTTACCTATTTTTTTTATTTACTTGTATTGATTACTTTTAAGTTGTGATTAATTGTTAGTTTCTATCTATAAACACTGTTTTGATGAGACCTATAGATGTCTATGATGGTTAGAGCTGCAGTAAAGCTAGAGATCCTACCTACATAACTTCCAGGTTGTGTAATATTTAAACGGAGCTTCTGACTGTAATATAGCCAATGAAACATCGTCTTTATTTTGAAAGACCCATCCAATGATATACCACTCAATAGGGTGCGTAAAATTTGTTTTCGTTTCTACAGATATTTTGTATTTTACGGCCGCCATTTTGAATTTATGAAAACAAAACCTAGCCTATAACCATCGGATGTTAAGACAAATCGATAGAGACCTCATTAATTAAAATCCATCCAGCCGTTGGGATGTTTCGAGGATATAAAGAAATCCGCATACCCAGATAGGCGTGAAACACATAACCCTTCTTGGCAGTCGGGTAAAAAAGAAAGTCACAAAGACTTTCTGCTATGGTCCTTTCTTTCCCTGACTTACTTGTAAATCTTTCTAAAAGACGGTATTTGAAACGTCCAAATCGCTCTCATCTTTCTTTCATTTTTTGAAGTTCTCAGGACATTGATTTGCATTTTCTTCGGTGGTTGGACTTCGCATTTAGATAGGCAGTTGTAATGCAGAAATATTATCGTCCAGAGAAAACAATGTTCGATAAAGTTATCATTGATTTAGCATATCCTCAAAATGTCGAATCTTCAATTGTAACTCGTTAAAACTGTAATTGTGGTTTCGTACGGTCTGATTACAGCCGGAATTAAACTTCCACCAGTAAATTTGAATATAAATTGCCTCATTATTTAATCGTCTTTTTATGCAAAATTTCTGAAATAATTAATTTGTTTTAATCGGTGGAAGTTCGCCAAAACTGTAGTCAGGCTCTTCGGTTCCGCTATATTGTGACAACTCAAACAATCCACATATCAATGTCAGTGAATATGATTGCCGCCAGGACAATCTTCAGCCAATAAATTTGAAAAAATATTTTTGCTTTCATTAAATATCTTATCGATTGTGAATGTATGACATAAATAAGGCAAATAACTAAAATTCCATTCGTTTTTACTGGTGAAAGCTTGCTCCGGATTTAATAGACCTCGATCCGATGTAGCTTCATTGTAAAAAAAGAGTAAAAAGTCTTAATATACTTAAAATCATGAACCATTTGTAGCATACAAAATGTTAGTTTTAACAGGGCTCTCTTTTTAATCGCGCAAGTATTAAACGAGTTCGACTGTTATACAGTGTGTCCACGTGTAACTTGACCGACCTTTATTTTCGCAACCGTTGGTCATAGATGCATATTTCCAATTACAAAAATGGTTTAAATAAGATAAAGAATTATTTTTAAAGCGATTTGGGTCAATAAAAACATTTATTAAAAAATTATGAAATTTAAATTTTTATATGACCCCCCCCCCCCCCCCCCTGTCCTATAAGTTTTCTGTGACACCGACAAGTAAGACAAAAAAAGTCTCGTTATTCTGCGCTTAAAAATGACCGAGTAATAGCTGTTTAAAGTTCGAGCATACTTTTTGCTGCAAATTATGGGTCAATCACAAATTTAGTAGAAATATAATACAGTCAGATATATTACAAAAATGGTTTACAGTAAAATTGACATTGCAATATAAATTTGAAATCTTTAATTATTCTGAAATTACTGCAAAATATACAATTTGTAATAAACATATAATTAGAAAAAAAATAGAATTTTTGTTAAATAAAAGGATGAAAAACAACATCCTCAATTCTTTACAAAATTATACATATTTTAAAATGCTGTTAGATTACACTGTCTTTCAAAATTTGGGGTCGTGCCGTGTTTTTTAGCTTTTGAAAATTGATTCTCATGTATTTCTTTGCTCTGAATCCCAAAATGGCCATTTTTAAACCGTCACGTAAGGATTTTTCTCAAATCACAAATTTCAAAGTTTAAAACTTTAAAGTTAAAATTGATCCCCCCCCCCCCCCCCCCCATCGAACCTCATCGGACGCCTGAGCTATTCAGCTGTAAGAAACCCAGTATAAGCTAAAAAATTGAATACATTATTGAATTAAATAAAATTAAACTGAATTAAAAAATCTTATATCTATTTTATAGTATTAGATTTTTCGCTATCTTTTAACCTTAAAATTTACGGTTTGCGAAAAGTCATGACATGATGGTTAAAAGTGAAGGTAATTTTTTTATTCAGCGTTAAAAAATACATAAAACGTAATTATAAAAGTTAAAAAACACAACCATCAGAGGTTTATGTTATCTAATCTAAAACTCTTTCTTAAACTTGTTGACGGTAATCTATCCGAATTTTTTTGTGTTATCCTCTAATATAAGGATGTTAAGATGGTAAGTGTCGAAAATCCTAATAATATAGTATTGTTATCGGATTTAAATCAGTATGTAAAATTTAACTTCGATCGGACATTTGAAAGTAAGTTAATGTTTGAGTATAAAATTTAAACTGGAAAGATGATTGTTGCAAGTTAAATAAAACCTTATGAAAATAACATAATTTTTGTTAAAAGAAAATCATTGCCTCAAATCTTTACAAAATACAACGTATGTTAAAATACAATTATTGTAACTAATCTGAAACTTAATTAATAAAAGTTAATACTAATATTTGTACGATTTCTTTCAAAGCGCACCTTGAAATAAGTTTAAGTACTTTATATGCGACCCCTGAAAGCATGACAGAAATCATCTGTTTTAAGCTGCAAAAAAAGTGGTATAAGTCCTCCATTTCAAAGTTTCATAACGCGGTCAATTTTAATGTTAGGTGAATGGGACTTTTTTGTCTTATTTGTTAGTGTCACAGTAAATTTTTATTAAATATCACTTATAGGACAGGGGGAATAGGACAGGTGTAATAAAAATTTAAATTTCGTAATTTTTTAATAAATTTTTTTCTTGACCCTAATTGCTTTAAAAATAATTCTTTACCTTATTTAAACCATTTTTGCAATTGGAAGTATGAATCTAGACCCAACGGTTACGAAAATAAAGGTCGGTCAGGTTATACGTGGACACACTGTATATATTGTGAAACTGTAAAAATAAATCTTAGTGCTAAAAACGCTTTTGAAAAGCGTCATAAAACTTTTAAAATGTTGGCCATTCATTGGCCTTTCATTTAACAAAATAGCAATTTCATTACCTTTTTATGACCGAAATTATCAATTCATGAAAATTTCGCCTTCTAAGGCATTATTCGGAACTTTTGAAACGACACCAGAAGATTTATACAATTATTTAATACATTTTAGAAGGATTTTGCCAATTAAAATTACTTAATTAAATTTGTATTCATAGGGATTTTGCGCATTATTTATAAATTTACTCAAATCTTTTAGATAAAATATTTTTTTAATATTTTATAGAGTTAGGAAATGTACAAACACAATGCTTTTCCGATAGAAATCTAGGAGTAATTCCGAACTGAAAATTTTTACCCACAACCTTTCAATGTCAGGAAAGCTGATGAGATGCAAATGAAAAAGAAATCATCCTTTTAAAAATATTTTTGTTTTGTGTTAGCAATAATGCTTTTGGAATAAGATAAAGTAAAGTATATATAACTCATTTCAAAATTACTACTAATCGATGTATTTCGATGTATGAATTTTATAACAAGTTATTTTAATGGTACTTTAATGGGCCATCGGTGCATAAAATTTTGATGCAGCTTTCAGAAATTAATTATTTGCACGGGCAATCATAAACTTTCGACCAATTCACTACTTTGAGTGTATTTCGTACTATATTTAGAAATTTCATTTTCATTTCGATGTTTATTGAAGCAATGTGCGTTTGAAACATTCGTCAAATGAAGACTTGAATAAACTAACTGAAATAAATGAAATACAAAATGAAATATTCTGATAACGGTTTCGCTATTCAGATTTTGACAATTAAGAATTTGAATGTGGCTTTCATTTATATTTACATTGTTATTATATTATTATTATTATTATTATTATTATAAGAATATGATACGGATGGAGACGGTATATTTCTTGTATAATGGACGATTAAAAAAGACACAGAGTGTCACGGGTCTTTTTATAGAGAAAAAAAAAACAGGAGTCCAATTTATATTTGCATTTAAAGTTTTATAAAATAAACGCTAAAGTGTTACTAAATACTAAGATGTATATTTATTTATATACCAGTATATTATATCATAAAAATTATTTCGTAAAAACGAAAAATTTCATTTGAGATTACTTAATGGTGTTTTATTAAAATATATACATTGTACAACTAAAATATCAAAACCAAGTACTTTCGGGAGTCTGACATGCTCACCATCTGGGTTAAAATCGTTAAAATACAGAGGTCAACTTCATTCATTTGCACTTGAAGGGATGTTCTAAAATTTGAACTGAAGTGGGAGGAAATTCTTGTTTTTCCTATCAAATTATTCGAAATCTTGGGAATGGTGTATGTTAATATTACATGTATACATCGTTCAACATAGAATTCCAATTGATTCTATAATTAATAACATTTGATAGACTTATAACTTCTTTAAGATCTTAACTCTCTTAAAATAATCCAAATCTTCTGCTCTTCATGCAGCTTAGAATTTTTCGTTAGACATCGATGTCATTAATATCTGCAATGTGTTCTGCCAAATGAACTCGAACGTGAATGAACTCGACCTCTAGATTTTAAGGAATTTAAACCAGATGATGAGCACTTCAGATGCTCGAAAGTACTTAGTTTTGATGTTTTAGTTGTAGAATGCATATAGTTTAATAAAACACTTTTAAATAATTCTAAAGTGAATTTTTCTTTTTTACGAAATAATTTATGTGACTAGTATAGTTTATATGACTAGATATAGATAAGATGAATTGGGGATTGAAAAATCTTGAAGTGGTTGCGTCAATTTATTATATGCACTTATTTTCAAACTTGTCATCACTCGCTGATTTCCAATTAAGATATCTATACTATTCTTAAACATATATTAAAAAATAAAAAATAAAGAAATTTCCATATAATTCTTATCATTGCAATTGTTATTGTGATAATTGATAAATCCCTTTTAACAACATGAACAAATAACCTATTAAGGTAAAGTACCCAGCAGTTGACACTGGATCAATAGTTGACACTTTTGTAGAAACAGTAGTGTAACAAGAAAACGTCACAGGTAGGAACATGAGAGACACAGAATTTTTAAAATCTTTCACCTTGCGGCAAAACTGAGAACTAAAACTATACACAGTCGAGCCCAATTACAATATGGCGGAAGACAACAAAGAAGAATGTGTGCAAAGTTGAATTTTTCGAATTTATCTTAAGAAACGTGATAAGGATCGCACGTTACAGTAAGTATTAAAACCCGTAATTTATCTTAATTTCTGGTTATGTTTTGATTGATATTGATTGTTTAGATGTCCAAGAATTGTATTAGAATAAAATTGATGCATTTTGTGCAAAATAGCGGGGGTGAGTGTGAGTGTCAACTATTGAATATGAAAAGAAACAGATTTTCAAAAGTTGACACCCAGTGTCAACTACTCGCTCATGTTGGGGTTTTGTTAATCTAATTCAATGCAATGAAAATAAGCTGGAATCTACCAGATAAATTCATGACTGACCTTTGAAAACTAAAAATGCATTTAAACCAATAGATGACACAAGGTGTCAATTATTGAAATTAGGGAGTGTCAACTACTAAAATTAATTATTTATTTTTTTAGATGCCACCTACGAAGGGAAATTTTAGGAATTACACGGAAGAGAGCATGAGAGCTGCCGTAGAATACGTTAAATTCAACAAAGCTGGGTACAAAATAGCGGCTAAAAAATTTAACGTGCCTAGAATAACTCTGAAATACAAAGTTGAGGGAAAAACCCAATGAAAAGGTAAAATATCGGCCGTTAGTGCTTGATTTTGCACTCGATCTTTCATTTTTGTTATTTGAGATTAATTAAGTAAGTGGTTTTATGTTATAATTTCAGATCTATGGGACTTTTTTTTATTTTCATTAAACTTCTGATTAAACTTCTGTTCTTTCATTAAAACTTCTGATTTCTTTAAAAAATTTTGCTAATTAACGGTTCTTATCATTATGTCTTCATATGGGGCAATTAATATAGTAATATAATAATAAAGAGTATTTATTATTATTAATTTAGGCCCCACCGCAGTCAGTGTCAATTACTAGTTCAAGAAGGTGTCAACTACTAAACTCTCACGTTCACGATGGTGTCAACTTCTGGACAAAAATCATGTTTTCATATACCCTAGTAATTTTTACAAAATGTATTCATTTCGGGACATTAAACGTTATGATTTTGTGGAAAAGTGTTCAAACCCCCTAGTAATGATCAAACTGTTTCTCTTAATTGAAAACTGCACGAACCAAAGGGGACGAACGCCGAAAAATTCCTAAAGGTGTCATCTACTGGGTACTTTACCTTATTCCGTTTTATTATATTGCGATAGCTTTATAAATAATTTTAATATTAACGATTCGTGTTAGGATAGGATTTATTTAAGCATAGACACATAATTGGATTTGTTATAGGATTTGTTTTATCAAAACAGATAATGTCTAATGAACATAAAAATATTGTAGCATGGATATATATAGGTGATATTTCGCTTTTGAACACAGTTCAATAACATTATAAGCAAGTGCGTAACTATCAACATGAAACCACTTAATTGGAATATCTTTAAACAAGGATCATGGTTATGCTTAAATGTATTATGTTTTCAGTACTGTTTCCAATATAGGCTAAAAGATAAAAACCAAGTGAGAAGAAATACGTAAATTATTAGCGTATGGGACAGCTTGGATATAATGCGGCCAGTACCATACAAATCATTTTAAGTACTTGATGTTACCAATATTGTGACAACTTTGCTGTCGTCAAAAAAGTGCTTCCAGTGAGAATTAACTAGTGGTTCTATTTTGGTTTTAGAATGGAATTAATTGCAGTAAAAAGTAAATATTGCAAAGATTTTCCTTTTAGGTTGGAAATATTTTCAATGAAACGGCTATATTTTTTGTCATTATCTCCAAAATCGGAGCAAAATAGAAACAATCCACTGTTGTTGGAAATATTTAGGGTAAGGCAACTTCGAAAATTAAAAACCTATGTATTTCTACTAATGGGCCTTTACTAAAATTAGGACAATTGCTGTACCCAGAGATCATTGCATACAAAAATGTAAATGTATGAAACATTTTGTAATATTTTTCGCTGAAACAGAAGAAATATTATTAGAGGTATTCTTTCAATGCAAAAAATCAAGATTTCAGTGACTAATTATTTTTAAATTTAATTTTGACATACGTAAATATGAATTCCATGGCCTGCCACCATACTCAAGTTCATAAATAATACACAATGGAGGGCAAAGCCCGACAGTCTCTATCATAATAATATCATATGTCATGAGAACTAAGTACAATACTTAATAAAAAGTAGTTCACCCCTCTCCTCCCAATCTCCGCAAGTATAATAAATAGAGCTCAATAGCGGACGATGGTCGCTACTCTCTATCATAATATTATATGTCATGTGGAATAATTGCGACAGTTAACATTTAATTTTTAATTCATCCTTTTATATATTTCTCAGTTTTGTAAAATATAACAAATAAAAAATATATCTCAAGTGAAAAAATTATTTCTTTTCCTGCGATTAATTTAATTAAATATTAATTGACGTCTCCGCTTCTAAATATATGTTTTTAACGAAAATTAGATTCCTGGGTTCAGCGTTACATTCTGAGCGTAGATGTGTTTTTCAAGAAAATAAAAGCAGTATTTAAAACACAATTAATGCTCTTAACTCTCTAACGTAGGATAAAAATATGCGGGTTTATATCTCGGCCACTTGTCTCTACTTTCAATTGAATACATTTATTTTATTTAAAAAATCAATTTATTTTTCTATTAATGCTCTAATTAACCGATATTTACAAATTATACATATCTGGAATCATCGTAAATATACGTGTAGATGCGCAAATAAGCATATTCCTATCAGAGTCGCAGCTGTCTGGCTGGAAAAATTGCTCAAGCACCTGCGGCCTATTCGTTATATTTTAAAGGAAATAAAATTAAATTCATTAAAATCAATTCTTAATGGGTATTTTAACTTCCGACCTGAATTTTTGATTAAAAAAATTAGAAATTATGAAAGAGAAATTTTTTGCGTGTGCCTACCAAAATTCGCGTTTTTAGGGGAATCGTACGTGAGATAGAAATGTCTTTGCAAACCTTCAGTCAATTATCGCCATGGTAGCCGAAAGAATGGTGGCAAACACTCCACCTTCTTTTTGAGGTTCTGAAAGAAAATCTTTGCGGTTTTAATTAAAATACAGTGAAACCGCCCTGTGCAACCAACTCCATTAAGCGACCATCTCCCTGAACAATCATTGATTCATGGAACGAAATTTATTCCCATAAGCTCAATACTAATTTTACCTCCATTCGGAGACCATTCCAGTTGAACTCCCACTATGAGCGACAAAATTCTTTGAAGCAAATTCCGTTTTTTCTTGTTCGCTTAAAGAAGGTTTTATAAGAAAAATAATCCCGAAGAGTGCATTATTTACCAAATCTCTAAATTACGTTTAATTTTTTTTAAAATTATTCCGGTGACTTTTAAGTGTTTACACCCCTTTGTGCCTTTTTAGGCAATGAATTTAACGCTGATGACAAATTAAGCATGAAGGTCAATGAACTCTGCTGCCCTATTCTGTCAGGGAACTGTCAAAGAAATAGATAAATTAATGAAATCGTCATAATTTGTTCCCTTCCAAAAAAATTGCCTTTATTTAAGAACTTCGAAAGGACATGGAAATAATAGTTATGAAAAATAAAACCTTAAAATCAAAGCAAATGTCAATGTATTCATTTTTTAAACTCTGCAGTAATTAACTTTTGTTTTGATACTGAAATAATTATATTTTTTCCTAATGTGAAAAATAAATTTTAGTAACATTAATTGTTACCTTTTTTAAACAATTAAAATCTATATTTAAACATGGCCTCGATTAAGAGACCAACTCTTGGAGCAACCAATTTTTATTTTAGCGGAACGTGGTCGCTTTAGGGAGGCTTTACTGTACATTCTTTAGTTGAATTATGAATAATTTCCATTCTTTTAATTGGGATTTTAATTAATAGCATGCGTTAATTAGGATTTTTTCCAAAATTTTATGAATTGTCGTGTGATTGGGGGTATTCAGCTGGCAAAATTTCAAGTCTTTAACATACACAGTTTCTGAGAACGAGCTGCATGACGGACAGACACACGGACGGAAGGACAGACAGATAGATCAGTGAGAAAAATGGCGTTTCGTAAGATGAACGAAATCCTAAAAAACAAGATAAATTGTGTATGCTTTTATCTTTCAGTTTAAATAAATGAAAGGAAATCCATTTCAATGAAGCACATTCAAGAAAGATGTTGAATGTGTTGAGTGATATAGTTTTTGAAAACATACAATTAAGTAATAGGATGTGGCAATCCCAAAATTTTCTTCTATCTCATCCATGTTAATACTTCAAAATTCGATATTACAGTGCCAATATTAAATCACAATCTATGCCCATCGTGAGGAATCTATGCCATTGGAATTTCAGAATACTTTAAATTCCGTGCACTAGTTCTTAAAATAGGACTATTGCGGATATCGGAAAAAATGCAGCATGAAAACGCCACCTGTTGGGCAGTTTTCGCCAATCCATCACCATCAATAATAATCACCATCAGTTTATATCAGGGACAACCTGTATATAAATTTTTATTGAATTCCGTGCATTAGTTCTCGAGATAGAGCGCCCACAAAATTTGTGTCACATACAGACAGAGAGACAAACAGAGTAACAGACTCATAGACAGACATTTTGTAAAAACATGCTTTTTGGAATTTCTGACCTCTAAGACGTGTAAATCCGCCAAAAACCGGAATCCGAAACATTTCACGATTCCAATACTTTCTTCTTGTAAAGATAGAGGAAATTAAAAAAGAATAAATTACTTATTTTATTAAAAATTAACATTTTGAGAATGCTCCAGAGAAGAATTTATCAACGAAGATACAATTTTTATTTTTGACATTATCTGTAAATAACAAGAGATAGGTACTCAAGTACGTAGAAAAGAAATTTATGGAATTGTACAATTTATTGAAGGGAAAAATAATTTAAATTTGAATCTATATTTTAAGAATAACTGTATTTTGTGTTAGATTCTTCATTTGAAACTGAAAAAGTTGCAGAAACCCAATATATCAGATCAGTCAATTTGAACAAAGCTTTCCTCGTTTACATTTCTCCATCTTTATCACGAATATTGAATATGAACTAAAAATAGATACAATATAGAAATTTAAACGTGAGCATAATTTAACCGAAAAATTTAAAAATTCATCTGAATTAAGAAATAAAGTACTTTTGTACGAAATGGAGAATTTAAAAATGTAATTAATTCGTGTACCAGTCTGTTCTACCTTTATTATATTACCAATTCCATTCATTCTTATTTAAATATACACTAAATTCACGGAACTGTACATTTCGTCAAGAGGGAAATATTTCAAATATAACCACTTTTAAAAAATAAACTTTATTCAATATTACACACGCGATTAAATCTGTTAAAGTTGTAAAAGCTCAAATGAATGAAATATTTCACAGAAATTTATTAAGATGAAGTTTTTTTTTTCACTGACGTTTTACTATATTTTTACATGAATATAGAAAGTTTAAGTTAACCGATATTAACAGAATGTTTCGAATCTGATGTAAATGTCAAATGAAAAGTTCCCTTACTATAACCAAATAAAGGAAACAATTGTCTATAAAGTAAGCGGTATATTTTATTATTTTTTGAGTGATAATCGGTGGAAAATATAATAAAAATCATACATCACGATCAGTTTCTCCAAAAAGTAGTCTATTTTACACATATTTCGTATGTCTTGAAGCAATAAAACATCTTTTAGTAAATAAATTTATGGACTTAAAAATTAAATAAGCCCATTGAAATGCTAACAAGGAAAAAAGAAAAAAATTAGTTTTAAGAACTAGGCATATGTGGCGTCCAATTTATTCTCCCTTAAATATATGCTAAGCATTGCAGCATGTTATTTTTTTTCATAATTTAGTTTACTTGCTAAATCCTTCGCCAAATCGGAATATTCTGATAGAGCTTATGATAGATAGATAGATTAGATAAAGAACTTTTTTGCGATCATCGCATTTCGAATGCTTTTGTTGTTATGTAGTATTTAATCTTTGTTGACAAAAACCGCTGAACTCACTAAGGAATTTATACTTCATGTCCATTTACTTATCAATTGCAATACGTTCGCTAATGTGGAGATTTGTAAACCTATTATCTTCGGTAATTATGACCAGCGCAAGTTGATGTATTTCAGAAAATACAATTTAGTGCAATGGAGTGTTTTTTGGGGGGGTGGGGGAGGGGAAAGCCTTTAATGATATATTTACATTAAACCATATTGTTTCCAATATATTTTCTGTTTCAAGTTAGCCTTCGTTGTACTCTCGATTAAAGGAAGATTATAATATCGATTAATCGATTATTTGTAACTGTATTATTACTGTAGTAGAAGTATTAAAGTCATTTCCAGAAGCATTTATATTTAACTATAAAATATATTTATTTAGATATGCATAAATAAAGACTTTATGTACACTTAAACCATTGAAACAAATGATATTGATCATATATCATGAAATCACTATACAAAACATCATAGGCAAATTGCTAGTCAAACCCTGGAGTTAATTATATGTATATACCGGGTGTCCCAAAAAGGACTGATTGATTTTAAAATTCAATAAATTGCAAACGGTGACAGATAATTAAAAATTTCTTGCTGGAGGTTTATGCATAAGGTCAAAAGTTTTATTACAGTGATTTTCGATTTTAGTTTGAATTATAAACAATAGATGGCGCTGTAAGCAATAGTCGCTAAATACAGGCTCGAATTTTTGTCCTTTCTGTTGTTCCATGCGGAAAAAGGAGATGGAAATGTATTATCCGGGCAACGAAGAACCAAAAATCGAGCCTGAATTTAGCGTCTATTGATCGCAGCGCCATCTATTGTTTGTAATTCGAACTAAAATTGAAAATCACTATAAAAAAACTTTTGACCTTATGCATAACCCTCCTGCAAGAATTTTTTAAATATCTGTCACCGTTTACAAGTTATTGAATTTTAAAATCAGTCAGTCCTTTTTAGGACACCCGGTATATATATATATATATATATATATATATATATATTTATAAAGGGTATAGACGCCAATGAAAGCTTATACATTAAATCACGTTTTCAAGGGCAGAGGATTGACTAATATAAGCAAAGAACAGTCGATTTCTATAGAGACAATTAGCACTGAGCCAAAAAAAAAAAAAAAAAAACCTCTCTGTCCCATCGACAGTGTAACAAGAATAATGAAAGAAAAAATTAACATTGAATAACAAGAAGGGCCTTGAAATGGAATATAAAGAAATAAAGACACTTTCCTTTCTCATTTTTTTAATTATAATATATACTATTAAGAGCAATTAAATTCATCTTACCTTATATAATTTCAAAAGTTTTAACACTAATCCCTGGCACATGTTCATACCGGGTGTCCCAAAAATAACTGATGGATTTTAAAATTCAATAACTTCCAAACGGTAACATATATCAAAAAATTCTTGCAGGAGGGTTATGTATGATGTCAGGAGTTTTTATACTGTGATTCTTGATTTTCTTCCAATTTCAAACAATAGATGGCGCTGAGAGGAATAGGCGCTCAGTCCAGACCCGATTTTTGGTATTTCGGGATCCATTGAAAACATTTTAATCTCCTTTTTTCGAAGAAAAGAGAGGATGAAAAATCGACCCTGGATTTAGCGGTTATTGCTTGCAGCGCCATCTATCGATGCTATCTGTGACTATCACTGAGAATCGCTATCTTACATAACACTCCTGCAAAAAAAAAAAATTAATATCTGTCACCGTTTGCAAGTTATTGAATTTTAAAATCTATCAGTCATTTTTGGGACACCCGGTATATTGTAGCTATTGAATAAGGTTAATTTATCCGTTAAGAGATTATATTATATATATATATACCGGGTGTTAAAAAGGACTGACTGATTTTAAAATTCAATAACTTCCAAACGGTGACAGATATTTAAAAAATTCTTGCAGGAGGGTTATGCATAAAGTCAAAAGTTTTTTTACAGTGATTTTCGATTTTAGTTCGAATTACAAACAATAAATGGCGCTGCGAACAATAGAGGCTAAATTCAGGCTCGATTATTGGTACTTCGTGGCCCGGATAATACATTTCCATCTCCTTTTTCTGCATGGAACTAGAGAAAGGACCAAAAATCGAGCCTGTATTTAGCGACTATTGCTTACAGCGCCATCTATTGTTTGTAATTCGAACTAAAATCGAAAATCCCTGTAATAAAACTTTTGACTTTATGCATAACCCTCCTGCAAGAATTTTTTTAATATCTGTCACCGTTTGGAAGTTATTGAATTTTAAAATCAGTCAGTCCTTTTTGGGACACCCGGTGTATATATATATATATATATATATATATATATATATAGAGAGAGAGAGAGAGAGAGAGAGAGAGAGATTATATTCATAAATATATGATGTGATTAAAATATATACAGGGTGTCCCAAAAGTCTTTTGACACGTTTCAAAATTCAATATAAAATAAAATAATTGTTGTACAGGAATGCGGTTTGGACTAAAATGCTTCTCACGATGAAAAGTTTTTTTTTTTTTTTCAAGCAAATAAAAAAAAATTAGATTCCAATTTTCGATAATAGATGGCGCCATTTGTCTGTATATTTAGTTTCAAACATGCGGTTTTTTTTCTTTTTCATATGAGCTTATCATTCACTTCTTCTTCAGCGCTTGACCATATGTATGAATAACACAATGCAAACGAATCCAGCAGTGTTTCTGGTTTCTGTTCTTTATCAGATTTTAAGTAGCCACTTTTTTTTCCATCATATCTTTGTAGTCTGCTAGAGAGCGTTCTTTTCCCTATTATCGCTAGTTGATCTCCAAGTGTATGGCGACTTTTAATTTTAAAATGCATGTCTCCTAATGTATATTTATATATGTTGTGTGAGGCTCTCAGCAGACCCAAGTGATCTGGAACGCTCTATTATTATAAAAAACTTCTCCTTTTCGGAGATAATAATTCGTCACTAAATAAATATCAAGTAGATAAGTGTCACAATTCAATTTTAAACTTTAGATTGCCTGATATTACTACTGGCGAAATTTCTAAGCCCTACGCAGATTATTCCTATATCACCCCTACATGTCGCATTTATGAATACATTGAATGGAAATCTTCAGAAAGATTTGATTTTTCTAGACGTGTCTCTACTGGCGTTATAAATGTCACCCTTCGTCCCTTGTTTAAAGTGTTGTAGTAGATTACGGTTTAACGTGAAAAAATGTGTTAAGGCATGATATACAAGATGTCATAATTAAACGACCCTACATTAAAGTTGTCAATAGACAAAACTGTTATTTATAAAGTTGTGAACGTTTGTGAAAGACATAAAAAAGGGATGAAAATTTGTTTAAGGAAAAAAAGTTTAAAAAAAAAAGCCACCAGGGAGTGGCTTTTTAGTTTAATAAATTACACATTAGAGAGTTTAATAAATTACACATTTACCATTACGATAGTTTAGAAATTTTATTTAGTGGTTGTCCATAATTAAACGACCCCATTTTAAAGTTGACTACAGACGAAACCATTGTTCAGAATGTTGTGAAATTTTGTGGAGGACATAAAGTATGGGAACTTGTTTGAGCGAAGAAAAAAATTAGGAGACCGTTTTTTAACGAATTACACATTTAGCATACATTTACGATAGTTTAACACATTTTGTTATAACCAAATATGTTCCGCATGGCGTCGATCATTTTGATATACAAGCCGGAATCGTAAGATAGCATGTTCAGTGGATCGTGTAGCAGCACAGAGCAGTGTAGCAGCACAGTGGATCGCAGTGTGTTCTGGGAAATGCTAGGAACTTGTCGTGAAATGCTGTCTTTAGGATCCGGTTAAGTTAATAAATAAAATTTCTAAACTATCATATCGCTAAACATGTAATTTATTAAAAATCGCCCTGTGGTGGCGAAATTTTGAACAGTTTTTTCTTAAAGAAATTCCCATCCCTTTATTATTTTGACTTTATGAACGACAGTTTTGTCTGTAGACAACTTTAAAGTAGGGTCGTTTAATTCTGGACACCCTGTATGCATACATATTTTTAATCGATTTTTTTTTCATATTTGCAGTCCTTAACCCTATATGCCCCGACGTTACTTTAAAATACCACAGTTTTCTGTCCCAATTAAAACAGATTCATTGAATGCATTCACAATGGTACTATTAGGAAATAGTAAATACTTACCTTGTATAGGACTTGTAAATATTATCCATCACTAGACAGCAATAGCAGTTCCAGTAAGCTTAAAATTTTAACAAAGCTGTTTTGGCGCGTGTGGGCGTCAATTTTCCTTACATTTCTTGTTTGACATGGTATCACTAACTTTCGCTTGGAAACATCTTAAATTTTAATGGTAAGGCTATCATATTTTTTCGTGTTTTAAATAGATCACTTGGCAACGTGTTATCCTTCCGCCCCCCTCCCCCCCCCCAAAAAAAAAATCAGTTTGCTTACTCTACGAAGCATTTTTCAAAGCGGTACTTTTGAGTACCGTTAAGACTACGTTGAACATGTTTTTTTTACTTAGATTTTTATCGTTTGAATACGTATGTTGCCTAAAAACGTATGTATTTAGGACGTGTGGGTGCTATACAAATGCACTTTGTTTCAATGTAGAGGAAGATATTGCACGATTTATGCTAGACGTTGACTAATAATAAAGCAAAACATGCTATTTTTATCTCTAGACATAAAATGTATTTTTATGAAACAAAATGGAAATAAATTACAAATTAGAAAAAAAAAATCTAAAGATATCTTTTAGCATTTTATGAATCCTTTTGAGTTTTGTACAACTAGAAGTTTGCAAATTTCTTTCAGATATGCTTTCCATCGCACGATTATGCGTAATTATGCATAATTAACAAAAAAAATCTTTTATTTATAGTGTATATAGCTTCTAATGTATCATAGTAATGCAAGGAAAAAAAAATTTGATGAGATATATATTTGTTTTATTCATAATTTGGGATATAAAGGGTTAAACACTCATATACTTTGTGGTAAAACAGATTTTTCGAAATTCGTATTGGTTCAAAAGTTCCGTCTTTTATTGTAGCAGTAAACAAGCTTATTTTTTAGCGTATTGGGTGCGGCGCACAGGTAGAAACTCTACCGCTGTCAAAACTCTTTCTTTTGTACCGATACGTACAGGGTGGTTCAGAACTATAGGGTAAAGTGCCCATATTTTGTCCCCTCTCCTAATTTCGTCCCCCTTAACTTCTCCGCTTCTGCGAAAGCGGCGCCGCTTATGACGCAAGGCACAGGGGACGGGAGGTAATAAGAGTTAGTGTTGAAAGTTTCGTTCGCCAAGACGCATACATAAATTAAAGACGGCGATTTGCCTATTTTTAGAGGACCCGAGCTCTTATTACTTCTTTTGTAGAACGTTATTTACTGTACTGTAAGTATTTATTTCTTATTCATTGGATGTACATTGGTGAGATGCTGATAGTAGCACACAGTAAGTTTTAGGACGCTCAGTTCATCTTACGGGAACTGGAGCTCCGTCATATTGGGAAGTAACGTGGTCCCAATTTCGTCCCCCTTGCAGTTCTTATTTTCGTCCCGGGGACGAAATTAGGAATGCTTTTTCATGACATTTTTTTCAATTTTTTCCTCATGTTTGAATGGCTAATGTTTCGTTATGTTATCCATCCACTGATAATTAGTGCGTTTCTTTGTGCTTTACATTAATGTACATTAAATTAATTACTCATTTAGAACCATATTTTGATTGAGTTATATGTTAAGCCTCTGCGTATTGGATTTTTTGGAGGAACGGAATTGGGACCATTTTTTTTTTCTTTTGTATTTTTTAGATACTTTTGAAAAAACAATATTTCGCATTGTTAAATTTTTTTTGTCCGACATTTGCGTATGTTTCTATGTGCGCGGGTTGTTAGTTTATGTAAAATCTAAATTTGGGGGATTTTCACTGAAAATTACAACTTTCAGGGGCTTAAAAGGGACTGGAGGACGATAATAGGGCACCTTACCCTATGTCAAAAATGTAAAGGCAGGTAAGGGGGAGCTAAATAGGTAGATTTCGTATACGAATGTAGGCGCGGAAATGCAGCTTTGTGGCAGCAGAGGGCGCTGTTGAGTTCGGCGTATGAAAGAGCTTCGCTAACTTGAATCGTTATTCCCCGCAGGGATTTCGAGCAACAATGCGGAGCTTGTCGACATGCCGTTTATGTATAGGGTTGCACAAGGAAATGGCTCACACATACTGCACGTCTAACAGTACTCCAACCTGTTTAAGGACTATCCTCAACTGTACGTAATATTGCTTCTTTTACAGCAAGAATCCTGTGATATATTCCAGTGCCCGTATTACGCCTCGAAGCATAAAACGATCTACTTGCGCACAACACCCCATGAAAATGCTCAAATATTTGGCGATCCAGCGAATTCCTACCCGGGAACCGTTCCATGTACACCTTCTGAGCAACTGCTGCATTTCCTTGCGCAGCCTCATACATGAAATACATGCCAGTAAGTTCCGCATTCGTGTAACAACGCATTTTGCTTAAAATCAGTGCAGAGAATGATTATTCAAGCCAGCGAAGTGCTTTTATACACTGAGCTCAACAGTGCCCTCTAGTGCCTCAACGCTGCATTTCCGCAACCACATTCCGATTCAAAATCTGCTTATTTAGGTCTACCCTACCTGCCTTTAGATTTTTGTTATATAGTTCTGAATCACCCTGTATTTCAATGTGGCTTACTAATTCAGTTTTTCATTCATGGATGCATTATAGTGCAGGGTTATCTATGTTTAAAATCGTTGTAAAATTTTAAACCTGTTTTCCTCGGAACTCTGTTTTACAAATCGGTACGAGGTAGAACTCGCGATTGGATCGACTGATTTGGTTCAGATTTTAATGCTTTTCTCGTACATACTATTTTGTAGTACATCACGGACACGTTTTTCAATATTCGAATTGCATTTTTTTTTCTTTGCGCTGTTTAAGTCCGAAAATTTTTGTCTAAAATCGTTAACTTAAACTTTTAAGGGCACCATTCTCTTTAGGATCGAAAAATGGATAAACCTCTCCGAGAAGGATTACAAAATATCGTAATTTTTAAGGAGGTTTTTTTGTTTGTTTTTGTTACAGATAAGCAGATACCGAGATTCATCTTGTAACGCGGAATGCTTCACTTTTTGCACGCACTGGCATCAAAGGCTGCCTGGACCATTTTTCAACCCATTTCCAAATAAAAAATCGTTTTAAAACATCAAGATATGCTCTTCTATTTACAAGAAACCCCATTATAATTACCATTATAATTAACACCAGTATAATTACGCTAAAAAAATTTGAAAAATTTTAAGTTTCTTTCGTTTGAGTTATAACATGCCTCTTCAGTCAAGCAGTAACATACGGAATCTGAAAAATTGGACTCGTGTTCCGCTGTCTCAGCCCATTTCGGGCATAGCCAGGAAGCATATAAGAATAGCCCATTAAGAATAGCCCCAGGAAGAATAGCCCATTGTCATGTTAAGCCTAATTTACTGTATAATCTTTATGCCTGGAATGAAAGCTCGATATTTCTGCATTATTTAAAATCTACTTATTTAAATTTCTATGATATATTTTTTCTGGAAAAAGCTTACAAAATATTTCTAAAAAACACAATTTTTTGGCTGAAAACGCCTCGCAATTGATTTTTTCACACCGATTTCGATTATCTGTATGAAACAGAGACTATTGTTTGAGCATTGCAGTAGCTTTGTTTGACGCCTATTGATAGAACTCTGAAATTCTTTTAAATATGAAAGCTGATGGGTGGGTCAGGCCTCCCGTATGGTCAAGCCTCCCTAGTCTCCCCTAATTAAGATTGTCAATACATATAATATTATAGTTATTTTTTAAATAACGTACATGTATTTCTAAAACTTTTTTCATGATAAAATTTTAATGTTCAATGAATTTAACTTCGAATGTAATATCCTTTATAGATATTAAAAAAAATTAATAATATAGGCTTGGAGGGCAAAATTATTTTTTTTTTATCATTGTTTCAATAAAACTCTGGAAATCATGCGCCGAACGCTGGTATATGATCTATTTTGAAATTAAAGATGGGGAAGAGATATAACCTTTAAGTTATATATATATCTATATATATATATACATAGAGATGACATGTATTAACTAATAGGCTTCCTACAAAAATTTAACATGTAACTCTTTTTTTGGTTGTTGTTGTTTTTTAATCTGCAAAAGCTTACACTGTAAAAACATAACGCAACGTTACTCCATAAAATTCGTGGCAGCATGCTGCTTCCAATTTAATGGAGTAATTTAACTTATATAAAGCTGTAATTAAACTGATATAACTGGTGTAATATTACACATTAGTAACACCAGTTACATCGGTTAAATTACTACATTTTATGGAGGCAACAAAGCTGCCATCAATTTTATGGAGTAACGTTACCTATATATATATATATATATATATATATTTTTTTTTTACAGTCGAGAAACGATCCTGTTCTGTACTAGATTTAAAGTCTTAAAAGTAATGATAACATATAAATGAACGAAAAAGGCCTGTAATTTGCACTCACGGTTATATGTCTTAATTTTTTTACTTCATTAACTTTAAATAGCAGTTGTATTTATTAAAAAATATTAACATCACAGCTTTTTGTCCTAAATTATCAAATATTCATGTTTTTGTCGTTTACAATAATGAATATTTAATGATTAAATGTATTCCTTTTACAAATTCGCATTAATCTTTTACACTCAAAAATAAGGAATTTTGTTAATAAATCCTTTGTCGTTTAAAATGTATTAAGAGAAAATATACGATTTTTTTTAGATTCGATTTTACGATTAATATCTTCCTTTGAACGATACCGTTAGATGTTGTATTTAAAGAGTTTAATTAATGATCAAAGAACTTATAAATAACGACCTTTACTTTCATTAATGTGTCTCAAATAAAGGGCAAAAAGAGATAATGAATTAAGTAAAGATCTTTCATCAGATTTTATTTGAAGATGAAGAAAATGCTTACAAAGTTTTTGGAAATAAATGTATCATATATATATATAACTTTTCGAAGAAAGTTTTCCTTTGAAATCTTTTACTGATACATCTGATACTTCAAAACTTAAAATGAACTTCGATATTAAAAGAAGTTTTATATTTAATAATTTATATGGTTAATTTAACTTAGATGATCAGTTCAACTTTAATGAATTAAAAATTCAAAAACTTGTTAATATTTTACATTAAAATTTCCATAAATTTTGATATATTAAACAGATCTGCTTTCACATTTATGAATTAGAAGAAAGTTTATATTAAGATAGAAATTCATCTATCGCCAAATACAGTAAAAGGTGTTCATTTTTAAAATACTTTTATTCAAAATGATTATTTTACAGCTTATTTGAGCGATTATGTGAAAATTAGTAGGAGATTTCTTGAAAATTTTCAGATGTGAAATGATAAACACACTGCATAAATCCGTAATTCATTTTTGTATTACGAAACAATTACAAGCATTTGTATTTTTTAATTTCCTAATCTTTACTAACCATTTAAAAAATATTGAGTTGCTGTTATTAAATAATTGTGTGTGTGTTATGATTGCAATCATGAGAATGATTTAACTAATAATTTTCCAATCCAGTTAGTAGTATACAATGATGAAAAGCGTATAAGTTATGAGGGCATTTAATTTGTAAATGGGTATAGCTACTGTTATAAAAATGGTGTCTAAGCATAGGTAATGTGCTGTGTACTACGCGATAAGACAAAACACAGCACTCCTAGCGAAGAAATGTGGAATTTTGCGATACCATCTCTAAAACCACTTCAGATACCAACTAAATTGAATATTCTACCAAGTCAAACTACTAACTATTATATTTTAGCATAGCTACGTCACTGGTTCAAAAAAATAATGCATAAACGTACCCACAAAAAACGGTCTTAAAAAGAAACAAACAGCACCTTAAAATTAGCAGCTTTAGCGCATCACAGCCGGAGTGTAAAAAATGCGTAAAGTTACGTGGAGATCTCTAGACATTCGGAGAATTTTAATTTGAAATAGCATTAAATAAATAACTAAATGTAATATCATAAATGAAATCTCAATTTCCTGAACAATCAAAGTAGTCAAATTCTCCTGTAAATAGGTGAGAGGGAATATTTAAAAACTATTCTTATCTCTTCTTCGAAGATTACCGAATTTAACGATAATTTACAGGAGATTTGGTTTCATTTTGAAATAAGCAAGCCAATTATAAAGAGAGATTTGCTAATTAAGAGGCAGTTGGTTTATTTATGTGAAAAGAAGAAAGCTCAGGATAGAGTGCAAAGATGTTATCTATATTCTAATAAAGCGTTCTCTAATAGTTCAGATACCAGGTATCCGAAAAATGACTGATGGATTTTAAAATTCAATACCTTGCAAACGGTGACAGATATTAAAACAATTCTTGCAGGAGGGTTACGCATGATGTCAGGAGTTCTTTTACTGTGATTTTTTATTTTAGTTCGAATTTCAAACAGTAGAGGGCAATGAGAGCAATAGGCGCTCCGTCAAAATCCGATTTTTGGTACTTCGGGATCCATTCAATACATTTTAATCTCCTTTTTTCGAATGGAAGAAGAAAGAGGCCGAAAAATAGAGCCTGGATTTAGCGACTATTGCTTGCAGCGCCGTCTATCGATGCTATTTGTAACTAAAACGGAGAATAGCAGCATTAAAACTCCTGACATCTTACATAACACTCCTGCAAGAATTTTTTCAATATTTGTCACCGTTTGCAAGTTATTGAATTTTTAAATCCATCAGTTATTTTTGGGATACTCGGTAAATGGTTATATAAGAAACAACTTATTTCACCTATCCATATCATGCTCACATTTTTCTAGCACTCTTTTCTATACAGATATTTTAAGATTGGTTTCTTGCTGGGAAGGAAAAACTTTTAATGGGATTGTCCTAAATTTTTGTCATCTTTCATGTTAAATGTTTAATAAACTCGTTGACAATAACACGAAAGTAACCCCCTTCCCCTGAATCAATTATAGAGGATCTATTTCTTCATTATGTGACGGCACTTTAGAATCCTTACTATCGATGGGTCAGTTGAGTAACCTATTAATATTTCCAAAACTCAAGAGGATTTATAAAGGATTTTTTTGTGGATTAATATTGAAACAACTATGTAATACCGGCATCTTCTATGGTGAAAAGCTCGGTTTGGAAGATGGAATTATCTTCGGGTAATTTTTAAATTTTTCTGTTGTAAGGATCGTATTAACTTTAGCAATTGCGAAGCACAGTTATTGGCGGTCGCCAAAGAGTGAACTCTCGCCAACACAGAACTATTCCAACTTGAACAGAGCAGTTGCCGGGAGATCGTGGAGTGGAAGGTTTGAGTGAAATCAATGGTGTGTCGCTCTGATTGCTTTTGGATAACTAAATCATCTTAATGTCTTGGTGAAATGGTGTAACATTGAAAAGTTATAGTATATGTTTGTGTGTGTTTCTCATCGTAATATATAAGTGATCATCAATCCGGCAGGTTTAATTAATAGCTGTGTGCATTAGTTATTCAAGTATGTCTGGTTTTCCTTAAGATTAAGTAGGTAATAAGTGAGAAACCTTTACTTCTGTAATTAAGAATTCTATTAACATAGACACAAAATGCGCATTCGAAGTCATCGAAGTTACAGAACCATCCGAAAAAAGTCTATTTTGGACGTTAATCGCCAAACTCATAGTGAAAATATGTTAAAGAAGTTTTTAATCGAGTGCAACAGCGTTTTTGACTGATACACAAAACAGTGTTTATCCTCTATTGGTATATTAGGTCTTAAATTCGAGATTGTGTCACTTCTTTCTTGGATTTTAAGTGATTTTGAATTACTGCCGTTAGCACACATAGAGAAGATGTTGCTGCTTTCCTGTAGACTTTAGAAATAAAGAGCAATCTATGTATTTGTATAAATGAGAATATTCTGCGTCCATGAGAAGTATGCAAAGTCAGAAAGTAAACATCATCTCCATATACGAATATTATCTCTAGAATTGTGAGATACACAATTTTAAGGTTTTAATGGGAAATCCTATACCCGAAAGTGACTCGTTTCAAACAATTTTGCAAGATCTAATCTACTTAATTTCTCGTTGATTTACCATGAAATGGTATCGCTTCAAACTTTTTTCCTAGGAAATCTCTAAACGGTCACATTGTGCCAAACATACACTTTTCTTATGTACCATTTTTATATCTGGACTTACATCTGTTCTCAATATAAATGGCTGCTTATTTTATACGCTTTCTAGCTTGTATGTAGTATAATATGAAATAGTACTTGTGAAAACAAATTAAATAAATGAAACATATTTTATAACAGAAGCAAAATTATACATTTTTTTATTTCAGTTTACAACGAGCACCGTTGAAATTTGATCAGACACATTGCACATAAATGAACAACATGAAAAAATAATAGGTTCCATATAAGGCAAAAACATGTCACAAGATGCCTCAAGCACCCCTACAGGTTCTTTCCACTAGAGCCCCGAAATAGTAGAATTGGCCGTTCAGGGCACTACGAGGCGAGATAACTATAATTATACAAACATCAACACATTGATCTTACAATATAAGATGCCAGCTGGAGAACTTAAAAAGAAACACTTGCTTCTCTACATGCATAAAAACATACAAATAGCTGGTTACACAAAAGCGCATAATTTTTTTTTTATTTGACTTTTCTTAATAATATTAATAATTTTACATTTTTTGTGCTGTTAATAAGTAAAATAAGTTTTATTACAATATCAACTGGCATCTGCTTGTAAGATATAACATATCATTACGGAATACACTGAATATGATCGCCATTGTCAAAAAATAAGTTAAAATTACTTCAATCTCTAAAATTGTAGATGCATGCTAACGTTCTTTGGTTACTTGAGATTTGTATATAAACAATAAAATTATAATTAATACTTTCATATACATTTCCATAGCAATATTATCAAGTACATTGAAAAATAATACATATTTTAGACATCAACTTACAGACGGAAAATCAATACTTCTTTATCTTTATGTTAAATATCATTATGTTTTTGTATAATTATTGGATCGTTATCCGAATGTTAAAAACGTTTATAGATAATTTTTATTTAGTTGGTTAATAGCTCATTTTTATAGGTTTGATATTTTCAATAATTTAAAAATCACAAGCTCCGGCATGACATAACATACATGCTCTTTATAAAATTGTTTCATTTGTAGAGGTACGAGGTCCATTGACTAGAGAATACCTCGATGATCCGTCTCTAGCCCCAACAACATGACCTTTTAAAAATAAGTCTCGGAAAGTTTCTCGGAATTGACGACTCATTCCGCAATAGATGGCAAAATTTACTGGATAGCTGAGAATTATGAAAAAGTTTGTGAAGAGAATGGTTGAGTTCAAATCATCATAATCTGCTATTTCAAGATCTAAAGCATTTTGCAAGACGTGCAAAAGAGTCGTAATTGCAAGTGGTATCTCAACAGCCAAAAATACAGTGACTACAACAATGAGCATTAGGGTTGTGCAATTGCTATCTCTTAGTTTCTTGCATTCACTTTTGCGATTTTCTTTGAAGAGCTTTTGCCTCTTCAGTTGAGCTTTTCTCAAGGCCCAGAATAGTAATACATTGAAGATCACCAGCGCCAAGCAAGGTCCAATATGAACAAACAATATTCTAAATCCATAATATGCTGTGTAATATATATTCTCTGTAATTATTTCTCTTACCCATTCAGCAGATACAAAATAACATCCGTCATGAAGTCCTCCTCTCCAACGATATCTGATTGGTTCAAATACCCTGTCGAAGAAGCGTGTTGATTGGTGGACCAAAGCTAATAAATAAACCCAAGCCATCGCCTTCCATACTTTGGGAACAGTGCACCATGTACGCGCCATGGTTGGATGACATACATATATATATCGTTGAACAGCCAATAGAAGTGTGAGCCAAATGGAAGCTGTATGAAACAATGCAGGAAGAGCTTCTATCATGTAATGGTAAGCATAACACGCACTTGGAGGATATAGGGGTTTAGAGTGCATATCTAACGTGTACATATAAAAATACCATGGAGCAGGAAATAACAGCGTCAATAAATCAGAAATCGCCATAGCTAAGAGAACTAGGTTTGTTGGTGTTCGCATATGTCTCTGAGAAAGAACAACTACAATAAGTGTATTTGCGATAATTGTTATTACCAAAAGTACTGGCATTATATAACCAAATAATGGCATTGCATACTTTAAAGGTACATCTCTTGTAACGTTAAGTAAAACAGGAATATCTTCTGCATTTGGAAAAATAACGTAATCGGAGTAGTTTGCACTGATATTTAATCCGTCTGGTTCATCATCTGGATACGTTGTTGTGATATCCAACCAATCTTGTGTGGAGGACATCATGATATAGTGTTAAATAATTTCTTTATACACAGATTTCTGACATTTAATTTAATTCTGTTATTAACAAGCAGGAACTTGACTAAAATACTTCATCAAACAAATAAAGGAAAATGACCTGCAAAGAGATAAAAGAATCAAAATTCAAGATAGATAAGGTTATTGTGTAATAGGAAACAGCAAATATGATGAGATGAAAGAATAAAAATTAAAGATAGATAAGGTTATTGTGTAATACGAAACAACAAATATAATGAGAAAATTTTAATCCTTAACAATGCATCAATCGAATAATATAAATACTAGATTCTACATGTGACTACACTCTTATAATAAAAGTTGATTCTTAAGGTATAGTAAGTTTTACATTTCTGTTTACAGATTAATTCACTATTAAATTCAAACAAACTTTTACTACGTGCTAAGTTATTTAGATCGTAGCATTTAGAAGACAAATTGCAATGCGAACCGAAAAGTTCGCATTTGGTGAAAGTTATTTCAACATTAAATGAGTTATTTAAATGAATCTTTGTACTACAACTTATTAAATGTTACTTTCTCATAATATTTATATACCGGGTGTACTAAAATGGACTGAATGATTTTAAAATTCAATAACTAGCAAATGGTGACAGCTATTAAAAAAAATTCTTCCAGGAGGTTTATGTCAGATGTCAGGGGTTTTTTATGTGTGATTCTCTATTTTAGTTTAAAATAAATGCGATAGATGGCGCTGCAAGTAAGAGGCGTTAAATCGGGTTCCGATTTTTCAAGCCAAAGAAGGAGGTTAAATATATGGAGTGTGTCCCTAAGAACAAAATTCCATTGGGCGACTGAGAGCAGCACCATATACATAGCTCCTTTTTTTATATCAATTCAGTGAGAAGAGACAGGTCGAAAATAGGGCCCTGATTTAGCGCCTGTTTCTTCCAGCGCCTTCTATCGCTGCTGTTTCAAACTAAAATAGACAATCGCTCTAAAAAATATCTTGACATATTAAATAATCCTCTTGGAGGAATTTTTTAATAGCTGTCACCATTTGGAAGTTACTAAATTTTAATGTTAATCAGTCCATTTTAGATAACCGGTATCTTGAAATATTAACTCAAGTTTTGGTGATATATAATAGTAAGGAATGCATTCCATTGTGCTATAATACCTTTAGAGATAGGTTGAGACAGTTTTACTGGAAAAAACAACACATTTTCTCGTATTGAAACGAGAAAGTTTGTCACGGGAAATTTGTCACATAATTGTCACATAAAAACAACGTTTCAACAAAGCATTTTTTCCTACTTTCTAGAATTTTGTATACATGCTGTTTCAGGGTTTCTACACAATTCTGGTAAAAAAATTCCCTGACATTTCTCAGTAAAAATTCGACTTATAAATTGTTGTAAAACCCTCCGCAATTGACTTTAATTTAGGTAAATGCTAGAAAAAAGTATGTGCTGTAAGAATTTTCAATTTTTTTAATTATTTTTCCTGTTGTTATATAGTTTGAATAAATTTTATATAAAGATTTTAGATTGGATGAATAATAAAATTCAAAATTTCTTCATTTACGACGATAATAGAAATTATAATGGAAGTAGTGTGTAAAACATTCCCTGACTTTTCCCTGAACTTTTCAAATATTTAAAAAATCCCCTGACATTTCCCTGAGTTTTTACCTAAATTTTCAAATTCCCTGACTTTTCCCTGTTTTCCAGGATTTTCCTGACCCGTAGGAACCCTGTGTTTTTATTGTAGAATTTTCCAATTAATTGATTTAAATAAATATATTTTTTTTTAATTTCGGAAAACATATAGTTTAAATGAAGTAACCAGATTAATATCTATTCTGTTCCGAAAAATGCTATTTGTAACCAATCGTTATTTCAATTATACAGATTTCTGAATCTGAAAGTAGGTTTGTTGGTTGTGCTTTCTTACAAGATCGGGACCACCACGGATCTTGAACACCACTTAATGTGGAATCAGACTCTCTACAGACCTCCATACCTAAATTCAGATTGAAATCCGGCAAATTTGTCAAGTAGCGAGCGGACGAGCTCTGATTCCGAAGAAAAATATATCAAAAAATTAAAATATGTATTTGAAAATCTTTCAGTTTAATGAGTACATTTTAATATAATATATTTGAGAATTTATTAGTATTTTATAATTAACTTGTTGAAGAAAAGAAAAAGTAAAATAATTTCATATTATGATAGCATTTCCACATTTGCTTAAACTGAATAATTGACACAAAAAAATCGATAATTTTAATTAAGGACTAAACAGAGATAAAAGTTATTTAAATATTTCAATTATAATTGTTATGATTCGCGATAACTATCTTAAGATCTCGTGTTAAAATAACAAGACAAGTCTGTGACACATATTCAGATGAGTATTTATTTTAAATTAAATGTGAGCTAAGTATATTTAAAATAACAAAGTTTCAGATTAATTTTAAACAGTTGAAAGTACAGACAATTCAGTTGAATTTAATAGGCAGTACCTTAATCATTTCTATGCTAATAATATCTGAAAAATTTTAAAAGTAATCAAGCCATCTTTCATTTTGCGTTTCACAAACAGCATGTGTGATAAATTATAACGTTTACTTAAACAAGATAAATTGCACGTATTTAAATATATATGTATATATATATATATATATATATATATATATATATATATATATGTGTGTGTGTGTGTGTGTGTGTTTGTGTGTGTGTGTGTGTGTATGTTAATGATATAACGAAAGGGTTGCTAGTTTGGCCTCCTTTTATATTTAGAAATTACGAATTTATACGAGAAATTACTAACAGTATTTTTTTAATGGTAGGTTTCGAAGGCTTTTCTCCAAGGAGGTTTTGAACAGTGCCACACATCGCCGACATTTCATGCTTAGGGGATGTACATAAATAATGTTATCAACTTTTTAGCAATTTTTGCTTCCCTCCCCCCATAACGATATCATACATTATCATTCCTCGAAACACCTCCTCCTAATGATATCGTTATCAGTGTCTGCAAATTGTTTTTATTTTTACAATATTTTTTTATTTTTTCTTTCCTTTTATTTTCATATGTTTGCAATGATAGATAGATATGGATACACATTTATTATTCGCTTACTTTACTGATTTAAATGAAGAAATGTAGTTAAAAAAATATCACTATTATATATAAAATAACATTATATCAAATAACACTTTAAAGAAATATTTACTATTTAAAAGTATTTTATAATAGCTTTTTGTTATATAATGCATTCAACATTAATATTGTCTTTTTGCATTTTCTCCCTGCACGGGGTTAAACAGAGCTTTTTACAAATAAACTAGGTGGACAAGTCTCTTCCCCATTTTTTACTAGGAAATATAACAATTATCATTTCGAACTTGGTTTTTCTAACAACGAATTGTATGTGCACATGGAGTAAAAAGAGTAGGAATGCCGAACGTTGGGTTATTCCACATTTTGGAATGAAATAATTTAATAATCATACATTGGTTTTATTAACAACTTTGTATTTTCATAAAAATAGGTAACAGGCTAATAAAAAAGATAAGAGATTACATTGATGTAAAGAAGCAAAAAAAAAAAAAAAAAAGCTTTGGTTGGACCATAAATGATAACGATGTCAAAAGGCAACTCCTCCCCCTAATCTTACGGTATCAAGTGCCGGACCCCGCCGTCTCTACTAAAGTGAAAAAGTACATGCACCCCCCTCCCACGCTTATTTAAAGTAATTCTTTAAGATTTTCCGGTATGAATTCGGATTTTTGAAATAAAAATGGAGGCCAAACTGGCAATTGTGGGGGAAACTCAATAATGCAAGAACTCCACACAGATGTCATAAATTTCATCGAACAGGCAAATCATTTCGATATAGAAACATAAGATCTTGGAAGGAGATCAGTTGCTATATTTGGAGACAAAAACAACTGGGCATAGTCTTCTTCTGCTCTGTGTCTGTTCAGTTATCCTTTGATCCTTCCTTTCATTATGTAAACAATTGGGCTTGTTTGAAGACCAGCAACTTCTGAAGGAGAGACTGAGCAGTCTTTCTCTAATGTGTATATGTTCAGTTATCTCCTTATCCTCTTTTTCCTTATATAAACACAAGGGCCAATAAGAAGATTAGCAACCAGAACTGGAGAAGGAGACGACTGGGCAGTCTTCTTCTAATTCGTATCTGTTCAGTTGTCTCCTTTCCCAGCATCTAAGGCTGCACATCGCTCTCCAGTTCTCTCTCGAAACATCTCTATAAACTTCTAAGGCTTTAGCACTTGAATTCTTCTAACGTGTCCGAATGCTTCTTGAAATTACAAGGTTATTTAACACTCATGCTGAAAAAAGAAACCTTTTGGAAGTACATACAAAAATCCATGCATTCTGTCAATATTTATATACATATCTTTTGTTATAAAGAATAATATTAATATTTGACAAATTCAAATAAAATAAAGAAAAAAAAACTTTAAAAACCACAGCTAAAGTTAAGATTTAAGATTCATTTGGTATGCCTTTTAAAAACCTCATGACAAAAATATTTTAATATCTTAATATGTAGTACATATAAGTAGTACCCTTTGACTTTACACAGCTGCTAATCACATGTGTGTGTATTACAGTTTTTCGTAACTATACGTGTTCACTAGTACATAATGAAGGAACGAATATTTTTTCCAACTGGATTAAATCATATTCGAGGATGGAGCAGCACAGTTGACGTTTATTCCAACCGAGCGAAAAATGTCCAGACCAGTAATCGAACCTGGAGACTTGGCGTGCCGTGCCAATGCCTTACCTGTTAGGCTATCCGGACGATAACTGGCTGACATAATTCACTCTTATTTGTTGGACTTGGCTGCGAACTGCAGCGCTAGTTTCATTCATCCGAGTACTCCATGTAAGTGCTATAGTTATAGCTCGGATGAATGGAGCGCTGCAGTTCGCAGCCAAGTCCAACAAATAAGAGTGAATTATGTCAGCCAGTTATCGTCCGGATAGCCTAACAGGTAAGGCATTGGCACGGCACGCCAAGTATCCAGGTTCGATTCCTGGTCTGGGCATTTTTCGTTCTGTTGGAATAAACGTCAACTGTGCTACTCCATCCTCGAATATGTTCACTAGTAATTTTTAAATGCCATTTACATGGTTCGTACGGTTTCTCCAGAAAACTACCAGTATATTTTTATAGAAAAAGAAATCTAGATTAAACGCCTTAAAATTTCGTCTTCTTTTAAGAAGAGATTTTCTATAAGGTAATATTGGTGCCGAAAAGTTTTCCTATCTGCAAAATTCAAGGACGCGTACGAATCATGATTTAAATTTGTAGTAAAATGTACTCCAATACAACACAATACTTACCATTGCATTAACACTAGAACCATAGTAGCGGTCATTTTGACCGGTACCAAATAAAAATACTTCGATTCGAACCAGAAATTTCTTTCTGAAATATGTTAAATATGTACCACGGAGAAATACGTTAAATAAATGAAGTTAGATAGTTTTTTATAAAAATTCCGGTGTAAAATATTTTTATAACACTTGAGTAAAATTTCCGGCGGTTCTAGTGTTAAAGTACCAAAATACTTTATGTTACAAAAAAGACATACGGAGAACAGTATCAAAAAATAAATCTGGTAAAGAAAAAAATGTCCATATCACAAAAGACAAGAACAATGACGTATGCTATTCTCTTTAAAATAGGAAATTATTTGCATTACTTGTGTGCGCACTTTCCTTTCACCTCGGCCCGTTCTTGAATTCCGATAAACATAATAAACAATGTACCATTAACCTTTGAATAAAGGTTGGGACGTGTACGTCCCAGTAGACTATGTTTTATTCAATTCGTACAACTCTTTGAAAAATAATCCCCGTCATTCAATTATATTTCAAGCGAAATCTATTACTAAAAAATATTTTTTAATATGTTTTAAGTCGATTGAATGTAAAAATAGTTGTCTGTCCAGCCCCGTAATCAAATGGTTCATGTTAAATCAATGTACCTTTTCTCAGAAACTTGCACAGATATTCACTTGAAAATTTTTATATCTACCCTATATATATAAAATCCTAATGAAACGAATTTATGAAACGGCTGAAACGAAACGAATTTATGAAACGATTCTATGAAACGACTGATTAAACAACTGATTATGTTTCACGGCGATTTCTCCTAAAATATTTAATATATTGCGATGGAATTAACACCAAAAATCCGTATTGATCCGCAGATCTCAAAACTGGTAGGAGAATTTTTAAATTCGAATTAGTTTTCGAAATATTAATTGTTTTCTAATTTTAAATGCTTTTCTCTAATGATGACAACTCAAATTTTAATCATAACACATATTTTTTTTTCATATTTTAGAAAAGGTTATTAATTTAAACTAATTTGGTGGCCAGTTTGGCCTTCCTTAAATGTATGCTAAGAACAATGCTTTTTTTTTGTATTTCATTATCATTTTATTTAATACAAAACTTTCATTTAAAACTGAAATATTTAAAATTAATGGCTTTCACTTCTTTTTTTTTTTTTTTTAACGAAACGAAAAGAAACATATTAGGCGCAGATGTCATATACGCACCGGGGTACATAATTGGCGCCAAAATGGCGTTATTTTGCCTGACATGGTAACCCGGGTATTGTTGCTTATTTATTAATAAATGTTTATTTGCATTTATTTTCTTTTTATTTTAAAAAGAAGTTATAAATTGTTTTGTTCTATAGTTATTAATTATTTTTTTTATTTATTGTTATTTCAGTTTAAACATAATAGAAAATAATTTTAAAATACATATTTAATTGATATTCGAAAACGACGTTTTTGCCAAATTGTCGTAAAAAAAAAATCTCGCCAAACCCGGTGCGTATATGACATCTTTGTTAAATATTAAATAATGCAACAAACCATGACATTTAATTTCAAATTCAAAGCAATGTTTTAATGGTACTACTTAGTTATCCCGTCGATCAATATCGCCAAATTATACAAATCGCCAAACCACTCGCCAAATTATACAAGTTGGCGTAATTTTTATTTTAAATAACGAAAGAATAAATAAATTAGTATAACATTAATAAAATTACAAATAAAACGTTGAAATAAAAATCACTTGATGGCATAAACAGCAACTGATTCGGCATTAAATTTTCGCAATCAAAGGGAATTGAATGGAAACCAGTTTACAGGGAGATCGCTATAGGTTTTTTCATTATAATTCAATCTTTTCTAATCTTTTTAAAACCGATCAAATTAACGTGCTTTTAGATTCTGCGGTGTCTCTACGGGGGTTGGCGAGCGTAGCTTGCAGGAGGCAGAGCCCCCTAGTAAATAATATCAATACTTCCTAATAAAGTAAAATCAAGTTTATATACAGATATTCTTTAGTTAGTTTAAAAAAAAATGGAATTAAAACCACTTTTAAATAACAGAAATCTTGCATTTTTCCAAAGAAAAACATTTTTATATATATAAAAAAATGTACATATTTTTGTAACAAAAGTTCACTTCTGATTGATCAGTGATGTCTGTAAAATATTCAAATAAGATTAAAAAACAATAATATGTAGAAGTTTCTATACTACATTTTTGAGAATATTGAATAGAAATTTTATATATGTAATGTTTATGTATGCTGTAATCAAACTGAATTACTTGAAATAACGAAACTTCTCGTTGTCGTAGAAACAAAAGTACTATACCATTCGAAATGAGAAAAAGGAACGATTCAAAAATATTTAAAAATAACAATAAAATAATACAAATAATCAAACGACTATGTTCGCGAATCTGCCTTCCAATAGCCCTTAAGCTGTCTAAGAAAAATGCAAGTGCACATGAATATAAATAGGTATATTTACCAATGTGTAGTGAAATTTCTATCTATTCGTCAGTTTTTGACTGCGAGAACGTAAATAAAGAGCGAAAGATATTTTAAAGAATGATCGTGTAAGTATATACAGGGTCATCGAAAAATAATGCCTAGATTTAAAAAAATCATAACATCGAAACCTTTTATGTTAAATAATTCATTCATTACACGATAACTGGTGAACGCAAGTTTGGCTTTAGTTCACCAGAATTCGTTTACGTGTTTGTGTTATGCGCGGATTAGTTGCGCTGTCGTCAATGTCAGCCGACGCGTCAGAGTGCAGTTGCTCAGTACGATGTTGACTGCCGCTATACACTGACTATTGACTTTGATTCCACATACCAAATCACGCCCTCTGCTTTTTGTTGCACGGTCAACATCGTACTGAGCAGCTGCAGTCTGGCGCGTCAGCTGACATTGACGACTGCGCAACTAATCCGCGCATAACACAGACACACAAACGAATTCTGGTGAACTAAAACCAAACTTGCGTTCATCAGTTATCGTGTAGTGAAAGAATTAATCATTTAACATAAAAGGTTTCGATGTTATTATTTTTTTTAATCTAAGCATGATTTTTCGATGACCGAAAATTTTGACTTATGTAAGATAAATTATATATTTGCAGAGCCTCATTATGTTGCGTAATTAAAAGATATGTTTATGCTTTTACTTATAATGGATGTATGATTTTTAATAATCTTCATGTTTGAAAAATGAATATTTAATAATTTCAAATAATAAATTGTCTCACAACTAATAACACAATGCAAACTCTTAGTTATCAGAGTTTAGTCATAATACAATAATAAAAAAATGAAAAGATAGCACTTTTAAATAACTGTTAGCTAGTATCAACTGAACTACAGCATTATGTTTATTTTAAATGCATTACGGGGCTGCCACTGAGGACTGTTTTTAATTCTATCACGTACCACTTTTTCAAAATGAAAATATTTCACATACACTTTATAGCTAACAACTTTTACGCTTTTCTCTCACCACTAAAATTTAAAAGAAAATATTAACTTATTTAATCAATTGAATATATCGATCAAATAGTACAAACATTTCTGTTAATTTTAATGGTAACAAAAAAGCGTAAAATTTTGCAGTTATGATTTTGGCTACATGTGCAAGAGTAATATACCACAGAAATTATTTCTTTAAAATAGGGGTACGAATAGAATATAAAAACAGTCGCCAGTGGCAGCCATAACGTTATTAATTTTATTTAATGTTTGACATAAAGAAGTCATAAATTAAACTTCTGAATTAGTATAATATCGGAAATACAGTAGTAAATTAGACATTAATGAATATTTAACCATACTTACAAAATGTAAATTTCAATGTAATGTTTCTTCTTTATCCATAATATGGAAATCTGCAATTAAAAAAAATAAAATTAATATTGGAGGTAAATAGATAAATATTTGAATATATGCATGGAAATGTTGCTCAACTTTTAAAATATCTTAATAATGATTCTTATTTGCGCAATATTTATTTCAGTTTGTACTTTTGAATTTTACAAACGCAGACACACAAGCATATGTATACATATATAATATATATATATATATAAACATTTCTTATTTGCGCAATATTTATTTCAGTTTGCCTTTGAATTTTAAAACGCACACTCACACGAATACATACATACATACATACATACATACATATATATATATATATATATATATATATATATATATATAAATGTTGAGTTGAATAGTATATTTTCCCCTTAAGAAGAACCTTTTTGAAGTTTGAGTCAAAAGTTATTTTTATTATTTTCCTATTGCCTCGAATATTTGTATTCACATCACTCTTTTGAAAGACATGTTTTACGCTCATTATTCAAACTATAAATTTTAAATTTTGATAAAATTTTAGAAGCCAGAAATATTGTTAGTGACTTGTTAGAAATCTATATTATGTGCTAACAATAACATATGTCTATAAATTTCTTAAATATAAATGTATGATAATATAGTTAAATATAAAAATGATGTTTCGATTATTATTATTATTATATGAACACAGCATAATATGTATAAAATCAGAATTTTAAAACATTATGTATGCAGATATATTCCAAAAATAGTTTATCATTTATTTAGAAACAGAGGCAAACCATACGGAACACAGATATATTTAATGACATATATTATTCTTTATTAAACAATTTAGAATAAATTGAAATATTTTTAAAAATCATTACCTATTTACGTTTCATAAGGGGAAAACGACAAATCATTGCATTACAAAATTCTAAAAAAATTTAACAAGAAATAATCAAAGATTCAAGATGAAATTTATGTACTTTTTTTAGTGAAACTATATTGGAAATCCAAAAACACAGTTTAAAAAAGTTTTTCACTATTTATACATCAATGTAAAAAAGAATTTAGGCCATTATAGAGAGACTGCATTTTTAGTGACTGTAATGTACATATTTAATCTTTCTTTTAAATTTATTTGAAATATACAACAAAGCCTATAAAACAATATATATATATATATATATATATATATATATATGTGTGTTAAACGTTATTACAGTAAACGGGAAGATAACAAAAACACCTACTAGTCTTTTGAACCCAGTAATATTGCTACTGCTGCTTATTAACCCCTTGACACCTATGATTAATGAAGATTTGAACCAGAAAATTTTTATTAAATTTTGTTCTTTTCCTTATTTTACAATAATTTTTTTTTGAAGACTCCGGTGTGAGTTCGACAACGCAATTATTAATTCTAAATTATTATTTTTATTATTATTATTATTCAAAGGGTTAAAAGATATAATCTTTTATACATTTACTGTAATCATTTTTAACCTATATATTTTATTTTAATGATAATAAGTGATCTTTCTTATATAATTCTACAGATTCTATAGTTAAACAAATCTTGACCTAAAGAATCGTGGCATAAAAGAATATGTTAAGTATTTTTTTTTTAATCTTTCATGGAGTTTTTATAAAGTTCTAATTACAAACTAATATTATTTAAGTTCTTATAATCCGTTTCTTATTAAGCTCTTTTTATTATATTTTTCTAATGTGTTACTCCTTACTGACACTCATTATATATGTATATCTGAAAGGCTGTAAAGGAACAAATACATTTTAAGCATTTATATATCTACCGACATATCAGAATGAACGTTATTTAACTATAACGATATCAAGATATACTGTATTACACACAAAACGGCTGTAGATATTGATACTTATTTCTCATGTACTTACCACAAAAACTATTTTAAACTGAACGTTTTCGTCAGTCATATATTAAAGGCTTAGTATTTACAGGGGTCGTACTTGTCCTGTGATTTCACGACCGGGAAATTCTTCTGTACCAGTATTTTCTTATGGAAAATCTCTTCTTAAATAAGGCGAAATTTTGTGCGTTTAACCTAGATTTATTTTTCTATAAACAAATAGTGATATTTGACCTGGAAAAATCCCTTAAGCGTACGCAGGGCTCGCAGCGTTCCTAAAATTTTCGCAATTTGCTACCGCTATTTTAAAACGATAATATTTATTTAAAACTTTTATTGCCGGTCTTAAAGGAATATATAACGAAGATTCTTCATTTAAAATAGTGGTAGGAAATGATGAAAATTTTAGGAACGCTGCGAGCCCTGCGTACGACCCCTGCATTTAATAATAACTTACGAGATGTCTCTTTATATATTTTTTTAAAATATATATCAAAATGTCTATCGCAGTGCTAACTTATTTGTTCGTAGAACTTTAGCCATTAAACCATGTGAAGATAAATGTTAGAAAATAGTTTTAACATATAAGCGCAAAAGGGGTTAGCTTTGTGTTATATTTAAAGAAGTATAGAAATAATAATATATAGATATGTAGACAGGGTTAAACTTTCTAAATTTCTAACGAAATTTAAAAAAAATTGATTTTGGAAAATTTCTGATTTAATATCACGGAATTTCATGAAAGAAATGTAATGTTATTTTTTGACATTATACCTATATAATAAAATAAATGTACAGTCGCAGAAAATATGCACATCCCCATGCTCTGTCATCAACCAGATTGTCTCAGACAGATATTAAACATAACATTTGGCTGAAAATTTTGTCTGCCCTTGGAATATAAACACAAGTTTTGAAATAGGAGTCACCTTCATATTTAAAAATGTACTAATTATAATTTTACAAATAGGAACGCCTACTTTTGGACATATTTCTATTCCTTATATCAAAGTAGCCCGGAAATAACTAATACAAAATTATTCAAAATTAGCAAAATACAATTTATATTTAGCTAATACAAAATTTTTAATATTTCAACAGTATAAACACCTAAAAAATATTATTTTGTGCAATGAAAAGGAAATTTTATGTTCCGTTTTTACAGACTAACATGAAATATCTGTTTTGAAAATTTCAAGAAAAAATATTCAGAAGTTTTTGAGATATCGTGTGCGTTATGCCCAAAAACGTCATTTGGAAATGCATCACTTGAAAGTTTCGGAAACATCGCTTCAGCTATTGAGGGGGTATAATTCTAAAAGTCGTAACTTCTGCTCTAATGTAATTTTCAAGGAAACAATTATATCAAAATGTTCAGGAAAGATAGGAGTTTAACATCTAAAAAAAAAAAAAAATTAAATTTCCGAAAATTTTGAAGCTTTAAGAGTCCTGAAACCCCTTAAATCTTTCATAAGAAAAAAAATTGTATTTTGAAATTGTATACATTTTAAGATATTAAATGTTGAAATTGGTCCTTTTTTTTTTCTTTTTTTTCCAATTTTAAGAGTCACGAGACCCCTTAATTAGCATGGAGGTGATGGGTTATTTTCCCCGATTGAACCATTAGACATATACTGAAAAAAAGAGTACCAAAATGATAAATAACCAGAAGGATTCAGACAGCAATATTTCAGTTTATTTTCTGATATATTTTTCATACATTCACAATTAACTGCAATATTTTTAATCAAAGAACTTGTTTTAATCCTGTATGCACTGAATTATGAATTCATGAAAATTTATCTTCTAACGCATTTTTCGCGAATTTTTTAATCTACATTAGAAGACTTACGTAATCATTAAATAAATTTTAGAAGGATTAATTAAACTTGAATTTATATGGATTTTGTGCAATATTTATAATCCCACTCAAATACTTTATTTTAAATGTTTTCTTAGTGTTTTGTAGAATTAGGAAATGTACAAATATAATGTTCTTACAATAGAAATATAGAAATATTTCCGAATTGAAAAATCTCCCTCCCCCCCCCCACACACACACCAACGTCAAGAAAGATGAAGAGATGCAAAGGAAATGAAATCATTCTTTTAAAAATATCTTTGTTTCGTGTAACCAATAATGCTTTTGGTACAAGATAAATTAATAAATCTATAACTGACTCTAAACTGCATTACAACTAATCGATGCATTAAATGAATTTTATAACAAGTTATTTTAATGGTACTTATAAGTACCGTCAGTACATAAAGGATTAAAAAAATCTGAGTGTACTATATCAAAAGCTTGTTCAAAAATCTTTCTTTTAATACCTCATTCATCGGTGTGCGTTATGTATGTGCATAGAAAAACAGATTTTTATTGCCAGAAATAATATTTATGATGATACTTAACTTAAAACTACAACGAAAACACAGTATAAAATATGGGATGTGAGCAAAAAATCCAATCCAATGATACTTTATTCATAGTTGCACGCTATATGGGGCATTCTCACAATCGTTTGACTTTCGGGAATAAAAATCTGGTGAAATTAAACTTGCTAAAAAAACATTTTAATCTGATAGACGAATGCCTTAATGATTCAAAATAAAGGAACAATGGTCAGCAGTGAAAATGTTTTTATTTAACTGAGGTTTAAGTTAAACTTGCGAATTTAATTTTCCTACCATTTTGCCACTATAACTTTCTATTTTCTTCTAAATTTTTACTTATAATGAATTTGCATAGTACCCACAGGACATTCAAATAAGAAATAATAACAACGTTGTATTTTTGGTACAAAATTTTGGTATAACATTGTCTTAAAGGTTGTTAAAGATGGGACGGAAGGGAAAAAAAGTGGATGGTACAAGAAAAAAAGGGACGGTAATGGAAGAAAAGGATGGTAAGGATGGGACGGTAAGGTAAATTACCACTTTTTTTAGGCAAATCATGTTATGACCTAAGAGATGTAAGTGAAAACCACAATGCTCACTGGTTTTTAGAAACAGTTATTTATATTGGATTGAATAAAAAAAAATAATAATTTACTTCGAAAAGTGCTTGCATAAACCTTGGGGACGTTAAGACTACCCATTGATATTTAAATGCTGATTTAAATTCTGAAGTGAACTTCCTGTCAAAGAATTTTAGACATTCTTTCTCTAGTATACTTCAGCATCAGAAAAAACTTGAAAAAAATTCTGTGGCTGCATCTGAAGTGATTTTCTGTATAAGTTTAGCAAGAGGAACGGTAAGGAATGTAAAACCCAGGGACAGAGTTCAAAAAGTAATATCAACCGTAAAAATGTACCCAGGCTAATTTTTTGCTACATATTTATATAAAACAATTGTCCCAATTTCGGAAAAAAATTACATCGAATTACTTTTATTGAAACAATTTTATATAGACTGCTCCAAACTTAAAATTCAGCATCAGGGACACGAGACGCTATAGGAGTTTTCCTGGTATTTGGAACTCCAACATCGTCCAAAACTTGCTTATATCGTTAATAATGTTATGCAATCATGCAATGGGATGTTCCCCAGTGTATGAAATAAAAAAATTCACAAGAATATATACTAAAATAAAATTATTATTCAGGGACTTAAAAGTCAAAAAATTGTGAGAATGCTCCATTATATCAGTTAAATTCAGTATGCAATGTCAGATGTGGGCATAAAATCCTATCCAATAATACTTCATTCATCGTTGTACGCTGCATATTAGTTGAGAAAAAGGAATGTTGACAAATAATATCTATGATAAGTGGAATTTAGTTTAAGATATTATACATTTTACAATAATATAAAATAATAATATTTCATTTTATTTCAATCATGCGTCTCGAATGAATAATAGAAACCTGAACAACAAAATTTTTCGTACAGATTTTTTCAGCTTGCAGAAAAAGTATTTAAAAGTAGTACTGAGAAATAGATTGGTATATTTTCTTAACAAGCAGGTGGGAGTGAACGCTTTTTGTAGTTATCTATTTAAAGAACAAAACAAAGAAAAGTGTGGCAACTTTCTTGCTGTTACATTTTAATTCTGTGAAAATGAAACAAAACAGTAATTTAGGTGACACAAAGAATTTTAAAGACAAATTAAACTCTTCGTATAGAAAATAATAATTACATATTTTCTAAAAAAAGGAAAAAAAAGGAGTATGAAAAACGAGGAAAAAACAACAAAAAAAAAATCAAAAACAAAAAAAACATAATGAGCTTTCAAATGCTGCGTAAAGAAATAGTCTTTTTAAAATGTTAAAGAGGATAAAAATCTCAAATTTTTGCTCTTAACTTACAAATGTATATCTTTAATTAAAGAAGGTATATTTTTAAAGTTAGCATATTAGTCAGTGAAAAAAAATAAATAAATTTAAAGTTGGTTCTTGAAATGCTTTATTTAGAATAGTGAATCAAAGCTCGTTCTGCAAGTTAAAGTTTGAAAATACTTGAATTATTGTTACACAATTTCATTCAGAATTAATCCGAATAAAAATTTGATTTATTTGCTCCAAAACAGTAATTATTGCTTAAAAGATATTGATATATTTGAACTATCTATTCCTGATTGTTAAAGTATGAGGCAGTCTTGTGATATACTATTATTTTAAACTCAATAATATTCAAAGGTAAACTTATAGTACAAATGTACAAATTCATTTTTTTTCAAATGAGAGAAAAAATGTTCGAACCGGAACTCAAATCCAGCACCTTTGACTTACTCTTCCAATGTTCTACAGTTTGAGCTACCTGGGCTGACAATGGCGAGCATATTTCGCTCAGATAAACTTAATAGCAAAAACATCTCGTCTACCTTGTTTTCAGCTGGACAGAATAAGCCATAGGTAATGAATGGAATTCCATTTAAACGATGAATAAGCAGACACATTACTATTTTAAGCTTAATCATACTGATTGTAAAGTTATCATACGAATTCAATTTTTCCAACTGAGCGAAATAAGGCCCAAGCCGGAACTCGGATCCAGAACATTTAAGTTACATTGTCAATGATCTACCGTTTGAGCTCATTTGGAAAAATGTATTCGTAAGAGTCTAAATATGTAGCAAATTAACACTTTCTAACAATATACTAATTTAAAATGCTAAAAAGTGTAAATTAAATCTTTAAAACCAGTAAAAAAAGGTTTATGTCGACTGCTGATATGTTTCGCCTCACTCCGAGTCATTTTCAATACAAATAACTACTGTTTGTTTTCGGATAGCAAAACCCTCCGCGTTATTGCGCATACGTCAGGTCTGCTTTGATTTTATCAAAATAGGGGAGCAAGGAATTTGTTTAGCTCCATTTTTTAAGAATGCGCTTTTAATAAAATAATATCGATTTATGTGAAAAAGTTTTTGTAGTTAACATTTATAAAAAACGAAAACACTTAAAAATTTTAAAAAGCTATACAACATTTTTGCTTTTCGCGAAACAAAATTATTTTTTATTCTTTGAATTGATCGTTTCTTTTAAAACAGGAAGCAATTTATTCAAAGAAATTGTTTTTTGCGGGAGGACTTCTCCTGAAAACGCAAGAAATCAGCTATTACTAGTGTAGGTTTAAAAACGTCAAGGAATGCGTTTTAGTACAAACCTCATAGTCGTAAGTTAGTAACTTGATTTCATATTGAAATTTAAACGGGGTAATTTTGGGATTTTCTACATACAGGGATGATTGCTTAGGAGCAATTTCCCTCCTCATGTAAATAATGGACCAAATTAACAATAGACATTAATTTGTTGACAATGTAAAGTAAAAAGAGTATGCACTACATGCTGAAGATCCTCGCTGCACCCCTTAGCGGTAAACTCTTCGCCATGCACAACTTTATTATTCAATAGAGCATAGCCATTTTACTATAATTAGACAACACATTAATAGCTCCAGCTACCTCAGTTCTTGGATTATTTGAGGTGAAGTGGACATAAGATGCCACTCTGTATGTTCAGGATGTTTAATAAAAGATCGGGCAAACTTTGCACATGAAAACAAACAACTTTCGTCAAAGAATGCATGGTCGGAGATAAAACGCAAAGATGCTGGCGCATTTGGAAACTTGGTCTAAGCAAGCGTTAAAGCTCCATTCCTATAGCCCGTTAAGATGAAAAGAACGACAAAAATACCATGCAAATGTGAAAGAGAAAGAAGAAAAACGCGTATGCAAAATTTCGTCTCGATTAATACATAAAAGCCGCTGATCTGAGTGTGCAACTGTCAATCGCAGTAAGAACGTATCGGAAGATGCTACCCTTCACTAAGGGGTCTTGTACTTTTTAAACGCGACGAAAATTAATGAAAAACTTCAAAGTTTGAATTAGTCTGTCTTCAAAACCTTTTAATGTATAAACATGAAATTTTGGATATTGTTTAAACAGATTGTGCTTTGTAATATACTACCATTAGAAATTTATTAACCCTTTACAGAATTTGTGCATTGTTGAAATCAAAATAGCTCTTTTTTTTACGCCATAAGTCATTGCGCGCAGGATATCTTGAGAAAGTATGTATGGATTGGCATGAAATTTAGTAAATATACTAAACATATATGTGGGTTTAAAATGACCTACTCTTAGGCTAAATTTATTTCATTAACTATATAAAAAAATACTTTCGTAAAAAAAATAAAAATTTTGCATTTTTAATGAATAAAAATATTTATAACTAAAAATATTACCATTGTAAATACTTAAAAGCAGATCATTTTAAACATACCTATTTGTTTAGTATCTTTACCAAATTTCATGACAATCCATACGTACTTTCTCATGATATCATGCACGCAATGACTTATGGGGTAAAAAAAGAGCTATTTTGATTTCAACAATACACAAATTCTGTGAAGGGTTCACAAATTTCTAATGGTAGTATATTACAAAGCACAATCTGTTTAATCAATATCCAAAATTTCATGTTTATTCATAAAAAGGTTTTGAAGGTAGACTAATTCAAACTTTGAAGATTTTCGTTAATTTTCGATGCGTTTAAAAGGTACAAGACCCCTAATAGGGAAAAGGCTGATATGCATTTTATCTACGGAACTGCAAACGGAAATGGCTCAGAGGCTCAACAATTGTACGGATTGCGGTTTCCCACCTTGCTTTTGATACTTAATCGTTCTTTGTGTATTTTTTGTTTTTATATAACATCATCGCATTCGGCCGCTCTCTAGTACCTTTGCGTTTTAATTCCGACTATGCATTATTTGATGAAAGAGATTTGTTTGGATCTGTAGTACCAATTAAAGTTTTGCCCATCTTTTATAACCCGAACACCACCCGCATATTATATATCTACCAGAAAGGTAACCCGTCAAAAATGACGGTAAATTAGATATAAAGATATATACAACTCATATGCAAGAATATTAGTTTTTCTTGCTTGTACCGCAGTGATAGATGAAAATAACACATTTTAAGAATGAAACACATTTATGAAAAACTGTGTACAGTAGAAGACCACTAATCTGCGCAGTTTAGTTCCAAGTGTTGTGCGGATTTGAGACTTTTTGCGGTCATGTCTATTCAATCTTTGTTTACATTTTTTTAATTCATATATTAGACAATATAGATTGTTAACTCTTAAAAATAAACAAATTACACACTTGAAGTAAGGTAAAAACTATTTAACTATCGTATACGATTTAATGAAATGCTATTACACGTGTGTGCTTCACGATCTTTGTTACGTAATGACTAACTTTTTCTTTCATCCATGTATCCGTCACCTGCATAATTATTTAACTGGTTATAATTGCATTGTTTCAATATCTGGCAACAGTTAGTTTTGTTTTGTTCTAAAAAGAAGTTTACCAAATAAAGTAATGTGAAATATATGGCTCTTCTGTCATTGAATTTAAGTTAGAAATATATTCTCTTTAACAATAAGAAATGTTATTGAGGGCAGTTTTAATAGCTTATAGATATTTTAATACTTAACTTTTAGGGATTCATTTAGTTAAGAGATTTATTTACATAGGAATCCAACATATGGCGTCCGCTGACAAGACTGGAATCTGTAAGTAGAATTTTATTTGAACTGCTTAAGTGAGAATTATTATTATTGTTGAATAAAAAATTATTGTTGATGTTGAATAATATGGATGCGTTGAAAGCAGCTAGACGACAGCATCGTAGACTTTTCACTAAAGCGTGTAACGAATTTGATGCAAGTGAAAATAATTTATCGACTGCTGAAAAAATTCTGAAATTGACAATGATAGGAGAGAAAGCGAAATTTATGATCGATGTAGAATATAAAATTAAAGAAATATTGTATAGCGACCAAGCTGACGAAGAAATAATAGACAAAGATATCGATGAATCTGAGGTTTACATCGATCGCTGGCGTGTATTACAACAGAAATTAAACGAACGTTTGGTTGTAAAAAATGAAGATTTGAAATCTGATATTTCGGTAATTAATAAGAATGTATTGCTTCATTATCCGAAGATACAATTACCTACTTTTAATGGTGAAATTAAAAATTGGTTGCAATTCTGGGGTCAATTTCAAAAAATTGATCAAGATACTAGCCTAGATTTTCATGACAAATTTGCGTATTTATCACAAGCCATGGAAAAAGGCAGTGTGGCAGAAGAATTGATTAGAAGTTTTCCGCCTGGTGGTAATAGTTATGCCAAAGCTGTAAGTCAACTTAAATCTCGTTTTGGACGGGAAGAACTTTTGATAGAATATTATGTTAGAGATTTGTTAGGCCTTGTACTGCAGAACCAAAATCCAGGAAAACATAATTCTTTGCGACGATTATATGATTCATTAGAATCGAAATTGCGATCATTAGAAACTCTTGGAGTTATTAGAGACAAATATGCTGCGATGTTATATCCGCTTGTTGAATCGTCTCTTCCAGATGATATTCTTAGAGCATGGGAAAGGTATAGAACATCTCACAGAAGATCGTCAAATAGATGTAATGATGTGGAATCTGAACTAGATAAAAATCATGATACAGATTTAAATAATGGTGTCTTAATTGGCTCAAAAACTGATCTAGATAATTTATTAGAATTTCTGCAAGACGAAGTTGAAGCAGAAGAAAGAATTTCTTTGGCAAGTAAGAGTTTTGACAAAACTTTTCGATACAGAGCTGCACGCAATAATCATGAATTCGAAGAATCTCAAATATCTACTGTATCAGATTTATTAAACATTGATATAAGAAAATATACTCGAAATAAGAATAATTTTAAACAAAAACTGTGTATTTTTTGTGACAAACGACATGCATCGAAAAAATGTTTCAAGGCAATGTCAATGTCGTATGATGTTAAGAAAGACATAATGCAAAAGAAGGGAACTTGTTTCGTGTGTTTAAAATTAAACCATCTATCCCGAAATTGTAGAGCAAAAGTAAAATGCATTGTATGCAGAAACAAACATGAAACTCTAATATGTTCAAAAGTTCCTGAAAAGTTAATCAAACCTGAAGAAGCCCAGGATGCCTCAAAAGCTCTGAATAATTATTACTTCAGAGGATCTTCTTTGGGTGTTGAGCTTTCAAAAAGCAAGCTTCATCATGAGCCAGGATCACAAGGACGAGCTAGAGGAGGTTCAAGCAGGCAACTTGTTGGTTATGGTGGACTCTGTGGTGGTGATGAGCATGCTAATGGCTACGGCCGAAGATATGACAGTCCACCTTTTGGAGGTCGAGATTTTTATGACCGTTGCTACAGTTCAATGTCGCCTCGCATAAGACCATACCCTTCACCTTATGATCGTCCTAGTCCATATATGGCGCCCATGAGAGATGAATACGCGGATCCCTATTCATCATCTTTGAGAGATCCATATTCACCAAGATCTGGCATGTCTCCTGTTTCACGTGATTTGTATGAAAGAAGCAGCAAAGCAACATTTCTTTGACACAGCTAAGGTTGAAAAGGATCATTTTTTAGTCAATATGCTTTCGATTGAATATCACCCTCCTCTTCCTGACAATTTTGATCTGTGTTTGAAGAGACTAAACAAAGTTGTGAATTCTCTGATATCAGAGCAACTTTACTACATGGGAATCAAAATCCTACAGACCTATTTAGAAGAGGCTGTTGTAGCCATCAACAATTAAAATTGAAATGGTGGGAGAGACCCGAATGGTTATATTCGACCTATGAGAAATGGCCCTCCACTAAATTTATTGCTGATGAAGACGAAGTTCTTAAAGAAAAAAAGAAAAGATGTTTCCTCGTCGGATACTGTCCTAATTTCCAGTAGTGAAAATGAGGAAATTGGATGGTATTATCGCTACAAATATAAGGTACCGAAAAGATTTAACTTGTAATTTCAAATTGTTGAGTTGTGCTTTCCCCACAACTCAAGGTGGGAGTATGTTACGTAATGACTAACTTTTTCTTTCATCCATGTATCCGTCACCTGCATAATTATTTAACTGGTTATAATTGCATTGTTTCAATATCTGGCAACAGTTAGTTTTGTTTTGTTCTAGAGAAAAGTTTATAAAAATAAAGTAATGTGAAATATATGGCTCTTCTGTCATTGAATTTAAGTTAGAAATATATTCGCTTTAACAATAAGAAATGTTATTGAGGGCAGTTTTAATAGCTTATAGATATTTTAATACTTAACTTTTAGGGATTCATTTAGTTAAGAGATTTATTTACATTGGAATCCAACAATCTTCGTTACGACGTTGGCGAAATTGGCTACAACTTGTCATAATCATAATTGTGTGGGCCGCTATAACAAAGACGTAACCAGTTTTTAATAAAATTTCTGATATAAAGTAGTTTTTCAAAAACTTGTGTTAAATTGCCGGCCGTTCTGATGTTATGTCAGCCCTAGGAATAATATTTGTAACACTGAAGAGTTTCCATATATGTGGAATTTAGAAAAGTTTCTCCAAAGAAAGGTCCGGAAATGACATTGTAATTCCTCTAACTTCAAAGTTTAATCAGGCCCTGATGTTGTTTACTGAAATCTAATAAATACAGTTATTTTGAATATCACAATAGAATTAAACAGTTACACTTATTTAACTTAAACCCGCTTTTACGCCAATGTTATTTTTTAGTATTAAGAAAGAAAATTATTTTAATTTTTCAAATCATACATTTATAATTATTTTTTATTATTTAATCACTAAATAATGAAAAAATATGCTTTTGTTCCGAGCTCATAAATTTGACAATAAAGTAATGTAACTAACAGACATTTCAAAATAAAATCTTTGTGAATTTAAACCATAAACAAACGATACCGCGACCATTTTACCTACTATGGCGTCACAAGAATATTGCCCATTGATTGTTGGCGAACTTACTTTGTAAACATTACCTCAATGATTTAATATTTTTTTACGGTTCACGATGAAAGAATCACTTGTGTTTGTTTAGGTTTATGGAATGAGATATTAAGCTGCCAACTTAATTTCAACTAAAGTTATCCTAGGATACATGTACTTTTTAATCGATATTAAAAACAATGCTTTGATCTCGAAATAAAATGGGCACAGATGTCATATTCGCCCCATATTGGCGCGATTTTTTTCGGTTGCCAATTTGGCAAAAACATCAACAGCATAAACAACATAATCCGGGTTACCACATCAAGCAAAATAACGACACTTTGGCGCAAGTTAAGTACCCGTTGCCTATATGATATTGGCGTCAGAAAAAATCGCGCCAATATGGGGCGAATATGACATCTGTGCCATAAAATGTTTTAGTTTATATAATTGGTTATTTCTATTAATTATTTATTTAGGTACTTTTCCCCTATAGCTCATTTTTTAAAAAAGCTTGGCGCAATTCGGGCTTCTGAAAGTGAGATATGTTGCCAAAATATATAAATAGCTATGAAACAAACCTGATGAATTTTTATTTTTGTTTATACATGTATTTATTATTATTAATTATTTATTTAGGTACTTTTCCACTATAGGGCACTTTGCATTTAAAAAGAAAAGCTTGGCGCAATTCGGGCATTAGAAAGTGAGATATGTTGACAAAATATATAAGCAGCTATTAAAACAAATCTAATGAACTTTTATTTTTGTTTATATGTGTATGTCTTTACATAAAAAAATAATTTCTAAATATATGTAATATTTTTTTTATATATACAAATCACGGCACAGATGTCATATATGCACCGGGGTACCTAACTGGCACCAAAATGGTGTAATTATGCCTGATATGGTAACCCGGCTATTGTTTTTTATTTATTAATATATTGTTTCTTTACTTTTTTTTTCTTTTTCTTTGGCAGAGATGACATGTAAATATTGACCCATATTGACGCGCTTTTTTTCCGACGCTAATTTGGCGAAAACCTCGTTACCATATCATCTATATCCAGGTTACCCTATTAAGTAAAATAACAACACTTTGGCGACGGTTAAGTACCCGGTGCGTATATGGCATTGGCGTAAAAAAATCGCGCCAGTATGGGGCGTATATGTCATCTGTGCCTTTTTTTTTAAATTGGATAAACTGTTTTGTTCTATAGGTATTAATTAAATTTTGGCACAGATGTCATATACGCCTAACATTGGCGCGATATTTTTCCGACGCCAATTTGGCAAAAACATCAATAGCATAAACAACAGCATCCGGGTTATCATATCAAGCAAAATAACGCCACTTTGGTGCCAGTTAAGTATCCGTTGCTCATATGATATTGGCGTCAGAAAAAAATCGCGCCAATCGTATATGAATCTGTGCCTAAACTTTTATTTATTTATTGTTATGGCACAGATGTTATATTCGCCCCATATTGGCGCGATATTTTTCGGTTGCTAATTTGGCGAAAACCTCAACAGCATAAACAACATAATCCGGGTTACCACATCAAGCAAAATAACGACACTTTGGCGCAAGTTAAGTACCTGTTGCCTATGATATTGGCGACGGAAAAAAATCGTGCCAATATGGGGCGAATATGACATCTGTACCATTGTTATTTCCTTTTCAAAATAATAGCAAATAATTTAAAAATTTGGTATTCGAAAGCGAGATTTTCGCCAAATTGGCGTCAGAAAAAAATCACGCCAAACCAGATGCGTATATGACATCTGTGCAAAATTACTTCTGTTTCTTTATAAAAATGGATAAATAGCTTTTTTTATATTAAATAAATGGTACTACTTAGTTAGCCCGTCGACCAATTTCGCCAAATTATATAAATCGCCAAACCACTCGCCAAATTATACAAATTGACATAACTTTTATTTTAAATGACGAAAGAACAAATAAATTAGTATAACATTAATAAAGATACAAATAAAACATCAAAATAAAAATCCCTTGATGACGCAAACACTTGTAACTTGATTAAAGTCAAGTGAATGTGACATTTCCGATCAACTATTATTGGCATTTAATCTTATAGTTTGGCGATAGATTTTTGGTCGACAGAATAACTAAGTAGTATCAAATAAATTGTATACATATGGAAAAAATTGCTTATGAGTATGAAACAGTAAATAGGTTGTCAGAAAATACGTTCCCAAAGTTCTTTCTCGCCAAGAAACTTTTTTCCGAAGTACTGTACATAAGCGATGATTGCTTGAAATGCATTTGTAATTATGACATGCGCTTTTATGTTTCACCATACTTATGCATACTATACTGTGTGTATAAATGCTATAGTTCATATACAGGGTTACATAAAAGAATTCGTAAGTGTTACTGAACATGAGAGAAAATTGCTTAAAGGTGGTTTTTGAAGAAGTTATGCATTTTTATGCTGAACTGCATTTAGTTTACTAAGAAATGTTTGTAGAATATAGATAAAATGATATATAGAGTCAAGCAAAGAATTGGATACATAACCGTCTATGGATGGTAATATCTGGAAATGTGATTTCAGTAGTTTTAAGAGTGTTTTATTTTAAATTAAATTTTAGCTAAATAGTGGCATGTAATAACGGTACTATTGGCTATGAACGGTAACTGCTGAAATCAATTTCTTTTTGTAATTATGCGTTTTCTAAAATGGGTGCGACCGGAGAATGCTCTAATTCTTTGGCGCGATTTCAAAAAATCGCCAAATCGGCACGTTTTTATTACATCCAAGGTTGCCACTTAATTCCAAGTTAATACTAAATACCAAAGTTGCCACTTTGGCGCGTTTATCGCCAGGTTGGGGAGAAGTAGAGTATTCTACGATTCACCCCTAAAATGTTTAATTAGTTATTTTATTTACCTTATTTCCTTAAATAACGAAATTTTGTTAAAGCATTCAGGAAGTGCTGGAAAGTGTTTCATATTCTATGCTGAACGCATGATTTTCCTTTCTTGTTTAATCTTATTTTGCATTTATTTTATTCTTAATTTTTTAGTCTTATACTGCTTTACAGAAACTTTAATATTTAATGTTTTAACTTTTCGCTATCCTCCTCCCCCTTTCATATAGTACAAACGGTACTTCTTAGTTATCCCGTCGACCAATTTCGCCAAATTATACACATTGACATAATTTTTATTTTAAAAGACGAAAGAACAAATAAATTAGTAAAACATTAATAAAAATACAAATAAAACGTCGAATTAATGGTTTTATTGGCCATTATTGGCATTTAATCTTACAATTAATTAATTAATGGCAACCATTATTGACATTTAATCTCACAATTTCGCGACAGAAATTTGGTCGACGGGATAACTTAGAAGTACCGTACAAACTATAGCGCAGATAGCGCAAAATAATAGACAATTTGGTACTTTTCCTACCACTTCTTACTGGTACTACTTTGGCGTTTTTTTTTTTTTAAAGCTTGTCGTAATTCAGGCATCAAAAAGAGAGATTTGTTGTCAAATCTTATAAACAGTTACGAAAACAAACTTGATGAGCTTTTTTGTTTGCTTATATATGTATTTGGCACTACTTAGTTATCTCGTCGACCAATTTCGCCAAATTATATAAATCGCCAAACCACTCGCCAAATTATACAAATTGACATAATTTTTATTTTAAATAACGAAAGAAAAAGGAATTAGTATAACATTAATAAAAATACAAATAAAACGTCGAAATAAAAATCACTTGATGACGTAAACGCTTGTAACTTGCTTAAAGTCAAATGGATGTGACATTTACAATCAACCATGATTAGCATTTAATCTTATAGTTTGGTGATAGATTTTTGGTCGACGGGATAACTAAGTAGTACCATGTACTTTATATGTATATTATTGATGCTTTTTATGCCCAAATTACTTCTGTTTCTGTATAAAATTCGATAAATCGCTTTTATATGTTAAATAAATCGTATAAATATCGAAAAAAATGCGTGTTAGTGGATAGACTCCCGGAAAATATGTTGCCAAATTTCGTTCTTCGCCAATGGACCTATACTGGAAAAGTATCTTAAAGCACATTAAAATCGCGCAGTTAAGAGCTCAGAGTCGTCTATTGGCAATTATTTTTTAGTAGCATCGGGAGGAAAATTTAAACAGGTACATTTTCGTATATCACACTTTAAATTCTCACCCATAGATTTTAAAATAAAAAAACCTTAAAAGAGCGGAGTTTAAATTAAATTGCGGTGACCTCTTTTATGAAAGATTAATGGTTTTAAATGGTAATTTCGCCAAATTAGCCAGCTATCGCCAAGTTGGCTTCACATATGACAACTTATTTTTGTCGCCAACATTTGGCGCTACTGTGGTAACCCTGCATTAGTATTTTTCAACAATTACTCATTTCAATGAGGCGGTCCTACCGGAATCGCGAGGGACACACAGAGACTTGGATTTTATATAAATAGATATACAAGAAGAATGAAGCTAGTATAAAGTGAAAGGCAACAATAATAAGCATAAGCACAAAAGCTACCGTACTAGAAGTACTCGGATGCAATTATTAACCTATACTATAAAGGATAAACGTGTCCATTTGGAATGCTGGCGTCGTTTTAACGGTGGAAATACCAGCCAATTTAGCTTCTCTGCATTCAATTTAGCTTTTTCTGCATTTTTTTAAAACTTTTAAACATCGCACAGTTTAAAATTTTACCCAGTCGAATAGGGAATAAAATGTACTTTTGAATGCTATTTGGTTTGAAACGGTATCGTAATGTGTTTGAAAACTCTATCCCAATTTATTAATTTTTTATGGATTTTAAAATAATTTTTAAGTGTCTCTCTATTCTAAAAAAAAGTAACTACCGCTGTCACCGCCGCCACCGGTTTTGAATTTTTTGTGACCGGAGGCCTTTCTTCGTTAATATTAACAAAAATAATGCATACAAAAATATGAAAATCGGTGGTTTTAAACAGAAATGTTTGATAAACACGCTGATGCAGACAGTTTTCAAATCGAAGAACTATTTTAAGAGTTACTTAATGCTAAAGTTGGACAAAATCGTTCCACTAAAAAAGTTTTATAGCAGCAAAAACTATACATGGCAGTGTAATCATTTTTAGATCATTTTATGCGTTAGAATTTGCCGGAGTGCAGATTGCATTAATCTTTTATTTTGACTCATTTTTTCAGGTTTTATTTCTATTTTAAATTAAAATTTTCAGCATTTCTAGAGATATTTTTTACAGATTTCAGAAAATTGTACTAATTTAAACTGTTGCGAACTGTATAAAAAGCGCAAGCAATAATGTTTGCTTCAAATAAAAAAGTTATTTACACGTGACTATTATAAACAGGAAAAAAACTTTCAAATTAGAATTAAATAATTACGTATAAAAAGCAGGAACTTATTAAAAATTACGTCATAAAAAGTATACACGTGAATTTTAAAAGAGAAAGGATATTGTAAAATAATAAATTCATTAACATGCGTTAGAAGTCTTAGGAGAAATTACGTCATATTTACGTCACATTTCAGTTATTACATAAAATGAACACAAAATAATATTGCAAAAAAGTTTAAATTTAGAAATTGCGCTAGACATTTATTTGATATTTTGAGAATTAATTTAAAATGTCTCATTTAAAAGAACTTTCTTTTCGCTTTGTTAAAAAATACCAGGAGACAAAGACTCTCTTTACATAATTCCTTTTATATTAGCTTATTTTGAAATGTTGTTACACGTGTATACGTCATCAAGTTATTTTTATTTCGACGTTTTATTTGTGTTTTTATTAATGTTGCACGAATTTATTTGTTCTTTCGTTATTTAAAATAAAAATTATATCAATTTTTATAATTTGGCGAGTGGTTTGGCGATTTATATAATTTGGCGAAATTGGTCGACAGGATAATCAAGTAGTACCGCAGCGGATTTGGCGTTAAAATTCCTCAATCAAAGAGAAATGAGTAGAAATTCGTTTATAGGGAGATCGCCACTGTTTTTTAAATTATAATTCAATCTTTCGAAATCTTTTTAAAGCCGATCAAATTAGCGTGCATTTAGAGTCTGCGATGTCTGGACGGGGGTTGGCGAGCGTAGCTCGTAGGGGGCCGAGCCCCCCTAGTCATTAAAAAAAAAAAAAAAAAAAAAAAAAAAAAAAAAGTCTATCTATGTCGCGTGCAGATGATTATCAAAAATAAATACGTTTGCACTTAAATTAATATAAATACCTGAGTATTTTTTTCAGCTTGTGTTCCATAACGGAATAGCGAAATTAAACTTTCACCAGTAAATAAATAAAATAATAAAATATAAATAAAAGTCAAAACAAGACATGTAATCGAATTTCGCTTTTTGGTCCACTGAAATGAAAAGAATAAACGAAAAGTTGATTGTAAATAGTGAATTTTAGATATTTCTCCGACTTTTAACGCCTCGCGTGACAGGTTTAAGACATGTAATTGAACTACGAGCTTAAACCTTTGAAGTGATCAGAATAATAATAAAAAAAACTGATGTAAATGTTTGATATCTTTGGCGAATTCGTCATTAATTGGTTAAGGGGTTTCAGAACTCTTTAAATTGGAACAAATGAAAAAAGAAAAAAAAAGGCCATTTTCCATATTTATTATCCTAAAACTTATATGATTTTAAAACACAATATTTATTGGGATGAAACATATAAGTATGTTCTTTCATTTCATGTATTTAAAAAAATTGTAAGATGCAGAATTAGCATTTTTAGAAAGCTCCAAACTTTCAGTTATTCGACGAGTAGAAAATTGGTATAACAGTTTAAGCGCAGAATTACAAAATAAATTTTGTAACTAGAATGAAAATTTTAATGCCTAGTTATACATAAGATTGAACGAATTACCGTGAACCTAAACAAATTTTGTATTGAAAGCATTTTTGTATTTTTAATACAAAGTTGTATTTAGCTAATACAAAATTTTGAAAATTTCAACAGTATAATCACCCGAAAAAAAAGATTTTTTTTAAATAATAAAAAGGAAATTTTAGTTTACGCTTATACGGACTAACAAGAAAGATATATTTTGAAAATTTCATGAAAAAATATTCAGAAGTTTTTGAGATATCCTGCGTGTTATGCCCAAAAATGTCATTTGGAGAATATTGACTTCAAAATTTCGGAAACACCGCTTCAGCTATTGAGCGGGCATATTTCTAAAAGCCGTAACTTATGTTCTAATGAGAATTTCAAGGAAACGATTATATGGAAATGTTTAGAGAGGATAGGAATTCAACATCTAAATAAATTATAATTTAAAAAATTCTGAATCCTTAAGAGTCCTGAGACCCCTTTAACTACATCTTTGATTAACTCATGGCACAAAGGTATCGCTTTTAATAAATTTCACGCTTTTATTTGAATGCATAATTGCTATTTTTAATATAAAAATGATTTTTGGTATTGCTAATGGGCATTCTAAACGTATACATTAAATTAAATTTGATATAAATTTCCAACTGGGCGAAAAATGTCCGGACAGGATTCGAACCAGGGATCTCCTGGCTGAAGCCGCCAGTGCTCTACCATCTGAGCTATCCCGGACGAATCTAGTGAAACTTTTTCACCCAGCTAGCCTTAATGATTATAGCATTAATGCTATTGCATTAATAAATGCTATATATATAATTAATGCTATATGTATGTTATAATTATAATTAATGCTATATGAATATAATTAATGCTATAATCATTAAGGTTAGCTGGGTGAAAAAGTTCCACTAGATTCGTCCGGGATAGCTCAGATGGCAGAGCACTGGCGGCTTCAGTCAGGAGATCCCTGGTTCGAATCCTGGTCCGGACATTTTTCGCCTACTTGGAAATTTATATCTATATGATTTATTTACCAATTGAAATAATTGTGTTAAAATTGATCTAATAATCATTAAATGTAAAAAAAATCTATTTAGAGTCTTAATTTAAAAAATGGTTTTCAGCTATATTCTGTAATCCGGAAGGTCTGGGTTTATCCCCTTGTAAAGATTAAAAATAAAAATGTACTTATATGAATAACATTAGCAGTTCATGATGCTTACTAAAATGTATAGCACATAAATAATTTTTAAGAAATATATTGTATTAAATGTTAAGAATGGAAAATGGCATTTAAAAAATAATATCGATGCTTAACTGTTACCACATAAAGCATTTGTTCATAATATTCAAGCTTTCATTATTTTGCTTTATACAAATATAATGCTTTTATTGTATCAACTAGATTTTATTTAAAAAAAAAAAAAAAACAAGCAAGAAACATATTTTATTCAAAGCTTTTCTTCGCTTTTCGAAATACATTTCTTTTTCTTTCGAGAATCCAAGACGTTTGACAGGTCATAATTGAGATTCTGATGTGAGAGCGATATTAAAAATTCTATTTTTCGTTCGATTTCGTTGGTTGGTGTTGAGTTACCTCGGTAAATGTAAAATACTCTTTCGTGGATGGTGGATTCATGAATTTCATGAAATATCCCTAGGGAAAATTTTTGACTTATTCATAGCAAGCATTTTATATGAAAAATATTACGAAATAATACAATTAGTCTTATATTTCATATAAATTTGATTATTACATTTATTGATTACTGAAATAAGTTTTTATATACAGGTAAAATTTCGAAATTAAAATTTTTTATGGTATTGTGTATAATTAAAAATGCGGAAGAAAGTTTGTAATTAGCTACCAAAATGCAAAAGTTTAAAGGAAGTTTGATAAAACCCGTAATCCCTTTACAGAGTTCAATTCAGAGAAAACTTCAAATTTTTTCCAGTTGTTTAGATCTGAAATTTAAATGTTAGATAGATCTACAATTTTTAGTGGAAATCTAATTTCTTTTTATTCCTTCAGTTTTGTACCACCTATAGTTAAAATATTTTTTTTTCAGATTTACATTAGATTATTTTTAAAATAGAGTAAGAAAAATATTTTTAAAAAATTATCTTTATCTTAAATTAAATTATCATGAAGGTACAATTGCTGTAATGTAATTTAATTTTGCAAAATTGACTAAAAGTTCTCGTACAAGATTTCAACAAAATATTTATATTCTAGTGTCATGAAAAATATAATTCAGTCAGTATTCAGTGAACAAAACACAAGAAAAAAAATTTCTAAAATTGACTTTTATTTATTTGCTTTTAAATTCGTATGTGACGCATATACATGTAACCTCCAAGGGAAATATATATATATATATATATATATATATATATATATATATATATATATATATATATATATATATATATATATATATATATATATATATATAGAAATATTTCAAAGGCATAACACACATCACTCCTTACCTGAAGCACAAATTATACAGCGATTCTCCCGAAACAAATAAGTTAGGGTTATGTTTTCAGCCAAGGCAGAAACGTTAGTTAATATCCCCTTTCCTCGCTTGAAACTCGGTGAATAGAACAATTCTCTGTAGACAGAAGAAGACGTTTTGTTTTGAATAAAGACTAAATCCTTCCAACTTAACAACCTCCCAAGCGTTATCGCAGATCCCACAAACAGTTCTGTTTAATATTCCTTTCAAAGATGGAAGCACTACTTAATAACGAGAATTAATTCAGTTAATTAAAGTAATATAAGACTTGTCGTGGTCTGAAATTCAGAGGATAGAGCTATTCTCTCGAGACAAAACTTAGCGTTTTGTTCTTGATGAAGACACGAATGTTACAACTTACAACCCCTCCTTTGAACTTCAGAAGATAGAGATATACTCTGGAGACAAGACTTTGCGTTTTGTTCTCAATGAAGACTCAAATGTTACAACTTAATAATCCTTCCTCTGAAACTCAGAGGAGAGAGCTATTTTCTGGACACAAGACATGGCGATTTGTTCTCAGCCAAGAAAAAAACATTACAACTTAACACGTTAACTCAGCTGAAGCTCTGACGATAGATTAGGTATTTGGTTATCGGCAAAAACAGAAACGTTATACCTTAAAATCCCCTAACTTTAATCTCAATACATAGCTCGATACTGTGGAGAAAAAAGACTTCGGCTTTATTTCTAAGCAAACACAGAAACGCTACAAAAATGCTTTCAAATCTCTATACCAGTAAGACCGAGTGAAAAGAATATGATGGGGTGGCAGCACATAATAGAGCAAGAGGGATGAATTGAAAGGACCATCAAAGCAATCAGAAGAAAATACAATCTTACTCCATCAGCTTCGCAGTGAACAAGAAGACGATTCACGAAAAACGTCAAAACGTTAAAGAACAAGTGGGTAAGCGTTATCGCAGATCCCACAAAGTGTTTTGTTTAACATTTCTTTCAGAGATGACAGCGCTACTTAAAACAAGAAATAATTCAGCTAATTAAAATAACATTATACTTTTTAAAAATTGTATGATTTGTTGTGGTATCGGAGGTATTCAGCTAAAAATATGCAAAATTTCAAATCTCTAACATATACAATTTTCTAGAACGAACTCTGTGACAGAAGAATAGAGTGAGACGAATAGAGTTTCATTAGATGAACGAAACCATCAAGAGGTGGAAGGACCACTCAACAGTTAAGAGAAAACTCATTCAATAGTACATGGTTCCAGTAGCTCTATGGATAAAGTGATCGTAGTAATTAATTTAATGCTAGTAATATAGAACTGATAACAATTTAATTGCAGTAATTTAATATCAGTAATATTTAATTTAATTTCAATAAGAATTTATTACACATTCAGATAAAATATTGTATATGTGATATAATCATTATTTGCAATAAAGGTTTTTTGTATAAATAATAAAAAATATTGTTGATTGTTGCAACTTTTTTATCCATACCATGTTCACTTTACGAAAGAAAGGTAAAAAATAGAATAACAGTCTAAAATAGTTTTTTTTTAACTTATAAAAATGGTTGTGGCTAATAATGTGTGTAACATAGATGAAATAGTTTATCTGTAATATCCGTATAATAGAAACACATTAAATTAATTATTCAAAGAAGGTTTGAATTCTCTGAAATTGACGAAAAAAAGTTTTACTTTTCATTTACTTTTCCTTTTTATTAATTATTAAAGGTACATATATATTAAGACAGACTTAAACACAATTAATACAATAAATAACAGGAGTGAAAAATTAACCGAGACCAGGATCAGAACCTGTGTCCACAGCGTAGCTGTTCCTTTACCACTACGTTACTCTGGCCGATATCCTAGTCCGGAAATTTCTGACTAATAAACAATGTTGGGGAACATCATCGGCTGGCAACCGCACGGCACACGATGATGGGAAAAATACAATGAATATTTTGATATCCCAACGATCCACAATATAGATCAAAGCACGCATAAATTAACGTCTGGATTTATTTAATTAATTATTAAAGGTGCATATACATTAAGACTGACTTAAACACAATTAATACAATAAATAACCCAATAGGAGAGAAAAATTAGCCGGGACCAGGATTCCATCCTGGGTCTGCAGCGTCCCCGGCTAATCTTTCACTCCTATTGGTTATTTATTGTATTAATTGTGTTTAAGTCTGTCTTAATATATATGTGCCTTTAATAATTAATTAAATAAATCCAGATTTTAATTTATATGTGCTTTCCTGTTTATTGTTTTATTTTTTTCGCAAATAACTTCACCACTAATAATTGTAGCGGTTAAAACATAGCATTTCAAAAGAGCCTTTGTAGTTAGTTCACTTCTAATTCTGACAGGGAAATGAAACACGCGGAAAATTCCTTTAAAAAGAAACAAACATTATTAATGAAAATTGACATTTAATTTCGAAATTGGATAAAAGATCTGAAGGTTTTTAAGATGAAAGCAGCACGGAATAAAATAACTATTTAATTTTTTTTTTCATTCTTTTGAGCATTTTGCATTCCTTGTTTCATATATTTTATATTATTTATCGTAACATTTTCTGGTGAATGATAAATGTTATTAATGTAGGAAAACACGTATCGGTTTTCAATACTTCTGTTACATGTTTGACATTTTATCGCATCGACTTCTTGAAATTTGTGTTAACAAACCAAGACAGAAAATTTCATTTCAAAAGGAGAAAAAAGCTGTCTTTCATTTATATTTTGCGTTCATCAGAGCGTTGACAAATACAGTCGGACCTCTATCTAACGAACCTCTATTTTGCGAACTTTTCCAGGGAACCAAGAACGTTTTGCGAATTTCTTCGTAAAATAACCTCCAAATAGCGAAGTGCATTCACTATTTAACGAACTTTTTCTTGTGATCAAATTTTTTTTCTCCCCATTTATCAAAATATTTCTGGACATTTCAAACTTATTCTTTCTTTAAACACATTTTATGATGTTCAATGGCCTTGAACTTGTTTTACCAGGCGCCTTCTTTGTCGGCAGTGAGAATTCGCTAAGTACGGAGGACGAAGACGATAATCCCTTAGACCTTAGAGTAACTTTAAAAAATGTGAATACAGTAAGAAAAAAAGAAGAAATTAACCATAACATGATGTGCTGATTGATGGTTGTATTTCACTTAATTCTGAAATTGAGACACCGGAAAAATTATCCGAATTGGATATTTTTGACAGTGTGAAAAATAAAAACAATACAGCAATGAATTGCGATGAAGACGAATATGATGATGAAAATGATCATTATGCAGGAATTAACAAAACTTCGTATGATGAAATGCTAAAATCATTTGAAACAATCCGACGCGGATTATAGTTAAAAGAAAATAGCATGAAGGGTTTTTTGGTGCTTTGCAAAGACGTATTATAAGAGAAAGCACTTTTTTAAATAAAAAACTCAGGCAAAATTAACAGAGTTTTTCAGAAATTAAATTTAAGGACGCATATCTTAATGTATGGTTAAAATTATTTGTTATAATAATAATAAATACGATAATGTGATGTAAAACTATTTACTTTAAACAGAAAATACAGTGTTTTCCCGGACAATGTTTTGTTTTCCTTGCAGATTTCAAAGATTTAAACACATAGTAAAAATGAATTGATGATGAATATTGGTGTGTTAAATAAATAAAACAAATCGATATAATTTAATTAAAAAAATGTGATTAATTACTTTTAATAAAAATATTTAGTGTTTATGAATTTAAAATCTGTTTTATGTAGTTTAAAGTATTTTAAAAGGTGAATCTCTATTTAACGAATTTTCCATATAACGAACTTTTTTCCGTGATTTAGCGACTTCGTTAAATAGAGGTTCGACTGTATTACAAATTTAAGTCATTGACACATTTTGAAATTTAATGAAAAATGTGGTATGAGGTAAAAAATACTTATTTTTCTTAATCAATGAAATCTGTAATATCTGTATAATAGATACATATTAAATTAATTATTCAAAGAAGGTTTAAATTATCTGAAATTGACAAAAAAGTTATATTTTTCATTTAATTTTCCTTTTTATTGTTTTATTTTTTCGCAAATAACTTCCACTCTAATCATTGTACTGGTTAAAACATAGTATTTCAAAAGAGTCTTTGTAGTTAGTTCTCTCCTCATTTCCACAGGAACATGAAACACGCGAAAAATTCCTTTAAAAAGAAACAAACATTATAAATGAAAAATGACATTTAATTTCGAAATTGGATAAAAGATCTGAAGATTTTTAAGATGAAAGGCAGCACGGAATAAAATAACTATTTAATTTATTTTCATTCTTTTGAGCATTTTGAATTGCTTGTTTCATATATTTTATATTATTTATCGTGACTTTTTCTGGTGAATGGTAAATGTTATTAATGTAGGAAAACACGTATCGGTTTTCAATACTTCCGTTACATGTTTGATATTTTATCGCATCGACTTCTTGCAAGTTGTGTTAACAAACCAAGACAGAAAATTTCATTTCAAAAGGAGAGCAAACTTTCTTTCAATTATCTTGTGCATCCATCAGAGTGCTGACAAATATTTAAACTTTATTTTAGATACTCTATATAGCTAATTATCGAATATACGGAGTGTGTCAAAAGTCATTGCCGCATTTTGAAATTTAATAAAACGCCTGTTACACTGAAAAAGAAACATTTTTTTCTATATCAAAGAAATATTAATATAACCATGTATGAAAATATATAATAGCCTATTTCGAGTTACCCATGATTCCATAAAGCGTTCTTTGTCATTAAAAAGTTTTAGAAATCAATAAAATTCCGACATTTAGAGAAGCATGTATAGACTCAAAGTTTCTTTTGCTCCCACTGATTCTCGGAAACTTTTACAAGTAATTTTTATAGCGTATGAATGAGTTTTCTGAAACCGAAATATCGGTTTTTAAGATGCTATCAATTCTGAATTACAAATTCAGCTACGTAACTGAATTTATACATGCCAGTGTAATACAATATTATTAATTTTAGTTTTAATGTTAATGCGCTTAATTTATAATGTAAAACATGTTTGTTGAAAATGAAAATGTTAACTTAAGGCAACACAGTACACTTTTTCAAAAAAATTTTTTGGAGACAGTTATATTTAAAAAAATTAATGAATTTGAGAATATAAAATTAAACTGATTCTGGTTAAAAAAAATCCTATTAGCAATTACCATTTTTTTTAATTCAAAAATTTTTGAAAATTTTGAAGTTTTTTAAAACTCTTAAGGCTTTTTTAATTTTTAATATTTTTTAGTTATTTTAAGTGGCTTATATCCATTGGATTATTGGGAACAAAAGTTAGTATGGAATTAGAAATATAACTTTTATTTATATCTTTAAAAAAATTGTGGCGCAAAACCTGCAAAAAAAAAAAAAAAAAAAAAAAAAAAAAAAAAAAAAAAAAAAAAACGCGAAAAATTTGGAAAATTTAATTTTGTCATTTAAAAAAATAATAACTGTAACCCTCAGACCTAGACCCATACTAACTATTGTAGCACATATATATATAAGTGCCTACAAAAATTTCAAGATTCTGTCTGCAACAGAAAAAAAAAAGCCTTAGGGAATAGCAAACACTAACATCAATAAAAATAAAAGTCAGAGAAAATGTATTTAAAGTTTGTAAAGGCATAGAACAAAAGCTAAAAATCACTCAGAAAATTTCAAATATCGTTAAAACTATTTGGATTTCAGATCTACAATTTGGAGTCATGATTCACAACTGTGTGGATCACTGAAAAATGCAATAAAAAAATATTCGATATTTTTTTCATTTTTAGGGTACTGTGTAGCCTTAAGACTTGGTAGCATCCCAGAAATCTATATCCCATGTTGATAAGACCGATTAATACCATAAAAAACTACTCGTAAACGTTGCCGAAAATTAGTGAGAGCAATAGAGACTTTCTTCTTGCATTTTTTTTCCTAAATCTCGGATATATATTATTCTCTGAGGTTTCCAAAGACAAAGAACGTTTATCGGAATAGTGCATAAATCGAAGAAGCCCAGTGGCATAATGTATTAAATAACAAATGCGTCTGAGTAACCACGCAACAGGTTCAGAGTTCGACTCCGGGCTGGCCAAGGTTCGCTCAACCTTTCATCCCTTCGGAGACGATCAAATGAGTACCGCGCTTGCTTAAGAACTAAACACTGAGTCTCCGGCGTTAGGCTGACCACCTGACTGGTATATATACTGTATAGCACCTCAGGGTCCAGGGTAAAAAAACGTGATGAACACTGTAGTCTCTGATAATTTATTGAATCTGATTATCTGATCATTTATTCAGATTATTATCTGATCATTTATTCAGAATTTCCTTTTTTCTGATTAAAACCGGAAAATTTTCTGTAATTTATGGGGAGACATTTCCGTAAAAAAACGGAAATAGTACTGGAGTCTAGATTGCCAGTAGAATCTCCGTTTTTTAGTCCGTTTTTTTTTTTTTTTTTTTTTTTTTTTTTTTTTTTTTTTTTTACAGTGTAGTGTCAAATTACAGTGTAGAAGTAAAATCTATTGTGTTGACGGAGGAAAAAAGACCTTGATCCTTCCATTTCAGGTTTATTTATTTATTTATTTATTTTTTACCTATAAACTAAAATATGAGGCATCTGTATTGTATTATTTATTCAGACGAAATTATTTAATATTAAAGAAAATGACATTTCAAACTCTCAAAGTAAGAAACTTTGTCATCCCAACTTATGGTATTTTCTACAATCTAGCACAATATTTCAACTTTTGAGCTATTTGTAGCTAGAATCATATCCGGACAGCGTTTAATTACATTCAACAAGTTAAAATATGGTAGAAGTACGTACAAAAGACAGTTTGTAAGAGCTTATGTTTAACTTTTATACTTTTATTTCCTGATTTGAACAAAAGTTTTAGGCATATTGTTTTTTTAAAACTTAATTAAAATTTTCGATTTTGAGAAATAATTCTGTCTAAATCATTTTTTTCTGAATCAAATACATTATTTTTTATTCAGTTTTAAATGTTTCAATTATTTTTGGTCCATCTTGTATATTCTTCAAAAAAAAAAAAAAAAAAAAAAAAAAAAACATTAAATACATAACTTCTGTATACAGTAAATCACAAATTTAATAAGTGTGCATTCATTACATACATAATTCAGTTAAACGAATGTATACTTGAAATAAAGGTTTCCATCCTTTTACTACTTTCTCATCTTAAAAACTTAATTCGGCTTTCTCCGTTCGATGAATTATATTCTTACAAATGAGTGTTCTCAATATAAAATAATTTTAAAATTTAACTTTTAAAATGTTTTTTTCTCTTATACTATAAAAATATATATATGATAAAAATAACTATATATATACTGTAAATTTAAACGAGTGTGCTGGTCCTTGAAAGTTTTTACCCGACTGCCAAGAAGGGTTATGCCTTTCAGACGTATCTGGGTATGTGGATTTCTTTATACCCTCGAAACATCCCAACGGCTGGATAGATTTCAATGAATGAGGTCTCTATCGATTTGTCTTAGTCGTCCGATGGTTAAAGGGCAGGTTTTGTTTTTATAAATTCAAAATGGCGGCCGTAAAACACAAATTGGGGCTAGAGACGAAAAAATAATTTTACGCACCCTATCGAGTGGCAGATCATTGGTTAGATCTTTCAAACTGAAGACGATGTTTCATTGACTATTTTACAGTCAGAAGCTCCGTTTAAATATTACACAACCTGGAAGTTGTGTAGGTAGGATCTCTAGCTTTACTGCAACCCTAACCTTCATAGACATCTAGAGCCCTCATCAAAACAGTGTTTATAGATAGAAACGAACAATTAAACTTAAAAGTCATCAATAAAAGTAAATAATATAAAAAATAGTTTCACACTGATGAGAATTAATTAATTAGTTCGCTTTTTACGCAGTCGGGTTTTTTGATTTTTTAAATTTAATTACATGTAACATTTTCAATGAAACTTTATAAATATCCCAATTCTGTAGTTGAAAATAAATATCTGGGCCATTCCATATGTCACGTGTGGGACAGCTTTTCTACATATTTCTACTGTATTAACAATGTTATTATATCCTCAAGTTAAAACAACTATGTTAATATGATTAATCTAGGTCTTGTTGTTATTTTTAATGCATAGTTTATATTTTAACAACTTATAAAGTAATAGATATAGGTATTTATGTAAGTGTTACGCGCAGGACATTTTGTCTATTTTTCATGGAATGGCGCTGAAACGGGTAAATTACAGTAAACTCCCGACTATTCGGCCTAATGTGGCGGAAGGGTTGTCCGGATAATAAAAAAGCCGGATAGGCCGGAGCTCTATAAATATTTACTCACTTCCTAGACCCCCCCCCCATTATATTAAAAACACATGTCACACATTTTAAGATAAATTTTATACATACAGTACATACAGTTTCAAAATAAGAAAAACATTAACGTAAAACGTATGCCTAATTTGTAAAAAAAAAAAAAAGAGTAAATCTTATTTTACTGTTTATTAATAAATGATTGCACAAATATGAAAAGTTATGCATAAGATAAAAGAGTCAAAGCTTAGTTTTTAGTTTTTGAAAAAGTGGTTGATAGATCACTGTCTCTGTTATTGCATTCTGTAATCCCTTCTTGCTCCTTCTTGTCGATTGTTATCACTTTCCTACGGACAAGAACCTGCCTGTCTCGGCCGCTCGCAACATTCCTCTTTTTTTTAGTAGGCCGGATAGTACAGAAGGCCGAATAGTCGCGAGCCGGATAGTGCGGGTTTACTGTATTTAAATTTAAGATTTAAAATGAAAGCTATTTTGAAAACTATTAAAAATAGATTCCATATCACATGTGGGACAACTTTCCAACACATTACTGCCGTTATAATAAAGCTATTGTATCCTCAAATTAAAAAAATATGCTAATATGAAAATCTAGTGCCCTTTGTTATTTTTTATGTATACTTTATATTCTAACAACTTATAAGTTAGTAGATATAGGCATTTATGTCTGTGTAATGTACAGAACATTTTGTCCATTTTTCGTGGAATGTTGTAATAAATAATTTTGAAAATTAAGTCTAAAGGAAATAAGATATTATTCATTTAGAAAGTAAACTGCATTTTAAAGCATTTGTTGTCTCTTACGCTTAGTATTTTGCGTAAAGTCTGAATAAAAATTCTGAAATTGCAATGTACTTGTATTCTTAAACGCAAAGTTACTCCCGAAGGGTTCCAAAGTTACTCTCAAACGTATTTTCGACTTATTTGTGGTTTGAAAGCAACAGAATCTCCGAGAAACGGATTTATGTTCTACTTTATTCTTCAAAAGAAACAAAAAGAATTACTGACTAGAAATATCTATAAATATAAGTATTTTATTTCCTGTAGTGTACATTTTATATTTTTATCGAAGAACTATGAATTAAGTACGTATTTTGTCTCACAAAATATATTTACTCAGTTTTATTTGTGTTAAAAATCCAACTATTTTTATAATATACCATAAGCTAAATGCACCTAAAGTGGGCCACTTACCAGTAGTGAGGCATTCATTTTTAAAGTTTAAATAACAAGCCCAAAATGAATTTCTGAAAAACGATTGAAAAAATTCTGATTGACTAAACACCTTAAATGCTAACTTTCCACAAAGTGTTTGGAATAGATGTTTTTTATCTGTTGGTGCTTTTGTTTATTTTCTAGAGCAGTGTTATAGTCGTAAAAAAACAGAGGGTACACGATATAGGCAAAGGATATACGCTAAATTCATGAACGAGTTGTTTAGATTATACGCTATAGTTTTATTTACAGAGGGTATACGAAGGTTCTTAGAAAATCTAGAAGGTATACGACGTATACCTCCATATACCCTCCACTACACCCCTATTCTAGAGTGTCATCAAAAACAGATTTGTTGGCAAATTTTTGGAGATTTCATTAAGAGATAAGTTTCCATTTTAAAGACTGTTTCTTCAATATTATGTTTTATTTTAAATTAAACTAATGTTGATATACTCTATTATATTGTAAATAATTTATTGGATAAGCCGAATACTTACAGATTCATGCATCAGAAGTTAACTAGGCCCACTAATGGAGCATAGAAGAAGGTACATTTTTTTACTTTATCATTTTTTCCGAAGAATATATTTTGAAACTTTCAATGTTTATTGTGATACATGAAGGTGAGGATTAGACTAAAAATATATATATCTTTTGAAATTCACTGACACTTCAATAATAATTAGATAAATGTCTTTATGTGACCCACTACTGGTGCTTTTAAATTAATAGATTATAGGGCGAAAATTTTAAGGTTATACATTTGTTAATTTTTTAAAAGAAAAGTATATCATTATTGAGATTTCGAACTGATATATTAATAAAATTTTATCATTGATATGTAATATTTCCACTAATACATAGTGTATTAACACTAATTCAAAAATGTATATCATTAAACATAATTAACGAGATACGTGGTGGTCCGATGTGTTCCCTTTGCATTGCATGAAATCATTCGATTTCTTGGGGCAAAGAGATATCCAATTTTTTATAGTACACGAGTTGAAGCAACCGGCGTCGCCCGGAGCTATGATAATAACCCTAAATATACTTAAACTCAGTGTTGAATGATTTTATATTTTTAGATGAAAATCTATATAAACGAACCTAGAGTCGGTAGCCCCACTACCTTCGGCAGCGTACCCCGAGTGTGATACGCACTCTGCAGTCTGTTTTAATTTTACATTTTTAATCGAAAATATTTCAAAAAGAACATAATATTGTTGGCCTCACTGCTTTTGATTTACGCTGTCAAAGGCAGTGGTGACAACAACATAATGCCACAGAACGTTTTTTTCAAACGAAATTAACGTCTCTGATACTATTTCAAATTTTAAGGGGGCGAGGGACCTTAACAACCTTAAAAATCATTTTTTTTTTTTTTTGTAAATTTCACTTTAAATATTATTCAAGGATGCATTATGGCATGCATTTATCACAAAAAAAAATATTTTTGAGGAAAAAATGGAGTTTCACTTAGAAATGACTGTCTTAGACTGTCTTAGAAATTGAAAGAATTTTTAAAAATTTCGAAAAAATTTCAAAAAATTTTGATTTTTTTTATACTTTTATATTCAAATATATAAAATTCGATGCACAGATTTATTTATATATATAAACCAAACTTTCATAAAAAATATTGGGGATTTTCATTGATATGGAATGTGCAGTTGATTTCAAAGGTTTCTATGACGACGCGTAAAATTCTACTTTTTTTCTCAAAAATAATATTTATTTTTATTTAATTTTTTTGTAATAAATGCATGCCACAATGCATATAATATACCTTTGAGTAATATTTAAAGTGAAATTTACAAAAAATAAAAAAATTATCTTTAAGGTCCCTCGTCCCCTTAAAATTGTGAGATTTGATATTACATCCTAGGATCCATGCCGATAACAGGTGTCCATTACACCGCGCTAGAAAGAGCAGTTGAGAAACACAAACATGCACGCAGATTTCATTATAATACATTACACAAAAATATCTTAAATAATGCTTTTGGAATGATGCAAATACGATCCATCACTGAAGACCAGTTAGAGCAGTATTTCTTATATTGTTTGTTATTATCAACTTTTGTTTGCAAAAACTACTTAACTAAGTTACTTCGGAATTTCTGATTCATATCCATTTGCGTTACAATTGCAAAGCGTTCACTTATGCGGATACAAATAAACATATTATGTAATCTTCTCTAACTGGCTCCACAAGCAAATGGCGTAATTTATCGAATACCATTTGGCGAAATACAATGGTTTTAGTCACAGCACTTTAATGATATTCACATTTAAGGCCAGGTTATATTAAGGCATATTATTGCTTGCACATTTCGGGTATGAAAACCTTTGAAAGGCTGCTTGTACCGTCTAGACCAATGGCGGCGAACTTTTTGACATCCACGTGCCAAAATTTTCCATAAATATATTTTAAATGTGATCATGATGTGCCAACTATCAGCAATTTTAATGGATAAAATAATGATGAATCAAAATTATTTAAAATTTTGTTTTTAGCCTTTAAAAAATATAGGTTTATAATCTTTAACTTTATACTTTAGAAACTAATATTTTACTAATTATAAAACTAATTAAAAAATATTATTTTTCTTGTCTCATCTTAGATGACGAATAATTTATATCAGTTTCATGCTTAGTTATTTTTAAGAGAAAGCAAGCTGAATTGAACTCATTTAATGAGATGTTTTTACTTTAATTTTTCATGTTATTTTTTTCGAAAAGAATGTCTCCCAGACAAAATTGTCAAAATAGCGAGCGACGGAGTCTACAACGTTTGGTGTCTGGAATTGAATTCAAAGTTGTCATAATTTTAGATTTGGCATTTTCGCTTATAATGCTTTTTAATCTTTCTTTTGCGCCCAATCTTCTGTTATTCTGAAAATTTTGTGAGCCAAAATTGAGCAAGATTGGGATACAATAAGTTCTATTTCAGTTTCTTCAATCTGTATGACAATGAAAACAGAACAAAGTAACCAAATTCAGATAAACAGATGTTAATTAATATATTTTCTAAAATTCTACTATATTTTGATGTAGAACTTGAATCTATGCAGTGCCAAAAATAATCTGCAGCGTGCCACTTATAGCACGCGTGTCATAGGTTTGTCGTCCCTGGTCTAGAGCGACCTTCTCTGTGAATCCAATTAGCCAAAATTTTAATACGGAGAACATCCCTTAAGCTTATTTTGTAATATAAATTGAATGAAAAGATAATTTTAAACAAAATGTCTATTTTCTTTTTTCTTTTTCTTTTTTTATTTGTATTGAATGTTGTTTTTTCCACGAGTTAAAGAACGTATTACGTGACAATAATTAAATTTCCAGAATTATGAACTGAAATGAACTGTTAGTTGTTGAAAAAATATTAGATTTAATTTTTCTTCTTGTAAGCAAATGTTTAGAAATTTAGTGCACGTGGTGGTATTAAAACCTTTCATAAAAAAAAGCTTAAAACATTAGAAATATTTTATGCAAGCTGATATTGTCTACTTATTAAATAATGTACATGAGATCCTCATGCAAATAGCTACAATGTAATTCACTTTAATATGAGCGTTAAAGCTTCAGATTAGTTCATTCCGTTATGCAGGTATTTTAAAATACTTATTTATAAAACATGCATAAAATATTCAGTTTACTTTTTATCAATAGTGCATTTAAATAATTATTTAAAAAGGTTTTCATTCCCTGAAATTAAGGAATAATATTGGTTATTTTTCAGTACTCACTTTCTGCGCGTTTATGATTTACAGTTACAAGGAAAACTCCATTTTCTATTTTTAGAGTGACAAAGATTTAACTCTTAAATGCTATATGTTGCCTTTCGGCAACATACCCTATTTAGTGTTCTAAAATACTATTATAATATTGAATATATAATTATTATGACATTGAATAATATTGAAGCTGTAATGCCTGATGTTGCCAATAAAATACATACTGAAAATATTATTAAATCGATTTTCAACGTGTAGATGGCAGCACTAGTGCTATTAAATATAAACATATATTTATCTTTATAATTGTTGCTACTTGTGCTTTTTGTTTTGTTTTGAATCTTGCGAAATACCCTATTTTGTTTGCAGTGAGCAAGCAAAACTTATTAATTATCATAGTACTTAAAATTCATTTGCATTTAGTGTTATTTAGTATATAGATAATTTTTTCAAGGAAAATTATTTTTTCAATTAAAGGCCAGTGTTTATGATTAGCAACAAACTGTTTTTTAGCTGTAAACCATACTTAAAACAAAATATGATTTTTTAATGCATTTTACCCATGATTATTTAATTAATGAAAGCCGAAAAACATTTTTAAATTGATTTTTGAAAAACTAGACATTTAAGGGTTAACATACTAAAGTATTCCTTTAAGTGTATTTAATATTATAAAAAAAATTCGAGGAAAATTATTTTTTCAATTAACGCCCAGTGTTGCTGATTGGCAAAAAACTGTTTTTTAGCTGTAGACCATACTTAAAACAAAATAAAAATTTTTAATGTATTTTACCCATGATTTATCTAAGTAATGAAAGCCGGAAAACATTTTTAAATTGATTTTTACAAAACCAGGCATTTGAGTATTCATTTAAGAGACTAAAGTATTCCTTTAAGAGAAACAATATAATGAAGATTGACATTTAAATCGAAAATTGGATAAAAGCTGTAAGTTGATATGATTAAAGAAAACGTAAAATTTGTTTTACTGTTTAGATTTTCTTTTAAAGATTTTTTCTTTCGTATGTCGTGCTTGTAATGTAATTTTATGGCTACAGATTAAGTGAATAGAGCTTGGTATTAATATATAAAAACATGTATCAGCTTCTATAGTCAATTCCTTACTTTAACACTTAGAGTGACACTGATTTATGCTCAGGTATTCCTTTTAAAGAAAAATTATAATGAATTTAAATTGAAAATTTGATAAAATCTGTAAATTGATATAATTAAGAAGACGTGAAATAGATTGAAATTTCGGAAATTTTATAGCTTTAAGAGTTCTGAGACCCCTTAAGACTATATAGGATAATTAAACTTTGGATTGCGTTTACTCAAAACGATGAATTTCGATACTGCGCTCAGTGTTACTAAAAAACTATGCATGGCAATCAAAAAAACTTTTCACCACATATTCATTACTGTATTATCTATAACTTAAAACCAGAAAAAGGTAAGATTTTATTTTATTTTCTGTTTTTTACTTTGAAAGTATTTTTTAAAAAGAGAATTTTTTTAATTTGTTGTTCATTTTTAAATTTAGTCAGTGTTTTTTACAAATATTCTGGTTTTAGTATAAAGGTAACAGTATTATGTATTTATTTTCACCAAAATTTCCTCTTTATACGCATATTTTCAGATTTTATCGTGCGCGCAAGATTTTTTTCTCTTATTACCATGTACTTTTAAACTTATGCTTTCAATATATATTTATGAATTTACAAGTATATATATACATATTTAAATATAAATATAAATATGAGCTTTATATTTAAATGAAGTTTGATTTTTATTTGTGACTTTTTACGCAAGTTTAGAAGCTTGGAACATAGTGGTATTTTTTTCTTTTTTCTTCGTGTTCAAAGGTATCCTAACCCCTTAAAGAGACGTTATAATGTAGATAGAAATTTCAATTGAAAATTCGATAAAATCTGTAAATTGATATGATAATGAAGACGTGAAAATAATTTTAATCTTTATTTTTTCTTTTATTTTTTTTTCTTTCGTGTGCAATATAATGCTATTTAACGGTTACTGATCAAGTTAATAGAATTTGATATTAATATATAAAAATTTGCATCAGCTATTACAAGGAATTCGTTATTTTAACACTTAGAGTGACATAGATTTAACATACTAAAGTATTCCTTTTAAAGAAAAAATAAAATGCAGATTGAAATTTAAATTTAAAATTGAATAAAACCTATAAATTCATTTGATTAAGAAGACGTGATATTAATTTTATACTTTACTTTTTCTTTTAAAGAATTTTTCTTTCGTGTGCCATATTCTTCATGTTATTTAACGGTTACAGATTAAATCAACAGAACTTGACATTCTGTTTTAAAACATGTATCGGCTGTTATACGGAATTCATTATTTTAACACTTAGAGTGACAAAGATTAAATATATTAAGGTATTTCTTTAAAGAAGCAATATTATGAACGTAGACATTTAAATTGAAAATTGGATAAAATATGTAAATTGATATGATTAAGAAGACGTGATATTAATGTTACCCTTTACTTTTCTTTTAAAGATTTTTTTCTTTCGTGTGCCATATTCTTAATATTATTTTATGGATACTGATCAAGTAAATATAACTTGATATTAATATATAAAGACATGCATCGGCTGTTACCAGGAATTCGTTATTTTAACACTTAGAGTGATAAAGATTTAAAATACTAAAGTATTCCTTTTAATGAAACATTATAACGACGATATACATTTAAATTGAAAAATGGATAAAATCTGTAAATTGATGTGATTTAGAGAAGTGATATTAATCTTATTTTGTACTTTTCTTTTAAAGAATTTTTTCTTTCGTGTGTCATATTCTTAATGTTATTTAATGGTTACATATCAAGCGAATAGAACTTTGATATTAGTATATAAAAACATGTGTCGGCTTTTAAAAGGAATTTAATATTTTACCCTTTACAGTGACAAAGATTTAACATATTGAGGTGTTACTTTTAAAGAAACATTATAATGTAGATTGACATTGAAATTGAAAATTGGATAATAGCTGTAAATTGATATGATTAAGAAGACATCACAATAATTTTTTCTCTACTTTTTCTTTTATATGTTTTTTTTTTTCTTTCGTGTGTCCTATTCCTAAAGTTATTTAATGGTTACAAGTCAAATGAATGGAACTTAATATTAATATATGTAAGAGTTTAATTTAAACATCCTTTATTTTCCTTATGACGGGCGTGATCATTAAAATAACTGAACCTCTAGTATTTTTATTATCCATGATTTTAAAGAATGAGCTATGAAAATCCACGATACGAGCACAAGGTCTTGAAGTTTTCAAAATCTATGTAATAAAGGCCTAAGTCATGTGACTGTCATAAACAGTTCCAGGCTGACCACTTCGTTTTCTGTGTGCCAGGTGGCCAATTTGGTAATTTAATGTTAGCCGGGCGCAGGTAATAAATCGCCAAATATTGTTTCATCGCCATCATGTCATCAGTATTATAATAGTCCATTTCATGTGACTGTGATAAGCAATTTTTCGCGTGGAAAATTAAAACAAAGCTTTGATTTTGAAATGAAGTGTTATGGCTCATGGTATTATTTATTACTTTTCTTTTCTTTTCTTTTCTTTTTTTTTTTTAAATAATTGAGAGCCATAAATTTTAAATATTTCCGTTTTAAATTAAAGTTATGCATTTTAAATAAAATGAGTGAAAGTACCATATTTGAAATGAAATTAAAAAAATACGAAAAAATACGACGGGAGCCATGTTTGGCGATTTATCACCTTGCGCCCGGCTAACATAAAAATGCCGAGTTCATGATTTCTGTATCAGAATCTTCGGACTTGGCGAAGGATTGAGCAAGTACATTAAATTATGTATAAAAGTAACATAATACAATGCTTATCATAGATTTAAGGGAGACCAATCTGGTCGCCAAGTGCGGCTAGTTAGAAAAGAGTCAGTCTATTAATTTCTATCATTCATGAAGCATAGCAATGACATAAGAAATGTCAATGAAGGGTTTAGACCTAATCACACTGTTCGAAAGAAATTGTATTATATGTTTTAAGTGAGAAGTGTAATATATTTGAAGAAGCTACCAACGGAGCATTGTGAAATTATCTTTATAGAATTATATTAAAGTTCATGTGTTGTTATTTCAACATCTAGTCATTCGAACTATGCAATAAATTTACTTTTTACATATCACCTTCCTACATATATAACAATATGTATCGGCTGTTACAAATAATTCATTATTTTAACACTTAGAGTGACAAAGATTTTACATACTGAGGTAATTCTTTTCAAGAAACAATGTAATGAAGTTTGACATTTAAATTGTAAATTGCATAAATGGTGTATATTGACATGATTAAGAACACGTATCCGTTTTAATTTGTACTTTTTCAAAAAAGATTTTCTTCTGTTATGTGTCATGTTTTTAATGTTATTTAACGGTTACAGATCAAGCGAAAATAGTTTTGTATTATAATTTATAAAAACACGTATCGACTTTTACATGACATTCTCAGTTTTCACTTTTAGAATGACAAAAAATTACACATACTAAAGTATACCTTAAAAAGCAGAAAAACCAACGTTTAAAATGCACAAATAATATATGAAAAGCAGCAAACAGCTGTTTCGAATCTACTACCGAGATTCTTCTTCAGTGCAAGAAAAGGAAAAAGAAACAGCGTGCAAGAAAAAGCAAGGCTGAGCAAGGCTTGACTCAGCCTTGCTTTATCTAGCACGCTGTTCCTTTTTCCTTTTCTTGCACTGAAGAAGAATCTCGGTAGTAGATTCGAAACAGCTGTTTGCTGCTTTTCATATATTATTTGTGCATTTTAAACGTTGGTTTTTCTGCTTTTTAATATTGTTGCACAAAGGCTTTATTTGCTATTTTTATAAAGTATACCTTTTGAAGAAATAATATAATGAGGACATTTAAATTTAAAATTGGTTAAACGTTGTAAATTGATATGATTAAAAAAGACATGATATCCATGTTATGCTATATTTTTCTTTAAAAAAAATTTTCGTCCGTGTGTCATATTCTTAATGTTACTTAACGGTTACAGATTACGTAAATAGAACTTGACATTATTTTTTAAAACATGTATCGGCTGTTACAAAGAATTCTTTATTTTAACACGTAGACTGACAGAGAGTTGACATACTAAGATATTTCTTTTAAAGAAACAATGCAATGAAGGTTGACATTTAACTAGAAATTGGATAAAAGCTGTAACTTGATAATATTAAGGAGACATGATGTTAATTTTACTGTGTAATTTCCATTAAGAATTTTATTTTATTTCGTGTGTCATATTCTTAATGTTATTTAACAGATACAGATAAAATGAATAGAGCTTGGCATTATTTTTTAAGACACTTTGTCTTAAAAACAATCGTACAAGAAATTCGTTATTTTAACATATAAATCGACAAAGATTTAACATGCTAAGGTATTTCTTTTAAAGAAACAATGAAATGAAGATTGATATTTAAATTAAAAATTGGATAAGAGCTTTAAATTGATATGATTAAGAAGATGTGATATAATTGTTTTGTGTGTGTGTGTATGTGTGTGTCGTATTTTTAATGTTTTTTAACGGTTAGATATCAAGCGAAAATTACTTCATATTTATCTATAAAAACCTGTATCGAGTGTTACAAAGAACTCTTTATTTTAACTCTTAGAACTACAAAGAATCAACATACTAGGGAATTGCTTTTAATTAAACATTATAAAGAAGATTGACATTTAAATTGAAAATTGGTTAAAAACTGTAGATTGATATGATTAAGAAGATACGACATCAATTTTACTTGGTGCTTTTCTTTTAAAGAATTTTTTATTTCATGTGTCATATTTTTAATGTTTTTAATGTTACAAATCAAGCAAAAAGAACTCTGCATTATAATTTATAAAATCACGTATCAACTATCACAAGAAATTCTTAGTTTTTACTTTTAGAGTGAGAAAGATTTAACATACTAAAGTATTCCTTTTGAAGAAACATAAAAGTGAAGTTTGACATTTAAATTTAAAATTGGATAAAAGCTGTAAATTCATGTGATTAAGAAGACGTAAAATTAATTTTATTCTGTAATTTCTTTTAACATTTTTTTGCTTTCGTGTGTCACATTTTTAATGCTATTTAACGGCTGCAGATCAAGCAAATATAATTTGATATTATAACGTATCGGCTGGTTCAAGGAATTCTTAATTTTAATTTTTAGGGCGATAAAAAATTAGCATACTAAGATATTCCTTTGCAAAGAAACATTATTTTTCAGATTGATATTTAAACTGAAAATTGGATAAAAGCTGTAAATTGATCTTATTCAGAAAACATGATATCAATTTTACCCTCTTTAAGTTACTTGTTTTTAAAAAATATATTTACTTTCGTCTGTCATACTTTCAATGATATTTAACAGTTACAGATGAAGCAAAAAGAACTTGATATAATTTTTTAGGAAACATTTATCGGTTTTCAATACTTTGCGAAATTGTTTGTACACTTCCGTATCGTCTTTTTCATTTTGTTTAACAAACCAAATCTCAAAAAGAGAATTTTTGACTCGGAAAACAAAATCTTTTACTTATTTTTTGCTATTATTATATTCAGAAATATATTTAATAGCAACAATATTTTACGTATTGGTACAGATATATATATATATATTTTTTTTACTTTTATTACTTTAAAACACTACAAGGTGAGATGTAAGTGTAATAAAATGGGAAAAGTGAAAGCCTGCGTTTGTGCTCAATAAGCCATTTAAAAGGAGAGAAATGGTTTTAACACTTTCTAACGTAGTTGAAAAACGTTTATGAATTCTGTCTGTTTATCTGTAGGTGGTCTAACGTACATAAATAAACTCAAAATGACATGCAATTTTAATAAGTTAATGAAGTTGAATACAATGAAGTTAACGAAGTTTATTTTATAAAGGATTCTTTAAATATCGGAAATATTTTTGTTTCTGTGGATTCGGAAGATATAAAAAGCTTTTCAGAATCATGGGTAATTTAGAAGCATTTATTGTATATTTTCGTCCGAGATTATGTTAAATTTTCCTAGATTAGAAACATTTGTCTTTTTTACAGTGTATAGAATGTTCGCAGTTGTAAATGAAGATACCAGCATTCATTGTTCGTTTACAGGTTTCTCGAGTTGAAAAATGTTTATGAATTCGGTTTGTCTGTTCATCTGTAGGTGCTCTAACGTACACAAATAAGCTCAAAATAACAGAAAATGTACAATAACCCCTCCCAAGGTACTCATGTTTCCGAAAAGCGTTTTCTATCTCTAGAAAACTTAGAAACCAATATATTTTCCAGACTTAAAGAAGCATTTATAAAAGAAAAATTTATCTGTTATCAATTGATTCTAGGAAACGTTTCCGAATAGTTTTTATTAAGAAACAGTTTTTTAACCGAAACAGTTTTTTAATTCCGAAATCAAATTTCAGTAATCTTCCTATTTTCGGCGGAAAAAGAATATAGTTAAACTTCATATAAATCACAAATAAAATTTATAAAAAAATGCTTGTAAGTGCATACCTGTAATATAAAATTATTTAATATACATTAAAATAGCTTATAAATACATTAAAAACCAAAAACGTTTTGAGCGAAATTCAGACGACCATCTTCAGGAGTCGTGACCGCCAGTGCCTGGTTTACGGCAGGGCATTTGGGGCGCAGATCCAGGGCCCCCAAATGCTGCTGAAGGTTTTTCAATTATTGTCCAAAATTACATGCAGTTTTCACATCTAATGGATTTTTGCATTTCATTCTAAATTCTATTGTGTTCGTATTGAATTTTCATAACATTGTATATTTTGTCTAAAATATCCGTATTCAATTACCAATATAGAGCATTAAATATTTTCTTTTATCTTTATAACTTTAAAAATGTCTTGCATTTTTATTTTTATTTAATTCTGTTAGAGTTCTCGTCAGTTTATTTGGGAGTTGATGAATGTAGCTAGTAGGTTGCAGGGTCCCCTAATATTTTAAATGATTGTAGCTCGGTATTGCGGAAAATTTATTATTAGTTGTTTCATACTTTATCATTCCAGATATATATAGACTTGCATAGGAACAAATAATCAGCACCACACAATTTATTATAAAACGTCTACTCATTTAAATTCCTTAATTGTGAAATATTTAAAAGTAAATTAATGATTATCAAATTTATTTTTTAATGGATATTTTATAGTAATTATTAAAGTCAATAGTGGTTATCTTAATAAGTACCGTTTTCAATATTTCTTTTTACTCAAGCTCCCTGTAAATATCGGTGCAAGGGCAACGTAAGCATCTGTGCCCGGGGCCCCCAAATTTGTAAATCGGTCCCTGGTGACCACTGAAGATAGCAGTATGAATTTAAAATGTGTAAATGCCTATAAATGTTACTTCCATCTGAGTTTGCAAAATGCATTCAAAACAGTGTGGCTAAGAAAGTAAGACATTTTCATAACTATTTAAATGTAAAAAATTTTGCGGATTTCTAGATTATTCAATTGTTTAAATCCCTTCAATTTGTTATTGCGTAAATTTTAGTTATTCATAATTAATTTTTATATTTTAAGAGGACTAGGTGTATTAGATCCATATTTCTGAAACTAAATGACCAACCCTCAAACTTATCGATTTCAGAAAAAGGGCTATTTCTGTCATCTATAGTGTCCTTTTGTTTGTACAAAAGCATTGAATGTGTATTTTTAATGTTACTTTAACTTCAGTTGTCAAGATGTTATGGAAAGATCAAATAGACATGTTAATCGTCAGGTGCCTTATATGTTTTCTATAGAGAAATTTTTAAAATAGTTTACATTTTTTGTTAATATATGCCTCTGCGCTGAATCAAACCAAAATACTTCAAAATCTACCATCAGAATTTCAATGTACAATTTTTAGGTGCGGTCGTAATTATATAAATACGTGCCTCCTATAGTCGCAGTCCTCTCCGTCCGTTTGTCTGTCCGTCTGTCCGCGTGTAACAGCGCAAAAACTACGCAACCGAATGGTTTGAAATTCAATATATTGAATCGGTATAGAATTTTGTCCAGTCATTTCACATTTAATGAAAATTGAATCAAAAGTTAAAAAGATAATAATGAAAATGTTTTCTTCATTGTATTAAATCCTATCACACGTAATTAATTCAATAATATCCCACGTTAGGTAATGATTCTAGGTTACCATGTTGATTATTATATTAAATCCTATCATACGTAAATTATTCAATGCTTTCCCATGATAGGTAATCATTCTAGGCTGTCATGGTGATTATGTCCTATTTAAGATGGAGTCAAATTATTTCCGTATTACTTAATTTAATACATATGATCGTAATAAATTTTGTTTTCATATATTTTTTTAATAAGAGTGCAACAGCTATTGCACCAAGATCTGAATTTTTATAAAACTAGTTATAGTACAAAAGCACTTTCTTTTCCACGTTTGACATACGATTTCCGATTTTATTTTTGTATATGAACATTTACTTGGAATAAAAAGTTTAAAATCGGTTTTATAAGTTAGCTTGAGGTTCTCACAGTTTAATCAGTGCACTTCCATGTAGTGACGATAAATTCAGCTACTTTAAAAATTTACTTAAAAGTTACTTGATACGCCTATCACTTGTTTCATCTTACTTATAGATAACGGATTATTGATTTTTTAATTTATTGAGTCATTTAGGTTACATTTCGTAAATTAAGAGTATAAAATCCTTTTAACCCCTTGAAGGGAGGTGGTTCCTTTTTGGACCACCTAATTTTAATTCCTAAATGACAAATTGGCACCAGAATATTAGAATGAAAATTTTCATTTTGTCAAGAACGCGAAGAAATGCTTTTGCTTATTTTCAAATAAATCTGTTTTTAAATTCCGGTGTCTATCAATGATTTCAGCATTTTAGGCGTGGAAGTACTTTGCCCCTGAAAGGGTTAAGTAAACCTTTGATGAATTTCATCTGCTGATTTTGAAAAAGTATTTTAAACATATTTATGCTATAATCACCTTTATTAATATCTAAATTATGCATTTTACCAGTGGAAAAAAATAATTTTATTTAATTTTCTACGAAATATATATTTGATATATAGTTTATGACTTTTGACTGGTACAAATGATTTTTCAAAATCGATTTTATTTCTCGTTTCAATAGAAACATATCGGTTTTTGACTTAAAAGGTTTTGTCTTACACTATTTCTATTTTCTAACAAAATACATAAAGTTTGTGATTTAACTTTTATAAATGTTCTGGATTTCTATCATATTTATGATAGACTAATGAAATATAAAAGAAATTTATTTTTAAGAAACGTTATAAATGAAGGATGACATTTAATTTCTGATTTAAATAAGGTTTCTAAAAATTCTCATCTTGGAGGAGGTACGATATAATTTTTTTTTCGTTTAAATGTCTTATATTTCGTGTTTCATATTTTGAACATTATTTATTAGTTCCAGTTCGAGAGGATGAAATTGTTTTAATATATAAAAATAAGTATTGGTTTCCGATACTCCTCTGCGTTGTTAACAGAATTTCATATCGATATTTCCAAGTTGGTTTAGTAAACCAAGACACAAATCGAGATGTTTTATATGGAAAATAGAAAAACTTGTCTTTGACTTCATTTTACATCAATAAACTTTATATGGTTGATATTGAACAATAATATTTTTATAACTAATTTTGAAACCTACGTTATTTAAACTTTGATACTCAAATAATAATACATGAAAATTGTAAGTTTCTTAGAAAGTCAAAACGTTGTTTTTTCAAAGCTTTTTTTTTTCATTTATTCTTCCAATACTTGCCTAAACATGCATAAAAAATGTATATTTTTTAATGGTATTTTAAAGGAATTATTTTTTAGTGTATTTATATATCCTATTTTTAAATTATTGGATCCGGAAACCTAATCTTATGAATTGTCTATCTAAGTTCCTGTTGATCTGAGACATGCTTTAAAATTATGAAAATTCATTCACTAACCTAAAGCACTAGTTTCAAAATGAATTATTATTATGATTAAAGGAATTATTGGCCCATTTATGCCTGAATTTTAGTTTTCTCAAATTTGTTGGTAAAAGCACTTTAAAATGTTGCAAAATGAACTGGGAAAATATTTTTAAAAAATTACGCTAAAATATTTTTGTATTTATTTGAAAAAATGCAAACGTACCAAATATGGGAATATCCATAAGTGCAAAAATGCATAATTATATGTTTTGTCTAAATTTATCTAAATTAAGCTTTTAAATTGTATATTATATATTATAATTAATATTTATATGAACTATTAAAAATATATATTTATTTCTTTACAGAAACTAATAAAATACATTATAAGTATTATTAATAATAAAATAAGAATAATCGTATTTGAGGCTAAAAAACAATTTATTTCAAAATCATCTTGAAAAGGACTTTACATAAACAACTGCCCCCTTAATGTCTATAAAAAATATGTATCCATTTGCACCTTGCGCCCTATATTTTGTACGCTATAAACATGCATAGAAAAGAGGCTTGAACATATAATTTCGCAATTTAAAAAAAATACATGTTTTAAAGAAGTCTACAAGCTAAGATTATAACCTATTGATCTGGATCCTTGATACAAAAAATACAAATAAACTTTTTAATTACGTTGTCGTGAAAAATGAAAAATCTATCAACACCGAAAAAAAGCCTCCATTTAAGCAAATAAATGTCAATCTTTTGCTGTCATCTCTCGGTAATAGATAAAGACATTTATAGAGGATTACGTCATACAATTTCCATGTTGTGAAGAAGAAGAAATTTAAAAATTTATTGAAATTCGAAACGTCCCAAAAATGGGACGCTAGGCATAAATGAGTTAAGAAATGTTTACTGAAATGAAAATGTTAACTCTTTTCTGAAACGAGCAAGAACTTTAAACACATTTCTTTAACTTGCAGAGTCGGAGCATCAAGCATCTTTCGTTATTTTAATTTTTTTTCAGAAGATAATCGGTACTTTCGAAAAACATTAAAAATAACCAGAAAAAAAAATCAAGCTTCAAGCGTAAATTGTAAAACTCTTTTGAACTCATTCAGAATTCAGTAACAAAACTTCATCGTTTAATAAAGTAAAATATGATGTCCATGTAAACAATTTAGAAAACGTATAAGACATCTGAAAACTCAATTTCAGCAATAATCATCAATAGTTGGAAAAATACCCAAATTATTTTGTGAAACCTATATATGATGTATAAATTTGTATATGGGGCATTCTCACAATCTTTTGACTTTCAGGAATAAAAAATTGGGGAAATTAAACTTGTTAAAATAACATTTTAAACTTATAGACGAATGTCTCAATGATTCAAAATAACGAAAAAATGGTCAGCAGCGAAAATATTTTTATTTAACTGAGGTTTAAGTTAAACTTGCGAATTTAATTGTTCTTACCATTTTACCACTATAACTTTTTATTTTGTTCTACATTTTTACTTATAATGAATTTGCATAGTACCCACAGGACATTCAAATAAGAAATAATAACAATTTTGTGAGTACAAAATTTTGGTATAACATTGTCTTAAAGTGGTGTTAAAGAAGGGATGGTAAGAAAAATAAGGGGACGGTATAGGAGAAAGGGACGATAAGGGAAAAAAAAAGGATGGTAAGGATGTGACGGTGAGGAAAATTACCACGTATTTTTAGGCAAATCATGTTAAGACTAAGTGATAGCCACAATGTTCATTGATTTTTAGAAACAGTTATTTACATTAGATTAAATTAAAACAAATTTAATTTGCCTCGAAAAGTTCAGGAATAAACCTTAGGGGCGGTAAGACTCGATGCGTGAAATTGATATTTAAATGCTGATTTAAATTCTGCAGTAAATTTCCCGTCAAAGAATTTCAGCCATTATTTCTCTAGCATACTTCTGCATGAGGAAAAAGTTGAAAAGAATTCTGTGGCTGCATCTGAAGTGATTTTGTGTATAATTTTAGTATCAGGGACGGTAACGAATCTAAAACCCAGGGTTTAAAAGAATGATAACAACCGTAAAAATGTGCGCAGGTTAATTTTTTGCTATATATTTATATAAAACAACAGTCCCAGTTTGGGAAAACAAATTACATCGGGAGATGGGACGGTATAGGAATTTCCTGGTTTATTTGGATCCCGATATTGTACAAAACTTATTTATCTCGTTAATATTGTTATACAGTCATGCAATGGTATGTCTCCCAGCATATGAAAAATAAAAACACAAGAATATGTACTAAAATAAAAGTTATTATTCAGGGACTGAAAAGTCAAAAGATTGTGAGAATGCCCCACAGTATGATAAACTTTATTTCTATTAGGATATGTATAACCCACTTGGAAATTCCTCTTCGGCAATTTCCATCAATAAAACGAAAATGTTTTCTAGACCTCTTGTCTATCCCTGTATATGATTAATGGAATTTATACACTTTAGCTAATACGCAAAAAATTATTCAAATTTAAAACGCGTACCAGAAAAGAAAACACACCATCAGCACTTATTTTGATAAACAATACAGTAATAGAATACTTTTTGTATATCCCTGTAAATGTACGGTGATGCACGCCGCATTCTATAGTAAGCACCTCCCGGTGAATCTCAGGGACATACTATTTGTTTTCGAAAGGCCAAAACCCTCCGTGCTTTTTCGCATGCTTCAGGTCTGATTTTATTTCATAAAAATAGGGATTAGCAAAGTTTGTATAGCTGCGTTTGGCTGATTGCCAGTCTTTGTGACAACCTACAAATGAAAACCGAGGTAGAACTTCGGAAAATACCCATCTCAGCGTAATACCCCTTTGGATAGTAGAATTGTCTCAGAGTGCTAGGCGCGGCTTTTGAAAACGGGCAGTATACTTATTTCAATATGTTTGAAATAATGTAAAATAATTAAAATACACTACAAATTATTTTCCTCCATTGAATTTAATGTTACGAAATTCTATTGAGTGTTTCTGTAAACGAACTATAAAGGCTACACACTTGAATTTTAATACCGGACATGTCCTACACAGTAAACCTCAATAACACATATTAACTGCTAATAACACATGGTAATTACTATAAATTTACTCGAGTTAGAGCACGGGCTTACAGACAAACATGTGAATCGAATTCATAAATACTTTTCAACGTTGTTGTTAAAAATTGAAAAAAATATAAATAATACGAATTCTCATGAAGCTTTGTTCTAAAATTAGAAAGTTAGTTTTGAAAAGTGCACACGTTTCTTTCCCTTCTTGTGTTTTTTTCACTTTTTAGAATTTACTATCCTTTGTAAGGTATGTAGGGAATTTTTGAAGTTCTGAATGACTGTGGGTCTTTTTAAAAGTTAGGTTAATAGATATTTAAGTTGCGGTTTTTCTTTTCTATATATCTCATACCTTTCAAAGGTGACAGGAACCGGACGGATATGAGGGATTATTAAACTTAGTGAGTTTAGTTCCGGGACTTATGAAAACATAAAAAAATTATTGCCAATATGTAAAATGTTTCGGAAGTGTTTGGTAGTATATTGATGGTCTGGTATCAAGTTTCAGTGTCTGTTAGTTACTCGTTAGTATGCTTTGATAAATTTAACTTTTTAAAGCGAAAACGAACTATATGGTAATGCTTGTTTTCAAGACGATGTGTCTGCATGCTACTATAATATATATATTTTTTTTATATAGAGGATGCATCAGATTCCTGCTTTAAGATTTTATACAATTAAATGTTATCGCTTGTCCAGGCAATAGAAACCGTATAGGGGCTCTACCTAGCAAAATTCATGGTAGTTCTGGAAAAAAACTTACTATATGTTTTTTGGGTCACTGAATCCGAATTTTCAACTTCCCACCAAACTTTTTCCCTGCAACCGCCCCAAATTTTGGTAAAATGTTGCGCAATTCCACTAACTTGCGCAATTCCACTTAACCATTCACACGTTTACATTCGCCCTCCCATATCCCCACCGAATTTTTTCTATAATGTTTACTTTAAGTTTTTTGGGTCGCTGAATCCGAATTTTCAACTTGTTCCGAATTGCAACCGAATTTTCAACTTCAATTGTACCCCCCGAACCCCACCCCACAAATAGTTGTTTTTAACTTAAATTTCTTATTGTTTTAGGGGAAAAGCATTACGAAATTCAGAAACTAGACAAAATTTGCAACAAATAAAATATATGGCATTTTGACATCTAATGAACGGGGAGGGGGAGGGCTGCCTCTGAACATGCACTGCGGCGCTACGTGCACTAAGTTATGAAGTCCAGACAATAGGGGATTTTACCTGGCAAAATTAATACTAGTTCTGGATTTAGACTCACTTTATGTTTTTTGGGTAGCTGAATCTGAATTTGTAACTTCCCACCAAAATTTCACCCGGCTACCCCCCAAAAAATGGATTTTTTGAAAACATTTGGTTTTTGAGAAAAGCGCGCGGTGAATGTTCCGAGGCAGCTTCCTCTCTCTCCATTTATCCTACGTCATAATGTCATGCATCCTATTTGTTACAAATTTTGTCTAGTTTCTGAATTTCGTAATGCTTTTCCCCTAAAATAATAAGAAATTTAAGTTAAAAACAACTTTTTTTTTTTTTTTTTTTGGGGGGGGGGGGGTTCGGGGTTATGCCATGTGTTAAGCCATTAATAACAAAGGTTTAAATAACACTTTTAACTAATAACCATCTCGATAGAACATTTTTTAATTTTTTGAAAAACTGTCAAATTTTACCCAAAATTTCGAATTTTGGACCAAAAGCGCTGACTCAAGCCATTTTTTTTCAGCGGTAATATTGCACGCAGATGATGTACTAGTATAAAGGCAACTTTTGCCACCTACCCGTTTTTGATTTTAAAAAAATAATTTTTTTCGCTCCACCCTACTATTCAATTGGTACCAGTTATATTTTTATACGGTGATTTATGGCCGTATTAGTAAAGGATGGTTTCATTTATCTTCACAGCTGTAGAGAGATTTACGTTTACTATTGTACTTAAACAATTTATAATCCAGAGTTCTTATCAAGAGTGAATTTAATTTCAATCTAATTTTCGCGAATTGTAGTAATTTAGTAACCGTGATTGTAGTAATTCTAATTTCTCCCTTCTATTTTTTGTCGAAAAATTATGTTATTAAAAAATTTAATTAGTATTTGCGGTACTAGAAACTAAATATCGTGCGAGTCATATAAATGTGAGGTCATTATAAATATGCATGTATATCCATATCCGTGTCCAAATTATCATCCATATCTGCGAATTTCGCAATTAGACTCAAACATGTCATTACCGCAGAATTCGCATTTTTGAGAAGCACTAAATAATAGAATGAATAACGTTTTACCATGAAACTATTATGATAATATGCTTCAGTTATAACTGTCGTTGAACGTTACCTGGAATATTATTAAATAGCTGATTTAAAATGCGTACGCAGATAAAGTAGTTTGGATTATTATTTTCTGAAAACAGGAAGTTAGTTCATTACGTTTATTAATTTTAAAAATAAAGTAATCATTTACAAGCAAGCTGTAAATAATTTAGGCTGCAACCTTAACTGTCATTGGCCTACTGTAGGCTTATGATGTATAATTCAACAGCTCTGACCATTAAGATGCTTTCAAATCCTATTTATAATCTGTTAAAATAGCAAATTCATTAAATGAATTTCTATCCAAACAAATGTCTTATTAAATTATTATAATAATAACTGAAAAAATGTTTCATGATCATTCAGATTAAAAAGAAATGTGTTCATTATGGACGAGTTCATTTGTAATAATATGCAAGACGAAAAATATATAATTTTCATCTATTTAACATTTCGACTTTTTTTGCGTATTGTTGTACATATATTTACTTCCATTTTCAGTAATATTTTTAGAATTTTTTAACAAGGTATTTTTTAAGTGAAGTAATAAACGTAAATCCCTCTTCAGCTGTGGAGAAAAATGAAATCACCTTTTACTAATCCTGCCACAAATCATCGTGTAAATGTATAACTGGCACCTATTGATTAGGAATAACATCTTACTCATCCTTGACTAATTCTGTCAAAAATCATTGTATAAAAATTTAACTGGTACCAATTGATTAGAAATAACATCTTGCTCATCCTTTACTAATTCTGCCACAAATCATTGTATAAAAATTTAACTGGTACCAATTGATTAGAAATAACATCTTGCTCATCCTTTAGTAATTCTGCCACAAATCATCGTGTAAAAATTTAACTGGTACCAATTGATTAATAATAACATCTTGCTCATCCTTTACTAATTCTGCCACAAATCACCGTGTAAATGTATAACTGGTAATAATTGATTAGTAATAACATCTTACTCATCCTTTACTAGTTTTGTCATAAATCATTGTACAAAAATATAACTGGTACCAATTGATTAGTAATAACATCTTGCTCATCCTTTACTAATTCTGCCACAAATCACCGTGTAAATGTATAACAAGTACCAATTGATTAGTAATAACATCTTATTCATCCTCTACTAATTCTGTCAAAAACCATTGTATAACAATTTAAGTGATACCAATTGATTAGCAATAACATCTTACGCATCCTTCACAAATTCTGTCACAAAGCATGGTATAAGAAATTAACTGGTACCAATTGATTAGTAATAACATCTTGCTCATCCTTTACTAATTCTGCCACAAATCACCGTGTAAATGTATAACAGGTACCAATTGATTAGTAATAACATCTTACTCATCCTTTACTAATTCTGTCAAAAATCATTGTATAAAAATTTAACTGGTACCAATTGATTAGAAATAACATCTTGCTCATCCTTTCCTAATTCTGCCACAAATCATCGTGTAAAAATTTAACTGGTACCAATTGATTAGTAATAACATCTTGCTCATCCTTTACTAATTCTGCCACAAATCACCGTGTAAATGTATAACTGGTAAATATTGATTAGTAATAATATCTTACTCATCCTTTACTAGTTCTGTCATAAATCATTGTACAAAAATATAACTGGTACCAATTGATTAGTAATAACATCTTGCTCATCCTTTACTAATTCTGCCACAAATCACCGTGTAAATGTATAACAAGTACCAATTGATTAGTAATAACATCTTACTCATCCTTTACTAATTCTGTCAAAAATCATTGTATAAAAATTTAAGTGGTACCAATTGATTAGCAATAACATCTTACTCATCCTTCACAAATTCTGTCACAAAGCATGGTATAAAACTTTAACAGGTACCAATTGATTAGTAATAACACCTTGCTCATCCTTTACTAATTCTGCCACAAATCTCCGCGCAAATGTATTACTGGTACCAATTGATTAGTAATAACATCTTACTCATCCTTTACTAATTCTGTCATAAATCATCGTATAAAAATTCAACTGGTACCATTGATTAGTATCCTTTAGGTTAGTGATCCTTTGCTAACTCTTCTATATACAGTGTACTCGCTGGCTTTTGACCAACATTAGCGATTTGTAGAATAAGAAAGGAAAAACAGTAGCCAAATGAACAAAAATGTTAGCAAAATAGATTCGGCTTGAAACACTGAAAAATCTATCTTTAATCATTTATTGTATCCCTTTTTTTCAATATGTTCAAAATAACCTATGTTTTTGTAATTGTTATTAAAATTAAGTACATTCTAAATGTCTCCTATATGTGTAAATGTTTCAGACATTTTTTAGCTGTCTAAATAAAAATTAAATACAGCAATCTTTGATTTACCGTTGTGAAAATATACACTAAACATGTCTATGAGATTTTGATTCTTAACCGATTGAAAAAATTTCACCATCCAATGATATTTTGCATACATTTAATAAATAGTATGGTAAATGGCTAATTTCAAAACCGCATTCCAGCAAAATTTTTCTCTATTTAGCGCTTAATGCGAATAATTTTGTTTACGTTTTTACTGCCGCGACGCTGGAGCATAGATAGTGATTAACTGACAATAGAGAAATACCTATAGCATAATCCTTTCTGTGTCTTTGCCTGTCGTGAAACTAAATTGGTGTTGAGTCAGAATCTCTATATACAGAGCAATGCAAATGGAACGGTGCGATTGAACATGTTAAAGCGACATCAATCGTTCAGTAACGCGCGTAAGAATCTCGACTGTATTCACTGTTAAAACACTATTCTTAAAAATAAGTAAATTGTACTAATTATTGAGCACTTCCCGATCTTAAAATAGCTCCGAGCACTTAACTCTTAAATTTGAAAAACGCATGTACTCATTTTTTTTGAGTACATACAGGGACTCGAAAATAAGTATGTATAGTAACACACATACACTATAAGAAAAAAAAAGCGAAATTACAGAGAGCCGAAAAATCACCATTTTTAATTACGGTAATTTTGAATTGCGAAGAACTAGAAATTTTGGAGTAAAGAGCAACGAATTTACTATTTTAATTCTTGAAATTTTATGTATGAGCCGCCCCGTGATTTGAACCCGAGTATTCCAGGTGGGAGATCAGTATTGTACTGACTGTGCTATAAGAGCAGTTCCCAGCTGCTTCCAAAAGACACCTTTTATGAATCAACGACGGAAGATCGCTAACAGCAGAGATAAATTTTCCCTTTCTTAAATATTCTAATTTCGAATAAAACAATTTTTAAACTAAATTTTCCTCTTTAACATTTCTAATAAAATTGTAAATAAATTTGAAAAGTGTGTATTATAAATTAAAAATTATAACAAAGATAGACATATCTTTAAATAAAAGCTTGGAAATCCCTACTGTCAATTCGGTATAAGAAAAGGGTTTATCAGAAAACTCAAATTTTGAGAACATAAGATTTAAACATGAATATTAAGACTTTAAAATACAAAATATATGTATTCATTTCTGCATACATTTATAAATCAAATAAAGTATGCACAACTTCAAAATATCATGTACTCGTTTCTGAATTAATTGTACTTAAAAAAATCGAGTACAAAGAAATTTCATTTTTAAGTAGATCAATGCTCCTTTTTGAAGCAATTGTACTTAAAAAATATGAGTACATAGAAATGCTCATTTTTAAGTAGATTATTTTTAACAACGTACTTCTTTTTGAAACAATTGTACTTAAAAAAATACAAGTACATGGACATTCTCCTTTTTAGGTAAATTATTTTTGAGAGTGTTGGCACACCACATACACAAACACACAAACTGAGCACTCGCAATTTGGCGAATTTGACTGTTGTTTTACTCGCCAAATGAAGAATCTTGTCGCGATTTGGCGCAAAGGCGAGCGGCAGCGAGAACATTGCCTATATATCATACAGTTGATTAGTAATAACATCTTGCTATGCGTCAATGGTTTTTAAACTATGGTTCGTGTAGAAAAAAGTCAGCGAAGCTATTTTACTTTACTGTTTTGCTATTTTATTATTTTTCTAGAATAAAAAAAATATTCTGAGAAAAATAAAAGTAAAAACTAAGAATGCTTTAAAAAATACAGTATCGTTTGATTATGCAATAAAACATGTGAAAAGTAATACAACGTACGTAATATGTCTTTTTTAATACTTAAAAATATATATAATTTCAAAATCAATTTTTGAAAACAAAAAATTAATAATAGCATATGTATTAGTAACAGAAATAGATTTCTAAAAGCTCCAAACATGCGAATTCGAAATTGAAGCTAATCGCGTCAAATAGTGTCTGAGTTACTCTTTAAAAACTACCACCATTGCAATTTGTTTTGCAACAGTTAAAAATGTATCTAACATTAGGAGTTAAAAACTTTAAGCTTCTATAATATTACAAAAAGTCTAAGGTAAAATAAGGAAATAATTACAAACCAACAATTAATAAATTACTAAACTAATACTTAAAAAGAAAAGACCATATTTATTTTTTCTTTAATTAAAAAAAAAATGCGAACAGCCATTAAAGCAAAATATGTTTTGAAGGTAAAACACGGAATTTCTCGACAAATATGCGAGCTTGAGTGTAGTTTAAAAAAAGAATAGTCTGCGAAATTGCCTTCACTTCATGAGATTTTCCCATGGAGAGCATATAGGGCCAGAAACATTTTTTATTTTGTTCAAAATTAGTATTTGCGAATCTGTATTCAGTTTGATATTATATTTATGTGACTCGCTCTTTTTCATTAATTTAGTTTTACGTCAGTTAAGCTTCTGACAATTTCTACCATAAAAATAAACTTAAATAACAATCATAAAGAAGTGATGGATTTCCGATTCAACAAAACAGCTTATTTGATGACATTTCTAGAAAGTATAATTTTGCTGATACTATGATCATTTTTAACGTTGCCCTTTTTCAGTTAAAGTACATTAAGGCCATTTTAAATTTTAAATACGTTAGATAAATTTGTCCAAGGTGCAAATGATCAAAAGAAATTAACTCAATAACCGTTAAAGATATTTATCTTTGAGGCATCTGACGTTAAATAATTAACAATAATTCATTTAAAATATTCCTATTAAAGAAAAAGTTATTATTACAGTAGTTTTGTAATTGCATAGTTGCCAACCTCCCGATTTTTTTAATACCAGTAAAATCTTACAAATATGTACGCTTTATTTAATTGCACAAATTCCGCGATTGTTTAAAACAAATATTTCTGGATAAAATTACTGGTATTAAAAAAATCGGGAGGTTGGCAACTATGTAATTGTGGTATAAGCTAAAAGTCTATTCTGTTCAACAACCCAACGAAATGAGTTAGTAAAAAAGTTTTAGAAACACAATGCAAAACACATTAGATGTTTATCATGATTTTTAGCAAATTAACTTTAAATATTAAATATCTGTATTCCAGGATATAGTCCAAGAGCTGTTAAACATTTTAGGGAAGGTATTTGAGGCACCCTGAAAATTTGTGCAACACTTCTTTTGTAATGGCTGAATACAAAATCGAATGTCTGGCTGAAGGATCGTGGTCCAAAAAATGTGCCAGACACGTGTCAAGTGCCATTTTTTGACTACCCCCAAAAAAAGGTATTTGAGGCACGCTGAGATTGAGACAGAATACTATTTATTCTTAGAAAAAAATATTTTGAAAACGACAGACACTTTAGTCGGCCCAAAAACTGTGCCAGACATTCGATTTTGTATTCAGGCATTACAAAAGAAGTGTTGCACAAATTTTCAGTATGCCTCAAATACCTACTCAAAAATGTTCAACAGCTCTCCTACTAATAGACAAGCACCCATAACATTAAAAACTCTGCTATCTTTTAAGCTTTAAAAAAAAAATCAAAATAAAATTTATGTTTAAAAACATATACATACATTTCTTGTTTCCTTGTTTTCAATTTTTCTAATCAAGATTCTTAACCCGTTAGGGACGAGCGATCGGTATACGTGCCACTTAAGGTGCTCAGAATCCTTCATTGTTCCCACTAGTTATTTTTTATTGTAAATTTACCATATATGTAATCAGAGCATTTTCGCGATTCAATTACTGGAATTTTTTTGTTTTGAAAAACTGGTTGTAAAAGATTAAAAATTAAGCAAAGGGCTCTCGTCGCGTTGGAGTTAAGGTTCGTTACACTATTCATATGTAATTATTCAAGGTGTGCATAAGACATAAAAACTTAAGGGTTAATATATTATAGTAAGATGTTTTTTATTTATCTTCATTTAGACAATATTGCAAAGTATTCTCTGTTGTTATTGTTGCTAAAAACATTCAAGTAGAAAATCATAAGCTAACTGTACGAACAAAATACTTTTTAATTTGAATAAAAATACTTTGCTGGAAACTAAAGGAAATGCAATTGTATTGTTAATGTGCCTTTAAAGTTATTTTACTTCTAAATTTTCCTAAAATATTTCCTCCCCCCCCCCCCCAAACTCATTCATTTGATTATCTATACCATTGAAAGACATTTGCTAAAAAACATATATATATCTATATATATGGAAAAAAAAATACATAAAGCAGTTTTTTTCTCATTTTCTTCGAAATTAAATTCTACAACATCGACTTAAGAATACCTAACCTGTAACCTCTAAAATTATTCTGTAAGTTATTCATAGTATATAATTTTGCTATAATAGAGTAAAGAGATTATGCATGGCATTATTAATGGCCGATAATCTGGTTTATTTAATCGAAACTTCGAACGCTCTAATATTAATTAGGCGCTTCTTGACATTTCAACTGATTAACTGACGTTTTCCGCAAAATAAACACTCGCCTATTCAAAATTAAATGCCTGATTTGAAGTTAAGTGTTGCCTTTCGAATACATTCATATATCAAAAGTAATTAAGATTGGTGATTTTAATCCCTTTAAGTAATTTAAGAGTGTACTTTCGAAACGTATAAGTATTTAATGAGAAAGGTGTATTTACCTTGGACATTAAATATTCCCAAATCACTTATCGTATACATTGGCATACTTTTTTTAAATTCTTCTGCACATCTTTTCTATTGCTTTGCGAGGCACCCGATGTTGTAGAATTAACAGTAAATCAATTAAAATATCGAAATTAAAGAAAAAAGCTGACTATTATAGTATTTATTTTAAAGTTTAATACGTGTCGAGACTCTTCTGTTCGATTACATAACTCAATAACCTAATAGAAAAGGTTTTCGTCATTTAGAAACACAATATAAAATCACGCTAGATGTTGAACATGATTTTTGGCTCTACCTTAGCAAAGTCGTATTAAATATTCAATATATATATATATCTATCTATATGTATATATATATATATATATATATATATATATAATCATTACCGACCACCAATAAAAACTGTGAAATTATGAATAAAATGACATTAACAAATACAGTTCCCACAGTATACAGTTCCCAACACACTTAACATAGATACCAAAAACATAGTAAAAAACAGCAGAAATTGAATAACAGAAATGAATATATATATATATATACCAGATGTTATGTATAGAGTACAGTCCTTTGTACTATCTTACTAGTATTATAATGGAAGAAAAAAAGAAAATTATGCATGCTGATAAAAATAATTGAGAAGCTTATATATTGAATTACTTTATCAAGGGTATAGAATTCAAATATATAAGCAAAACAATCGTTTTCTGTAGAGAAAAATAGCTAAAAGCTGATTTTTTTTCCTCCTCTGCCCAAACGATCACATGACCGAAAGAATAGAAGCAAAATAAAAACAGAATAATATTAAATGCCGTGAAATGGAAAAATCAATATAACCTATTAAATAGTTTATATTATCTTGTATAAATGAAATATAGTAATATTACTCAGCTTACCCTCTAATATATATATATATTGGAAAGAGTCATATGATAGAAAGAGTGCGGACAGAGCAAGCGGATGAATTTGAAGGGAAAAAGGATAACCTCAGAAATGCGCGGGACAGTAAAAATGGAAGCTAAAAGAACATTCTAGAAAGAAAAAAGCGCGGAAATGGAACAGTTAATTTAAGAATACTAAAAGCGTAATATTTAAGCAATTTAGATAAGTGAAACATTAAAAAAGGGAATTTAACAGAGTTAACGATAGAGATCATTTAAGAATAAGGATTTAGTGAATATAAAGTAGTAATTTAGAAAAAGATAAGGGAATCGCGGAATTAGATCTAATAATGTAACATATATATATATATATATATATATATATATATATATATATATATATATATATATATGCCAAGGTAGACAAGTGTCCCCATCATATTGAAAAAGTTGGTACCTGTTAAGCTTACGTAATATGCAAAATAAAATTTATGTTTAACTGCATACATGAGGGGCTCACAACCAAGGTAGGCCAAATTCATTTTGAAAAAAAAAATTAAATAGTCCATTTAGAAAGTGCATAAAACAGATCTTATGACCTTCTAAATGGACTATCTCATTTTTTTCTCAAAATGGACTTGGTCTACTATGGTTGTGAGCCTCTCGTATATACAACTGTTGTTTTCTGTTTTTAAACAATTCCATTCTCTTCAAATCCCATTCTAATACATAAAAGTTTAAGAAACAATGGAGTATTGCAACAAGTTTTTTCATGTTTACTTATGAAATAATGTGAAGTATCTTCTCTACTTATTGTTGATTAGAAATTTGCACGTAAAATATAACAAGCAAATTTTACGAACAGAAGGCTTTTTAAATTAAATAAAAATTGTTTTGTTGAAAACTAAAAAAAAAAAATTATATTAACACACATTTGACCACAGTCCTATATATAGGACAGGATACATTTCTAACTCATATTCATAATACATTTTTGTTACTGATTTTGTTTATTACATTACTTTGAAAGATAATCATTCATTACACTGTCTTAATCTTTAATTGAAAAAAAAAAAGAGAAAAGAAAAAAGAAGAAAGAAAAACGCGAATTTTCGAAACGGAGAGAGCGGAAGACAACGTCGTTTTCAACTACAGAATTTTACAAAAAAACGAACAACTATTTGCAAAAAAATGTGATGTTGGACTCTACTTGAACTGTTTCACACCATTACATTTGAAATAAGAAGATTGAGTATGAAAAAAAAAATAACAATGATGTCATTGCCGTGAATCTGGCCATTTTTCTCATTCCATAGGACACCCTGTAAATTTGAAGATAACAAAATTTTGGTAATTTTTAATAAATTTATATCTTCCCTTGTATTTTTATAAACCAAAACCATAACGTTATAACAAAATAATATACTTTTCTTAGTACTTGGCTAAATATGGAAAAAAAAACTCCAGCACGAAAAAGTAAAACAATTTCGTTATTAATACATATTTTAAATCATTATACTATTGAACGTTTTCTACAAAATCACCAAAACCTACAATGTAAATTATAATTTAGAAGCCATTCACTTAAATACCTCACAGAAAGCTATAGGGGAATTGAAAAAAAAATCCTTTTCCATTTTCCTCGAAATTAACATTTAGAACAGCAACTTTATATTCATCAATTAAACCTTTAAGCTTTAAAAAAAATCTGGACGTTATTTTAAATTTATAATTTTACTATAATAGTGGTAAGAGATGATATATGACACTAGTAATGGACGATAAATAGGTTTATTTAATCGAAACTCCGAATGTTCTAATATTAATTAGGGGTTTCGTGACATTTCAACTGATTAACTGCAGTTTTCAGCAAAATAATCATTATTTTGATCAACAATCAATTATTATATGCCCTACCTTAGAAAAGTAACATTAAATATTCAATATATATGTATATATATGTGTGTGTGTGTATATACCAATTAATTAAACATTACCGAGCATCCACAAAAATTGTGATAGTATGAATGAATTGACAATAATACAGTTTCCCCCAAAACACACTGAATGGATACCAAAAACATAATAAAATAAAGTCCCTTGTACTATATAACAAGAATTAATATGGAAGAAAAAAGAAGAATATGGATTATATATATGTCAGGAAAGACAAGCATACCAGCATAATAAAAAAGGTGGTACCTGTTAAGCTTGAGTAAAATGCAAAATAAAAACTATGTTTAAACATATATGTACATTTGCTGTTTATTCGTTTCTATTTTTATAAATTCAATTTCCAAACCAAAACATAAAACTATACGAAAGAATGGATTATTGCTATAAGTTTTTCATGTTTACTTTTCTCATGTTGTATTTTCTCTAGTTATTGTTGTTATAAACGCGCACGTAAAACATAACAAGCAAACATTAGAGATAAAAGGGCCTTTCAATTTATACAAAAAATGTTTTGTCCGAGAACTAAAAGAAATTTTACATACAAAATCACCAGCAATATTAGAATTTCGACGGCAAATATTCTTTTTTCAATTTCTCTGGAATTAATTTTAGGTAGATTTCGTATGAAATACTGCCTATTGGGATCGTTCCTATGTTGGAATTTCTGAAAAATTTTTGCAGATCTACACCGATCATGACCCATAAAACCCAAAACCACTCTCAGTTAAAAACGTTATATCTATCTATCTATCTATCTATCTATCTATCTATCTATGTATCTATCTATCTATCTATATATATATATATATATATATATATATATATATACATATATACAGGGTGATTCATAAAAGATGGGCAGAACTTTAAGGGGTTATAGTACACTTAAAGACAAATAATATTAAATAGGAGACTAAGGGCCCCAGAGGTATTCCCAAGGAGATAGGGGGCATTAAAGTTTAGGGTCCGAAATTTCAAATGATTATAAAACATGGAAAAATTGGTCGATTCGTTTGCGGTTTTCGCAAAAAATTTTCTTTATGCCAGTATTTTCTTGAAATAAAATTTTAAAGTTCAATTTCAAAAAATGCCGATAGGGGGCGCTTTAGACTTTGGAGTAACAAACAACTATTTTTTAACGTTATTTTTTGTATTTCTTTAAATGATTTCGAAAGCTTAGACTTAAACTTAAATTTTGATCTAAAAATCTGAGTCCTAACGAGTAGTTAAGTAGCATAAACTGAAATTTGAAATTTGAAACCCTTCTCCCCCCAGAACAAAAATCAGTTATTCCCGATCTTTGTGTCGTAGATTAGGCTCTAACTACTGCCGCGTTTTGCTAAAATTATTCTTTATGTCAGTATTTTCTTAAAAATAAATTTTAAAGAAAATTTTCAAAAAATTCCGATAGAGGGCACTTTAGACTTTGGAGTAACGAACAACTATTTTATACCGTTATTTTTTGTGTCTCATTAAATGCTTTCTAAAGCTTAGACTTAAACTTAAATTTTCAGCTCAAAATCTGAATCGCTGAGCGTGGTTCAGTAGCGAGGGGAGGGGGTTCAAATTTCAACTTCTGAACATAGTTCAGTTTGCACTACTTAACCATGCCCAACGATTCTGTGCTGTGATACGAGGCAAAAATACAACTTTCGTCAAGGACTGCATAGTCGGAATTCACTCATAAAGGCACTGGCACAGTTGGAAACGTCGCTCATGCAAACGTTAAAGCTCCATTCCTGACGCTAGTCACCGGGTGAAGAAGGAAACAGAAAGTATGCAAATGTCAAATGGGGAAGAAGAAGAACACGTATGCAAAATTTCGACACGATTCAGGCATAAAAACCACTGAACGATGAGTCAAGTGTAAGTCGCTGTAGTAATGAATCGGAAGATGGTGCCCTTCACGAATAAGGAAAAGGCTGAGATGCATTTAATTTACGGAGCGGCAGATGGAAATGGTGCAGAGGCACAACGAATGTACGGAGAGCGATTTCCCAACAGGCGGTTGCCTAACCGCAAAACTTTCGAGCGCTTGCACAGACAGTTGTGTGAGACGGGATCATTTCTCGCTTCCCGGTCGAATGCAGGTCGTGCAAAAAAGGACGAATCAGTAGTTGTTGCAGAAGCCATTCTGGATGTAGTAGCGGCGCAGCCAAGTACAAGTACACGAACAGTGGCTAGGCAGGTGGATACCTCACAGTCCATGACTCGGAGGGTACTGAAGGATGAACATTTGCTCCCGTTTCATGTGCAACGAGTCCAGAAACTGTCTCCAGGGGATTATCCAAATCGTATTGAATTCGCCCGCTGGTTTCTGCAGCAGAACGCGCTAAATCCACATTTTGGACGAACTGTGCTTTTCACCGATGAATGTACCTTCACACGTGAAGGTACATTTAACACACACAATGCACAAGTATGGGCGGATGTCAATCCACATGCTACGTATCCACATGCTCATCAGAGACGCTTTTCCATCAATGTTTGGGCAGGAATCCTCGGAGACCACCTAATCGGACCGTACCTTCTTCCTGAACGCCTCAACGGTAAAACATACCTCATATTTCTGCAACATGTGCTGCCAGACCTGTTAAACGTTGTTCCTCCACGCATCCGGCGGGTCATGTGGTTCCAGCACGATGGAGCGCCAGCCCATTACGTACGAGACGTCCGCAACTATCTGGACATCACATTTCCGAACAGATGGATTGGTCGAGGTGGTCCTGTTGCTTGGCCTGCTCGCTCGCCAGATCTTTCACCCCTCGATTTCTTTTTTTGGGGACGATTGAAGGCTCTTATGTATGAGACACCCATTGAATCCCCCGAGGAACTGGTCGCCAGACTTTCCGCCGCTGTAGGGGAAGTGCTTGAAAAGCCTGATGTTTTCGCGAATGTTCGCCGTTCCATTCTTCGCCGTTGTTCTGCGTGCATAACCTCTGGTGGTCACAATTTTGAACATTTATTGTAATTAAATGTTAATAAATATGCTTTGGTAACACAATCCTAATTTGTGTCTTTTTACCTCGTATCACAGCACACAATGTGTGGACATGGTAAACTGAACTGTGCTCAGGAGTAGAAATTTCAAACCCCTCTCCCCAGAAACTTAACCACGTCTAACGATTCAGATTTTGGGCTGAAATTTTAAGTCTAAGCTTTAGAAAGCATTTAATGAGACACAAAAAATAACGGTATAAAATAGTTGTTCGTTACTCCAAAGTCTAAAGTGCCCTCTATCGGAATTTTTTGAAAATTTTCTTTAAAATTTATTTTCAAGAAAATACTGACATAAAGAATAATTTTAGCAAAACGCGGCAGTAGTTAGAGCCTAATCTACGACACAAAGATCGGGAATAACTGATTTTTGTTCTGGGGGGAGAAGGGATTCAAATTTCAAATTTCAGTTTACGCTACTTAACTACTCGTTAGGACTCAGATTTTTAGATCAAAATTTAAGTTTAAGTCTAAGCTTTCGAAATCATTTAAAGAAATACAAAAAATAACGTTAAAAAATAGTTGTTTGTTACTCCAAAGTCTAAAGCGCCCCCTATCGGCATTTTTTGAAATTGAACTTTAAAATTTTATTTCAAGAAAATACTGGCATAAAGAAAATTTTTTGCAAAAACCGCAAACGAATCGACCAATTTTTCTATGTTTTATAATCATTTGAAATTTCGGACCCTAAACTTCAATGCCCCCTATCTCCTTGGGAATGCGTCTGGGACCCTTAGTCTCCTATTTAATATTATTTGTCTTTAAGTGTACTATAACCCCTTAAAGTTCTGCCCATCTTTTATGAATCACCCTGTATATATATATATCACTTTCTTCTGGACACGATAACTTTCGTAATTCTGCACCAATCTCTTCCAAACTGATACATAAAATCAATGGGCATAAAATCTCGGTCAAGTTCGTTAATGGACAAAATCGGACCAAGGGGGTGGAAATAGGGAGGGGTTTTGCAAAAACCGACAAAACCCCACAACTTCTTAATTTTTTACATATCAAATCAGTTTAAAGTTTTTATTACTTCTAAAAATAGGGCCAAAAATTTATGTATTACAGATTTATGATAAAATTAAAAATGGGCTCAAGGGGCGCAAAAAATAGGGTTTTTGGGAGAAAAAAAAACATAACTTCGTCAATTCTCAAGATATCAAATCCAATTAATTTTATCATGAATCTCCTTAACATTATCTACAACTTTCATATTCACAAGTTTTTGATAGGACCAATTCGTACCGAAAAAAAAAAAAAAAAAATTAAAAACGAAAACAAAAAGGGCGTTTGAAGAAGAAAAAAATCCATAACTCCGACAATTCAAAAGATATAAAATCCCCACGAATTTATCATATATCTTCTTAATATTGTCTACAACATCTATATAGACAAGTTTTGGATAGGACCAATTCTTACAGCAAAAACAAATTAAAAATACATAGCGGTTGAAGAAAAAAATCATCTTAGTAAGGGTGTATTCAAATCCAAACTGCTTATTTTTTGACTATTTTACAATTCATTTTTACTCTCAAAGGCTTCCAATTAGTACCTTTTCTTACTCAGAAACTATATAATGTACCGTAATTGTCAATTTTTTGATAGAGGCAGAATATATTTTAAAACATGCTATCAAAGTGGGCCTTTTGAACCGAATTTTCCGAAGCGGATTGTGTTGGAAAAATCATCATATTAAGGGGGTATTCAGATCCAAACTGCTTATTTTCTTACTCATTTTTAAATTCATTTTTGCTCTCAAACGCATCCAATTGGTAGATTGGCTTATTCAAAAACTATATAATGTACCGTAAAGATCGATTTTTTGACAGAGGCAGAATATATTTCAAAAAATGATGTCAAAGTGGGCATTTTGAACGGAATTTCCCGAAGCCATTGTGTTAGAAACAAAAAATATTGTCTTACTGAGAAAATAATCATTTATATATCAAGTTTTAGTTAATTGAACGAAAATTAAAAACACAGGTCGCTTATAAATCTCTTTAAAAATCACGTCAACAAGTTTCATGTTTTTCCTATTAAAAATTAATCTGGAGTTTTGCCAGAAAATTTCGAGTTGTTGAGCATGGAAAAGTATTTTTTTGAATACCACCCTAACATGATTCTGATAAAACCAGTTATCATATAAAAATGAAATAAAAACTCGTCAAAAGCGGCCAGATAAAATTGTTAAAGTGGGTTTATCTCTAATCATGATTTGGTTTTTGTTTGTGAAATTAGTATACTTAACTTCGAAATCTACCTCCGCCTGTAGGCCGGGCCGGCAGGGACTTTTTTAGAATAGCAACTTTAAATCATCAATTTAACCTCTAACATTTAAAAATATTCAGTACGTTATTTAAAGTTTATAATTTTACTATTATAGTAGCAAGACATGATGCATGACAATATTAATGGACGATAATCTGGTTTATTTAATTGAAACTCCGAGCGCTCTAATATTAATTAGGGGTTTCTTGACATTTCAAGAGATTAACTGGCGTTTTCCGAAAAATAAACACTAATCTATTAAAAGTTAGTTACTTGACTTGGAGTTAAATACTGCCTATCGGACAAATTCATATTTCCAAAGTAATTGAGATTGGAGTGTTCAAACCCTTGATTTAAGTAAATTAAAACTGTATTTTTAAACATAAAACTATTTAATAAGAAAGAAGTATTTACACAGGATGTTTGATATTCTCATGTTACTTATCATATAGATTTGCATTTTTTTTTTTAATTCTGCATATCTTTTTTTTTTTTTTTTTTTTTTTTTTTTTGCTCCTTTATGAGGCAAATCACGTTATAGAATTAACAATAAATCAATTAAAATATTCAAATTAAATAACAAATATTATCATTAGAGTATTTTTGTTGAAGTCGGATACACGATAAACCTATTCTGTTCGATCCCACAACTGAAAGAGATAATAAAAAGAAATTCATCATTTACTGTTTAGAAAAACAATGTAAAAACCCACTAGATGTTGAACACAATTTTTCTAAATCCTTCTCTGATCATAATTTGTCTAATACCTTGGCAAAATAAATTTAAATATTCAACATTTAAATATATAGAAGGTAGACAAGTGCCCCATCTTATTAAAAGGCTGGTACCTGTTATGCTTATGTAATATGCAAAATAAAAATTATGTTTAACAACATGCACATACATTTCTAGTTTTCTTTGTTTACATCATTAGACAATTCTCCATTCCATTCAGTTTGAATTCCGAAATAAAAATATGTAAGAACCAATGGATTATTCCAAAACATTTTTTCTTATGTTTACTTTTAAAAACACGTAAAGTACTTCATCTTATTAATATTGTTCGAAAATCAAGCGTAAAAAATAACATTAAACTTTTAAAGCAAATGCTTTTTAATCAGAGTAAAAAAGGTTTTCTTGAAAATTAAAGAAATTTTAAGTTAGAAAACTCCAAGAAGAAAAACTTAAAGCAGTTGCATTATTTGTGAATCTTTTATTTTTTTATTTATTATATTGATTATTGATTTATTATTTATTTATTGAAGGTTTCCTACAAAACTCATAAATCTCATTTACTTCTGGGAATCTTATCACATATGAAAAAATTCAAACAGTTGATTTAACAATTTGTCCAGTACGCCCAATATTTTAAAGATATGGTTTAATTTTCTACAATTCTTTCTCTTCACTCTCTCCCTTTTTTTTCTCCTCTGTGTTTGAACTATCCCGGAGCATCCTGGTAATTTTTATTGGTCTCCCTGTGTGCGCGTGAGATCGACTCCGCGGCTGTTTGTCAACCGTTGGTTGCATTTCGCCGTTTATATTTGAGCTGTAAGGTACGCCTTTCTGCCTGTCTGTCTCCCCTTCCCCTTAATCCAGAGTTTTAAATTTATCTTTGATTTTAAGCACTGATGATGAAACCTTAGGAGTTTCGAAACAGCTGTATGTTTTTTATACATATGTATATGTATGTCTTTCTACGTTGTTTCTCTTTCTTAATATATTGGCACAAAATACAATCCTTCCCCCTGTTTATGAAACCTCATAAACCCCCAAGTATAAATTAGAATTTAGTAGCCATTCAATTTAATATCCATCGGAAAGATATTTGTGAAAAGGAAGACGTAAAATATTCTTTTTTCATTTTCCTCGAAATTAACTCTAGAACAGCACTTTAAAACATCCATTTAACTTCTAACCTTAAAAAATAATCAGTACATTATTTAAAGTTTATAATTTTACTATAACAGTTGTAAGAGATTATGCATGGCCGTATTAATGGACGATAATCTCGTTTATTTAATCGAAACTCCAAACGCTGTAATATTAATTAGGGGTTTCTTGACATTTCAATCGATTAACTGGCGTTTTCCGCAAAATAAATACTCACCTATTAAAAGTTACTTGCTTCACTTGGAGTTAAGTACAGCTTATCGGACAAATTCATATTTCCAAAGTAATTAAGATTGGAGAGTTTAAACCCCTGATTTAAGTAATTAAAACTGTATTTTCAAACAGATAACTATTTAATGAGAAGGGGAATATTTACCTTGAACGTTTGATAGCTCAAGTCAATTATTATATTCTTCGAGATTTATTTTGTGCTTCCTTCAATTTAAGTAAATATATTAAGTTTTAAATCAATTAAAACTGTATTTTCGAAACGTAAAACTATATTTAATGAGAAATGAGTATTTACCTAGGATCTTCGATATTCTCACGTCACTTATATACATTTGCATTTTTTTTTTAAATTCTACATACCTTTTTTTTGCGCCTTTATGAGGCACCTCACGTTATAGAATTAACAATAAATCAATTAAAATATTCAAATTAAAGAAAAATATGATCATTAGAGTATTTTGTTAAAGTCGGAAACATGATGAAACTATTATGTTCGATCCCACAACTGAAAGAGATAATAAAAACAAATTCATCATTTACTATTTAGAAAAACAATGTAAAAACCCACTAGAACGTTGAACATAATTTTTCTAAATCTTTTTCTAATCATAATTTTTCTAATTCCTTAGCAAAATAAACTTAAATATATAAAAGGTAGACAAGTACAACCATCATATTAAAAGGCTGGTACCTGTTAACACGTTAAACGCGACCCTAATTTTACTTTAATTTTCGTTTAAGCGACAACATACACAGACATTGTGAAAATACGCAATTTTTGTTTTTAGTACAATAAAAAAAAACAGCAAAGCCGTTATTTTTTCAAAAATTTTTAATGCTTTAGGGGATTTACCGAGAATTACAGAAATATATTTTTGTGAAACAGAATTTTTGAATACAGAAATATATTTTTATAATTCTTGTGAAGGAAAACTCTTTTTATGTTTGAAACGTATTAATAAAATATATTAAAAAAGTGAAAACTGTTTTTAAAATTATATAATATATTATTTTTATAATTTAATACCGCCGGTCCCTAAGGACCGGTGTCGCCTAAACGGATAGATCAATGCCGGTCTTCAGGGATCGGCGGGCGTCGTGTTTAACTTATTAAGCTTGCGTAATATGAAAAATATTTGTAGTTTTCTTTGTTTACATTTTCAGACAATTCTCCATTCCTTTCAATTTCAATTTTGGGATATAAATATGCAGAACCAATGGATTATTGCAACACATTTTTTTTTTTTAAGTTTACTTATAAAAAACGTGTAAGGTATTTTCTATTATTAGTATTGTTCGAAACTCGAGCGTAAAAAATAACAAGAAACTTTTAAAGGGACCGGGGATCTTTATTTGAGCAAAAACTGACTCCAAAATCGACATTTCTTTTTGTGTGTATTACTGTTCTCCCATTTGTGCTACGTCATTCGTGGAAGTATTATGCAAAGTTACAGGTGTTTTAATATTGTTCACAAACAATTTTGTGGCCTTTTAATATACTTAAAATCTGTATTTCTCAATAGTGAGCAGATCTTTTTTAATTTTTAAATGCTCCTCGCTACTTAATTTTTGTTCAAATTCATGAAAATGATAAGGAAGAGTCCTGATATTGCTTAAAAAGAAACTGTGTATGTATTTTAAAATTCGGCTTAATTAAGACAATTAAATTTGATTTTTAACTTATTATAAGGCAGAGTTTTGATGAAAATCGATATTGAATTCAGAAAAATGTCTCTAAAAAATTAACTATTTAAGGGATTAAAAAATCTATACACAAATTTGTTTGTAATAAAGGTTTACGTGATTAAAATCCAAAATCGAGGAAATATCTAAAAAATTAAAACGCAAGGAACATTTAAAAATTTTAAAAAGATCTTAAAGTTATAATAAGATTGGAAATTTTATTCATGGTGTTGTATATACTTCTGGTAAAATGTATATTTGCACAAAATTTCAAATCTCTATTATGAAAATTAAAAGAAATTTTTTTAAACGTCCACCGTTTCCTTAAAGCAAATGCTTTTTAATCAGAATAAAAAATGTTTTACTGAAAATTAAAGAAATTTTAAGTTAGAAAAGTCCAAGAAAAAAAAACATAAGGCAGTTGCATTATTAATGTATCTTTTAATTTTTTATTATATTGAATGTTTCCTACAAACCTCCTAAACCCCCAAATATAAATTAGAATTTAGAAGCCATTCAGTTTAATACCACACGGAAAGATATCTGTGAAAAGGAAGACCCAAAATATTCTTTTTTCATTTTCCTCAAAATTCCCTTCTAAAACTGCAACATTAAAACATTAGTTTAACCTCTAACCTTTAAAACTAATCAGTACATTATTTAAAGTTTATAATTTTACTATAAGACTTGTAAGAGATGATGTATGACAGCACTAATGGACAATAATCTCGTTCATTTAATCGAAACTCCGAACGCTCTAATATTAATTAGGGGTTTCTTGACATTTCAACTGAATAACTGGTGTTTTCCGCAAAATAACTACTCACCTATTAAAAGTTAGTTGCTTAACTTGAAGTTAAGTACAGCCTATCGCACAAATTCATATTTCCAAAGTAATTAAGATTGGAGAGTTTAAACCCTTGATTTAATTAAATTAAAATTGTATTTCCAATAAGATAACTAACTATTTAATGAGAAGGGGAATATTTACCTTCGACGTTTGACAGCTCAAGTAATTTATTATATGTATCGAGATTTATTTTGTGATTTCTTCCATTTAAGTAAATACGAAAAATATTAAATATACATACATGATGAATTATGGTTTATTACATCCTACTGTTTTACGCATATTTTAATAGAATGACGATTAATATTTAAAAATTAATCATTTTTTAACTATTTGGTTGAAATAAATTTTTATATGATCGACACTCTTACGATGTTTATATACTTTCTGCGATGTTTACATACTGCATCTTACATGCTGCGATTTTTTAAAAATAAACATAACCATAGCAGGTTTAATCCATTAATATGAAATATGAAATTTAATATAAAATATAATAAATATAGCACTCTCAATAGATTAAAATAAAAATTATATAGCAAAATTGATTCAAAAGAATCTTCAAAAAGATTTAAATGTTTCATCAAGATCCATACGATAACTTAACCCCTTAATTCTCGATCCCGTGAATATCACGGGCTGAGGTGAAGTTCGTTATTTCTCGTACCCGTCATATTTCTAAACTGGAGATTTATTACTGGAAAAAACTTCTGAAACCAGAAAAATTTAACTGGCATTTCGGTGTGAAGTCTTTGAGTATTAGCGTTTGGGTTTGGTTTTTGGCGCTGATTGTGATGTTGGACTTTGTATTGCATGTTTCGGAATATATCACACTAAAAAAATTTTTAATAATCAAAATTTAATGTATATTATATTATTTCAAATATTATTTGAAAAAGTTTGTTTGATTATGATGATAAATAAGGATCTAAGATGTGAAAAATAAAGGTCTGATTCGTATTAATCTGTATGGTGTAAAACAAACATTAAAACACAGAATTCTCGCATGATGGCTTTTCCACAAATGTGAATTTGTTCCATAACATCTTTTTTTTTCGCCTTAAAAAAACTAATTGCATATTTTATATAGAAACCTTATAATTATTCAATTTCTGTAATAAAAAAATAGGCACTTTTTTGATGGTTTTTCCAAATATTAAGCTACCATTAAGGGGTTAATTCAAAATCTAAATACCGTACATCACGGGGTATAACACGCACCTTTGAAAGAAGAAAATTGGGTGCTAATGTGTTATCAGGGACATGTACATAGACCGCCAAAAATGGTTAACAGTCACCAATTTTGTTTAACGTTGTCAATTTGTCAGTCGTGTTCAAATGGTAATTTAACCTTTAATGTACAGTCGTGGAAAAAAATAAATAAACATCCCCTACTAACTCCTCAACAAATTATCGTAGACGAAAGTTACTGGTACCGAACGATTGGAAATAAAGTGTACTTTTAAATGGCGTATATAAAATTTGCTTAGGGGGCCATCTACATATTAAAACGAATCCAAACTTCATTTTTTTCAATGGCAATACCCAATTTTAAAGAGATATTTCAAATCTTTGGTTCAAACTATGCCAATACACCAAATTTCAAGTCATTTGAATGATAAGTTTTTGAATTATAAACATTCAAAATTTAGTGCTTCTAATGTTAAATTACATTTTCATATTTTTATTTATAACTTCTGAAATTATGATCCTAATGTTCTAATTTTTTGGGTACAATAATACTAATATACCCAAACATAAATACGTTGAATTTGCAATTTTTATAATTTTATGATATGAATTATGAAATATGAAATTAATATTAAAAAAATTATGAATTGCAACGTACAATTTTTTTGATGGATTCAGATTTATTAAGTCCTGCTTTATGGAAATCCAAAATTTCACATTTTTCTACCAAGTAGTTTTCAAATTATGCTTAAAAAACGGCAAAATGAGGTTTTAAGGGGCCGTCTATGATAGAAGTGACTAAATATTTTGAAATTTCTTACGCTATCCTGTGATCTAACAGTCTTAATTGACTGCTTAAGGTGCCTTGATCAAGAAGGGAGCTCTCTTGGTCAACAATCGAATACCGAACTTCAATTTGGATACAGCCCTTATAATACGCTCGTTTTTAAATAATTAATTTCTTGGAAACTTATGCTACGAATTGCGTAAAAATTTGTTTTTAGACTGATTGAAGGGTGTAGAGTTCATTTATGCTGTCAAAATTATGTACTGCTATTGAAAAAAACAAAGTTATGGTTTGTTTTAATATGTATATGGCCCCTAACCAAATTTTATATACATCACTTAAAAGTAAACTTTATTTCCAATCGTTCGGTACCAGTAGCTTTCTTCTACGATGATTTGTTGAGGCGTTAGCAGGAGGTGTTTACATTTTTTTTCCACGACTGTACATTTAATAAATGCAAAACCTCATTAAAATTGATAAATAATATAAAAGAAAATTAAAATAATACAAAACATTAATTTAGTATATTTATTAAATACATGACGTCAAATTGACGGCTTTTAGCAATGAACGATAGTAAAGATGGTAGTTTTATTTCCAGAGGTTTGTTATGTTCACCAGAATAAATATAAAATAAATATTTTGCATTATAAATATAATCTATTAATGAATACTTATAATAATTATATCTAAAAGATAATGCATGGCGCAATATAATGTAATTATAAAATCAACGTTGTTAGCACCAGAACTTTAAATTTTGAAGCACACTAGTTTTGGTAGTATTAATCGAACCGTCCGCAGTGCCCTAAAATAAACGAGGACGGTACACTTATTGCTACCCGAATTAGTATGCTTCAAAATTCAAATTTCTGGAGCTATCAACGTTGTTTTTCTATTTATATTATATCTATATCTATGCTATCACATATTATATAGTTGTACGTATACAGGGTGATTCAAAAAAGATGGGAAAATTTTTAAGAGGTGATAGTACACACCCAAACAAACATTTTGTATCGAAGAATGCATGGTCGAAAACTAAACGTAAAAAAGTTAGAGGGCGCCAAAAGTTATGTTCTTATACGAGGCAAAAACACACAATGAACGATTAAGTTAAGTTACGAAAACAAATTTAATGGCATTTGATTACAATAAGTGCTCAAAACATTGACCGGCAGCTGTTATGCACGCAGTACAACGGCGAAGAACAGATTGGCGAATTTTCTGAAACACACCAGGCATATCGCGAACTTCCCCTACAGCAGCCGAAAGCTTGGCGACAAGTTCTTCTGCGGATTCAATGGGAGTCTCATACACAAGAGCCTTTAGCTGTCCCCCCCCCCCCCAAAAAAAATGGAGACATGAAAGATCTGGCGAGCGCGGTGGTGCCTGGTGTGTTTCAGAAAATTCACCAATCTGTTCCTCGCCGTTGTACTGCGTGCATAACAGCTGCCGGTCAATGTTGTGAGCACTTATTGTAATCAAATGCCATTAAATTTGTTTTCGTAACTTAACTTAATCGTTTCTTGTGTGTTTTTGCCTCGTATAAGAACATAACTTTTGGCGCCCTCTAACTTTTTTACGTTTTGTTTTCGACCATACATTCTTTGATACAAAATGTTTGTTTGGGTGTGTACTATCACCTCTTAAAATTTTCCCCATATTTTTTGAATCACCCTGTATAAATCCTTCCTCCTTTCCTTTAATATGGTAAGTATATATTATTAACTATGTGATAAAAATGAAGAAAGCAAAAAATATATATATAAAAGAAAAGCAATTTAACAAATTACAACGACCAATTGGAAAATGATTTTTCGAAGACTAAAATTTAAGACATAAAAAATCGTACGGAGTTGATGCTACATTACGTACGCCATGAATTAAACATTAATAGTGTTATTACACGTAAAAATTACAAGCGACAAAAATCGCCTGCGACCCGTCAGGTTTCTTAATACTTACGTATTATCCACCTGAAACTTACGTATTATCCAAGCATTTCATTGGCTGTTCAGGAAAAGGCTTTTCCATCGTCCAAGAAATCGGACGACCCATTTTAAATGAAATTTCATTCTTAAACTTCTAAACATCCCACAATATTACTTTTTGCACCGTCGTATAGAGAAAAAAATGTAATTTTAAATGCAATTTGTTTGAAAGATGTATCTCAATTTGTTTCTGAGATATTAATTTTTTTTGTAGTTTTTATTACTTTTTTGTCATAGTGGTACCAGAAGTAATCCATCTCTATTGAAAGTAAAGGGAAATTCAGTTTACTGTATAGCAGGGTTGGGTTTCTGACGTCAAAAACTGGTTTTTGACATGACAAGCGTCAAAAACTGGTTTAAACTGTCATAAACTGGTTTAAACTGTCGAAAACTGGTTTAAACCGTCGAAAACTGCCAAATACATGTAACACACTAACATATCTTAACAATAGACAAACATTAAATAAGTCAATGATTTATGTGATCTTTTATTGAAATTTAATAATTAAAAAAATATATTATTTGCAATATATTTTTTTTTTTTTTTTTTTTTTTTTTTTTTGATTTTTCAACCAGAAGAAAATAATTTTGTACAATTAAATAATCCGGATCAATTTTACCCCGCAGCATGCTGCAGCACACCACTTGTTTAGCACATTTATTTACACCCAAAAGATTTTTGAGTTTAGAGTGTATGAAGCGTTAGAAAATAGTCTGTCTCTTAATTGATGCTGAGCTGGTAGGACTTGATAGCAAAAGCATTGCTAGACGAGTAAGTTTTGAATCAGGCTCAAAAAGCTGTTGCATTTAGTGATATCTTTCCACCAAACAATGGAGTCCTTCCTATAGCACTGAAATAAGAAGACTGGAAAGGGGATTCTTTAGCTTCATACACAAACAGTATGGGTAAGCATCCATAAACTCTCTCCGTAGCTCAAGCGCGAGATGAATCAACTGATACAGCAGTCAACCCTTGCCCCTGATGGTTGGGATGCAAAGTGTAAGCCAAACAATGCTATGGTTTCATGATTTGATCCCTTCTATTATGCACTTTTTCAATATGGGCTTACAGGAATTTTCTTTTAGATGACCGAGCCAATTTTGTTCAGTTTTAAAATCGAAAACATTTTTATATATTGAAAGAAAGCATGTTTTAAAAAGATTTTGACTTTAAGTTTTTTTTTTTTTTTTTTTTTTTTTTTTTAATTACTTCTCTTATTTTGTAAAGGTTTAAAATTAATAATCCAATTTCAATTTTGAATGGAATGGTTATTGCCTAGACTAGAATAACATTGATGCACATTATCTTGTTATATATACAAGAAAATCTACACTTTTCTAAGTTTTTCTTTCCCCATAAAAAAAGCTAGCTAATGCTTTAAGCTCTCAAAAGTAAGCGAAATTAAAACGATTTTAAGTAAGAGAAAACATGTACAGCTCGGGTGAGCTTAATGTCTACTTTTTAGAAAAACACAATTTTACAAAAAAAAAAAAAAAAAAAAAAAAAAATACCCTGTTAAAAAGTTGTACTTAACAATAATACTTTACTATGTACTAATTACTGATATACAGTAAGAGTGAATTTAAAATATTACATGTAATGTTGTCATGTGTGACATTTAATTTCAATTTTTACAGATCAATTTAGTATTTGAGGTTTCTCACATGATGGTTTAAACTATGGTTTAAACCCGACATAAACTGACACATGTCAAAAACCTGCCAACCCTGTAATTATTACTAATACTATATACTAATTATACAATTACAGTAATAGTGAATTTTAAATATTACATCTAATGTGTGACATTTAATGTGAAATTTTACAGATCACTGTAAGTATTTGAGGTTTTTGACGAGGTTTTTGACAAGGGGTTTTTGACATGACGGTTTAAACCGCAGTTTAAACTGTCAAAAACTGACATGTGTCAAAAACCTGCCAACCCTGGACCAATCAGAAAACGAATAAAATGCGGATTAAACCAATAAAAAGCTTCAAAGTATGCTTTTGATTTCCTACCCTGACGAGGACAATAACCATTTTTCCAAATGGTTAATAAAATAAAGGTTACTATAATTAATATTTTTGGCGCCATTTATGACGAAGTCAATATGACCCGGCCCGGAAAATACGTAAGTATTGGAAATTGGTTTATTTTATAGGTGCGCGCTACACACCGGTTATAAAAATGAAAGCTTAAAATTTAAGCTTAAGAATTTGCACTCGTTATTATACAGGTCTCTCTGCAAAAACAAAGGGTAATTGTATACATACCGTAAATCGTATGATGTACTATACATGATATGGTAGTGTTCACACATACCTTTTGTCTTGAATTGTACCAACTTTTGGCTCTGCAGTAGCTGCAAGAATAAGATGATCCAACTTTTGGAGATTTGGTTCAACCGGAACTACAAACGTTGGAACGAGGTTTCACTATCTTACGGTTTCAGCTACTGCAGCACTAAAAGTTGGTTCAACTTAAAATAAAAATGTTAAGGGGTCTTGTATCTCGCGACGAAATTTAACGAAACAAATTGAAAGTTTGAATTTGTCTATCTTAGAAACCTTTTCATGTATAAGCATGAAATTTTGGATATTGATTAAACAGATTGTGCTTTGTAATATGCTGTCATTAGAAATTTATTAGCCTTTTACAGAATTTGCGTATTGTTGAAATCAAAATAGCACTGTTTTTTTTTACTCCATAAGTCATTTCGCGCATGATATCTTGAGAAAGTATGTATGGATTATCATGAAATTTGGTAAAGATACTAAACATATATGTGTGTTTAAAAAGAACAACTCTTAGGCCAAAATTATTTCATTAACTATATAAAAAAATATTTTTGAAAACAAAAATGTATTTTTAATGAATAAAAATAGTCATAACTAAAAATATTACTATTGTAAATACTTAAAAGTAGTTCATTTTAAACATATATTTGTTTAGTGTCTTTACCAAATTTCATGACAATCCATGCATACTTTCTCAAGATATCATGCGCGCAAAGATTTCTGAAGTAAAAAAAAGAGCTATTTTGATTTCAACAATACACAAATTCTGTAAAAGGCTAATAAATTTCTAATGGTAGCATATTACAAAGCATAATCTGTTTAATCAATATCCAAAATTTCATGTTTATACATAAAAAGGTTTTGAAGATAGACTAATTCAAACTTTGAAGTTTTTCGTTAATTTTCGACCCGTTTAACCCTTTCAAGGGCGGGTCTAGCCACCTAATTTTAATTCCAAAACTGATTACTGGCACCAAGAATATTTTAATAAAATGTTGCTTTTGTAATTAAAGTGCAAAATGGCGTTTTGTTATTTAGTAAGAAATTCGTTTGAATATTCTGGTGGCAGTCAATTATTTTATCATTTTACGAACAGAATTCTTCTGCCTCTGAAAGGGTTAAAAGGTACAAGATCCTTTAACTGAGTAGAAATGAGGCAGCAGCAACATTTTTGTTTTTTCATACCACTGCCTATTTCTAATTCAGTGGAACTTCAGTGCATCAGAGTAAAATATTATCGATTTCATACAATTAAGAATCGCAATTTATAGATATGTTTATTATAAAATTGATAAGGTGTTCTATTACTTTTATTCTATCCTTTCCTGAAACCATTCAATTAATATATTTTCGCTCATTCGCTAATTCAACTTATATATATCTGCGCCAAGTTCACGTTTCAAGTTGGGTAACTCTATGATTGATGGCCATAGAGATGAGATGGCCAGTCTAAATATTTCCAAAAATTAATCATAGATTACAGCATAAACGTTGTTCATAGTAAATAGTTTATTCATTGTGACGTGCAGCTGAGCTTTTCGATTATAAAAAGTAAGTGTAATTTTAATGTTTATTTAATTTAGATGTTGAATATATATATATATATATATTTTTTTTTTTGAGTTAGATATATGAATGTTTTGCGATACGTACTTAACATTTTTTTTTTTTTTTTTACTATACAGACTTTTAAGGCACATATATTCCAGTCTTTGCTTTTAAGCCTAAAATAAAGACGTACAAAGGCGGAGTGACGCATTAAATTGTGTGGCCATATGTCCTTCAATTGCAGGATAGATGGCCACATCAAATCGAGGAGAGATGATTACTTTTTATCAATATATCAAAACTCTACGGAGTGAGGTTTTTAACGAAATATAATTATATTTAAAATAATTATATAACCTTTATGTATATAAGTATATTAATTGATATGATTGATTAAATTTTAACTAATATTAATATTTCAATAATATTAATATAATAGGACCTAATGATGTTTTTTTTTTCAGAAAATATTGAAAATATTGGAAAACGTCGGAAACATTTATTTCAAAAAGAGATACATTTGATAAATAAACTTAACACCGTGGAAAAGTCTAAAGTAAACGCAAGAAAAAAAGAAAAACACGACACCCCCAGCAGCGAAGAAGATGAAATACATATGAAATTATCAGAATCTGCAGATTCCGAGGGAATAAAATTGTATGAGGATCGCTGTGTTGGTTGTGGATAAGAACCACACCAATACCACAACCAAAATGGATGACTGGATACAAATCATAAGGTACGTGAAGTGGTTCCTGAAGTGAAACGTGTGCAAAGTACAAACTATCAAGACCTTTGCCAAAAGTGGGGAAAAATTTTACGAAAAGTGAAAGATTGAAATTATACTTCAAATTTTGTTTATTCGAATTTTATTCACTTATTTTTTTCGTGATACAATAGCCTCTTTACAAATTGCTATATGTTTTTTATGATTAACTATATGAAATGTTTTACTTTTTGCTATTTTAACTTCACTTTTTCTGTATTGTATTGAATAATTATCTCCTCTTGGCATGAAGGAGAGATGGCCATTTGTCATTTTAATTTCAATTTTGATTCCCACTTTCAGTTCTCAATGTTTAATTATTTTTTGCCCAAAATATGGTGAATATAAGAATTTTAAATATACATAAATATTTCTTGTATTTGCATTCTAAGAATTTTTATTTCAATTTTTAAAAAATATGGCTTTCTATCCTAGAGTAATAACGGCACAAGTGGCCGTTATCAAGTATAGCCTGTTTTCTAAATGTCTGTACAGAGTCTCACAAAAGACCTTGACGCATTTTAAAATTCAATAAAAATCAAGTAATTGTCGTAAAGGAGTGCGTTTTGAACTAAAACGCTTCTCATAATTGAAAGTTATTTTCAAGCGAATTAAAATAATTAGTTCCAAATTTCGATATTAGATGGCGCCACTTGGCTGTATGTTTGGTTTTAATGATTTCAAACATGCATTTTTTCTGAATTTCAGATTAAATTTGACTTTGTAACACATAAATGACGACTTCCAGCGAAAAAATAATAAAGTGTATGCTTTTGCTGTGGCTGAAATTAAAGTACTGAAGACGAGAAGCAAGCATGCGATCCAGTCAATTCCACAAGTAGTGCTAGCGAACTAGTATCGTTCCATGTGGTTTAGTCGGTAGAACGTCAGTGCGCTATACTGATGGCCCGGGTTCAAGTCCCGCCATGGAATCTTTTTCACTGTATTGGCCCTTTGCGCCTACTAAGTAGTTACTTTGAAATTTGATTTTCATTTGAAATATTGTATGCAAGGCGAATGTTTCTCTCTGGAATAATTTCGATGTATTAATATAGTTTCTATCGATGCTGGATTTAATTAAGTTTCGTGTTTGCCTCATGTCGGTGGCTCACGATAAATATTCCATCTTGTGCTGCGTTTATAGCCTTGCCAACATATAATAGTGAGAAATTTTCCAGGCTGGGTATCGTTTCATGTGGTTTAGTCGGTAGGACGTCAGTGCGCTATACTGATGGCCCGGGTTCGAGTCCCGGCATGGGGTCTTTTTCACTGTGTTGGCCCTTTGCGTCTCTTAAGCAATTACTTTGAAATTTGATTTTCATTTGAAATATCGTATGAATGTGTTTTGAGCTACAAAAAGTGCACTCATCGCACTATGCTAATAGATTGCACAAATTATAACTCTTTAACTGATTTTGACAAAATAAAATGAAATGTAACTAATTGTCTTGAGTTTTTTATGCTTCTTTCTGATTAATTTATATTCAAAGCCATCTATGGGATATGATAGGAACTAATTTTTTCATTCTCTTGAAAAAAATCTTTTCATTGTGAGAAGAATTTTAACCCAAACCGCACTCCCGTACGGCAAGTACTTGATTTGTTAATGAATTTTAAACAGTGTCATCCACTTTTGGTACACCCTATATACTGATTTATTCCCGAGCAAACACTATGCGGATATAAATTGTAATAAAATACTCTCCTCGTAGCAAACTCTACTACTCTTCCGCTACCCTTGTGAACGGATTCTCCGGGTGCCAGAAACTGCTGTGAACTGTTTTCGAAGTAAAGGGGTCTCAGGACTCTTAAAATTTGAAAAAAAAAGACCATTTTCAACACTTGATATCTTAAAATGCATATAATTTTAAAAGCAATTTTTATTGCGATAAAAGATTATAAGTATGTTCTTTCATTTCATCTATTTAAAAAATTACATGATGCAGAATGAGGCATTTACATGGGTTATATGGAGCTTCAAACTGTTAAGACATTTCACTAGCAGAAAATGGTATAAAAGCTTATGCGCAGGATAACAAGATAAATTTTGAAACTAGAATGAAAATTTTGATGCCTACTTATACATCATATTTCAATAATTACCATTTACCTAAATACAACTAATAAACATATAAATTTCAACAGTGTAATCAAAATAAAAAATATTTTTTTTGACGATAAAAAGGAAATTTTAGGTTCAGTTTATACAGAATAACATGAAACATATGTTTCGAAAATTTCATGGAGAAATAGTGATTTTTGAGATATGGTGCGCGTTATGCCCAAAAACCTCATTTGGAGAAAAATGACTTCAAAGTTTTGAAAATGCCGCTTCAGCTATTTAGCCGGTAGAATTGTAAAAGTTATAACTCCTGTTCTAATGGGAATTTCAAGGAAGCACTTACATCACAATTTTCAGAAGAAATAGGAATTTAACATCTAAAAAAATTAAAATTTTGAAAATTTTGAAGCTTTAAGAGTCCTGAGACACCTTAATAAAAAAACTGAAAGCACGAATTGTGCGTTTTTTAAGAAATAGTTACACTAGCCACGACTCCAAATCATAGATCATTTAACATATATGCAACAGATAACTGAGTGTTATTTGGAATAACAGCTGATTAATTTATACATTCCGGGACATTCGTGCATCTATCAAAAGTTAGCCAGTAATGTCATTATGCTCTATCTATCGAACATCTTTGCAATAAGTAATTCAGTGTGAAAATGTTAACAGCACGATTTAAACAGCCCATTAATTTACAATTATGTGTTTAAAAATATCATTAATTAAGGGAAAATATTGTATAGAACTGCTGTTTGAAAATCTGAAACCACTGATTTCTTTCTATATATACGTATTTCTTATATAATAAAGTTTAGTTAATTAAACGAACATAAATATTTGAAAACATTATCCAATTGATTTCCTATTCTACTTAAGAATATGACGGGTCAGAAATCCAAACTATGGTACTCAGAAATAGTTATATGATATTTATTCAAAGTCCATTTTTTACGAACTTCAACTGTCATCGTTTGTCGTCCTATACAAAAATTCTCAATTTTAAGGACTTTCACCTATGTGTTTTTTAAAGGATTACCTTGATTTTTTTGCCACGATTCAATTTTTCCAATCGATAGTAACAGTAGGCCTCTCAGAATAACAGATGGCATTGTCATATTATATTTCACAAAGCGCGGACTATCATCGTTCCCCCTCCTCCCTAGACCCTACATAATGTGCTTAAAATAAAGATATCTGTGCTTTTACTGCTTGCTGAAATTTAAATACTTAAAATTCAGCATTATTGATAACTATATTGAGAATATTCCACATCTCTTAAAATATTTTAATGTCACCAGATTTTCAATCAATAAAAAAGTAGTTGAAAACTTTAAACACGGTAGGAAAAATATAAAAATAAACATATCAATAAAATAAGATGCAAAATTAAATATTTTAATAAAATGAATTTTCTAACTTTTCAAATAACATTAAAAAAGTTTCGTTATAACAAATATTCACTTATTGAAAAAGTTTTGAATGCTTTATTTTCTACTTAGCTGGCAAAATAGAGAATTTCAACAAAACAATTCACATTATGATTTTTATTTTCAAAACTGGTTGACAGATTATTTGTTGTCTGGATCATGTCAGTTTATAAATAGCAGAGTTCTTAATTTTGTTCAAGGACTTCTGGAAAAAATATTAATGCAGTTAGAAGAATAAAAATATTTGCATTAATTTTGGACATGTTACTTCTTGACCAAAAGGTAATTTTTATTATAATCTACAACTTTTAGATTATTTTTGTTAAATTTAACTACAAAAATATTCCTAAGATTTTATTTATATATCATTATGCACAATTATTATTGTGTACTTTTTTAAGGGGGGAATCGGCATTTGAGATATCATACTGTAAACATCTATCTTGCTATACCTATCTCTTGAAAACTACTGGAGCGAGTTCACTATTTTATTTTAATTTATTTATTTAATTATTTGTTCTCTTATTCGAGATATTTTGATCGCTTTCCATTTATAGAAAGTCAGTTCCGTTTAAGAGACGATATATTAAAATGAAACCTTGAAAATTGTATTTTCAAAATCACGTAGCTATTGAATTTTATATTTTTATTTCTTGCCGAGAGATTCGTGTACATTTAAAGGGGAAATAGATAACACGTCTGTTCACAATTAAATAAAAACAAATAAAGAAATACAGATAATTCAATTAAACACTTTAAAAGCACATAAAAATCTTTAAAAAATAGCATTAAGCATTTCAAACTTGTTTATAGCTCCTCATCACTAATGTAAATAAACGCGATTTCACGCGAGATGACATAAATTTAACTTGCAGTTGAGAGCATGCGTCATAAAAAATTAAAAATGGAGGTGGGTATTTAAGTCACATCAAAATGGTATATTTAGCGGGAACTGAACTAGCCGCATTGAGAGGAAATTTCTCCGGCATAGTAAACCATGCCTCTATGGAAATAAGGCTCTTGCATACTTTGAAATTTGGTTTAATGACCTTGGCCCTCTCAAAATCTGGAAAATGATCTGTTTTTATGGCGTGGGATACAATTTTAGACAATTTATCTGTATTTCTTTTGAGTTATGAATAATTTAAATGCTGCTAAATCTATTTAGAAAAAAATTGGAATTTCTTCAGCAATTCCCGTGTTAAAGGAACCGTCTGCAAAAACAAAAGAAAAAACTCCGCATGCATTTCAATAACCAATTGTTAAGAGAAAAAAATCGCTGCCGGCTCGGCCTACAGGCGGACGTAGATTTCGATGTTAAGAACTAATTTCACCAACAAAAACTAAATCAAGATTAGAGATAAACACGGTTTAACAATTTTATCTGGCCGCTTTTGATGAATTTTTAATTTTATTTTTCTGTAAGACCTCATTTTATCAGAATCATATTAAGTCGGTATTAAAAAAAAATATTTTTCCCCGTTCAACAACTCGAAATATTCTGACACATTTTCAGACTTTTTAAAGGTAAAATCATGAAACTTGCTGACGTGATTTTTTAGAAGAGATTTATAAGCGACTTGTGTTTTTATTTTTAGTTCGATTAATTAGAACTTGATTTACAGTTATTTTCTCAGTGCGACCATTTGTTTTCGTTTCCAGCACTATCACTTCGAGAAATTTGGTTCAAAATGCCCACTTTGACAGCATTTTTTGAATTATATTCTGCCTCTATCAAAATATCGACCATAACGGTACATTACATAGTTTCTGAATAAGAGAATCTAACAATTGGATGCGTTTGAGAGCAAAAATGAATTTAAAAATGAGACAGAAAATATGTAGTTTGGATTTGAAAACACCCTTAATACGATGATTTTTTTTTCTTCAACCGCTATGTCTTTTTAATTTTTTTTTTATGTAAGAATTGGTCCTATCAAAAACTTGTCAATATAAATGTTGTAGATAATATTAAGAAGATATATAATAAATTCATGCGGATTTTAAATCTTGTGAATTGGCGAAGTTATGGATTTTTTTCTTCTGCAACACCCACTCCTTTTTGTTTTCGTTTCTAATTTTTTTTGCTGTTCGAATTGATCCTATCAAAAAGTTGTCAATATAAAAGTTGTAGACAATATTAAGAAGATTTATAATAAATTTAATTGGATGTGATATCTTGAGAATTGACGAAGTTATGAATTTTTTCTCCATAAAATCTTGTAAATCTCCATAAAATCTCTCCATAAAATTTTAGCCCTAATCTTAGAAGCAATAAAAGCTTTAAACTGATTTGATATGTACAAAAATTAAGAAGTTATGGGGTTTTGTCGGTTATCACAAAACCCCTCCCTATTTCCATTCCCTTGGTCCGATTTTGTCCATTAACGAACTTGACCGAGATTTTATGCCCCTTGATTTTATGTACCAGTTTGGGAGAGATTGGTGCAGAATTACGGAAGTTAACGTATCCAGAAAAAGTGATATATATATATATATGTAATAATAAACATTTTCGCCTCTTTTTCTTAGTAAAACTATTTCAAATTCTTAATATTTTTCCTTTATTACCTATCTTTAATAATATCTTAATATCTTTTGTCTTTTATTTCATGCATTTAAAGTTGCTTATTCCTTTATTATTCTAAAAAACCTTAATCCATTCGCCTAATCTTATAAAACCCATTAAATTACTTTTTCATTTTATTCTAAAACTAAATTCTCTTTCTTTCGAATGTTTTAATATTATTATTCTTTCGTGTTCTATACCCACAATTCCATGCGTCCGCCAGCGCTATTTGCGCTTTTATTCTGACGCCGTTTAAAGAGTTCTTTATCGACGTCATCCTTTCCCATCGAATCGTAATTTGTTCTATGTCCCATCCTCCTCCTCCTCTCTTCTAGCATTGGTCTGTTACTGTTCTGTAACCGTCCGCGCTTTGTTGTTCGGGGTACAAATATCGCTACATCGGCGATGGAGAGAAGATTTTTACGTTTTTCTGGTTGTCTAATTAAGCTGCGTCGCTTGGAGTGAACGTTCGAATGTGTAGATCCTATTCTTATAAGATCTAAAGTCTTATGAAGTGATGATCGATTTTTGTGAGTGGATGGAATACTGGACTACTGGAAGTGTTTTACTATGTTTTTGTCAATAAAACCAGTTTAAAAAGTGACGATGACTCTCTATATTCATTACGTAAGGGAAATTATCAATGTTTTTCGAGCCTGTTTTTTCTCGCTACCCTGATTTCCTGACAATCCGGTATTTTCAATATAACGGTGGATGGTTTTGATTGGTCTACTACATTTTATGTCGAGGTGTACTGGTGTCGCCTAAATATATGAAAGTCGGTAGCAAAATGCTACATATATACATATATATATATTTATATATATGGAGATATATAGATAAAGTTTTTTACTGAGGGTGGTTTTGGATTCTAGGGGTCATGATCGGTGTAGATATGCAAAAATTTTTCAGAAATTCCAACATAGGGTATAATGTAATAGGTAGTATTTCATACGAAATCTACCTAAAAAACGGAAAGGGCCATTCAACTTAAAATTAAGTTTTCATTAGTATTCAATTCCTACTGTCATATTAGTTCACGTTCGCCCTATATTTATTTATTTACTAGCAAACCCCGCGGCTTTGCTCGCGTAATATTTGATTATTTAAAGTAATATGCCAAGTGATATTTGCATGACTATTTTTCATTAGAAAAACACTTTTTGGGATAATTCAAACAATACAAATTAAGCCACAATTTGACTAAACTTTATTATAAAAGTGCGATAGACAGAAATGAGATTTTAATTAATAAGAAAAACTAAAACTAATTCCAAATAAATGATAATTTAGAAAATATTTTGAGACTTTTTTGCTCATTTCATACGCTCATTTCAGTATTCATTTGAAGTTTTGAATTTTTTAGAAACCATCTTAACACATTTACATCTTAAAATTAACCATCATGCCAAATTCCAAGCTTCTTGTCAAACAGTCTACCACCTCTCTTATGTTAGTGGCACCAACATAAAATGCCGAAATAGAGTTGAAATAAAATGTCTCGAAAAATGTTGAAACAGAGACTGTCACCATTAATTTGCCAACATTAATCTTCAAATCGGTTGGTATTTCCTAATATTCTATACAAAACGGAATTTAGATGTTTTTAAAGGCTTTCTTGTTGTTCCTGCCAACCAGATGGTAGTAAAACCGGCATAAAATATAGCCCATATAGGATCAGGGACTATCAATCTTGATTCGCAACCAGTAACTTTTGTAATCGGTTTATTATTTCCAAAGATTCCACAGAAATCGTAATTTAGGACTCTTTTAGAATGCTTTTCGCTCCTTCCCTTCGCTTCACCCCTTTTTAATTTCGAATTTATTTTCGGCTGCTCATAGAGGACATTTATATTTTATAAGTAACTACCGTGTTATATTTAAAGTTTCTAGCCTCTTCAGTACCGCAGAATTCGCAATTTAGATTTTTTTTTTCTCCTGCAACCCTCGAGGGGTTGTGGCACCGACATAAAATATAGCTTATTGAGGTTCTATCACCATCAATTTGCAACCATTATGCTTGAAGTCGGTTTCGTATTCTTACGATTGCCTAAAAATCGTAATTTAGAACATTTATAGAACGCTTTTCGCTCACTTCATCATTTTAAATTTGGAATTTTCTTTCGACAATTCTTAGAAAGCATTTGCATCTTTGAAGTAATTACCATTCGAAATTTAAAATGTTAGACCCCCCTCAGTAACACAAAAAATGCAATTTAGAACATTTTTTGCTCCTGTACCCTCCAGGTGGTAGTGACAACAACGTAAAATATAGGCTATATTGGAGCGGGGACTGTCACCATCAATTTGAAACAATTACTTCTCAAATTGGTTTATATTTCCTGTGAGTGCATAGAAATCGCTATTTAGAACGTTTTTAGAACGCTTTTCGTTCATTTTTACCCCTTTTAAATTTCAAATTTTAAGGAACTCTTCTCAGAGAGCATTTACATCTCATAAGTAATTACCATGCCAAATTTCAAGTTGCTAGTCCCTTCAGTATCCCAAAAATGACAATTTAGACCGTTTTTTAAAATGCAACCGCAAGGTAGTAGGGACGCCGACATGAAATAGATCCTATACTGGAGCAATATGTCATCATCAATTTCTAACCATTACTTTTGAAATCGGTAGGGTATTTTCTGAGACTGCATAGAAATCGTAATTTAAAACGTTTTTCTCACCTTCTCATCCTTTTTAAATTTCGAATTATTTAGGAAATGTTCTTAGAGATCATTTATATCTTATAAGTAACTACCATGCCTAGTTTCAAGTTGCTAGCTCCTGCAGTACTACAAAAAACACAATTTATATCGTTTTTTACTCCTTCACCCCCTTTGGGGTAGTGGCACCGACATGAAATACAGCCTATGTTGGAGCGAGGGCTGTCACCTTCATTTTCACACCATTATTTTTTAAATCGGTTCGGTACTTCATGATATTCCGTAGAAATCGCAATTTAGGAAGTTTTTTAGAACGCTTTTCGCTCATTTTCACCCCTTTAAAATTTCGATTTTTTAGGAAATGTCCTTAGAGATCATTTGTATTTTATAAATAACTGTCCTGTCTAATTTCAGGATTCTATGCCCTTCAGTAACACAAAAATCGCAATTTAAAACGCTTTTTCTTCTGCAACCCCTAGGTGGTAGTGACACCGACATGAAATAAAGTCTATGTTGGAGCAAGGGCTGTCATCATCAATTTCCTACCATTACTTTTGAAATATGTTGGGTATTTTCTGAAATTGCGTAAAAATAGCAATTTAGAACGTTTTTAGAACTCTTTTAGCGCACATTCACCCCTTTTCAATTTCGAATTTTTTAAGAAATGTTCTTAGAGATCATTTATATCTTATAAGTAACTACCATTCCAAATTTCATGTTTCTAGGCCCTTCAGTAACACAAAAGTCGAATTCTCGAACTGTTTTTGCTCCTGCGCCCCCTTTGGGGGCAATGACACCGACATGAAACATAGCCTATGTTGGAGCAAGGGTTGTCATCATCATTTTGACACCATTATTTTTGAAATCGGTTAGGAACTTTTCTAGATTGCGTAAAAATCGGCATTTAGAACATTTTTTAGAACGCTTTTGGCTCATTTTCACCCCCTTTTAAATTTCGAATTTTTTAAGAAATGTTCTTGGAAATAATTTATAGCTAATAAGTCACTACTATGCCAAATTCCGTGTATCTGGGCCCTTCAATAACACAAAAATCGCAATTTCGAACGATTGTTTGCTCCTGCACCCCCTTTTGGGGTAGTGGCACTGACATAAAATGTAGCCTGTGTTGGGGCAAGGGTTGTCACCATCATTTTGACACCATTATTTTTTGTATCGGTTTGGTGCTTCTTGAGATTGCGTAAAAATCGGCATTTAGAACGCTTTTTGTGCATTTTCGCCCCTTTTGAATTTCGAATTTTTTAAGAGATGTTCTTAGAGATAATTTATATCTAATAACTAACTACCATGCCAAATTCCATGTATGTGGGCCCTTCAGTAACACAAAAATCGCAATTTCGAACGTTTTTTAGCTCTTGCACCCCAATTTAAGGGTAGTGGCACCGACATAAAATGTAGCCTATGTTGGAGAAAGGGTTATCACCATCATTTTGACACCATTTTTTTTAAAAATCGGTTTGGTACTTCTCTTGATTATGTAAAAATCGCCATTTAGAACGTTTTTTAGAACGCTTTTTGCTCATTTTCACCCGCTTTAAATTTCGAATTTTTTTAGAAATGTTCTTGGAAATCATTTATACGTAATAAGTAACTACCATTCCAAATTCCATGTATCTGGGCTCTTCAGTAACACAAAAGTCGCAATTTCGAACGTTTTTTTGTTCCTGCACCTCCTTTAGGGGGTAGTGGCACCGACATAAAATGTTGCCTCCTTTGGAGCAAGGGTTGTCACCATCATTTTGCCACAATTATTTTTTTATATCGGTTTGGTACTTCTTGAGATTGCGTAAAAATCGCCATTTAGAACGTTTCTAGAACGCTTTTTGCGCATTTTCACCCCTTTTTAATTTCGATTTTTTAAAAAATGTCCTTGGAGAACATTAGTATCTTATAAGTAACTACCATTCCAAATTTCATGTTTCTAGGCCCTTCAGTAACACAAAAAACGCATTTTTAGAACATTTTTTGCTCCTGCACCGCCTTTTGGCCAGTGGCACGGACATAAGACATAGCCTATGTTCTAAGTTGGACTAACACCATCATTTTGATACCATAACTTTTAGAATCGGTTCGGTAGTTCCAGAGCTTACCTCCTACAAATAAACAATTTTTACCTCTTTATAATAGTAGTATAGAAGTATAGATTTATATATCTTGTTCAAATTTTCAATCGTTAATAAAATACTTATTATTCATCCTATCAAGTTGAAATAAATTTTTTAAAACTTGTACTGGATGACAATTGATGTTAATACAGTTTTTTCAAATATTAATTCATTAATTAAATTTTGATTAATTAATTTTCGTTTGTATGGGAGACAAAATGTCGGCCATTGGTTATTGAACAGCATTTAATGCATCTTCATATCTATAAGGGGAGTTACCATAGGGGGGACCCTGTTCTGTCGCGAAATACCGCCAAGTTTGTCGCCAACTTGGCAATATATCGCCAAATTTGGCGAACAAAATGAGTCGCCAAAAGGGACGCCAACTTGGCGATATCTCTAATATTTCGCCAAATTAACACAGACTTCCATTGTAAACCTACTTGCTTATAGAAAATCAACAAATTGAGATATTTTAATGCTACAAAAACTAATATTACCTTAAGGGATTATATTAAAGTTTTCTTTGATGACCTAAGTAGGAATTATCTTTAAAAACAAAATTTTTATATTACTTATTTTTTTAAATAAGTTTAGGGGATCCTCTTTGCACTGAAACTTTTCCAAACCCTGATATTGTCAATACGAACACCAGATTTGGATATGATATTTGTCTTTTTTGGTAAATTTTACATTAGAATACGAAACTGGAAGTGATATTGATTACGGATTATGATGATTTAATGTCTAAAACTCACAATGTAAAATTCATTTGATATTTTGGGAAAACAAGCTACAATTTCAGTATGGGTAGTTTTTGAAAGCATAACTCACGAGCTACATTGTTCAACGAACTCTAAATCTAAATTTGCTTATTTGATGTTTCTAGAAATAAATTTCTGTAAAAAAATAAATACGTTAAAATTCACAATATTTTGAAAAGTTTATTTCAGAAAAATATAGTTTTTAAAATTAATTTGTGAAAAAAAAACGTTTATTTTTTAACAGAATTCGATTTTTAGAAGCATCAAATACGAAAATCTAAAATTACAGCTATTTCCGCCATGCACTTTTTTAACTATGCTTAAAAAAATTCGTGCATTGCAATCTGTCTTGTAATGATTGCAAGTGAACTTAGTATTTTAGGAGTATCAAATTTTAAATAACCATATTTCGTAAACTGTTTCACCGAGTGATTTCCCGTTTTTTATATTAAAGTAAAATTGCAAGAAAATGTTCACTACGATGTCAAAATGCGGTATTCCCACTGAAAATTTTGAGAGTTTGGTGCAATTCTTTTATAAAGACGACCGACACCCTAAGATTATTTTGTGACATAAATTAAAAACAAAACACATATTTTCCAATCGGTTGACATTTTTTTTTTGTTGTTGTTCCTGATACAATTTGGAAATTTAAATATATGGGATGTTTCCTTTTTCTTTTCCGCTACTGTACTTCAATATTAGCTATTTTCCATAGAGTCATGCAGATGTTGTTGACCCCTTATATATCCAGACTAGCGGCCCCCACGTGTCTTTCGGAGCCGATCCAAGAAAAACGAACAAAAATGTACTGCAATTAAAGTTTAAGAATACACAATGTATATAAAACAAATAGATGTGTCACAGCCAAACTCGATTCACCGTATAATGGAAATCGAGTTTGGCCGTGGTTGAGCTTAGCATAAGGAAACTGCAAAAAATGTAAATTTGGATTTCTCACCAACTATTTTTAAGATATTTAACCCGGTAATTGTAGAATCAGTCATTTTTATTTCTTTTTGCGCTAAAAAGGGTGTGATGTGCCAAGATGTTTGGGGAACCTTCTCCCAGTCATGCTGTGCTTACAAGGAAAGTCTCCATACAGGGCATACTCAGAATATGTTGAAAAAAATGCTAGTGAAACTACTCATGTATGTAATAAGGGATCAGTCAAATTTAATGGCGGAATTTCAGTAGAAAGTCTGTAAAAAAATAATATACTTTCGAATATTTGGCGCGATAATACGAAAGTGACACGCGATTTGGCGAGCAGGATTTTTCCTCGCCAAAAGCAAATGATTTTAATGCATCTGAAAATTGTTTATTAATTGTTTTTAGAATGCACTGTTTTTAATTAACCTAAACTTAATCAATGAAAGAGGTTATTATATATATATATATATATATATATATATATATATATATATATATGTATAATATGTATATATTATTATTATTACATATATATGTTGCTTGTTGCTATAGTTATTTAATTTTATCACTCTAAAAATACTTTCTATGCTTTGCAAGTTGCAAATATCTATTTTAAGTTATAGTCAGCTGACATTTGATTGCCATAATACATTTCCATATCAAAGACGAAGTCGTTTCCGTAGCAACAAAATCAAATCGACAGTGTTCTATCTGCCTAATTTGCTTAAAGTAATTAGCTTGAAGTAATTTAAATCAATTTAAATTTTGCTTTAAATTGTAAAATATGATATTTAAATTTTATTATAAATTCATATAAATATATATGAAAAACTGTAGTTAAAACAAACTAAAAATGACAAAACTGTAGTTAAAACAAATTAAAAATGACAAAACTAAAGTTATTTAAATTAAACTTATATAAACAAATTCAACATAAAAAGTTTTTTTCTACATAAAAACGTATTTTTTTTCATCGCCAACCGGTGATAAATCGCCAAATAAATGAAAATTTCGTTATTTTTTTACGGACGCAGTATCGGGGTTCCGCCAAATTTTCTTTTATAAACATATATATCCATATGAGAAGAATATTCTATAATTTTTTCAGATTTTTCTGAGTATGCCCGTATGGAGACCTTCCTTGTTAGAAGATCACCTCAGTTGCGCAAGTTCCGCTTGGAGTACTTATAATGAATCTTTACAGAATGATTGGAAAATTACTAGTAAAATTTTAAAGGGTGGTAGAGAGAACCTAAATATGTATTTTCACCATAGAAAGTGTGTCTGGAAATGCCGCATTTACGCGATGGTGACGAAGAAAAATGAGAAAAAGCAATGGAAGGAAGCGTATAAGTGCCAATACATAAAGATTGTACATTGACGGACAGGCATTCTATATGCTTATTTTGGTCCCCTCTACCAGCCTCTACAAATTTTACCAGATAGTTTCCGATCATCTTGTATACTTCAACGAAGGGTACACAAGTAATTATTAGATTCCACGGTTAAGAGATCTTGTTACCGTTCTCCTCTACAAATGAACCATGTTGTAATGCGAAATGTTGCATTGAATTCATGGGTAGTATTTATATTGGAAAATAAAATGAATATAATAGTAAATTTGACAATTATTAACATGTAATTTCCTTTTATGGACAATGTGTAATAGTTTGAATTTAAATTTTCTGTCTACCGCACCTGTTTCCTTTTGCTCATTTCCCCCCTGACATGATACAATTATCTAATGAAACTTAGGGTATGGTTAGACCAAAGGGGTTCCAGCAAAGAAAATAAAAATAATAAGTTCCGTAAGCTAAACAACTTAGGAATTACTATTATAGATAAAAAGTAGATTTTTCAAAAATGTGGTAAAAAAATGGGAAAATATCAAATTCTGTCTCTGAAATAAATCAAAAGTCTGTATGAAGAAATATCTTTTAAAATAAAGGTTATTTCTAAATTAATCCCATATTTCCAGTTACTTGGATTTTATAAACAGAAAATAAACAATATTAAATTCACATGTAGTAATACGTTTGGTTTCTTAAAATATATAAGCTAATAGTACTCCTAGCGATATATTGAACATACACTTTTTTAAATTGCGAGTCAGTTTGTACATTAATTTTCTTTTTAAATTTGCTTGTCAATTCTTATTTTCCTATCTGAAATTTATCAGAAAATATTCTGACAAAATTGTCTTTCAAAACACAGATTATTTCTTAATAAGCCCCATTTTCCCTGTTATTTTCTTTTTAAATAGATAAAATAAAAAATCTTTAAGTGATATGTAATTACACTTTATAGGTATTTAATGTGTATAAGCGAAATCTATATCCAAAAATATACTTATATATACATATTGAATATAATCTGATTTTAAAGTAGAGGTAAGCCTGTACTTTTCAATATTACGCTAAAGTATAGAATATACGTTCACATTTAGGAGTTATTTTTCGATTTTTTTAACGATGCTAAGCAAATACTCAAGACAACATTATTAAGAACTTTTTCAGCTCTCTGCATTTTAAAGTATTTATTATTTTTTCGTATATATACTTGTATGTCTAATCCAAAAATCTAAAGTTTAATACACTTTAATTCAAAAGTACAGAGTTCTTCCCAGAGGATTAAATAAAAATATTTCTTCGCATACTTGTGGTTTAGAAGCAGTAAATAGTCTGAAAAACTTTCGTACTTTATACTTTTTAATGCGTATTTTCTTTTTTCTCTTTTTTTAATTAACGAACGTGACCCAAAATATTTACAAATGAAAAAAAATTTCTTTCTAGTAAAAAAGATTTGAATGTTTTTCTTTTTCTCTTTACATTTGTATGTACTATATAAAATATTTTTAAAATTATGCATGGATTAAGGAAGCCTTGTTTCAGCGAATCGTGATGACATTTCATAAAAAAAAGTTTCGTTTTTCGTATAAAATTTTAAGATTATTTACTTGCTACTTGTTACACCATTAAATAGTTATAGTAATAATAAAGAAAATTATTATATAGTTGTAGATATTTTGTCAAATTTGTTTAATATAGTTTACGCGGCCCTAAGATTGCTTAAAGGAATATCGCACTCGGTGTAACGTATTTTGAAATACGTACATACTTCTAATGAAAGACATTGTTAAGAAAAAAGGTAAAAAAAGAACTGAAAATCACACATCAGGCTTTGAAAAACATGTAAAATTTTCAGCAATTATTACTAGAAGTACTTTTTTTAATTGAAAAATCGTCAAAATAATGTGGAAAAATGACATTTCCGCAAAACATGATAACTGAAAAACAAGCCAATTTATTGACAGTTTGTGAATTGCAAAATTTATTTTTTAGAGAATATATTTCTCTAAGACATAAATTATTCGCATTGTAATAGCATCTATATATCAGATGCTGTGGCAGTTAAAGTACTAATGTAATGAAAAATTCATAAAATTTGTTGCAACTAAGTCATTCATACCATTGTAAATATGAAACTAATTAATATATTATCGTAAAAGTATTCTATTCCCTAAATGAAAGTTTATAAAAGAAGTACACGAAATTTCAAGGAATTTCATGCATAATTTTTTGCTATAGGATGTTTTGCGTAGTATTAATTTGAAAAACTTCATTTTGACAAAAAGCTAAAAATAACTTTTAAACACGATTCAAAAACTGTGACAGCTGCAAATTTAAACGGCTGCTCTCTACGACGCTAAACTCTTTTTCTAATTAAGATACAGACTCTATTTAAGGCGATAGGATACCTATGAACCTTCAAAAATTTTGATTTTTTTTTTTTTAAATAGATATTTTGATTCCGTTATCATTTCTGAACAATATGCGAAAATCCGCATTAAAATCTCCCATTTGTTTACTAATTATGGCAATTTTATTAAGACTACATATGATAATTAAACTTTGCGTCGCGTTTATTCAAAACGATGAATTTTGATACTGCGCGCAGTGCTACTAAAAAACTATGCATGGGAATCAAAAGAAATTTTCACCACATATATATATATATATATTTTTAATTAGGTATATTTTTTACAAATATTCTGGTTTTAGTATAAACTCATATTTACTGATTTTATCAAGCGCGCAAGACGCGTTATTTTTTTTTTCTCTTTTTATCATATATATTATTAAACATATCATTTCAATATTTATTTATGAATTTACAAGTATGTATATACATTTTTAAATAAAAATTTAAATATAATCTTTATATTTAAATGAAGTTCGATTTTTATTTTTGACTTATTACACAAGTTTTGAAGCTTGGAACACAGTGATATTTTTTTGCTTTTTCGACTTGTTCAAAGGCATCCTACCCAATTAAGCAGAATTCGATAGAAGAACAGTTACATTTTAATATTATTCCAAAAATAAATAATCGATATTTTGATCAAAAACGACGCTTCAATGGTGTGCGAATACGTTAGAAGACACATAACGCAGTTAAAATCCATTTTCAGAAGTTGATGTCCATATCAAGTAACGTATGCGATTTCTTTCGTGTATTCCTGTATACTATCTATAGAATTCATATACAGCATGCAATACACTAACAATTAGATGCTCTTATGAATGCATACTACAGCAGGAATTTCACTTCCAGCTGTTATTGATCATAGTCAATCTTTAACACTTTATAAACTGACGGTCCTTATAAACCATTAAAATATTTTTTTTTTAATTCATTTAATATATCGATTAGTTGTAATACAGTTTAGAAGAGTTATAGATACATTACTTTATCTTGGTCCAAAAGCATTATTGGTTAAACAAAAGAAAAATATTTTTAAAAGGATGATTTCTTTTGCCTTTGCATCTTTTCAGCTTTCTTGGCGTTGTGGGAGGGGCGGGGGGGGGCAAATTTTTTGATTCGAAAATATTTCTATTGTTCTATCGTAAGAACATTGTATTTGTACATTTCCTATTTCTAGAAAATACTAAGAAAAATATTTAAAATAAAAGATTTGAGTGGTGTGATAAATATTGCACGGAATCCCTATAAATTCAAATTTAATTAATCCTTCTAAATCCTTCAATCCTTTTGAAATCCTTCTAAAATTTATTAAATGATTATGTAAATCTTCTAATGTAGTTTAAAAATTTCAAGAAAAATGCTTTAGAAGATAAAATTTCCATGAATTCATAATTCAGTACATAAAAGGTTAAACAAATTATTTTGTGTGTCTCTGTAAATGAACAATAAATGCTACTTAATACAAAATCTATGGAAAACTTTATGCAGTGCACCTTAGTCATCCTTTTTAGTTTCATTATGTTTTAAAAAAGGTAACATGAATAAAATGAACCGTAAACGATTTTCCCCCATAGGCTATAATCTAACGGAATTCTTTTGTGTATTACTGTATACGAACAGTCAATGCCAAATACTTCATTTCAATACTAACCATTCTATAGTAAACTTCAATAACATATAAAACAAATATATGCCAATCAGAGTATATTTACGAGGGTTAGAGAAGAAAAAGATAGACATAAAGAAAAAACGAATTCATAAACTCTTTTCAACTAAGTTGGAAAGTGTTAAACATAAAGAAATGAAAAAAATACATAAAACAAAATCATCCGATTTTAGGGATCAGAAAATAAACTCATCCCAAAAAATTGAAAAAAAAAGGATGTCTGGTGAAAAATGATATATTAATCCTGGCACTTCTCTATAAATAAAAATGTAAGGAGAAAAAGTACAAAAAATTTAGAATTGCACATTTTTATACTATTTCTTTTAGCTCAGAAGAACATTGCAATTCTGGGAATGTTTCATTTTCTTTCAGTTTTGTTCGACATAACACTTGAATGCTTTTATAGAAAAAGCTGTAATGTGATGTGCAAATTTATAAAATAAATTCATTATTTATCAAAAAGATTTTATAACATTATTAAGGAAAAAATATATCTTTTTTCTCCTTATGCATACAAAATGTAGCGTTATACCTTTTCATATGGTATTACAATGTAAAATAAATAAATAAATAAAACAAACCTATAAATTAAATATTAATAAAATTATATATGTATATTTATTTATTTATATGCTACATTATTGTATTAAATCAAACTATAAGAAGAGATCTTAATTTCTCTTAATTCTGGGAAAATTTAGATTTCAATAGAAGCACTAAAATTACCCGTTGAAAATCGATGTAGAACGTTGAGCTTATTTAAATACACATTGTGAGACATATTATATGACTATATAAGACTTTATTTACATTTCAGCGAAGATGATGCCTTAAGTACATTTTTAAACAGCAATGAATGTATTGTAATTGTGTATACTATAAAATATTGTTTCTTTTATATATATATATATATTTTCGTAATATCAGAAATGGAATTTTTTTCCAACTTAGTATTATGTAATATTATATTTGTATTATATATATATATATATATATATTTCGACAGTTTTTTTGCATCTTTAGTTTAAGTTTGTTTGTTTTAAGTGTCCATAGTTAATTGTTAATTTTTTTTTTAATATACACCTTCTTTCTGAATTTATATTGCATTTGTCTTTGAATATTTTAATGATATATATACACGGAAAAGCCATTACATTATGACCACATGTTTGATACGACGTAGGACCACCTTTCGCCCTCAAAATCGCGCATCCCCGGCGTGGCATTGACTCAATAAGGTACTCGTAGATAGTCTCAGGTATCAGGTACCAAGCGCTCACCAACTGGTCCAGCAATTTCCGCACATTCCGAGGTGGTAGCGTGACAGAACGAATTCGGTTTTCCATGTGGAACCACAAATGTTCTATTGGATTCATGTCAGGTGAATTTGGAGGCCAATACATGACTTGAAATTCATTAGAATGTTCCTCGAACCACACTCTAACGATTGGACCCATAAGACATGGCGCATTATTCTGTTGGTAAATGCCACCACCCGCCGGAAACTCTGTTGTCAGGAATGGATAGCTCCTAGCCTGTAACGATGTTCAGGTAGCGCTCAGACGTCAGGGATTATATTATGGGTCCTAATGTGCTCAATGAAAACGTCGCCTACACTATAATACTTCCGCCACCGGCTTGTCTCCGGCCAACTGCGCATCCGCAGTAAATTTTTCCGTCGGAAATCGGCAAATTCGCACCTGCCGTCGATGTGATGGACCTTAAAATGTGATTTATAGGACCAAGGAACTTTCTGTCATTCTTCTGTTATCTAATTCCGAAGTTCCTGGGCCCATTACAGGCGATACTGGCGATGACGTGCCATCAGCGCAGGGACGTGCTTCAGCCGCCGGCTGCGTAGTCCCATACGCAGCAGTGCACGCTGCAATGTGTGTTGCGAAAGACTGTCTGGATCCTGACAGTTGCAACTGCTGATGATTTCGGCTGCTGCAGCTCTTCAGTCACGGCGAATAATCCGTAACATTCTCCGCTCTCCTCTGGAATGAATGTTCCTCGGTCGACACACCCTTTGTCGGTGACGTGTCGTTTACAATCCATACTACTTTCGACACGTGCTCACAACGACTGCACATGATCAGCCAGTACCTGATATCGACGTTTTCAGTCGCCGAGCTATAACGATTTGACTTTTATCAAATTCTGTTAAATCTGCTGCTTTTCCCATCATGTCCCATCATGCTATGTTTTGAATTTCAATGCGTGGGCGCTTTAAATACTCCAACATCAGCCGCGCACGCGCCATGGTTTTGTTTCTGTGCGAGCCTATTATTAGAGATAAAGGGTGGTCAGAATGTAATGGATCTTCAGTTTAAATGTATGTACATTTACATAAATATATGTTACGATTTACTGTGAGGTTGAAGGTGTGCTTTAGGAAGGCGAATCACTTGACTAATAAGATTAAATGCAGTCAAATCGGTTTCAGTTCAGTCGAAACAGTTAAGTGCAGTCGAATCAGTTACGTGCAATCGAATTGTGAGACAATGAAAAAATTCACAAAATGTTTTCCCAAAAATAGAGCTCATTGTAAAATAAAAAACTTTTTATTCATATTTTTCGCATCATATGACGCCTTTCCACAATATACGCATTCTCTGGAGACACGACAGCTGTGATGCTAAAACTTAGATGTTTAAATTGCGTTCGTTCATTACACCCACGGAGGACATCTCCCCAGGGCCTATATCCCTCGCGGAGATAACAGACCGCCATGAACAAAACCACACCACCACCGTTCATTACAACACGTTAACATTTCTACAAACCGCTATAAGTTATTTTGAAAATAAAAAATACGACAAGAATCTGGGCTCCGAGCTCATGCAAGCTAATTTAAGGAGGTTCTGCACGGAAGGTTATAGACACGTCTATATATGCGTATACCAATGCGTCTAGACGCTTTGGTGTACGTTCCGGACAAATCAGAAATCTGCGCCAGCTAAGAATCCAATCAGAGCGTTTGGCCTCATTTCCGATAAGCGTACGAAAATAGTACTAATATGTCACACCGATGAAAAACGCACGAACTGAAAACTTTAGAATGAAATAATGTATAAAAAAGAAAATGGTTAAAAGATTATTCGAAATTATCTAGCATCGCGGTTTTAGCATTGCGAAACGGAATAGCTTTAAGAAAGACTTTTATGAAGGAAAAATGCTTTTTAGCTTAGAAATTAGGATAAGATAATTATTAAAACACGCGTTTTAAAATAAAGGGAGTTTGTAAGACATAATAAATAAGATATTATTAAGAAAATAGAGAATATGCGTGAAAATAATTTAATAAAGCATTGGGAATAAAATTTTTGTAATATATATAATACCTTTGAAAATCAGAAGACATCTAACAAGTTCTTTTCACAAAACCTGACAAAAATCTCTAGTTTTAATATTGCAGATGTTTGATTTATATATAGAAAAACTAACATGAAGTTAAAAACTAACATTTTGGAACAACAAAGTGACCGAAACTCCAAACGCAAAAAAAGGCAATTAATAATACACAGACCTGCCCCAGGAAAATTACAAAACAACGATTTAAAAATTTTTAATATTAAATTTTATTATAATATGAATAAAATAATTTATGAATTGATCAACAAATGGAATAGAGATATAAGATGATAATATAAATTTAAGAAACCAAAGCGACATGTGGATGTCTAATATATATATACATATATATACGAGGGCTGTTTTTTAAGTAAGGGCCATTTTGCTGTATACAATAATAGGTTGCGCGCGCCTTCGCAACGAGCGCTTGCGCCGGCATTCCTTGGGAACAACTGGGCTCAGTTGCAGCTGTATAGGTAGCCAGTACGGTCTGTTCTGTGCCTTTAAAATGTTCAAGGTTATCGAATTGCCCACCCGTGCAGGTACGGTGAGTGATACGTTTTTTGTCGCAAAGCGATTGAAAACATAAGACGCAGCATGCTAACAGCAGGGCCGAAACTAGCCTTTTTGGCGCCCGGGGCAAACATGGATTTTGGCACCCCCCCCCCCCCCCAACACCACCACAAAGTAAATTTACAAAAAAGAATTTTACTAAATATCTAACAGACAACTTATTTTTAAATTTAAAATATATAAAACTGAACTACGTAATCAGCTTTGTCAAACATTGATCCATTAAAATCTTTGAAAAGTTATTTGAAAAGTTATTGAAAAGAATTGCATTTTAATCTTTTTAAACTTTTTTTTTTTTTTTTTTTTTTTGCATAGTCTAAATGAGGTCGATATCTAAAAAAGAAAGGTTTTACTAAAAATGTTACTCTGTGCATTCCCTTTCCCGTTGTCCTGGGCAGTCAGCGCCCATGGCAAGACGAAAAAAAAAAAAAAAAAAGAAAGAAAGGAAGCTCAACACTGTTCAGCGGAAAAAAAACAAACAGCTTTCATGGAATTTTTTTATCTAGAAGAAACATTAGACTGAGGGGTCACTTCTCCTTTGGTAGTTATCCGTAGTGGACAGTAGGGTGTCCCACAGTAGAGACTGACCTTGAAAAACGGTAATGATTCTCCCTCGGATTCTCCTCACAGGAAGTGATTTAAAAGATAGAAAGCAAACGCATAGGCATGATACTTTGAAATTTTGTATTGTAATGAATCTTTTTATCTATTTGTAAAGTTTAATGCATTTGGTTCAGTTTTCCTTTTAAATTTTCCAGATGCGAGACATTTTTATACAAATTTCATATTATATATATATATATATATATATATATATATATACATTCTTGTGTCAAACGTCAAACAAAATCTTCATTTTGGCGCCCCCTTCATCTCCTGTTAAATTGGCGCCCGGGGCACGTGCCCCCTCTGCCCCCCCCCCCCTAGTTTCGGCCCTGGCTAACAGAGGGAATTTTGCTACCCCATGACAATGCAAGACCTCACACCGCAGCTCTGATCCTAGCTTTGTTCGACACTTTAGGCTGGGAAGTTTTTGACCTCCCCCCCACCCCGACCTTGTGCCGAGCGATTTTCTGGTTATCGGAGCAGGCGGCAAGTTTCTATAAAGAGTGTTTTCTAAATCTAGTTATAAGTTATAATAAGTATTTAAAAAAACTTGGCATCTATGTTGAAAAATAGAAAAATGTATGTAGAATCTGAAAATAAATTTGTTTTTTGAAAATTTTCTTTCATTTAGTTTTTATTTTCAAACGGCCCTTACTTAAAAAACAACCTTCGTATATATATATATATATATATATATATATATATATATATATATATATATATATATATATATATATATATATATATATATATAATATATATAAAGATCCGGTTGCTTTTAGAGCTATTACATGTGGTTTCGGTTCATATTTGGAAAATTGTAATAAAAAATTGTTGAAATTATTAAAAGAGATTTTTGATGAAGTATTGAAAGATAAACCGGCTTGTATAATAAAAAACAGCTTTGAGTTAATTAAACATTTAAATCTAATGAAAAACATTTCAAATTTAACAGCGTATGATTTTGCAGATTTGTATAATAGTATAGATTTGGACAATCTTAAAATAAATATTATGGAGTTTTTTAGTAAATATAATTCCTCAACTATCGGACAGGAATGGTTTACTAATTTGTTTAACTTTGTAGTGAGTGAGAACTACTAATATGACGGGAAAATTGTTTACAAACAAGTTAGAGGTATTCCAATGGGGGATGTTGTAGTTCGATTTTAGCCGATATCTACTTATATATGTATGAGGAACAAATTGATATAAATGAGGATATGAAGTGCTTTCGTTACATTGATGACGTTTTAATAGTCAGATGCAATGATGTGAAGAAAGAAAAAATTGATTGCTATCCTAAAGGTTTAAATTTGAAATTGGAGTCAAAAAGTAAAAACATGGTCAATTATTTAGACATTAATATCGAGATAAAAAATGGTGAGATAAAAACAGATATATATGATAAACGAAAAAGCTTTAACTTTGAAACTATAAAAATCTTAAATTTTGGATCAATTGTGCATATCTCAATATATAGAAATATTTTTATTAACGGGTTAAACCGTATAGATAGATTGACATCAAATACTGGGGAAAAAAATGAAGATCTTTACAAATGGTATAGTCTGGCATTGCACCATGGCTATCCTGAGAGATTTTTGAAGAGTCTGCTACGAAATTTCGTAAAGTGTAAGACTTATCGCAGAGATTTAGAGGTAATGTGGATGCGAAGAGAGGAGTAACTGTGGCTTTGACTGTTCAGGGTTTGCGTGCACGATTGTTTGGGGTTTCATGTTCAGTTGTTGGTTTTCGATGGGTATAGGTAGCTCATTCGATTTGTTAGTTTTTTCTTTTTGGTCTTGACAGGTTGTTTGGGGAGCGTTGTGCACATAAAAACTGGTTTTAACCCCGCAGTTGCATGTCGCAAGTGCATGCCGCCTGTCTCCATGGATTCAAATTCTTCTGGTTATAGTTTGAATGTTTTTAAAGTTTGCCGTTTTTAAAGTATGTTGTTTTTGAAGTTAGTTGTTTTTAGTTATTTTGTTGTTGTCATTTGGTTTAGTTTATTTATTGTTGGATCGGTTCCGTGGTTTCGAATTTTTGGTTTGGTTTTTGGATATATATATATATATATATATATATATTTATTTAATTTTCCGTAATTAAATGGACGATTAAATCTTAAGATAAAATTGTTCTCATAACGCAAAAATCCAGAAATTGAAAGTATGAACAATGTGAGAAACTTAGAACGATAAAATATTTAATAATTCAATGAAATATAATTAGGAAAATTAAAATTTAATTATTGAATAGAATACATTACTAAAATTATGTGTGAAAAAAGCATTAATTCTACATGGTTAAAAAGTATTTGAAATGATAAAAATAGTGAAAAATAAATACACAAGGCGCATTTGCAGCAAATAACTTATGAATACATACATATATGCTTACAATTGTATATTACAATGCACAAAATTTAGAAGTTTTTCATTTTATACAAACAATATAAACAAATATTCACTTAATATTATTAGACTTAAAAAAAATAGTATTAATTTTAGTAAAAGCTCATCTGCGATGAAATTCTAAGTGAAATTAATGATTTATTCATATTTCACTTCACAAATTAAACGAATCATAGAAACAAAAAATAAAAGATACTTCTCTTAAAAATATTCTTTAAATCAAAGTTTAGCAGATAATATTTTTTTTTTTTCGGTTATGAATCTTATATTATGCGCATTTGTTAGTTTATGCAAAATATTAAACAGAGAAAAGGAATATTCAGAAAATAATTTTCATTGATAGAATAGGTTAGTAAAAATGCTTTCAAGCAAGTTAATCAAGAGAACAAAAGTAAATGGAGTCAAGGATGAGAGCATTTTATTGAAAAGATGCAATTTTTTGCTTGGAATTCGAAATGTAATTTAACATTCAATTTAGTAATTTTAGAACTCTTGAGCATAAATAGCTATGATAAATTTTTATAAATTCAATTATTTAAAATAAAGTACTCATTTTTAATTAACCATGTACATAAGATTTAAAACAAGTGGGTAAGTGTGATCACAGATCGCACAGAGGGTTTCGTTTAATATTCCTTTCAAAACACTTTATCTTTCTGAAAAATCTGTTTATTCCACATTTCGCAACCAGGGCGCACTTTATTCTAAACAAACCTCTATCCGAACGAAACTACCGTTTTACATACTACCCGTAGATATATTAGTCGAGGGGATTCGGCCCATAGCACCGGAGATAAGTAGGCGGCCCTGGCGATAAAAAGTGGAACTAAAATATGTAACGCTATGGTGCATAATAAGAAATAATGGTCAATCGGGTGTTGGCAAAAGTTGGAAAAGTGCTCCCCAGGTGAAAAGAGCGGAGGTAAGAAAAATTGCTTAACATACACAAGTTAGAGCTCGGAGGAGTAAATAACATAAGACTTTTTGAAAATTTTATGATTAGTCGTGTGGTCTGAGGTATTCAGCTATACGTATGCAAAAATTTATGTCTCCAACTTAATTAGGGGCTCTCTTAGAAAGAATTGCTTAAAATACATATGTGGTAGCTCAAAGCGTTAAGCGTAAGACTTTTTCAAGATTTTATTATTTTTCGCCTGGCCTCAGGTGTTCTGCTATAAGTATGCAAAATTTCAAATCTCCAATTTAATAAGGAGTTCAGTTAGAAAGAATTGCTTAAAATACACATGTGGGAGCCCAAAGGGTTAAATGTACGACTTTTTCAAAATTTTATGATTTGTCATTTGATGTGAGGTGTTCAGCTATAAGTATGCAAAATTTAACGCCTCCAACCTAATTAGGGGCTCACTTAGAACGAATTGCTTAAAATACACATGTGGGAGCCCAAAGGGTTAAATGTGCGACTTTTTCAAAATTTTATGATTTGTCATTTGATGTGAGGTGTTCAGCTATAAGTATGCAAAATTTTACGCCTCCAACCTAATTAGGGGCTCACTTAGAACGAATTGTTTAAAATACACATGTGGGAGCCCAAAGAGTTAAATGTACGACTGTTTCAAAATTTTATGATTTGTCGTTTGATGCGAGGTGGTCAGCTATAAGTATGCAAAATTTCACGCCTCCAACCTAATTAGGAGCTCACTTATAAAGAATTGTTTAAAATACACATGTGGGAGCCCAAAGGGTTAAATGTGCAACTTTTTCAAAATTTTGTAGTTTGTCGTTTAATGTGAGGTGTTCAGCTATAAGTATGTAAAATTTCACGCCTCCAACCTAATTAGGGGCTCACTTGAAAGGATTGTTTAAAATACACATGTGAGACCCCAAAGGGTTAAATTTACGACTTTTTCAAAATTTCATGATTTTTCGTTTGATGTGAGGTGTTCAGCTATAAGTATGCAAAATTTCACGCCTCCAACCTAATTAGAGGTTCACATAGAAAGAATTGTTTAAAATACACATGTGGGAGTTCAAAGGGTTAAATGTGCGACTTTAAAATTTTATGATTTGTCGTTTGATCTGAGGTGCCCAGCTATAAGTACGCAAAATTTCATTCCTTCAACCTAATTAGGGGCTCACTTAAAAAGAATTGTTTAAAATACACATGTGGGAGCCCAAAGGGTTAAATGCACGACTTTTTCAATATTTTATGATTTGTCGTATGATGTGTGGTGTTCAGCTATAAGTATGCAAAATTTCAAGTCTCCAACATGTATAGTTTCTGAGAACGGGCTCTGTGACGGACAGACAGACGGACAGACAGACGGACAGACAGACAGACAGAGGAGCGAGACGAATAGGGTTTCGTCAGATGAACGAAACCCTAAAAACGGTGACTCGAATGTTGAATAACGTCTTTTTAGGTATATTTCATAAGAAATACTATTTATTATATTCTCCACTATGTTGGAATTTCTGAAAAAACATTTCCAGATCTACGTCGATCATGACGACTAGAACTAAAATCCACCCCCAGGTCAAAACTTTATCTATTTATCTATATATATTACTTTTTTATGGGCGCGATAATGTCCATAATTCTGCACAAATCTCTTCCAAATTGATATATAATATCAAGGAGTTAGAAAATCTCCGTAAAGTTCGTTAATGGGCAAAATCGGACGAAGGGGGTGGAAATAGAGGGGGGGGGGTGAAAACTTAAAAAAACCCATAACTTCCTCATAAGAATACATATCAAATCAGTTTAATATTGTTATTACTTCTAGTAAAGGGCCAAAATCTTATGTATCGCAGATTTTTCATAAAATTAAAATCAAGGAGCTAAAAAATTAAATAAATAAATAAATAAATAAATAAATAGGGTTTCAGAGGCAAAAAAATTCATAACTTCCTCGATTCTAAATATATAAAATTCACTTAAACTAATTATAAATGTTATTAATATTATCTACGGCTTTTATATTGACAAGCTTTTGATGGGACCAACTCTTGCCGCAAAAAAATAAATAAATTAGAAATCCCCCTAAAATGGGGGGTAGGGTGAAAAAGAAACAAATTCATAACGTCGATAATTCACAATATATCCGATCCGTTAAATTTATTTTACATCTTCTCAGTATTATCTACATTTTCATATTGACAAGTTTTTGATAGGACCAACTCTTACAGCAAAAACAAACTAAAAAAATGGGCTTGACGAAAAAATTATCGTATTAAGGGTGTACTCAAATCCAAACGGTTTATTTTCTGACTCATTTTTAAATTAATTTTTACTCTCAAATGCATCTAATTGGCAGGTTCTCTTATTCAGAAACTATATAATGCGCAGTATTGGTCAATTTTTTTGATAAAACCAGAATATATTTTTTTAAAATTCTGTCAAAGTGGTCATTTTGAACCGAATTTCCCGAAGTGATAGTGCTGGAAACGAAGAAAAAGGGTTGTTGTGAGAAAATAATTGTTTGTAAATCAAGAAAAATAAAAACACAGGTCGCTTATAAATCTTTTTAAAAAATCACATCAGCAAGTTTCATGTTTTAACTTTTAAAAATGAGTCTGAAAATGTGTCAGAAAATTTCCAGTTGTTGAGCGTGGAAAGATATTTTTTTGAATACCGCCTTAATATGAATCGTATAAAACCAGCTCTTGCAGAAAAATAAAATTAAAAATTCGTCAAAAGCGGCCAGATAAAACTATTAAACTTGGTTTATCCCTAATATTGATTTAGTTTTTGTTGGTAAAATTAGTACTTAACTTCGAAATCTACCTCCGCCTGTTGGCCGAACAGGTAAAGATTTTTTTGAACTAGTATTCTCGAGAAGAGGAAGTCTGGGAGCTATGTTGCAAAAACGCTTGAAAAAGAAAGAAAAATCATGCATTAAGTATACATAAGTATACATATGAAACACTTTGCAACACATTCAGAATACTGTAACAAAACTTTTAATTACCATCAAATTACCAACAAATTACCATCTCTAGTCCGAAAAGTACAGTGAAACCTCCCTGTGCGACCACCCCCATTAAGCGACCACCTCCCTGAACGACCTTTTTTTCATGGAACGAAATTTATGCCCATAGGCTCAATACTAATTTTACCTCCATTCAGAGTCCATCTCAGTTGAACTGCCTCTATGAGCGACCAATTTCTTTGAAGAAAATTGAACAAATTCCGCTTTTTCTTGGTCGCTTGAAGAAGGTTTTATTAGAAAAATAATCAAGGAGAGCGCATTATTCATCTAACTTCTAAAGTAATTTTATATTTTTATTTTATTCCGGTAACTTTTAAATGTTTAGATGCCCTTTGTGCCTTTTTAAGCAACGAATTTAACATTGATGATAAATTAAGAATGACGGTCAGTAAACTCCCCTGCACTATTCTGCCAGGAAACTCTTAAAGAAATAAATGAATAAAATCGTCATTATTTGTTCCCGTCCAAAATAAAATGCATTTATTTATTGAACTTCGAAAGGACTTGGAAATAAAAGTTCCAAAAGATAAAAGCATAAAATCAACGCAAACGTCAATGTATTCATTTTTTAAACTCTGCAGTAATTAAATTATGTAATTAAATTTTGTTTTGATACTTAAATTTATGTATATATATATTTTAATGTGAAAAATAAATTTTAGTAACATTGTTACCTTTTTTCGACAACTAAAATCTAGATTTAAACATGACCTCCATTAAGCGACCACCTCTCGGAGCGACCCATTTTTATTGGAACGGAACGTGGTCGCTTTAGGGAGGTTTTATTGTAATTCAATTTTTTTACATTCAACCTTGTTTATGATCTATAGATTTCTATACGTATTATACAGGATGTTTCCGAATTCGGCCGACAAATTCATAGGGGTGACAGCAAGCATCAAGAGAATAAAAATGGTCATAGAACACGAGGTCGAAAACCACTTATTTAGTCGGAAATAGAGTGTGTTTCATTCTAACTGAACTTGGATTGACGGTAATAATTTTGAAAAAAAAATTGCAATAAAAATGCAACGATATGTACCTTGTTCTGTTTTCAATGTGATAACATCAGGAAAATTTCTGTAAAAACAGGGTGATCAAGCAATCGATGATACTGTATGAACTGGTTATCGCAGTCCAAAGTGTGGAGAGACAAGAGCATACTGCTTGCGCATATAATGGAATCGTCTACCACTTTTTAGGTGCGTTCGTAATTATATAGATACGTAGCACCTATAATCGTCGTTCAACCCGTCCGTCTGTTCGTCTGTCTGTCCATCTGTCTGTCTGTCTGTCTATCTGTCTGTCTGTCCGCATATAACAAAGCAAAAACTACTCAACCGAATTGTCTGAAATTTTAAATATATAATTGTTGATACATTTTGTCGAGTCATTTAAACTTTTATGAAAATCGGATGTATAGTTTAATGACAGGGACAGTCAAAATTTTTCCGTTACATTACGGCCAATGGGATAAAAATTATTGCAAGTACATTTTAATGATGTTACAACCTTCTGAATTGTCTGAAATTTTAAATATATAATTGTTGCAAAATTTTGTCGAGTCATTTAAAATTTTATGAAAATCGGATGGATAGTTTAATGACAGGGACAGTCAAAAGTTTTCGGTTACATTAAGGCCAATAGAAAAAAAATATTTCATGTGCATTTTAATGATGTTATAGCCTTTCGATTAGAATGAAATGGATATGCACTTATGAAGCGCATTAAAATATACATTCATTACAATATGCGGTGCAAAAAATATTTATAAAACTTATAGTACGAACGCACATAACTGGCCACGTTTGACGAGCAATTTTAAACTTTTTTTTATATTATCTCATTTATGAGAGAGGTGAGAATGTCTGCTAAAAGTTTTATTATAATATACTTCAATTTTCTGAAAGTTGTTACCGCCATCACAAATTAAGTTAGGGTAGAACACACTGCATTTTGTATTAAATACGTGGTTTGTTCTATAGTCATTTTTCATTCACTTGATGCCTACTATCACATCTCTGAGTTTGTCTATCGAATCCGCCAACAGTATTGTATGCAAAAATTTAGTTCATTTAGGAAATGCATACCACAAATAAAGACTACTCTTCAGCAATGTGCATCAATAAACGAAAATGTACTAGAATACTTTTGTGGAGCCCTGTATATGATCTATTGAATTTATACACACCAAGTAATATTAAAAAAATAGTCACAATAAAAAATGTATATTACCATTGAAACCACACTTCCAACAATTATCGCCATAGACCGTACTGTAACCTAATTATTTTGTGTGTCCCTTGGAAATAAACGATAAATCCTATACACACAATATTTTATAGTAATCCTCTTGTACTGCTCCTATGCGATATATATCAATTTCAATATGTTTGAAATAGTATAAAATCCTTACATTGCATACTATTTCCGCCAATATTGTAACAATTTTTTTTTTTGAGTGGCCCTGTAAACGAATAATATAAATGCTGCACATTTCATTTTTAATACCGAACATACCATTGTAAAACTGTATAACATATACAAATTATATGACAATCCGAGTATATATATGCCAGTTAGAGCGCGGAAAGACAGACAGATGACTTAGAAATCAAATTCCTAAACCGTTCTCAATTATGTCGGAAAATATAAAAAATGAGGGAAAAAAACTGTTACGTATCGAAAATTTTTACTAAAAGACACAATTAAAACTTTTACACGTCGAATAGGTAGTTATTTTGCTTTTACAACCGGGTGGTCGAAAACTGCACGTTGTTTTGAGTGTCTGTGGCATAAGAAAAACTGACCAGTCACGATTGACACACATTTCGTCATATCATCATATGGTGAGTGACATTGTACCAACCTCTCCTGGAGGAAAATCCGTCCGTTGCATATCAGATCCTGACTTTTTGACCAGCCTCAATGTATCCTCCTTATTCGGCTCCTTGTACGAAAGGCCACACCGACGACGGAGTCGAACTGAAGCAGCACAATCTGACAAGGTGCACGGCATGTAACACGGAAATGCGGTAAGGATTTTTTCCACGTTCGAAGTACGGCTTAACGGCATGGATCCCGCCCTGACCAAAACCACAATTGCATCTTTCACCCGAGTTTGCTCGCGCTGGGTATGTTACACCCAGTGCTGCTTTTTTGCAGTTTTTCTCCTTAACCTTTCTTCAGAAATGGATGAGTCTTTGTGTAGCTGCCTCGAAGGTCATAATCTTAGAAGAGGAAAAGCACTTAAATAATTCGAAAAATAGATGTATCGTAATCCCCACATATGTGTATCTCACACCCAGCGCGAACATTTCTGTAAGACCTATGAGTGCAGATAGACGCAGGAAATTTCCAGAATAAATGTAAATAATATTTTTAATATATTTTTAAAACTATATCATGTCTTCATTTTTCATAGTGTTTTATGTTTTATGTAGATTTTAAGATAAAAATATTGGAAGAAACCTCCATGGGTATGACATATCCAGAGCGAGTAAAACCGGCAGTTTTTCTCGTGTGTACATTCAATATAGATAGACGCAGCGAATGTACATTGTACAAAATAAATGTAAGTAACATGTTTAATATCTGTTTAATATCTGTTTAAAACTCTATTGTCCCTTCTTTTTTCCCTGTCTTTTATGTTTTATATAGAGTTTATGGTAAAAAATTGGAAGAAACCACCATGGGTTGGGTATGACATACCCAGCGCGAGTAATCCCATTTGTTTTTCTCGCGCGTGTAATGCTGGGTTAAAGGAACAAACTAAACTCTTCAGCAGAATTGACGCACGGGTGAGCTTCTCTGTTAACAAATCAATGTTACAACCAATATTAATTTGTGTACAGCATCTGGCTGGTCTTCGTTTTTTATTATTATTATTATTCTTTAATTTCCTTTACCGAATTTGGCCTTAAATAATTCGGGCATGAAAGAGTTCCTCCTAAAGGAGGAAATCCCCCTTTTTCAAAAGGAATTTTGATACTCCCGGGATTGATGAAAAAAAAAAAAACAAAGAAAATATTTCTTACATATTGTTGGAGGTGGGGGGAAGGAACGTCTATAATATTTAAGTCTCAAACATTTTATTTACTCACCAAATGAATGAAGCTGTTTAAAATATCTGACTATAAAAGAGCATAAGGTTTTATTTTGGCATATAATATTTTAGCCCATTTGTACATAAATAGTTTTGTGTAATTTCAGTGTAGTGAAGATGTATTGCTGGGACAAAGAGAAAATGGACATGTAAGGACGTAGCATAGTTAAAAACACTTTTATTGTTTCTAAACAGGTAAATAAAATCTGAAGATAAACAATCCAGAATAAGATTTGACATCAGAGATTAACTACCCCGCTTTACATAAAACCATTGATTGTATTTGAAAACCTTTAACAAACTGTGTTCCATTGTGTTTTGATTCAATTATCTACATTCGTTATTATGTTATAATTGTTTTTCATATTTAGTATGTTCTAATTTAATAAAAAACCTAAAATAATGTTGAATAATATTTCATAAAAAAAATTCATTAAAATGTAACGAAATTAAAGGAATTTATCACTGTATAGCATGAAAAATATTCCACGTTTTCTGTTTGGATCTCTTCCATGCCTGATTTTTATTTAAATATCTAGCCCATTTGTACATAAATAGTTTTGTGTAATTTCAGTGTACTGAAGATGTATTGCTGGGACAAAGACAAAATGGACATATAAGGATGTATCATAATTAAAAAAACCTTTTATTGCTTCTAAACAGGTAAATAAAGTCTGAAGACAAACAATCCGGAATAAGATTTGACATGAGAGATTAACTACCCCGCTTTACATAAACCCATCGATTGTATTTGAAAACCTTTAACAAACTGTGTTCCATTGTGTTTTGATTCAATTATTTACATTCGTTATTATGTTAAAATTGTTTTTCATATTTAGTATTTTCTAATTTAATAAAAAAAAACCTAAAATAATGTTGCATAATATTTCATAAAAAAAATTCATTAAAATGTAACGAAATTAAAGGAATTATCACTGTATAGCATGAAAAATATACCACGTTTTCTGTTTGGATCTCTTCCATGCCTGATTTTTATTTAAATATCTTCAAAATCCTTTTTAAATAATTATGTTTTTTTAATAAACTTAATAAAATATTCCAGTCAATCTTTTGTCTATCCTTTAATTCTTTTTCTCAGCCTTCACCATGAATTGTCAATTGTCATATACTGTTTTATTAAAAACATTAAATTGTGTCTCCCAGTTAAACTTGATTTTTTATGTTTTTTCTAAATAATTTATTAATAAGACAAAAAAAAATATATGATTTGATTGTTCAGCAGGATTTAAATGATATAAATTATTTTTTAATTTTTAAATTGATTATTTTCAAATTATTTGAGTCAATTTTTATTATTTTTTTTTTTTTTTATCAGAGCATAAATTTTCATATTTATCTTCTTAGTCTGAATCTTAAGGTTTTATTTTACAGGTTCGCGATTGCTTTTAAGTGCGTGCACTTTTGGCGCTATGATGTTATACCCTTTTTATTAACTCAAAATGCTGTTCAGTTAATTTTTATTTTCAACTTGACATTTTTAATAATGCTATATTTTATTAGCTATGAAAATAATTTCAATGTAATTGAACGCTTATTTGCAGAAGTGTTCTATTGAATCTAAAACTAACAGTTATCGAAATAATTTCTGCTTCTATGTTAATATAAATGGATTTTGGAATTTTCCTTTTATTATTTATTTTGTGTAATCTTAATATTGTGGTTAAGTACTGAATTTTAAGAAAATTAATAACAACTGAGTCGGGACTATGTGTCATTGATTTTCGTTCACAAAGCCACATTCTTATGAGACCTATTTAAATTAACTAGCCATCATCAGATTTTTTAGGTAGATTTCGTAAGAAATACTACCTATTGCAGTCGTTACCATGGTGCGACTTTTGAAAAATTCTTTCATAACTTTTCATTACATGACCCCAGGAACCCAAAACCACCCCCACCTAAAAAGTTTATATACAGGGTGATTCATAAAAGATGGGCAGAACTTTAAGGGGTTATAGTACACTTAAAGACAAATAATATTAAATAGGAGACTAAGGGTCCCAGACGTATTCCCAAGGAGATAGGGGGCATTAAAGTTTAGGGTCCGAAATTTCAAATGATTATAAAACATGGAAAAATTGGTCGATTCGTTTGCGGGTTTTGCAAAAAATGTTCTTTATGCCAGTATTTTCTTGAAATAAAATTTTAAAGTTCAATTTCAAAAAATGCCGATAGGGGGCGCTTTAGACTTTGGAGTAACAAACAACTATTTTTTAACGTTATTTTTTGTATTTCTTTAAATGATTTCGAAAGCTTAGACTTAAACTTAAATTTTGATCTAAAAATCTGAGTCCTAACGAGTAGTTAAGTAGCGTAAACTGAAATTTGAAATTTGAAACCCTTCTCCCCCCAGAACAAAAATCAGTTATTCCCGATCTTTGTGTCGTAGATTAGGCTCTAACTACTGCCGCGTTTTGCTAAAATTATTCTTTATGTCAGTATTTTCTTGAAAATAAATTTTAAAGAAAATTTTCAAAAAATTCCGATAGAGGGCGCTTTAGACTTTGGAGTAACGAACAACTATTTTATACCGTTATTTTTTGTGTCTCATTAAATGCTTTCTAAAGCTTAGACTTAAATTTTCAGCCCAAAATCTGAATCATTAGACGTGGTTAAGTTTCTGGGGAGAGGGGTTTGAAATTTCTACTCCTGAGCACAGTTCAGTTTACCATGTCCACACATTGTGTGCTGTGATACGAGGTAAAAAGACACAAATTAGGATTATGTTACCAAAGCATATTTATTAACATGTAATTACAATAAATGTTCAAAATTGTGACCACCAGAGGTTATGCACGCAGAACAACGGCGAAGAATGGAACGGCGAACATTCGCGAAAACATCAGGCTTTTCGAGCACTTCCCCTACAGCGGCGGAAAGTCTGGCGACCAGTTCCTCGGGGGATTCAATGGGTGTCTCATACATAAGAGCCTTCAATCGTCCCCCAAAAAAGAAATCGAGGGGTGAAAGATCTGGCGAGCGAGCAGGACAAGCAACAGGACCACCTCGACCAATCCATCTGTTCGGAAATGTGATGTCCAGATAGTTGCGGACGTCTCGTACGTAATGGGCTGGCGCTCCATCGTGCTGGAACCACATGACCCGCCGGATGCGTGGAGGAACAACGTTTAACAGGTCTGGCAGCACATGTTGCAGAAATGTGAGGTATGTTTTACCGTTGAGGCGTTCAGGAAGAAGGTACGGTCCGATTAGGTGGTCTCCGAGGATTCCTGCCCAAACATTGATGGAAAAGCGTCTCTGATGAGCATGTGGATACGTAGCATGTGGATTGACATCCGCCCATACATGTGCATTGTGTGTGTTAAATGTACCTTCACGTGTGAAGGTACATTCATCGATGAAAAGCACAGTTCGTCCAAAATGTGGATTTAGCGCGTTCTGCTGCAGAAACCAGCGGGCGAATTCAATACGATTTGGATAATCCCCTGGAGACAGTTTCTGGACTCGTTGCACATGAAACGGGAGCAAATGTTCATCCTTCAGTACCCTCCAAGTCATGGACTGTGAGGTATCCACCTGCCTAGCCACTGTTCGTGTACTTGTACTTGGCTGCGCCGCTACTACATCCAGAATGGCTTCTGCAACAACTACTGATTCGTCCTTTTTTGCACGACCTGCATTCGACCGGGAAGCGAGAAATGATCCCGTCTCACACAACTGTCTGTGCAAGCGCTCGAAAGTTTTGCGGTTAGGCAACCGCCTGTTGGGAAATCGCTCTCCGTACATTCGTTGTGCCTCTGCACCATTTCCATCTGCCGCTCCGTAAATTAAATGCATCTCAGCCTTTTCCATATTCGTGAAGGGCACCATCTTCCGATTCATTACTACAGCGACTTACACTTGACTCACCGTTCAGTGGTTTTTATGCCTGAATCGTGTCGAAATTTTGCATATGTGTTCTTCTTCTTCCCCATTTGACATTTGCATACTTTCTGTTTCCTTCTTCACCCGGTGACTAGCGTCAGGAATGGAGCTTTAACGTTTGCATGAGCGACGTTTCCAACTGTGCCAGTGCCTTTATGAGTGAATTCCGACTATGCAGTCCTTGACGAAAGTTGTATTTTTGCCTCGTATCACAGCAGAGAATCGTTGGGCATGGTTAAGTAGTGCAAACTGAACTATGTTCAGAAGTTGAAATTTGAACCCCATCCCCTCGCTACTGAACCACGCTCAGCGATTCAGATTTTGAGCTGAAAATTTAAGTTTAAGTCTAAGCTTTAGAAAGCATTTAATGAGACACAAAAAATAACGGTATAAAATAGTTGTTCGTTACTCCAAAGTCTAAAGCGCCCTCTATCGGAATTTTTTGAAAATTTTCTTTAAAATTTATTTTCAAGAAAATACTGACATAAAGAATAATTTTAGCAAAACGCGGCAGTAGTTAGAGCCTAATCTACGACACAAAGATCGGGAATAACTGATTTTTGTTCTGGGGGGAGAAGGGTTTCAAATTTCAGTTTATGCTACTTAACTACTCGTTAGGACTCAGATTTTTAGATCAAAATTTAAGTTTAAGTCTAAGCTTTCGAAATCATTTAAAGAAATACAAAAAATAACGTTAAAAAATAGTTGTTTGTTACTCCAAAGTCTAAAGCGCCCCCTATCGGCATTTTTTGAAATTGAACTTTAAAATTTTATTTCAAGAAAATACTGGCATAAAGAAAATTTTTTGCAAAAACCGCAAACGAATCGACCAATTTTTCCATGTTTTATAATCATTTGAAATTTCGGACCCTAAACTTTAATGCCCCCTATCTCCTTGGGAATACGTCTGGGACCCTTAGTCTCTTATTTAATATTATTTGTCTTTAAGTGTACTATAACCCCTTAAAGTTCTGCCCATCTTTTATGAATCACCCTGTATATATATATATGTATGTATGTACTAAATTTTGCCCGCACGATAAAAGTCGCAATTATGCACGGAACGTCTTCAAACTCGCCAACAACTTTAAGATGGCTAATTTCTCGACGGGGATTGAAAATGAGCAAAATCCGTCCAAGGGAATGGGAATGGGGAAGGTTTAAAATTTTGAATACCGTCTTAACATGATTCTGATAAAACCAGCTTTTACACAACAATGGCAGGAAAAAATAAATATTTTTCGTTATAGCTGTTGCCAACAATTAAAAAAAAAGCAATAAAATTCTCACCACAACAATTGTTTTTCTAATGCAATGTTTTCACGTGAAAAATTAAATTAGATAAACAGTTTGACGAATTGAAAACAAATTGAATACTACGTCATAAGTTTTCTAGAGCAAGATTTCTGCATGAAAATTCAAAATGAAATAAATAGTTTGACGAATTGAAAACAAATTGAATATTACGTCATAAGTTTTCTAGAGCAAGATTTCTGCATGAAAATTCAAAATGAAATAAATAGTTTGACGAATTAAGAAAACAACAAAATATTGCGTCATATTGAAAATGTAATGGACCACAGCAGGTGAATATGTAACGTCATTGAATTTGAAGAAACGTATTAAAACATGATAAAAACTCGAGTATGGAAATATTAACATATTTTAACACTTTGAGGTTCTCTGAATTTGATTTAGCCATTTTTAAACCTGTTCCATATACATACGTGTGTGTATATTAGAATTTTCACAAAATGTTTAGCTCCCTACAGCTCATGCTTAGCGAAGGAACTGGGTTTATCTTTAATCTTGATTTAAGTTTTGTTGGTGAATTTAGTACTTAACTTCGAAATCTACCTCCGCCTGTAGGCCCGAGCCGGCAGGGATTTTTTTATAATGCTTTATTACTAAAATCGGCACAACAAGGCCTATTTTTGGTACCGAAAACGCCTATCATTTAACCTTATTTACTTTATAGGCTGCTTCAAACTTACCATCGAAATTGGCTACTAATCAATTCGCGCTTTCAAAAACAAAAATAAGAATCAATAAAAATAAGAAATACACGTATATACCGTGTATTTTAGAAATGAAACTTCTAAAAGCCACTCTCTGTTGTAAAGCACAAATGTGTCCCCTCAAAAAAGTGGGTAAGTGTGATCACAGATCTCACAAAGGGTTTCGTTTAATATTCCTTTCAAAACACTTTATCTTTTTGCTAAATCTGTTAGTTCCACATTTCGCGACCAGGAGGCACACTCTCTAAACAAACCTCTATCCAAACGAAACTCCGTTTTACAACCTATCCGTAGATATATATTTCGAAGGGATAGTACCCATAGCACCAGAGATAGTTAGGCGCCTCCTGGCGGTAAAAAGTGGAACTAAAATATGTAAGGCTATGGTGCATACTATAAAAGAGTGGTCAAAGGGGTGCCGGCAAAAGATAGAAAAGTGCCCCTGGTGAAAAGGGTGAGAGTTAGAAAAATTGCTTAACATTTGTCGTGTGATCCCAAGTGTTCAACTATAAGTATTTAAAATTTCAAGTCTTCAACTCAATTAGGGGCTTAGTTATAAAAAAAAAGCTTGAAATACACAAGTTTGAGCTCAGACGGGTAAATATAAGACTTTTCTAAATTTTATGATTCGTCGTTTAATGTGAGGTATTCAGCTATAAGTATCCAAAATTTTAATTCTCCAACATACATAGTTTCTGATAACGGGCTCTGTGACGGACGGATGGACAGACAGAGGAGTGAGATGAATAGGATTTCATCAGAACCCTAAAAAACTGACGTACTGACAATGCGGGCAACAAGGTGGTTAAATATATGAAATATACAACAACGGAGATATTTTTTTCAATGAATAATCGCAATGGTATTTATATGCAAAAATGCAAATTATCTTGCCGACGTTATGGGGCGACTGGGTGGACAATCACCAGCGAGATCATGGTCTTTCAGTCCATTGTGAGTCGCAATGCGAGTAGTATTGTGGGAGATATTGTCTAGACAAAAATATAATTTTTGATGGGATGCCAAAACTATCCCCCGACAATATTTTTTGACTAATCGTATAGCAAACGCTTACTTTCAAAAATAATTTTCTTAGTATTAGTTATATAATTCGTAATGACTTTAGAAATAATATTCTTTCCAGGGTGAATCATAACTGCCTGAAAATTAAACACATGTTGAAAATGCTCGTATATAAGAAATTAGATTTTCCATTTCATGTCTCTTCTGTCATTCGTATTTGCTCAAACAAAACAAAAAGTACAGGAAAGCAATATTCATAAAAATTTCATTTATAGAAAAGTAATTTCAAAACTCCCTTAAAGCGCAATGTCTAAAAATAATCAAACTATTTTATTAATAAAGTTTGTTAGAAGAACAATAAGAAAAGCAAATGAAATCATGAATGAAAATATTTTACTTTAACAACTGGAATTTCTTACTTGAAAGCAAATTGGTGATTTATTTTCTAATCCAATAAAGTGAGAATTCTTGGGAAAAAATATTTGCTATAAATATTTATGTATTCAAATTTTTAATTTAAGTATAGGAACTCATTATAAATCAAACTCTGTAAGCGATTTCAGAAAACTGTAATTGAGCCGCTGGTTTTCAAAGTGGGGTAAGTTGTTTTGTGAAAAAAAAAAAAAAAAAAAAAAAACATAGTTAAAGATTTATCTTACTACAAATTAACATAAAATTATGCTTATAATCAATTCGCAATAACTTTCGTTTCATATTGTTAAGAATTTTATACTAGTAATTTATTTGTGAAGAATATTTCAAATGCGCCGATTATTGAAATAAGGCAGGTAGACTTTCAATAAAATTATTGTTTATGTCCAATAGATCGGTTTATTCCCAAAAGACCTGGTTTATTACTGTGGTATTTTTAGTTTGATATCAAGTCAGTAGATGGCAGCATCACACAATCTGTTTAAAAACCCACTCGTAAACGACCTATTTTTCTGATGTATATAGTCTAGTGTAAGTGTACGTTTGTGTTCATATAAAGATGTCTTGTGAATAAATGTAAAATATGTATTTAGTTCAGTGTCACTTAATTTTGTCCAGTGTTATAATATATTTATTCAGTAATTAATGACAAATACAATAATTATCAAAAAAACTAGTTTATGCCCAAAATACCTGATTTTTTCCCAGGTTTAAACTGGATTTTTTCTAGTCTTCGTAACTCTAGTTCTACTACAACAGTGGTGAAATGGCAACATTGGTAATACATTCTTTTATCATCAAAGTTGGCCTTCATGTGGATAAACATTTCCAGTCTCGAGGTCGATCGTCCAAAGAGCATGGCCGAGTTGTGGACCTGCCTTTGACTACAGAATCACCTTTAATAACTTCCAGGACGCCAACTGCGTGCCTTCTGATGTAGTAGTGTCTACTGCTTGCAGCGCTATTAACTTCTTAGTAGCCTGCCGCGAAAAGCTCCATCCAGGAGCGATCGGTGACAGCAGTTCCGCGCAACGCATGCGTGATAGAGAGAAACTTGGGATCGAAAGACCAGGGGCGTAGCTACAAATGTAGAATTCAAAAATTTCCCAACCTGAAATAAATTGCACTATTTTCCAACTAAAATCATATGTGCAATGTGTGTTTAATGATAATGATACTTATACGTAAAAAGAAATTCTGTCCAAAGAAAAATACTGAAACTAAAAACATAAAAATTATAATTATTGGTTCATTTAATGAAACTTTTTGTTTTCTATTGTGAAATAGTCATAATCGTACTTCATATGAAAATAGCCTTATGATATTTTGAGATTTTTGACAAAGGAACAAATTTTTGAAGGAAATATATTAGTGACACCGTTGATGTACAAAAGTAGGGGAATTCAGGTCTTGTAGCTGTATGACATTTTTGTAGCACAGAAAAACACAATGACAAATTGAGTGTGGCTGCTTTTTGTATTTCTTTTGAAAATTTAACTAGCTTACTGTTACAGAACTCAGAAATGTAGTTAGTAAATCAATAAAAAAATCTTTTTTTTTTTTTTTTTTTTTTTTTTTTTTAAGAAAAAGTCTTTCAAAAACCTAGAATTTCCCAACTCTAAGCTCAAATTTACCAAGTTCACATATATTGGAGAGGGAGGCTACCCCCCCCCCCCCTCCCATAACTCCCCATCGCGACGCCTCTGCGAAAGGCGTTCATTGTGCGCATGGAAAAACTAGAACTGAACTGAAAGGAGTTGAACGACGGAGTAGAGGTACGAGGTTGTTGTTTCGCGTGAGAAGCAGAACTGTAGAACGCTAAAAAATGAAAAATATTTGTTTAAGACGAAAGACGTAAAGAGTTAAATTATGTTTTGAACTCTAACGGAACGCACATATTTTGTAAATATTACGGTAATAAACCTTAAATTAATTTAGTCAAGTGTCAGTCTTATTTAAAGTCAAATTATACGATTTGATATTCTACAATTGAGCGACAATAAAATTCAATGTTATTTACAATAAATCTTTAATGAAAGGTCATTTATTCTTGCCAGGCGATCACGATTTTGGTGTTGTAGAAATGGCGATTCAAAAAACCGCTTTGTTTTGTGTTCCCCAGGATCATTATAAAGTAATACAAAAGTGTCATTAACATAATACATTTTTGTACATGAATTCAAAAGTGTAAACTTATATTGAACAAAGCCTTTGGAGGACGCAGTTTTAAAACAAACAAAAAACACTCATGGAGAAACTGGTTAAATAATTTCTGCATAAGATTATTTTAAAAATGCGCCAAATAAATCGTTTTATAAAACGTGCCGGTAGAAAAAGTTTCACAATTTAAAACTCTTGATTTATCACCATACCGGTGTAGGTTATGTAATTACATAGTATTATTATAGTATGTAATTAGTATAGTATTATTATAGTATGTAATTATATAGTATTATTATTGTTTATATATAAGAAAACTAGGCCTAATACCAAAGCAAAAATTAGTTATATGATGAATTTGTTACCCTATGTATCACCTATTCATCATTACTTAAAAATATTTCATTAGAACCCGGTTTTGAGATTAAGAAACGACCCTGTTTTCGCGCATAAGAACAAATGTAAATATAACGGCGGATAGTAACGGCGAAAAAAATTAGATTAAAATGTTTCTGAAAATATTATGTACATTGCCTAACGAATGTGAAACAACGGTCATTAATAAGTTTAAATGATTCATAGTCTATAAACACATGTATAATAATCACTTATAAACAGATAAAGAATGCTATAAAAAGTGATAGAAAATCTTTATTAAGATTGACGATCGTTTCGTTGCACAAACGGCAACATTTTCAAAATCATTCAACGATAGAAAATATGTTCACATAATTTAAAAACAATAAACATAGTAAACAATGAAGGGAACGAATATTTTTTCCAACTGGATTATATCATATTCAAAGCTGGAGTAGCACAGTTGAAGTTTATTCCAACAGAGCGAAAAATGTCCGGACCAGGGATCGAACCTGGATACTTCGCGTGCCATGCCATTGCCTTACCTGTTGGGCTATCCGGACCGATACCTGGCTGACATAATTCACTCTTATTAGTTGGACCAGGTCAGCCAGGTATCGGTCCGGATAGCCTAACAGGTAAGGCAATGGCATAAACTTCAACTGTGCTACTCCAGCTTTGAATATGACATAGTAAACAATGTCACGCGACATGATGCATAATGAAACACTGTTTTTCATTCATTTAATAAAATTCATTTAATACATCGATTACTTGTTATACAGTTTAAAGTGAGTTATAGATACATTACTTTTTCTTGTTCCAAAAGCATTATGGGTTACACAAAACAAAACTATTTTAAAAAGGATAATTTCTTTTGCTTTTGCCTCTTTTCAGCTTTCTTGTGAGGGGGGGGGGGGATTTTTCATTTCGGAAATATTTCTATATTTCTATTGTGAGAACATTATATTTTTACATTTCCCAATTCTACAAAATACTAAAAAAAATATTTAAAATAAAAGATTTGATTGGGGTAATAAACATTTCCCAAAATCCCTATAAATTCAAATTTAATTAATCATTCTACATCTTCCAATCCTTCTAAAATTTATTAAATGATTATGTAAAACTTCTAATGTAGTTTAAACAATTTACGAAAAATGCATTAGAAGATAAATTTTTCAAGAATTCATAATTCAGTACATAAAGAGTTAAAGAAAATCAACGCTTTCAACAAATGATTGCTTTTGAAAGTGGGGAACGTTCATTAGCGCATAACTAAACTATGATTTTTTTTCAACCTAAAATCGACAAAATTTATGTGTTACATTTACATAAAATAATCCGACAAAAAATATAAAATAAATGTATGGAAGCTCATGCATATTTTTAAATGCATTCAAATGTACACAATAAAATATCTATCATATAATGAATTTGCCCCTCTTTCAAAATCCATGACTCAATTCTGGAATGGAATAACTCAGTTTGTAAAATTATTATTTATTAATAATTCATTAGTAAATATTTTTCAAAAAAGAATTTTGTTAGTACTTATTTTTAAAATATTGTAATTTCACAGTGAATGTAAAATTTTTGGGATGAAAATGTATTGACAAATGTAATTAAGCCTTGCCGAGAAAGAACTTTATTTTCCACATTACTTCTTTTGAATTATTCACATTTATTTATGGAAAATTAACATCGAAAGCAATATATAAGATTTTTCAAAGAGGTTTTAAAGCTCAATAATTATAAATTTAGTTAGAAGATAAATTATTTATAAACTTAGGAGATCAATAAGAAAAGTAAATAAAATCATGGATGAAATTATTTTTCCAACAAACTAGAGTTTTCTACTCAAACAAAACAGTAATGTGTTTTTTAGTTCAATTCAATAATTTGAGATGTTGTGAGTGAGTTAAAGTAAATATTTTTGTCAGAAATAGATAACCTGATTGATTTGTGCCCAATAACTAAGCCTGGGTACACAGAACATCTAAACTCTACATTATATCTAATTTGTTTTGACATACGGAAGATCAAAATTAATTATTATATCTAATGTGTTTATTTGATTCTTTAATTTATTTATTTATCGTTTATTTTTATTTTTATTTTTATTTTTTTTAAATTATACATATACTTTTTTTTATTTTCTTGTAATTTCCTTGAACTTTTTTGACTCTTTGAAAAATTTCCTTTTGTTATGTGGTCTGATTTGAGGATTGGCTGATGACTCCAGCATCCTAATTGGCTGTTTTCTTTAACTTGTACCGTTACCTTCCATTTCTTTTACAGTCTTTGCTCCTGGTTTTAAAGTGATAGCACGTGTCCTTATGCGCCCGAGAAAGGAAGACAATTTTTTTCCGAAATGCCTACCGAACTTTTAATTTTAATGCATTATTAAGTATTTTTTCTTTTACTTTTAGGTTTTTCGTTCATCTGATAAAACCCTATTCGCCTCACTATCCGGTCTGTCTGTCACAGATTTCATTCTCGGAAACTGTATACGATAGAGACTTGAAATATGCATATTTATACTTGAATACCTCCGTTCACATGACAAATAATAAAAATTTGAAAAAGTTTTATATCATTTTAGTTATATTAACTAATTTCATGGCATCCGACCATTTCAGCGATTCAGATTTTGAAACAGAATTAGAATCTTTTCCGCTTGGGATAGTTGGTTCCGTCGTAACACATTTGCTTGCTATTCAAAGAGGTTTTCGGTTCGAATCTCGGCGTCAGAGTTTCATTTTTTTTTTTCAAAGTACTAGATTTTATTACCTAATAGATTCAATTTTACATAATTTTTGTTATTTGTTTGCCATTTTAAGACTTACAGAACAATAACCAAATATTTTTGCAATTATTTTTTTTTTATTCAAAATTCTTTTTTTCTATAGCGAAACTTTAAATTTTATTTAAACTTCTGCTAGGTTTTTTCATTTCATTTAAAAAAAAAAAAAAATGTTTTACTTTGGAAAAATTCGAAATTTAAAATTTTCCATCCAATTATAACATTTTAAGAAATTTCATATTTTAAATTTCGTTTAAACCGATTTTTTGTTTTCAGAAATTTTAAATTTCATTTACCCCCCCCCACCCCACCCTTGCTAATTTTTTGAAATTTCATAATTTTTAAAAATTCGGAATTCTGAATTTTATTTAAATAATTTGACATGAATACTTTTAATTTGATTTAAAAAATAGCTTTCTTTTACAATCATTTAAAAAATTAAATTTAATGGTGCTGCCATCTATGAAAGGCTTTGATAATGATAAATGAATGATTTGGTGGTGTGGTGTGGTGTTGTTTATGACGGCCTGTTATCTGCACGAGGGATATGGGCCCGAGGGTGCCATCCGTGGGGGTCTTTCTAAAGGAATCTAACCCGTATTTGCGCAAAATGATTTGGATTTAATAATTAAAGGATAAAGTGCTTTGAAAGTATAATAAACGAAACCCTTTGTGTGGACTTCGAACACACTTAACCACTTTTTTTTTCCTTCATCTAAACTGCGTCAAAAATTATTTTAAAATAGCTTACATTATTATTATGTTGATTGTGTATACTTCTTTGGGATATTGAAAAAAAAAAAAAAAAAAAAAAAAAAAAAAAAAAAAAAAAGAACTCTCGCCTTCACGTCATTATACAATGATGGAGCATAATAAAATAATTAAAGAATTTCACATAAAAATTATAATACGAACAAATGTAAAAGAAAATACACAAAATATAAAAAAGAACACGAGGCAATCAGATGCAATTAAAAGAGTGAACATAAATTAAATAATTAAGTTTAAGTACATGCAATTAGAATGACTTTTTCAATTACATTAAAAGAGTTTTTTCAAACTGCTACAATCCCACTTTTAACCAAAAACAGCACCCTCCACCAATGTATATTGCTATTTTTTTTCATTTATTTTGCTTTAATGTACACTAAATAACCAAATGGATACTTAAGAACTCATTACTTCTGCTTAGTTTTTAATGGAATACACTATAAAATTAAAAGTGTGTAATTGCCGCTTTATTTCTTATACATAAAAGTCTGTTTTTCTCCTTAAACGTTTCCTTTATATCAATTAAATAAGAAAACTAACATGTTTCTAACTAAATTTTATTATAAAGATATAGTTTAGGTAAAATATAATATCGATATAAAAAATACAGAGCACTTTTAAAGGTTTTTTTTTTTTTTTTTTTTACCTTGGACGTTCAGTTTGCTGTAGAAATTTAAATGCTGTATATACAGTATTTTGAAAGATATTATCTGATATAACACGAAATCTTTTCCTAATTTTTTATCCTTAATATGACAATTTGTTTTGAATTTAAAATATTGATGTCTACTTAACAGTATCCAATTCTGTTGACTTATTAAGATGTCAAATCTTTCATTTTACTTTAATTTATTTTTGAAATGAGGACATTAAATCTTCTTTATATTTATATTTGACTTCAATTAATATTTTTTTCTCTGTATACATTCACACTTTGAAAGAAAGAAGAAAACTAAATGATTTCCTTTGTCCCATATAGTTTTTACTTACACGTTTTACGCTGTCCCATATAGTTTTTAGTTACACTAATAGAGTTAAAATGTTATCGGAATCATTCAAAAAAATATATTTACTGTGCTTAAAAAACGTAACGAGAAATGCCATTGAATTAAAATTATCCTGCATTTACACACTTGTTATAACATTAAAACAGTTCTGGAAATATTCCTAGAGTGCAATATGCAAGAATAAAATTTCCACATTTAAACAGTTATCGTATTAATTTGAAATTTCAACGATTTGTACTTACTTACGAAGACAAACTAATGATTTAAAAAAAGATTATCCCAAATTTTGGGAAAAACATTCCAAAAGCGAGGACGATGTTTATGTCACCTTCAGATGTTGACTTTAAATGATATTTCAAATAACTACAACAACAATGGGGAAGCACTTTACGCACAGCTCAGATTAAATTTGTTTCTCTCTATTCTAAAGTAATTAACTCTGTTTCTGCTGCTGTCGCTGTCTTAATTAGATTTATTGTGACCTATGCTCTTTCTCGACTAATATTAAAAAAAGTAGAGCATATAAAAATATCAAAAATGATAGTTTTATCTATGTATAATAAACACGCTGAATATCTACGCACATTTCTTAACTCGAAGAATTATTTTAAGCCGTATTTAAAGTCGTTCCAAATATTTCAGTTAAGAATGTTTTATAGTAGGGTCATTCCACACAAAATGAGCAAAAATTTTAAAAAAGTCGTGGCTACGTAGTAACCGATTTTAATAAAATTTGATACACAGATTCAATTCATATTCAAATAGAGCTCTGCAAAATGTTTCGACAAAAAAGTAAAAAAAAAAAAAATGGAAGTTCTGGACATTTAAAAAACTTGTGACATAGAATGGCTCTTTGTACAATCGCTCAAAGTTGCAAGTTTGAAGTTCCGTATCTTGAAAACTATTTAACATAAATTAAATCTTTTTGTGATATTGTAATCTCTGGGAAATTATCTTCATATTTATTTAGTAATAATAATTTGGTAACGTCATGATAATCTTAAACTTGTTGTAAAAACTTAAAATTTGTCAATTTTGAGAAAATTAAAAACGTTATAAAAATTAAAGGAAATCAAAAACAGCTGTGAAATTGATGCCTGATGTAGTGATACATATTAAGATCGAATTGCTAAAGTTTTTAAGTTGCCATATATTTCCTTCACCTTTAAAAAAAAAAATAGAAACTTTAAAAAAAAAATGACAAATTCGTAATTTTTCCTCTTATTGATAGGGAAAAAAATAATGAAGGAAAGCTCAGACATTCCAGTTATTGCACAGACATAAAGAACAGTAAGTCCATGATATGCTAAAAAGAAATTCAAGATTGCCTTTTGATCCCTAACGTCACAAAATTTGGTTAAAAAAGTAATATTTGTTGCATTTCAAGAGCTTTCTTCTTTGAATACGCCCGCGTTTTTTTTTTACAATATTGCACGATTTCAAAGGGAAAAAAGATGCAGAGCTGCCATCTATGGGTTTAGATGATAAATATATAATTTTTTTTGTTCAACGTAATATATATATATATATATATATATTTACTGTGGTTTAAAATAAATATAGTAATAGCCAAAAATGAACTGAAAGCAAGAATAAAAGTTTCTATATTTAAAATATACACTTTTATTTATAATATGAAATAATTTAAAAGTTTAATAAAACTTTCCTTCACTTAAAAAGAGGTGATAGAAATATTGCATTTTACCCTCAACATTTTTTACTATTTATTTTTTTTCTCATTAAGGAATAAAAAAGCAAGAATGCAACTTTCGATATTTAAAATATATACTTTTAGCTATAACGCCAAAAAAAGTTATGTCAAAGCTGTCCTTCATGCTTAAATAAGCAATAGAAATATTACATTTTTACCTCAAAATTTTAGAAAAATAGTTTTTTTCTCATTACGGAATGAAAGTACAATTACTAACTTACGCCAATCTGTTAATTTTGTTCATTCCTAATTATAAATAATTTTTAATATAGTCTTTCCATTCCCAAGGCTAATAATCAGATTTGAAAATTTAAGTATGTAGACAATATCTCGATTTTGCATTCCCTTTTAATGTATATTTTAATACTTAAATAAACATTCCTGAAATCTATTATTTTACATTTACTCATAAATACATATGATCTGCTTATATACTGATTTTCATTAAAATCTCTGACATGTCTGCCACAGCTGATTTGCTCATTTTGTATGGAATGACCCAGTATGAAAAAATATGCATACCCATATAGCACATTTGCCTCCCCAGGACATCCCCAGGAAGATTTACAATAAAACACCATCATCCCACGGGCATCCCTGAGGATGCAGAAATTTGTCACCAGGAGGTCCTCAGGAACAGAAAATGTCCGCCCTGCAGCATCCTGGAGAGCTCCCCAGGACCTCCTTTAGGATCCTCCCTGGGAGATTCTGGGGAAGATGTTAGGAAGTGATAGTGGAGGACTTTGGGAAACGTCAAGGTCACTTAATATGCCACAAAAAATTTTGAAGCTATAGATTAAAGTAATTAATGTAAAACAATTTAATTATTTTTTAACTAATTATCAGACAATTTCACATGTAACAGACATTACAATTATCAATCACGCGCACGGAATTATATGAAAGACTGTTGGGAACAAATTTCTTACCTTCATTCTACCTTCCGGGTTTGATCCAGGGTACTTACGAACACGAGACGCGCGCTCTATCCATTATGCTACAGGGCCGTTGAATAAGAAAAGTTCTAAGGTATTCATGTATTTTCCCCCTCTTTTGAAACTAAAAATTAGAAAATATCCACATTTTATGTGCTACATATAAGCCGGAATTATCTAACTTTTATTGCAAATTTAAATACGTAGCCTTTTGTATATATTCAATATAAATTTAAATTCATAAGTAAAAAAAAGGCTTATCAATAATTATTTAAGATAACATAAAGATCTTTGAATTTTCAAATTCCTACATGAAATTATATTTTTAAATGACAATAATATTGTCTTAGCTTTTCATATTTAAAATCCATTGAAATCATTCTATACTTAGAAAATTCATTCTGTACTATTTTTCATACAATTAATGATGCTAAACGTTTCTGAGTATCTTGCGATATAATTTAATTTTAGAATATGAAAATAATATTTCCAGAGATTTAAAATGCAAAATATGGATACTTTGATTTAAAATATGAATTATTTTTATGATTACTAAACTTTAAAATTCCAATTCAAAGAATCCGTTCAAAGCAAATACTTTTTTTATTTCTCCTTCTTTTTTTTTTTTTTTTTTTTTTTCGCACTTATTAAGTAAATTTATGAAAAAAACATTACTTTTTTTTTCTTTCTTTTTTAAGATGGAGGGGGGGGGGGGGGTTAAACATTATTTAAACCATGTTTTTGGAATTTCTACACTGATTTCTGAACGCATAATCACAAATCAATTAATAAGAAATTATTAACTGTTAAGGGCGTATTTTAAAAATTATATTTTACAATTCATTTTTCTATTTATAATCTTTTTTCTACTTTTTATTCTTTAAAATATTTCATTGCGATTTGGCATATTTTTGTGAGCATTTATTGACGCATCATTAATTTCATCGTTTTTCGAACTCCCATACAGTTGTAGGAGTTGCAGATGTTTGGGGATTTACCACCTGTCGCGGGCGAATTGAAAAATGCTTTAAAATCAATTTATTATTTTATAATAAATTGATTATATTACAATTTATAATAACGTTATAAAAATTTTAAAATACTATATTGTCATCAAAAACACATTTTTTTGTGCAAACTTGTAAAATTGTATCATATCAGGATCTGGGATGAAAATAGATTGCAATATTCCATCATTACAATGAACAAACAGATTACATAAAAATAGTTACATAAATAGTTACAAAAAATGTTACATAAAAATAGAAACTATTAATGAAGTTTATGCCTGTTACAAAACTATTTTATTTTCTTACTGTAATAAAGAAAACTAATTTGAAGTTAAATCTCTATTTAACGACCTTTAAAATCGTGTGAAAGCTTTCTGTTCATAAGACCTTCATTATGAACCATTTTTCATTTAATTAACGATGTAAAGTATTTTTAGGGATTTCTGGAAATGCAATTTAATTTTAGTTAATAAAACTTACATTTCAGGCTTAAAATGCCCAAAAGTACGAATGCTTTGATTTAAAATATCAGATCTTTATTTTATAAGCAAATTAGTTTGTATAAATCCCAAACTAAATAAATATATTTTTTCTTTTTTTAGAAACCTTTGAATTAAAAAATCCTCTTTAAAAAATTCTCACAAATATGGACAAACGCCTTCGCTTAGTTATTTCAGAAATGGGTTTTGTTCAAATTCTTGCAATAACACTTTTTTTTTTCTCCTTTCAAAAACTTTCTTTCGCAGGTATTATGTACTTGCAGCAAGCATGCACGCACATTCTCAGCTGACAAAAGTGATTGGGGGCGGATCCGCTCTATTCAGAGTCAACTGGGAATCCAGTTATAATATTCTCCCTGACCCTTAGCTATGGATTATCTCAGAGAAAAGATACTTGAAGAGATATGAGAAGTCTGTTGGGCATATGCATGCTAAAAGAATGGAGTTAGTTCCATGGTTAAAAGAGAAAAGAAGTTCCGTCAAAATTAATGTTTCATAGATATCCGAAACTAAAAATTTGCTAAATAGGAAATATGTTTCTTAAATAGAAGTTTTAACTCTTTCTCTATATTTATAACACAAAATACCTCTCAGTTTAAAATTCTGCAGAAATATTTGTTATTTAGGAAGAACAGATGAATATTTATCTATACTTTCTGAATCTAATAATGTTATTTATATTTCTGAAGTTCTTTAAATGGAGACTTCACTTTTATTATTGAGGGGAAAAATAACATTATGTATGGCAATTTAAAAAAGACAATAGAAAAATAATTAATTAATATGTCAAACTTATATTTAAAAAATAAATTAAAGATAAAATAAAACAAAATATCGTTAAACCTCTAGAACTGACACTTCTATTTATTTAACATTTTCTCATTCCCAACACCTGTATAAAGTATACCAGATGAGCTTAGCTTAGCAGTACTTCTCAGGCCTGGGATAATAATCTGAATTAAACCTTAATTTTGCATAAATTTATATATTTTAACCAATTTTGTAAGAATGTATTTTTTAGAACAGAAAATCTTTGCAAAAAAAAACCTCGTATGGGGAGGAAGGGAGGGGGGGGGGATGTGTGCGGCTCAATATTTATATATTTTTAAATGAAATGTGCCTTTTTAACGTGAATTGTATTCACTTTAAGTTGGTGTTATATGCTGAAATAAAAATGCCCTTTTCTCATCGCAACAGTTTTGTCTGTTTTTTGTTTAAATGCAGCGTTTGATAAGTATGTTAGCTAATTTTAAAATATGAAAAATCTTAGCCTCAGGTGCAGCAGAACTCGATTTAGACTATTTTCACAAAAAAATTTTAGACGGCTGCTTACAAACAAACGCACGGTAAGGATATATTATTTTCTTTGTATATATATCTTTACCTCTAAATACCGGAAAAATATATGGTCCAGAACAGTCATTCATTTAGAGGTTTTAGTGTATTGATTTAGAAACTTATTATTTGGTTAATTTAAACAAATTAAATTAATTCCTTAATTAATAAAAAATTAATAATAATAAAAAAGAAAAATGTGTTATGTTATTTATTGAAAATTAATAAAATAATGATAAATGGACAAAATGTGCTTTAAAAGACATATAGTAATTATTATTTAAAATATGAATTAACTGAAATTTTGAATTAAACATTTTAATTTAACTAAAATGATTAAAAGCTATTGCGATAATTAAAAATAATTACAATTTATTGACAATTGTCTAATTTGTTAAAAAATAATAAATCGAATAATTAATAATATGAAACAAACTCATTAAAAATCGATCCCGATCAAATTGAATTCACTTTATTTTAATAAAAAGCAATTGAGTATTATACTCCAATCACTCATGAGATGGCGCCAGCACTGAGACTTCCTAAATACTTCCCCAGGAATGATTTCCCAGGTACTTCCCCAAGAACGACTGCCTAGGTACCTCCCCAGGCATGGCTTCCCAGGTACTTCCCCAGGAATAGCTTCCCAGGTATCTCCCCAGGACTGACGTCCTTGGACGTTACTCCATAGGACGTCACTGGGAGCTCACTCCTGAGGAGATCTTAAACGTCTATTCCTCAGGACGTCCGTATTTTGTCATTTTAGTATCAGGAGGAATTCGGGATGACTTGGAGCTCCTGGGGAAGCTTTCGGGAGCTTTCGTGCTATATGGGTAGCAATTTAATCCCTTTTTGCAGGAGCATACCTCACGATATTGTAGTGTGATGTTTCCAGTCATTTTTGTTTTATTTTGAATTTTCTAAGTTCTTTATTTCTATTTTTAATTGAAAATTTCATTAAATGAACAGAGATTTATTTCCTTTTTTAAAAAGTCCCCCCATTTTTACGTGTTTTAGGCAGATTTTCTAAAAGCGCAAATTATAATAATTCCAAATATCTTGCAATTAAAAAATATATTTACACATGTATGTAAAAAAGAAAGAAAACTTTAAAATATTTAAATTATTATATGCGAAATGCATTTAATATGAAAAATTAAGTCATAATTTAAAAAGCTCAAATAATAATATTGCCAAAAACAAATCTATAGAAAAATACTTTTACTTGTGATTTTTAAATAGAAAAAAAATTAAAATAATTAAAGTATTACGCGCGAAAAGCTTTAAATGGGGAAAAATTACACCATATTTAAAATAATAGGTACATTTAAAACGTCATATTTAAACCGACTTTTTAAAGCGTCTAAAAAGAAAACTTATCACTAGATATTATTACAAAAGTCTGGAGTCAGCTACATTTTTAATACAAATGGTTTTTAAATATGTCATAGATCTAACTTAATCTACCACGAAACAAGGCGTTAGCTGTCCCGACAGCGGTGGATTCGACATTGCGAACCGAAAAATTCCCAGTCAAGGTTGTGTTTATGAATACCAATTATCAGCACGAGGGATATAAGCCCTAAGGGGGGGGGTGCCCTCCATGTGGTCTTTCTAAGGTAACCTAACCCGTATTTACGCTTGGAAACCCAAGCTTCGTAGAAACCACGAAAACTCCAAACGATTAGGCCGACGGGCACGATTGGGATCGAACCCAGCATCTCCCGTCTACCAACTTCGAGAGCAGAACCTCTCGGCCCCTGAATTCCCAGTCAAAGAGAAACACATGTCAACCTATTTGTTAAAAATCTCCACAAATCGTGGTAATATCATTCTGTCTCGGGTAATATTTTTAAAACAGATCAAATTAACCTGTTTTTAGAGCCTGCGGGGTGTGGAACGGTGTTTGCATGCGTAGCTCGTAGGGTCAGTAACCCCTAGTAACTTAAAAAATGCATGTAATTCCTTTTAAGAACTTCTGAACTCCATTAATAGTAAAATTTTGATTGAACTCACTAGCTTTGCCATTTTTTATCTTCAAATATTTGCAGGCGTGCAAAATTCCATCGACAAATTAAGAGTGTTATAGTAGGCAGCAAGAGGAACTAAAAATGCGATGGAACATGTTGTCGCAAAACACCTATTCAATCAAAAATACAGGGCGTTTCACCCTAACCCAACTTGGATTGCCTGTAATTGCTTTCAGAAAACTGAAGTATACTATAATGAAACTGTTAATAGACATGCTCACTTTTGTTGTAAATGTTATAACATTAAAAAAGTGGTAGAAGTTTCCATTATACGGCCAGCAGAACACTTGGCGATTCTCATTTTGGACATTGACTATCAGTTCTTAAAGTATCATCGGTTGCGTAAGCACCCTTTTTTTAAAGAACTTTTCGTGATGTTATCTCATTCTATGGAAAACGAAGTACAGTAGAACCTCGATCATCCGAAGAAATTGGGACCGACCATCTTTCGGAAAATCGAAATTTTCGGATAATCGAGAATGCTTCAAGTTTAAGATTAAGGACAAATATATGCGCTATATTTTATTAAGTGCTTAATAAAAATAAAGCAATAGCAAAATAGAAACAAGAATAAATTACATGAATTTTAATTTTGAAATTAAGTAACTTTTACATAACGAACAGAAGAAACACCTGTTAGACCACATTCACACATTCCGGTTAACCCTTTTCCTACTGCGTTTTAGTCCACTCTGCAGCTTACGGGAGCTCAAGTTAAATTCAAAGGAATTATAAGAAAGGGGATCAAAATATTTACCTATACTCGTGGTTCGGAAAGAGCCGCTTGCATACAAGGAATTTGATAGAAAAAAAAAAGGCTTTAAAAATGAATTTTTTACAGAAGGAATGTGATAGTAAAAAAAATTTAAAGCTTTAAAAATGAATTTCGGTTAACCAAGAGTTTCGGTTAAAAGAGTTTCGGATAAAAGAGGTTCTACTGTCTATATCGTTACATTTTCATTGCAGTATTTTAATTTTTCTTAAAAATATTACCGTCAACCCGAGTTCAGAAAGGTGAAACACCCGGAATTTGTGACTAAATAAGTGGTTTGCGAACCCATGTTCTATGGAAAATTTTCATCCTCTTGTTGCCTATTATCACCCGTCTGAATACGTCGGGTGAATTCGGAAACACCTTGTATAAGTTCGAAAACGCAATACAGGGTGTCTACAAATTAGTTGGGCAAAATGAATGATTTATTGAATGGAATTGGCAGGAAAAAAAAAATTAAAGTACATATTGTTGTAAGATAGAAAATTAGTTCAAGTTTATCATTATCACAAATGTTTGATGTGACTGCCTTTCGTGACTCTGCAAATGTCCCATCGGTAAATCATTTCTTACCACGGATTTGTCAGCATATTTCCGTCGAACAATTCAATTGGAGTGCAGATTCTTGGTTTTAGTTCAGGAATGGCTGCAGGGAGTGTCGGCTTGTACACTTGATGCTTTACAAAACCCCATAGAGCGAAATCAAGCGGTGAAATATCTTGTGATCGTGGTGGCCATTGAATAACACCTCTGTTCGCTAAGCGATAGCGTCAGTTATGACACCTAACGCCACCTATGAATAAACTGCGGCAATATTACTACTAGTCTGACTTTCAAATAGTTAATTTCATTTACATATTTAATATTCAATAATTTAATTTAATAGTTCTTAACTTAAGAAATTGCCCAACTAATGTCAAGACAACCCTGAATTTTCATCTCGTGCTATAATTTGATTCATTCGTCTGAGAACTTTTGTTAAAATGTGAAATTCAAATTTCCACGAGTGTGTGTTGCCTGTTTAAGAAAACTGCTGTATAAATATTACAGAGTTCCCCTAAACTGTAATGAGCATATATAACAACATTTATTCTAAAATTTCCAAAATAATGACTTCTTTTATAATAAAGAAGTAGGCAATCCCACTGAACATTATACATTTTTTAAAAGTTAAAAAGTTATAAAGTTATAAATTGAAAACAAAAATAATATTAAAAGTCACACTATAAACATATCCTGTATAATTTACTACTTCTTTATAACAAATTCCTTAAAAAAATTATATTTATTAAAGTAAATTTAAATGTTGGTTTTTCTTAAATATTATTTGAAAATTACTTAATGTATTTGCCCCTTTCATTAATAAAAAATATATTTTCCAATTATTTTGCATACAATTTCCCTGTAACATTGAGTATTTATGTTTTTTTATTAACTTTATTTTTCATTTAAGAGTTATTAAATATCTATATTAATAAAATGGGAAGGAAACTTATTATATCGAAGTACACAAATATTTGAATCATGTAAAATGTTCAACCACAGAGTAAATTTTCATTGCTTTTAAGTAAATCTAAAGAAAGAAAAAAACAGTCGTGCGTTAAAGAGAGAAAAATATTTACATATAAACAGAAAAGTTTGAATAATATGTATTTTATAAATTTTTTCAGATTCATATGCTCCATTTGAAAATTAAAAATTTCCGCTTGTCTTGATGCGCTGGTATAGACATCAGCAAAACTCATGTTAAATTTTCACACAAAAAAATTATGTTCCATATTCGTTAAAACAAAAAACCTTTTTAGGTGCGTTCGTAATTATATAAATACGTATAGCACCTATAGTCGTTGTTCGGTCCGTCTGTCTGTCTGTCCGTCCGCATATAAACAAAGCAAAAACTACCAAACCGAATGGTTTGAAATTTTAAATATATAATTGTTGCAAAATTTTGTTAAGTCATTTCAAATTTTATGAAAATCGGATGTATAGTTTAATGTCAGGGACAGTCAAAAGTTTTTCGTTACATTACGGCCAATGGGAAAAAATTATTTCAAGTGCACTTTAATGATGTTACAGCCTTTCGAACAGAGTGAAATTGATATTCACTTATGACGGGCACTAAAATATACATTCAGTACAATATGTGGTGCAAAAAATACTTATAAAGATAGTTATAGTATAATTACATAGTTATAGACGCACCTCATTTGTCACGCTTGACGTGCAATTTCCAAATCGTTTTATCAACTGTAATTTTCTTTCTAAAATTATTTCAGAATGAACACTTAAACCCCTAAATTTTAGTAAAAATATTGATTAACCATTAATAAAATAAGAATCATCTCAGTTATATATATAAAAGACGACATTATAAGAGGAAAACAATTTTACAAAATTAAGATATTAATATGACTGCCTCTCAAAATATTAAAAATATATTCGTTCCATATACATATAATAATTGCCATATCACAATAATATATATTCTTAACGGAAAAATAAAAAAACATATATTAAAATATTTATTTGCTTAAAAGACGTTACTTTCCTAAAAAACACATTAAAAATATATTAAAAACCTATATTGACATGTTTCAACTCCTTCATTGAGTAGTCATCAGAATGTATAATAGAAATTACAAATATAATGTTTTTGTAATTCTTGTTAACATTCTGATGTGCAAATATTTTAATACATGTTTTTAGCTTTTCCGTTTAGAATGCATATCATTGTGATATGATTATCAGTAGAAGCAATGAAGACTTATTAATCTTATTTATACTTACATTTATATAAAAAAAAAGCATTCACTATGAATTGCCTTATTGTCTTTAAAAAATATGTATAAATTCTACATAATTCGGAAATTATTTAAACTGGTCTTAATCATTAAAAAAAAAAAAAAAAAAAAAAAAAAAAAAAAAAAAAAACTCTGCTATAAAATTGTCATCAACAGCAGCAAAATAATGTATTCAAAATAACTATAACATGCTATTTATTATATCCTATACATCTAAATAAATATTTTTCAGAGAAACAACCTTTGAAAAATTACCGTAATAATCTAAAAGACAATCATACAAAATTTTAGAAAGTCTTTTATCATTTTATTTTTACAGTTCTAGTTTACTATGACGATAGTAAAGGGTAAAGAGAAGAATTTTGAACAATAAAACCAACTAGAACCTAAGTTTTCAAAATAAACCATGATAAGAAATTAAGAACGAGGTTAAAAAAAGGTTATTATCTGATTGATAGTTCCCGAATGAAATGGTTTTTACTTGGTTTGGAGATAATCTTTCAGAAATTTCTAGATTTTTTTTAATACAGACAAAATGATGTTGAAATAAATCAATGTAACATCCCAGGTACATAAATAACTTTCTTTGGTAAAAATATTTTAGAAAAATCTTGAAATATAATGAAAAATGATTTCATTGATTCTTATCTGGAAGTAAGCATACACATGTATAAAAAATATAATTGTAGCGCAATTATTGTAAAATAAACCTATAACTCAGACAACCGAATTAAATATTGGTGGATTTGCGTTTGAATGGAAAATATTGAAAAAAAAAACATTTTGAAGATTTTCTACTCTTAAAAAAAAAAATCATATCTTAATGTGATTGATTTCGAATAAAATTGTGTTCAATTTTATAGAAAGATTTCATATTCATTGTCAATAATAATAAAAAAAAACATTCATTTCTTTATCAAATGTTTTTATGATAAAATTAATTAGTAATAATATACATCAGAAATTGATTAAAATGTTTTTACAAATGCTGTGCAATCTAAAAATAAAAACCGTCATAATGAATCTAGAAATTCGTTTATCACTTCATTTTACTATGAGGACAATAAAAGATAAAAAAAAAGAATTTGAATCGATAATTGCAACTTTAAGGTTATTAGTTTCTGTTTTAGGAATCAACCATGAAAAGAAAATGAGGTTGGATTGTTTTTATATAATTTGGAGATGCTCTTTGAAATACAGTTCTGAGAATTTTGTAGTTAAAAAAGATCTATTTCTTATTGCAGGAAAATCATGTTTCAATAAATATACACTACGTCCCTGTACAAATGTCTAATTTCATACAGTAAAAATATTTTTTTAAAAAATCAAGAAATAGAATAATCCCATTTATTGAAAACTTGTTAACTTTTTTGTTAGTAAAAAAACGCATATATGAAAATATAACCATCGAATAACAATTTAAGGCTTTTAAAACAATTATATATCTTAAAGAACTGAATTATGTTACACAAGGGTCTCCTGAACGGAATTTCTTTTTAAATTTTGTGCTGTCTTTGGAAACGAAAAACATCATTTTATATAATGGGATAAGCTTCCACCAATCAGATTGTTTCATTTTAAATCAGCATTTCATATTAAATATCGATAAAATCAAATCATGCAATTTTATTATTAGGCGTTATTTTAAGCTTATAATGATGATTAATAACACTTTAAGATAATTTGATTACGAAAGGAATCCTGAACTGATTCTGAGGAATTCCGAATAAATGTTGTACTATCTAAAATAAAAATAAGACATAAAAAAACAGAAAGTCTATCATTTCGTTTTACTGTTTCATTTTTTCATGCAGATAATAAAGAGAAAACTTTTCATCAATAATACCAAATGGAACATTATACGTTTTTTGAATCAGACGTGAAAAGAAAACCAAAAATGAGGTTGAAATATTTCTTTATGGTCTGGTTGATATTTCCCTTGACGATGCGCTTTTCATAAGTTTGAAGATTTTCTTTTATTTGTCACTCCAAGAATTTTGTAATTTTTAAAGAAATAGCTTTAAAACCGATATAAAATAATGCTAAAATAAATCAATATTACTTCAATTTATATACATATGGCTCGTATTGAAGATAAATTAAATTATCCTACTAAAGTACAGATGTATTTTGTTAAGACTTCTAATTACAGCTAAACTCGGTCTATACGCAAAACAGTGGAATTTTAAAAGTCCTTGTAGTAACAGTTACTAGTAATATCCATAAAGATAACTGAGATCTTAAAAACACACATAATAAAGCTAATTTCTATAATCAACTATTTTATTTATGTTATTACTATTGTTATTTCAATGCTAAATTTTATTATCATGTGCTATTTAAGCTAATAATGATGATAAATAATACTTTTATATAAGAATTTGATAAGAATTCCTGAAAAGAATTGCAGATCTAGAACAAAAATAAGATATAAGAAATCTAAAGAGACTTCGTGATTTCCTTTTTATTGTTTCATTTTTCATGAAGATAATAAAGAAAATACTTTTAATCAGTAATGCTAAATGACACATTATATATTTTTTCTAATCAGACATAAAAGAAAATAAAAATGAGGTTGAAATGTTTCTTTATGTTCTGATTAATATATCCTTTGATGATGCAGTTTTCCTCAGTTTGAGGAAGTTTTATTATATGTAACTCCACGAATTTTGTAACATTTAATGAATTATTTCTAAAACGGACATAAAATAATATTAAAATAAATCAACATTATAATATCATTATATCCTACTGTTCCCTTTGCAATAAGTAATACTATCGTACTAAAGTACAGAAAATTTTACAAGAATTCTAATTACATTGAAACTCGGTCTATACGCAAAGCAATGGAAATTTAAAAGGTCTTGATAAACCGTTACTCGCAATATCGGTGAAGATAATTAAGATCTTAAAAATACACACGTAAAACTAATTTCTACTATTATTTTATATTTTTGCTCTTATTCTTTCGTTACTAAATTTTATTATCATAAGTTATTTTAAGCTAATAATGAAAATTAAAAACAGCTTATGAGAATTTGATAAGAATTTCCGAAAAAAATGTTGTACTATCTACAACAAAAATCAGACAAAAAATTGAGAAAGTCTTTATCATTGCCTTTTATTATTTAATTTTTTTCATGAAGATAATAAAAATATTCTTGATCAATAATTCCAAATGAACATTATACGTTTTTTGAATCATACTTAAAAATAAACTAAAAATGAGGTTGAAATATTTCTTTATAGTCTGATTTATATTTCCTTTGATGATGCAGCTTTCCTCAGTTTGAAGATTTTTTTTTTTTTTTAATTTGTAACTCCGAGAGTTTTGTAATTTTTGAAGAATTATTTTCTAAACGGATATAACATAATGCTAAAATAAATCAGTATTACCTGTTTATATACATGGCTTGTTTTGAAAATAAGTAAAATTTTGGAAACAAGTAAGCATATTATACGTTTTTCGAATAAAACATGAAAAGAAACTAAAAATGAAGTCGAAAAAGTTTTGTATTGTCTGATTGATATTTCCCTTGTCGATTCAGCTTTCTTCATTTTGAAGATATTTTTTTATTTGTAACTCCAAGAATTTTAGTAATTTTTAAAGTATTATTTTTTGAAAATATATAAAATAATGCTAAAATAAATCAGTATTACATCATAAGTTAAATAATGCTATAAAAAGTGATAAAATACCTTTATTAAGATTGACGATCGTTTCGTCGCACAAACAGTGACATTTTCAAAATCATTTACGATATAAAATATTTTCACA